>JARBWK010000007.1:133362480-133962480 GCA_030556195.1 Anolis apletophallus
GGAGCGGGGGGCGTGGCCACAGTGGGGGCATGGCCGCTCGTGGGGGGGCGTGGCCGCTCCTGCCCTGGCGCGCATGCCCAGCATCCTGCGCGGCCCGCCCCTTTCGGCGGGGTGGCGTCACCCAGCCCCGCCCGAAAAGAGGAGAAGTCGCACAAGATGATCGGCGAGCCGCCCTCCGCCCGTGTCCTTGGCTCTTGCAGCGGCTGCGCCTGAAGGAAGGTAAGCTCCGGGCTTACTTTCCTTCAGGCGTGGCCTACAAGCTAAGTCACGACGGGCGGCTCGCCGATCCCCCCCCGCCTCCTGCCCTGGCGCGCATGCCCGGCATCTTGTGCGACCCGCCCCTTTTCAGCGCCTGGCGTCACCCGCCCGAAAAGGCGGGTCACGCAGATGCCGGGCTTACCGCCAGAGGCGGGATCAGCGAGCCGCCTTCCGCCATCTCCCTGGCTCTTGCAGCGGCGCGCCTGAAGGAAGGTAAGCTCCGGGCTTACCTTCCTTCAGGCGCAACTACAAAGAGCTGGAGAGGCTGGCGGGGGCGGCTCGTGATCCCGCCCTGGCGCGCAAGCCCGCGGCGGCCCTGCGCGAGCGAGGAACAGGCGAGGGAAGTCCGCCCCTAGGGCATCGGACGTGGCTTCCTCCTCCTCACTCGCATCAGCCCGCCCCTCCTCGCCCCCAAGATCGAAATTTTTTGAAAATTTTTTTTGGGATTTTTTTAAAAACTGATGTCTTGCAGGGGGTTAGGGGCCGGAGGGAAGGGGCTCGGGGGCCGTGTCCGTCCCCCGGGCCCCCAGGTGGGCAGCCCGGCTCTAGAGTAAGGGATGCTCAGCTGCAGGTGTGCTCCGGGCCTGCCTGCATGCCCTGCCACACTCAGTGTGTGCGTGTGTGCCTGCGGGGCATTCAGGCAGGCCCAGAGCGTGCCTGCAGTTGAGCTCCAGTCCTGCCTGTCTGCACACCCTGCCACACATGCCCCGTCACACTTTCCAAAAATGCATGTGTGGCAGGGCGTGCAGGCAGGTCTGGAGCGTGCCTCCAGCAGAGCTCTAGTCCTGCTTGCACACTCCACCACACACATTCTCTCTTTCCAAGGCAAGGAGACATGTCCAGATGCACACGAAAGCAGGCTTTCATGTCAAGCAGATTTTTGTGTGGGGAGGAAGCTTCCCCTTAAATGGAAGACACAAAAGAAATGGTAGGAAGGAATTTGACTCGCATTTCTAGTTGGAATACAGTTGTAGGGCTCATTCTGCTACACTTTATCTCTATTCTGGATTTTTAAAAAATGTCAGGAGTGACTTGAGAAACTGCTAGTCACTTCTGGTGTGAGAGAATTGGCTGTCTGCAAGGACGTTGCTCAGGGGTTTTCCGGATGTTTTACCATCCTATGGGAGGCTTCTCTCATGTCCCTGCACAAGAAGCTGGAGCTGACAGACAGGAGCTCCCCCCCACTCCCCCAATTTGTACTGCTAACCTTTTGGTCAGCAGTCCTGCCAGCACAAGGGTTGAATGCATTGTGCCACTGGGGGCTCCTATTATTACTCTTATTCTGGATTTAAGATTATCCTTCACTTCGGATAATACAACATTCTGTATTATCCAATGCAGTCTGCCTCCCGCCTGGATCCACAGCTGTTTCAATACATTGCGATGTTTTGGTGCTAAATTCGTAAATACAGTAATTACTACATAACTTTACTGTGTATTGAACTGTTTTTTTTCTGTTGATTTGTTGTAAAACATGATGTTTCGGTGCTTAATTTGTAAAATCATAACGTAATTTGATGTTTAATAGGCTTCTCCTTAATCCCTCCTTATTATCCAACATTTTTGCTTATCCAACGTTCTGCCGGCCTGTTTATGTTGGATAAGTGAGACTTTACTGTATTGTGATTTGATCGGGGTTCGAAGCCCTTCTTGGCCATGGAAACGCACTTGGCGACCATGGAAAAGTCACACTCTCTTAGCCTCAGACGAAGGCAAGAGTAGACTCCCTCTGGACAGATCTTTCCATGAAAACTTTAGGGTAATGTTGCCTTATGTTTGAAATGACTTGAGGGTGCATAAAACAAACTCCAGAATTAAAGAAACAACAGCTACTATCCTATAATGGTTACTTAGTTAAAATATATTAAATTAAGTATGACTGAGTATACTTAACCAAGTAGCATCTCCTGGTTCAGTTCTCCCCCATCCTGCTTTATTGTGCAGCAGCTGCTGCAAGCAACAGGAGTCTGTAGTTCTAGAGACGATTCTGGCCCAACTTACTTTTCAGAATGTATCTCCCCTTATGTCTCAACTCAAAACTTACGATCTTCCGGGGAGGCCCTGCTCTCAATCCCACCTTTGTCGCAAATACGTTTGGTGGGGTCGAGAGACGGGGCCTTTTCGATGGTGGCCCCTCGCCTGTGGAACTCGCTCCCCAGCGATATTAGGTCAACTTCTTCCCTCCTTTCCTTTAGGAAAAAGTTAAAGACATGGCTATGGGACCAGGCATTTGGTTAGATAATTGGGTAGCAGGCGGACAATAGAATGATGACAGTGTTACGAAAACGGACTGTGGACTGGCTTTGGATTGCAGAACTCGGACTATTTGTATAGTTTTAATTTTAATAGTATTTTAAATTGGTTTTAATCTGATAAATGTGTTTTTATTGTGTAATACTGTATGGTTGTTATGCATTGTTGTTTTTATTGACTGTATACGTGGGCATCGAATCACTGGCAGTTTTGAGCCGCCCTGAGTCCCCCTCCGAGGGTAGAGAAGAGCGGGGTATAAATATTTGAAGTAAATAAATAATAAATAGAAACTGACATTTTCCCTCCCTTGCTATGATTAGTCTTAGAATTACATTCAGAAGCAGAATCCCCATTGTAATTAATTCCTCGTCTCACTGAAGGTAACTCACAGGAGTGGTGGTGGAACATCAGTCCTCTGTGCTCCATTGATAGAACAGACCTTTGTCATTCACAGCAGCTGATGCCTGGGTCAAACAGGACTGGGGGAGTTTTACAATCCAAATGTTTTCCTTGCACTTTGGAGTACATAGGGATCATGAATACCGGTTGGTTATGAATGCATAACTGCTAGAGTTCTGACCATCATTTGGATGATTTAGCTCTGAGAACTACAGAAACAAATACTGATATTAGTTTGCCTCATCTGGTTGAGCCCTTTTGGAGTTTCTACTTCTGCCTTGACTAATTTAACCTAGTTTTTCTTATGTGACCCATTCTGGCTAATATTTAAAATTATGTTGATCTTTCTAACTGGTGGAAATGATCTCATGTTTTTCTGCCAAGAGAGCCTCCATATTCCCAACTTGCATGGTAACATCAACATTCCTTGCCCTAAAATCATTACTCAACTAATTTTGCAGTTTTTATACATGCACCTGATGCTTTCTTTGAATTATTATGGGTTTAGCATGGTTGTAATGGAGGTATATATTTTACCTCTGTTGGATCCAGGCTTTGCCACTAGTTGCAAGCAAATGGAACATACTCTAAATCTGGCTGGGAATATTCTCCTTTGGTTTCCTAGCAACTAATAGGCATTTATTCAATTTCTTAAGTCGAAGACCTATTTAGCGTTCCCACCATAACCAAACAGACATGAATGCCATGCTGCAGCTTCCTGTGATGGAGGAAAAAAGCTTTCTGTGGTTGAGCCCCATTTTATGTAAAGGCTTGAAATTGCCTCTTATCTCCACTCACTCACTGGAGGGAACCATAAAGGAAGCGAGTGTGCCTTGGTGGTGCCCATGGGAAGCCCACAAGCAGGATGTGCACCCCCCCCCCCCAATTTGTGCGCCCCAGTGATTGGTATTCTCTTTGATCCAGGATTTAATATAGACCCAACTTGACTAGTGGTTAACTGAGCTATACTTGTAGTACTGTACTGTATGTAACTAACCAGCCACTTTTAGTCTCTTGTGGGAAGAATTGAGATATAAATATTATAATAATAATAATTGTGCAGTTGGAAGAGCCAAAACATAAAAGCAATGAGTGTTCACCTTCTACTCTGTGTACTTTAATGCTCTGTTGCTTAGATAACTCTCCTTACATGGTCATTTGCTGAATACTGTATGGTTGTTATGCATTGTTCCGCCAGCATGTGATCTGTAACTTATGCCAGTGTATATCACTAATAGGATGCACGTCAGTTGGACCCTTATGGCAGTGTTTACCAACCGGGGGGTCACAAGAGGGGTTTCAGAGGGATTGCCAAAGACCAGCAGAAAACACGTATTTTGGATGGTCTTAGGAACCCTTTTGGCAGAGAAAGCTGAATATCTCTCAGCCCATCCTTCTCTTTCTTTTTGTTGTTAGTGAACTACAACGCCCAGAATTCAAAAACAGACCCCCACCAGTATTCAATGTTGGCCATGTAGGTAGTGTGTCAATTTTGATGCAGGTTCATTGTGGTTCAGAGTGCTCTTTGATTGTAAGTTAACTATAAATCCCAGCAATTACAACTCCCAAATAAATGTCAAATTTATTTTCTTCAAATTCCACCAGTCTTCATATCTGGACATATTGGTTATTTGTGCCAAGTTTGGTCCAGATCCATCATTGTTTGAGTCCACAGTGCTCCCTGGATGTAGATTAACTGCAACTCCAAAACTCAAGGTCAATGCCCACCAAACCCTTTCAGTATTTTCTGTTGGTCATGGGAGTTCTGTGTGCCAAGTTTGGTTCAATTCCATCGTTGGTAGAGTTCAGAATGCTCTTTGATTGTAGGTGAACTATAAATCCCAGCAACTACAACTCCCAAATTACAAAATCAATCCCCCAACCATACCAGTATTAAAATTTGGGCGTATCAGGTATTTGTGCCAAATCTGGTTCAGTGAATGAAAATACATCCTGCATATCAGATATTTACATTACGATTTTTAACAGTAACAAAATTACAGTTACAGTTATGAAGTAGCAATGACAATAATTTTATGGTTGGGGGTCAGCACAACATGAGAAACTGTATTATGGGATTGCAGCATTAGGAAGGTTGGGAAACACCGCTTTATGGGCTTCCTGACTTCTGGACCGTGTGGTGAATTCAAGAACTGTTGCCAAAATAATTCCCTGGGGATGAGGAAACATGGGGGTTGCTTTGAATGCGATTTTCCTGCTTCATGGCAGGGGGTTGGACTGGGTGGCCCACAAGGTCTCTTCCAACTCTATGATTCTGTGATTTTGCAATATTCTGTAACCATCTGACAAATTGGTGGACATCTCTGTACAGATTTCCCTTTTTCTTCTTGCCTGTCCAACCTGCAATTTGGTGGAAGGTGAATGAGGACATAGCAGAGAGCAGCCGCCAAGGCTGTTGGCCTGTGCCTCTGATGGAAAGGAACATGTGAAGCCTTTGCTTGTGTTGAAATCTGGCTTGGCAGGAAGGCTACAATTTGTATAACCCACTCCTGGTTTCCAAAGGGCCATGAAATAGCAAGAAATTGGTTAGAGATTTCTTTCCCTTTCACTACATAATTCTTTCTCATTTTTTTCTGCAAAGTGATATCAATTTGTCTTTGCCGCGAGACAAAACGCTTGCCGCAATACATCCATCCACAAAGTGCCAGATTGCAATAGTTGGATTATTTTTGGCCTGGAAAATAGAGGGCAGTTCATTCATTATGGAGTATGGACTCTTTAACACACTTGCGTTTCCCAGCCATGTGCAACAGCACAGATCTGGATTAAGACACACTGGGGTCCAAGTTGTGCCAACTTGCAGAGGCCCCATAGCATTGCCAAGACTTGAATTGTACTGATTTTATGTATTTATATGCAGAGGACTTAAGGCAGCAGTGGGAATTGTTGATTTCTTCAGGGATCATGAAGCTCAGGAGGGGAGGCTTGTGATGGGTTGCAAGGATTATCATGCAATTTTTGTTGTTCAAGTAGGGTTGCACATTTTGATATAATTCTAGGGTTGCTCCAAACGAGTGTTGTTGCTGTGTGCCTTCAGGGTCTTTCCCAACTTAACAGTGAAACTATCACGAGGTTTTATATTGTACTTTGCAATGTTTTAGCACTGTTTAGCCTTGAGTATCTATCTGTTAAGAGAAAAAGTACCATACAAATAATAATAATAATATATTTCTTATCAAAAGCATTGCATAAATTAGTATAAATCTAATAAAAATATTTTTGACTAAAAACAGGCAACAGTAACGTCATTGCCTGTAGCTTTAAACAATTATTTCTCTGTACATGAAGCAGGGCATAGTGGACAAGCATAAAGATGTGGAGTTGTCTGTTCTGCTCCATAGTCACACAAGGTGGGGAATTCTTTTAGGTCATGCCATTTTGCCAGGTTGTCTATCGATCTGCCCACTCTGCTTCTGAGTCTGTTCAGGGACTTCCAAGTTGCCCATTCTTGGTTTGCCTCTGAAAACAGACCTTCGTGCGGGACGATCCAATTGGGATTTCTTGGTTTAGCTGCCCAGAGGGATACTCTTGCTGTTGCTGGGGAAACATTAAGTGGAGTGGTGGTTCTCATGGAGCTTTTTCTTGATTCGAGTCTACTGGGAGGAGGCTGATAGCCATGCAGTGGGTGGCTTTCATAGTGTTCAACCGTATTTCTCTCACACTTAGCAGCAACTTCCCGTTGCACATCAGGGGAATGGGGGGAATGCCAGCTTGCTTGTAGAGTTTATCAATAGGTGTAGGTTTAAGACATTCTGATTATTCTGCATGTTTTGTTCAATGCTGTGTTCACCTGCTTCACATGGGCAGACTTGCACCAAACAAGTATATAATAGAATGGGAATATTGCTCACTGCAAGGGCATAGATATGCCAAATGGACAAACACCATAAAGGGCAATCAGCCTGAAGCCTATAAGTATGTGGACATACTACAGCTGGACAATATCAAGTATGGACATGTGAAAACTGTGGTCAGCAGATAATATGTCCAATGGGTCAGAAAAATTCTGAAGAGCAAATTAAATGGTGGAAACACGATCAAGGCTATCAACACCTGGGCCATCCCTGTAATCAGATACACTGCTAGAATTGTGGACTGGACACAAGCAGAGGTGGATGATCTGGACAGAAAAACAAGTAAACTGATGACAATCCACTACTCATTACACTCACGTTGTGATGTTGACAGATTTACCTGCCTAGAAAATCAGGAGGCAGAGGGCTTCTGGAAGTGAAACAAATGGTAGAAGAAGAGAAACATGCACTGGCAGATTATGTGAAAGACAGTCAAGAACCAACATTGATGGAAGGCAATAGTAGAAAACTGCTTAAAGTGCAAAAGAGAAAGAGTGAATACTGTAAAAATACAGTGCAGAGCAGAAGAGAAAACTGGCAAAAGAAGGCTCTCCATGGACAGTTCCTGGGAAAAATTGAGAACCCAATTGACAAGGAGAGAACATGGATGTGACTCATAAATGAAATTTTGAAAAAGGAGACAGGGGGGCTGATTCTGGCAGTCCAAAAACAGGCAATTAGAACTAATGCCATCAAAGCCAGAATTGAAAAGTCGACAACAGATCCAAAGTGTAGGCTCTGCAAGGAAGCAGACAAAACAACAGATCACAGCTGCTGCAAGAAGATCGCACAGACAGACTATAAGCAGAGGCATAATACCATTGCTCAGATGATCCATTGGAACTTGTGCCACAGATACCATCTGCCTGTAACAAAGAACTGGTGTGATCACAATTCTGAAAAAGTTACAGAAAATGAACATGTCAGACTACTCTTGGACTTCCGAATTCAGACTAACAGAGTTTTGGAGCACAATACTCCTGACCTCACGATCGTGGAAAAATATTTTCATAGGGTTCTCTTAGGCAAGGAATATAGTGATGGTTTGCTAGGCCTTTCCTTGGAAACATAACCTGCAGTACCTGGTATTTGCTGGTGGCCTCCCATCCAACTACTAACCAGGGCTGACCCTGCTTAGCTTCCAAGAGTGGGTGAAATCTAGTGCCTTTAGAGTATTTAGGCTAAAAAAGCCCATAGGGTGGCATAAAGAAATGCTGGAAATGTTTTCACAGTAAAGTCATGATGCTCTGTGCTCTGCATTGCAAGGCTTGAAATTGAGCTGAGCCTGGAGAAGTCATCTCAGGTCAGATCCCTTATATTTAGACCTCGTGGAAAAGCCGGCTTGCCTCCATGAATCCGTACAGGATCTCCAGGTGACAGGGCTCATTAGTCCGTGAAATTTGATGGGACTGGCACCGTCGAAGTGTCCTAAGGACCACGGGAGGCACTCGGTGGGGGAAATATGAAGATGTATTCTCCAGTGTCGCTATGTGGCAGACATCTGCTCTTGGCCACTTTTTCCTGCTTGAGATAGTGAGCAAGAGAAAAATGCTTGGCTCCTTTCAAACTTTTTTTTTCCAGGAAAGCTGGTTGCCCACGGAGGCAACAGCTGTTTCCATGTTGGGAAGGAGAATCCATTCCAAGCCCCTGTTTGCAGTATTGGCAGCAAATGCCTCCACAAATGTGTCCCACAGCTGCCTCGGGCCATGAATCTTGGAGGTCATTTAAGTTGAATGCTGAATAATGCCTGTTTTTTCCCTCTTGTTGTTTTAATATTTTTTATTATTATTTTTGCTTTGGCCGGTTCACCGTTGGCTTGGAAAGTTTCCCTTCTTTACTATTTAAAGGGCAGTGAGCAAGAGAAAAAAATGAAAATCCAAAACTTCCTAAGGAAGTAAGAGAAGGAAATGAGGCTTAGTTAACTTATTTCCCTCTTTTCTAACATGATTGTGGTTCTAAATTTCTCACAATTGCTGTGATTCGTCTTTCTTAAGTGTTGGATCGGATGCAATTTCCTCACCGTTGTAAGTACTTTGGCCTTTCAGGTGTGCCAAGTTTTTCAGCTTCCCATATATGGTAAGTCGGTAAATGCAGGCTTCCAAGATGGACTTTCCAAAACACTCTGGACCTCCAAGTCTTGTTTCTTTCATTGCTTTGGGGCTGAGAAGTTCTGAAATGGAAAGGCTGTTCTATTAAGTGGAGCCATCCTACTCCTGTTTATTTATCGTATCACGAGTGAACTGAGGATACAGTTATGATGTATTTTTACAAACACAAAATTTATAAACTTGGCATTATATTAAATGTCCTTTGACCAGTAGCTTGCCACATGGGAGTGCCTCTGGTGTTGCTGTAAGAATGTCCTCCATTGTGCATGTGGCAGGGCTCAGGTTGCATTTTAATAGGTGGTCTGTGGTTTGCTCTTCTCCACACTCGCATGTCGTGGACTCCACTTTGTTGGCCACATTTCTTAAGGTTGGCTCTGCATTTCATGGTGCCAGAGTGCAGTCTCTTCTGTATGCCCAGGGAAGAGCCTCTCATTCAGTATCATCCATGGATTGAGGTTCCGGGATTTAGCCTGCCACTTTTGGACTCTCGTTTGCTAAAGTGTTACTGCGAGTATCTTTGTTGATCTTAGAAAGCTGTTTCTTCATTTAGGGCGTTGACGTGCTGGCTGATAGTCATACCCTTCTCCTGAATATAGCAATTTTCAGAAACATTTCAAGGTATCCGATTCTATTTAATCTTGGAGGCTGCAGGTCTATATCTAGTTAGTGCCTGGATGTTCTAATACCAGGTGTTGCAGACAATATTTTAGAGGAGAACAAAGGCAAAAGTGGAGGCAGCCCTGGTTTATACTTCGATGGGAGACCGGCAACAAAAACCAGGTGCTGAAGGCTATGAGTCAGAGAAAGGACCTTGTAAACCATCTCCTGAGTATTCCTTGCCTAAGAAAATCCTATGACATAAGTTGACAGGTGCACAAACTGTGAATACAATAACTATGTATTTGCAAACACACATATATAGTAAAGGTGCGTTCAGGGGCGGTCCTACAAGATAGGCCAAGTAGGCGGCCGCCTAGGGCGCCATCTGGGAAGGGGGCGCCATCCTGGCCGCATGGGGCGCCATCCTGGCCCTGCCGATGTTCCTCAGACAGTGCTGCAGCTGCCTGCTTTTTGACCCCGGCTTTGTGCGCTCCGACACCGCTTCTGGGCACGTGCGGAGTTTTTCATGCAGGCGCAGTTGCTCTGGAGCTGAAGTTGAGCGCAGGAGCAACTGCACATGCGCGGAAACCTCTGCGCATGCCCAGTAGCTCCCTTGCACAGAAGCCTGTAAGCAAAGCACTCCCTATCGGGCAGGCAGGGAGTGCTTCCCCTCTCCCTTTGTCTCTGCGCAAGTTTTACAGGGAAGGAGAAAAGAATCAGTGAAGGAAGTGTAAGTGAAGGAATGAATGAAGGGCTTTCCTCCTCCTCCTCTCTGACCTCTCCCTCCTTCCTTTCTTCGGCTCTATTTCTGTCTAGACCTGAGGGGCCTGAGGTTATGAGGAGTTGTGGGAGTTGGAGGCCAAAACGCCTAGAGGGAGGGAGGGCCCAAGTTTTCCCAGGCCGCGCTGCCTGTATTCGACCTCATTTGAACATTTTGGCTGTTTTTCTATTTACATTTACATTGGGATCCTAATTTTGGACTTATGGGAGACTCCTATGAATTATGAGTCGGGTGATAGGTAATATATTCTGATTTTGATGCATTTACATTGCATTTCTTGTTGATTATTATACAGTTCTGCTTAATATTGTCATACAATAGAATACAAATACAATATAACAATAGAATAATGATATATTTTATATTACATGTAATATTACAAACAATATTGCAGTATAGTGGTATTGTACAAAATAGTAATATATAATATTATATTTTACTTTATTTTGGGTTATTTGAGTTTTATAGGAGTAATGAAAATATTAAGTAGAGGATAATTTTATTTAAATAAATAATTTTATTATTTTATAATAATAATATAATAGAATGTCGCATTTTATTATCATGTCAATATATTATAATATAATTATATTGTAATGTAGTATAATATAATTATGATATAATATAGTATGAGTATGGTATAATATATTGTATATACATTGATACAATAATACTACTAATGGTATTGTGATATTATAATTGTAAATTTGTTTTACATGGGGGGCGGCAAAATAATGTTTGGGGGGGGCACCAAAATAATGTTCGCCTACCATTTAAAATTACCTTAGACCGCCCCTGGGTGCGTTTGATGGAAGTCATGGCTTGCTGTGCCTTCCTGGTGAATGTATAGCAAACAGTGATTTGTTTGTTTACTACTTACTTTTTATGCTCTATCTTTCCTCCAGTGAGCTCAGTGTATCGTACATGACACTCTTTCCTACTTTATTCTCACATCAACCTTGAGAGAGAAGTGGCCCTTCAGAACTAAATAGGAACGTAAGTGTGATGGTTTTAGATCTATCACGTCTATTTCATTACTTACTTTTATGGCTGGTTATAATAAGTTTGTGTTGGTGTGTTTGTTAACTGTTTTGTTTTGTTTCTATTGTTTAGTATGGCATTGAATATTTGCCCTCTTTTGTTGGAAACTGCTCTGAGCCCCCTCCCCCCCCCCGGGGTGGAGATAGGGCAGGCTGCAAAGTTTTTGAAATTGTTGTTGTTGGGTCAGCCTAAGAGTCAAGGAGACCACTTCAAGGAGACCACTTCAAATGGTTTCATGTCTGAAAAGAGCTTTGAACTTAGATCTAAGCCTTGGTTCAGTGCTTTAACCACTACAACACACTGTGTCAAAGGGCACCACAACATCACACAGTATGAATATGAAGCTTGAGCATCCTTTACCCAGAATTACAAAATCCAAAATAATACAAAGTCCATACAGGTGACTGAGATAAGGACACTTTTGTGTTCTGATGGTTCAATGTACACCAACTTCATTTAATGTACAAGTCGTTGAAAATATTGTATAAAATCTCCAGGCTATGTGTATAAGGTGTATATGAAATATAAATGAATTTTGTTTTTAGAATTGGGCCCTATCTCTCAATATTCCATGTTACACCATGTAGGAGCCTTGGTGGCGCAGTGGGTTAAACCCTTGTGCCGGCAGGAATCCAGTAAATGTGTGAATGAGCTCCCTCTGTCAGGTCCAGCTCCCCATGTGGGGACATGAGATGGCAAAAGGATGACAAAACATCAACACATCTGGGCGTCCCCTGGGCAATGTCCTTGCAGATGGCGAATTCTCTCATACCAGAAGCGACTTGCAGTTTCTCAAGTTGCTTCTGACACGAAAAAAAATAATTCCATGTACCAAAATTTGAAAAAGTTCCTGTTCCTGGTTTGAAAATGTTGTTTCCTGTTTAATTGTGGGGTACTTACTTACATCTATTTCTGTTTTATTGATTAATCTAAAGCCTTTGACTATGTGGATCATAATAAATTGTGGCAAGTTCTTGCTGGTATGGGGATACCAAGGCACCTTGTCTGTCTCCTGAGGAATCTGTATAACGACCAAGTAGCAACAGTAAGAACACACCACGGAACAACAGACTGGCTCAAGATTGGGAAAGGAGTATGGCAGGGCTGTATCCTCTCACCCGACCTATTCAGCTGGTATGCAGAACACATCATGCGACGTGCAGGGCTTGATGAATTCAAGGCTGGAATTAAAATTGCTGGACAAAACATTGACAACCGTAGATATGCAGATGATACCACTTTGATGGCTGAAAGCGAGGAGAAGCTGAGGAGCCTTCTAATCAAGGTGAAAGAAGAAAGTGCAAAAGCTGGGTTGCAATTCAACATCTCCCCCCCCCCTTAAGATTATGGCATCCAGACTTATTGATAACTGGCAAATAGAGGGAGAAAATGTGGAGGCAGTGACAGACTTTATATTTCTAGACACAAAGATTACGAAAGATGTAGACAGCAGCCTGGAAATCTATGGATGCGAAAGCTGGACAATAAGGAAGACTGAGCAAAGGAAGATAGACGCTTTTGAAGTATGGTACTGGAAGAAAATTCTGAGAGTGCATTGGATCCAACCAGTCCATATTTCAGGAAATAATGCCCAGCTGCTCTCTGGAGGGAAGATATTAGAGGCAAAGATTAAGTACTTTGGTCACATAATGAGAAGACAGGAAATCTTGAAGAAGAGAGTGATGCTGGGGAAAATGGAAGGGAAAAGGAAGAGGGGCCGACCAAGGGGAAGATGGATGGATGAAGTGGATCTTTGAAGTGACTGGCTTGACCTTGAAGGAGCTGGGGATGGTGCTGGCTGACAGGGAGCTCTGGTGTGGGCAGGTCCAAGAGGTCACAAAGAGTTGGAAGCGACTGAACAAATAAACAACAACTTTGAAAGTAGTTGTTATACTCCAGAAACTTTGTTATTGTGGCTGTCTCAATCTACGTTGAATTAGTTGAGACTCTTATGAGATATTCATTGAAAAACTACAGCAAAATGAGCTGCAGGCTATCCAGCAAAAACCAAGTTTTAGCCATTTAATAAACTTTCCCAATGTTTTTAATGATAGAGCCAATTAGGAAATGACATTTATCACCCGGGGACAAAAATCGTATTGGATAGTGTTATGTTTGTATCTGCAAATACAGGAATTTCAAAATCCGAAATCCAAAACAAGTCTGGTCCCAAGCATTTTGGATAAGGGACTTATATTGCAGGGAATTGAAGCCGGCTTGATTTTCTTATTATACCTGTATGATGATAGGCTAACAAATGTGTATATGGCATTTATACTTAACGTGCCCTTAATTAAAATGTAATACCTGAAACAAAAGTCTCATGTAAGAGGGAGGTAGGCTTGATTAATAAGAAGCTCCAGGGCTCAAGCATTCTTGGAAGATCACCTTCGTAAGGATCAGGCCTTTTAATCCCTGGATTTTAGGAGCTTATGGTCATTTCTTATTGCTGAGGGCAAAGCAGCCTGAAATGTGGAGTCATTACTCAGTGTAAGAATAGCTCTTGCCCTAGTCTTCACAGCAGGTTTTCGGGGATCTGTTTAGCTCACCGTGTTCATTCTTGGCTCAAATTAAGAGCTGCAGAAGAGGTTGAAGTCTCTTGTAGTCTGATTCATAATCTGTTCCCCTAATAATACTTTACATTTATGTAAAGCTATAGAGCTGTTGGAGCTTTTTGTGTTAATCCTTAGTGTAATGATGCAATAGTGCGGGAAAGCTATGCAGCAGTCATAGAGTATTACAAACTGCTTGAAAAGGTAAGGGAAGAAGCATCTTTTAACTCAATGCAAGAGTGGGTATTATGTGTCCCTCTGGATGTTGTTAAAGGCTTTGTTAATGGAGGTATGCCTGTATAGTAGGGAACCGTGGATGTGGTGGATGTGTTCAAGGATTTTGGGTGGATCCGTGGATAATACTGAACATTCTGGAGATACAAGGGTTGTACTGGATTGTTAAAATCTGTTATCACGTACTATCACTAGCGTTTTTCAACCTGGGGGTCAGGACCACTGGAAGGGGGTGTCACAAGGGGGTGTCAGAGGTATTGCCAAAGACCATCAGAAAACACAGTATTTTCTGATGGTCATGGGGTTTCTGTGTGCGAAGTTTGGCCAAATTCTATCGTTGGTGGAGTTCAGAATGCTCTTTTGATTGCAGGAGAACTATAAATCCCAGCAATTACAACTCCCATATGTCAAGGTCTATTTTGCCCAAACTCCACCAGTCTTCACATTTGGGCATATTGAGCATTCATGCCAAGTTTGGTCCAGATCCATCATTGTTTGAGTCCACAGTGCTCCCTGGATGTAGGTGAACTACAACTCCAAAACTCAAGGTCAATGCCCACCAAACCCTTCCAGTATTTTCTGTTGGTCATGGCAGTTCTGTGTGCCAAGTTTGGTTCAATTCCACTGTTGGTGGAGTTGAAAATGCTCTGTGATTGTAGGTGAACTATAAATCCCAGCAACTACAACTCCCAAATGACAAAATCAAACCCCCCAACCCCACCTGTATTCAAATTTGGGCGTATTGCGTATTTGTGCCAAATTTGGTCCAGTGAATGAAAATACATTCTGCATATCAGATATTTACATTACGATTCATAACAGTAGCAAAATTACAGTTATTATGTAGCAACAAAAATAATGTTATGGTTGAGGTCACCACAACATAAGGAACTGTATTAAGGGGTCATGGCATTAAGAAGGTAGAATTAATGTAGTTTGGCCCCAATTCAACTTCCATGACTCAATGCTACGGAGTCCTGGGAGTTGTAGTTCAGTGAGTCATCCACCACTACTGGGCAGAGAAGACTAAAATCTGTAAAACTCCCATGATTCTATAGCATTGCACCATGGCAATTAAAGTAATGTCAAACTGCATTGATTCTGCAGTGTAGATGCACCTTTATATCATAATACTGAGTTGGTCTCACATTCATAGAACCAGAGTTGGAGCTGCAGTTTTACCCAGATAGGTTTTGTAATGTGAGGTGGTTGCGAACATTGTGATCAGGGTTATTTGCAATTGTCTTTTATTTAAGAGAAATTCTGTGCAATTTACACTGGTTAGCCATGTTCCTTTGATCTCAACCCTCCAAGGCTTTGGATGTTGCAGCCTGCTAAAGTAAAGTGAGGACACACTGCATTTTGCGGCCTCCTCCTTCTCCATGCCTCCCCTATTTGTGGTGATTGTGTTCTGTCTTAAAATGGAAAGCCTGCCGAGAGAAGGTTATTTTTCCTGTTCAGAGTAATTACATGCTAGGTTGCCATTCCTTGGCTTTGGCCACAAGCTCCTTCTCTCTCGCCTCCATCCCCCCTCCCATATCTTTTTGCCTGGCATGCTGTGTTTAGCAGGACGAAGCAGCCAAAGATAATAGGCTGCTGGGTTGAGGAGCACAGAGGGCCCTGTGATTAGCTCAATAATTATTGCACAGTGTGTAAAACCCAGCCGCAGTCTTCCCCCCTTTCCCCTCCCTGGCCCAGCAACATCAATGCGCATTGCCATTGCCTTCCTTGTGGTCGCAGTTGGCTGGTGTCGCTCCAGTTTATTTTTAATGCCCCCCTGAAAGCTTGACTTTGCTTTGAGAAAGCATGTATTTTGCCTTTAAGGCTCACTTTTGGGTTTTCCAGGAATCTTGGCTAGGCAGCTAGCACGATTGCAAGAGGGGTTAACCCTTCACTATACTATTCAAAGATTATATATGTGTATCTATGTATATTTGGCTGGAGTTACACTTTAAAATGTACCTGTTTTGACTTACAAACAAATTCAAGTTAAGAACAAACCTATCTTGTTCGTAACTTGGGAACTGCCTCTGTATATAATCCAGGATGGGCCAAGGCTGCAATATGGGAGTACAAATGGACTGGACTTGTTTGTGTGGTCCAGCATGGAGTCCCTGAAGCAGACCATAGGACTGTTGAGATGGAAGAGATTCCAAGGATCATCCAGGCCGACCCCATGCAAAGCGTAATCTCAAGCTGGAAGGTGTCCAGAGAATGGAAACCAAAATGGTCAAATATTTGGAAGCTCTGTGACTGAGGGTGCAGCTACACTGTAGAATGAATGCAGTTTGAGATCACTTTAACTGCCACAGAACAATGTTGTGGAATCAAGGTAATTGCAGTTTGGTGTGCATGCATCCCAAGTCTCTAGAGAAGCAGAAGAACACAAGCTTGCTCCCTCTTTGATATTACATCCTTTCAGATATGTAAACATGGGTTGCTGTGAGTGTTCCGTGCTGTATGGCCATGTTCCAGAAGCATTCTCTCCTAACATTTCTCTCACATCTATGGCAGGCATCCTCAAAGGTTGTGAGGTCTAGGCAAGTGAGGTTTATATATCTGTGGAATGTCCAGAGTGAGAGAAAACTTGTCTGTTTGAGGCAGGTGTGAATGTTACAATTGGCCATCTTGATTAGCATTGAATGGCCTTGTAGGTTCAAAGCCTGGCTTCATCCTGCCTCAACAAAGGAGAAATCCTTTCTTGGGAGGTGTTAGCTGGTCCTGATTGCTTCTTGTCTGAAATTCCCCAGTTTTCTCAGTGTTGCTCTTTATTTACTGCCCCAAACCAGGAGTTTTAAAATATTGGTAGCCACATTTTGTTCATTTTCATGTTTTCTTTTTTTCTGTTGAAATTGTCCACATGCTTGTGGAATTCAATGACTTCTCTGTTTAGTCTGACATGGTGGTTGTGAGAGTGGCCCAGCATTTCTGTGTTCTGAAATCATATGCTGTGTCCAGGTTGGTTCATCAGGTGCTCTGCTATGGCTGACTTCTCTGGTTGAGTTAGTCTGCAGTGCCTTTCATGTTCCTTGATTCGTAATTGGGCAATGCTGCATATTACACAGTAGACTCCGGCAGAGCTGAGAGGTTCTCTCTTGTCCTTTGCTGAACATAGCATTTCTTGGATTTTCTGAGTGGGTCTGTAGATTGTAGGTTGTGCTTCGTCATCAGCTTCCCTATGCGGTCAGTGGTCCCCCCCCCCCATTTTTTTGTTGCATCATAAGCAATTTGAGAAACTGCAAGTCACTTCTGGTGTGAGCGAATTGGCCTAGGGGACGCTGGGATGTTTTACCATCCTTGTGGGAGTCTTCTCTCATGTCCCTGCATAGGGAGCTGGAGCTAACAGAGGGAGCTCATCCACACACTCCTTGGATTCGAACCTACAACCTGTTGGTCCTCAGTCCTGCCGGCACAAGGGTTTAACCCATTGTACTACTGGGAGCTACAGTGGTTACCTTGATGTATGGTAAGAACACTTTTCTTCTGGGTAGATCTTTGTCTTTACTCTCGTGGCTTGTTCTTGTCCTTGCAGCTCTTCTGATGTCTGTGGTAGAGTCTCCATTGGCCTCTAGAGCCCAGTTTAGGTGGTTCAGTTCACCTTGGAGGAGGTGGGGTTTGCATATTCTTTTTGCACTGTCTGCCAGAGCTTTAATTGTGCTTCTTTTTTTTGGCTTGGTGATGGTTGGAGTTTTTATGTAGGTATCTATCAGTGTGTGTAAGTTTTCTGTTAACTGTGTGGTCTAATTGTTTATTGGGTTTGCAGATGACTAGGACCTCTAGAAAAGGCAGTCTGCTATGTCGTATTATTGCTGATTGTTTGACCTTGTTAGATAACATGTTATTTAGCCCAATGAGCAAGTTTAATGTTTAGAATAATTTCAATATATTTTGACTATACTATTTGGTATTATATCCATGTATTGTTTGATGTTTGTTTCCTGGTTTCCAGTTGGTGTTCAGTCATGTGGTTTGTCAACATACTTCCTTTTTCCACCCTCAGTTGCCCAAGGTGACACATTCCTTGAAAGCTTCCTGAGATCTTAAATTGAGTTTCTTTCTTCCCCTTTTGTTGTTGTTAATTGCTGCCAAGTAGACTTTGACATATGGCCACTCTACCAATAAGAGACCTCCAAAAACTTCCTGTTATCAACAGTTGTACTCAAGCTTTGCAAATTCAGGGCTATTGAAGATAGGATTTTTGGGGGAGGGATTACCCTAAGGCTGTGAATGCCCTCCTGGCATGGTTCCAAAACTCCTAATTTTATCAAGTTTGGTGCTTATATAGAAACTAGGGAAGTCCACCTTTATTGGGGATCATGGCAGTTGGAGTTCAACATATCTGGGAAAAGCAGGCACACCACCACATTTACAGCACTTTGATTTTAATTTAACTATGATATCTGCATCCTATGGAATCTGGTTCCATATGATTCCATAGGATTGAATCCTATGGAACCAGCCATCATAGTTGAAGTGGAATTATTGTACTACTAACTTGGGTACCCGGTGATGCCCAGATTATTTGAAAAAGGCATTGTTTGTTTTGGGGTGTTAGATAATATCATTGAGTTAATTAGTAATTAGGAAAAAGCCAGAAAGTGATTTCATTTTTAAACGAATGCTCCCATTAGAAAATATATAAAGATGTGGGTCAACTACAATTCTCAGAATCCTGGATCAACCACCCCCAAACCCTACCTGTGTGCACAGTGAGCCATGTTGGGTCTGTGTGCCAAGTTTGGTCCAGATCTGTCATTAGCTGCGTTCAGTGCTCTGTCGAGAAGTGTGAACTACAACTCCCATGTGCTAAAGGCAGTCACTCCCAAATCCTGACAGTATTTACAGTTGAACTAAGACATGCTCAGGTTGAGGGAAGCACAAAATAAGTATGAGATATATCTCTCTAGATAAATGTCCAGTAAATATACCAAACACAGCACAACAAATATTACACTAACTAAACATAATGCATCTATGTGGACATAATAATAATGTGGTATCAGTTCCTTATAACTGAAGCATGTAATGCACTCCCAATAATAAAGAAATTGAAATGCCTCAGCCAGTTCGAAGCATGGGGCTGTAAAGTTGGTTCTTGACCTGACCATGTGGTCAACAAAGGTCCATGGCATATAGTTTGGTGTGGGATTCCCAAGAGAGTATAGCCTTTCTGCTGGTGTACCAAGCACCTAGCGCACCAGCAGAGAGCCTATCCCTGCTGCTTGAGACTGTGTTGGATTGGGCATTGAGGTTTCCTAGGCTTATTGTTCTGGGGGACTTCAATGTCCACGCCGACACAGCCTCATTGTCACCTGCAGCAGTGGACCTAGTATCTTCCATGGCAATGCTAGGGCTCTCACTTTGTGACTTGGGGCCCACCCATCAGGCAGGTCATACCTTGGATCTTGTCTTCCGTGCAGGCGTCCAAGTGACCCTAGCCTCTGTCATCGAGGTGCCATGGTCGGATCACTGTGCTCTGAGGATCCGGATTGAGCAGGCTCCCCCACCTTGCAAGGGCGCCGAACAGATTTGGGTTCGCCCAAAGAGACTTACGGAACCAACCAGGTTCCTGAGTGCTCAGAGGGATCTGGAGTTTGTCAGTGTCTCACTCGATGAGCAAGTTAACATCTGGAACACTAGTCTGTCCAACGCTCACCTGACCTCAACGCGGAGGAGAGCTTTTAATCGTTCCAGTGCTTTGGAACGCTCTTCCTCTCGCAATCCACACGTTGGCTAACTTACTAGCCTTCTGTAAGGCTTGTAAGACCTTTATGTTCGTACAGGCATTTGGTCAGTAAATAACTGCAGGCCTTTTACCATGTAGCCGTAGGCCATGGGAGTAATTCTGGTGCATGTGCACTATCGTATAGTTTTAATTCGGGTGTTAATCTTGATGTTTTAGTTATGTTTTATGGTGTTTTTAGCATTTGTAAGTCGCCCCGAGCCTAACGGGAGTGGCGACTAATAAGTCGAAATAAATAAATAAATATAGTGTATAGTGTGTAAATAACCCGGATTATAGTCTGCTCTAGTGGACTGCTCCAAACCCAGTCAATAAGGCCCCCCAAAGTCCTGGCTGAGCGACTGAAAAAATCAGCCAAAGACCAACAGTTACCTGGGTGGGGGTTCCGTCTGTAAAGAAAAAATAATAATCCCGGCAACTGAGTTCAAACACGGTAGTCCCGTGGAGAAGCAGAGGAGCAGAAAGAGGGAAGAGGAAACCCCAACTACATGTCCATGGTGCTTGCTATAGCCTGCAATGTCAGTTGAGGGAGTGCATATTGAGGCTTCTCAGCACTTAGAACTATTTTATTATTATTTTATTTTATTTGGGTATTTATTTCCCGCCCTTCTCAACCCCCGGGGAGGAGACTCAGGGTGGCTTCCAGCTGGCACATATTCGATGCCTACAAGTAAACACAATAACTACACATCAAAATCAATAATTATAAATAGTTAAAAAAATAGGTAAAGACAACAAAATCTACTAAAAGGAGAGCCAGTCTGGTGGCCGTTGTCTCGCCGAGTTAGTTGTTGGAGACTCCATTAAGCTTGTCTGTAATCCGTTTGCATTGCAATTGTCGTCAACATAATCAAGTCTGCAAAGATTACCCGAAGGCCTGGTCCCACATCCACGTTTTTAACTTCCTTCTAAAGGAGAGGAGGGATGAAGATGGCCTAATTTCCCCGGGGAGTGAATTCCACAGACGGGGGGCCATCACCGAGAAGACCCTGTCCCTCGTCCCTGCCAACTGTGTTTGTGACAAGGGCGGGGCCGAGAGCAGGCCCTCCCCAGAAGATCTTAAACTCCTAGGTGGGAAGTAGAAGGAGATACATTTGGACAGGTATGTTGGGCCGGAAGCGGTCTGTGAAGGCAGGAAGCTGTTTGTGTAAGTGGACATCTCCACTTTTATTATGTGTATACATAATCAAATAGCATGAAAGGAGCTCAAGTTGGCAAACAGAAAAAGAGGGGCACTATATTTCTGTTTGCCATTTGTATGGATAGGTTAATTGTTCAGGAACAGAAAATGCAGATGAGTAGGACATCGAGAAGTGGCAGTCCGCTATGTTGTACTATTGCTGACTGTTTGATCATGTTATATAACATGGCAACTGAGAATGGAAAAGAGAAGTGTGCTGGCTAAAGCCCTAAACGGTTCTGGCCCAGCTTACCTGTCTGAACGTATCTCTCCCTATGAACCATCTTGGAGGTTGAGAACATCTGCTCTCGGTCCCGCTTCCTTTGCAGGTGTGGTTGGTGGGGACGAGAGACAGGGCCTTTTCAGTGGTAGCTCCACGGCTATTGAACTCCCTTCCCAGTTATATTAGATCAGCCCCTTCCCTCCTGACTTTCAGAAAAAAGGAAAAAACATGGCTTTGTGACCAAGCCATCAAATACAGTGCAATCAATGACTTGGATTTAGGTATAACGATCATTGGAATGGCCCAACCTTGATGTGGATATTATAGCTGGAAGTGGTATTATTTATGTTTTAATGGCTTTCAATCTCATTTAGATTTTAAACCAAATGATATTTAATTGTTGAATTGTTTAAGGCATTGAATTTTGCCTCTGCTGTAAGCTGCCTTGAGTCCCCTTTGGGGTCGAGAAGGGAGGGATATAAAAATAATAAATAAATAAATAAAATCACTCTCTTCTTTTGTTGCTGTTGTGTGCTTTCAAGACTTTCTTGACTTATGGCCACTCTTGGATGCTCCTATTTTCAGAAAAAGTTTTGCCATTGCCTTCCTCTGAGGCTGAGAGTGTGTGACTTACTTAAGACGAACCGATGACTTTCATTGCTGAGCTGGGATTTGAACCAATGCCTCCACAGTTATAGTCCAAAATACAAACTACTATACCACATTGGCTCCTGTAGTGTTGGATATACCATATATTTGTAATTTTAATATGACATTGAAAACAATTGCAGTCTACTTTGTGCTCTGGAAAAATAGCATAACATTATTAAAAAAAACATTACCTGAAATTGCACTATATAGCAGTGGCAGGCATCCTCAGAGGTTGTGAGGTTTGTTGGACCCTAGGCAAGTGGGGTTTATATATCTGTGCAATGTTCAGGGTGGGAGAAAGAACTCTTGTTTATTTGAGGCAAGTGTGAATGTTGCAATTGGCCACCTTGGTTAGTATTGAATAGCCTTGCAGCTTCAAAGCTTGGCTGCTTCCTACCTGGGGGAACCTGGCCCTGATAGTTTCTTGTCTGGAGTTCCCCTGTATTTGAGTTTCTAACAAACCTCACAACCTCTGAGGATGCCTGCCATAGATGTGGGTGAAACTTCAGGAGAAAATGCTTCTGGAACATGGTCAGGCAGCCTGGAAAACTCACAGCAACCCGGTTCTCTTTGTGTTGTTTTGGTCTTATAGTAAGCCTCAGTCCTGCTGACCTTAGAAGGCTTACATTGTTGTCCTGGGATTTATTCAACTGGAAACATGCACTGTTTTTCTGTAAAGCCAGAAAACAAAGCCTGCTCATTGCTTTAAAGAGGATATGCTGGAAGTCGGGATCCACCCTCCTATTGTAAAGTCAGTTTTATGTGATCATTTTTTAATCTTCCCCAATGAAGAAAAGTCCTCACAATGGGGATTCCAGGAAAGGGTGATTTCTTGTCTTCCCCCTCCTCCCTGGAGTAGAAGGCAACTTAAAATAACTCTGTGATCAGGAAAAAGATTTAGAAAAGACTTATCCAAGGCGAATGACTAAAGGCAACCAAGCCACTCTTGTTTTGTTTTTGTTTGTTTGTTTGTTTTTCAAAATTTTTTTTCAACATCCATACAAGCATATATACATAAACAACATAAACAACAGTGTGCCCTGTGAACGTGACCCTCCCCCCTCACAAACATCCACGCCCCTCCACCCCTGCTGAGGGTTACATCTTAGTTTTCTTCTTCCTCCTCTTCTGCAAGCTTCTCGGACAGTTTACATTACATCTTAAATAATAACTCCAACTTATTGCTAATGGTTTGATCCCGGGTTCTCCATACGATGTATCCTCTCACCCGGTCCCACCGTCCCAACAGCTGTTGCAATTTGTCCTCATGTAATTGATTGACCTTCATCTCCATAATTTCGAATTGAATGTGTTCTACCAAATACCGCAGCCAATTGTCTATTGTCCATTTCGTGGAGTCCTTCCATCCTAAAACCACCACGGCCTGGGCGCTTTCTATCATTGCTGACTTCATTTCCGAGTGTTCACCCATCTTGTTCTTTTTAACCAACACCGCCATCTCTTTTGTGATAGTCCATTTTATATTCAAAGCTCTGTTTATCTCCCCTTCTACCTCTTTCCAGAATCTTTGGACTACCTCGCATTCCCATAGTAGGTGCATATAAACCCCTTTATCTCGGCAGCCATGCCAGCATCGAGAACTTGCATTTTGGGAGATATATGTTAATTGGGCCGGAGTACGATACCACTTATGCAGTATTTTCCTCCTTGTTTCCCTCACTCTCGTGTTCTTAAGTTTGGCAATATCCCCCACTATCCTCTCCATCTCTGCTTCTGAGACTTGCAATTCCCTCTCCCACATTGTGGCTAACTCTTCTACCGTACTTCCCCCTGATGATATTAACATATTGTATATCCTTCCAACCTGGACCCTTTTCCCTTCCTTCTTTTCCCTAATTATCTTCTCGAATTCCGAATCCTCTCTTTGCAAAGCCTCTCTAACCTCCCTCTGCTTAAGGTAGTCACTTATTGCCCTGATTTGCAGCCACCGCCTTTCTCCTAACCAATTTTCCAATCTCTCTCTCCTAATTCTACCCCCTTCATCCACTAATTGCTCCAGTCTTGTAACCCCCTTCTCTCTCAGTATCCTTATTATGCTGCTCAAATTTTCCTCTCTCTTAGGGTTCATTATCTCTAGCGAGGCTACTTTTGAGACTCCCGGTGCTATCTTCCTTTGCCAAACTCTCCACACTTCCATAGTAGCTCTCATTGGTCCAATCAATTTGTCCACCTCACTTTTTGCCCATCTCCTAAATATCAATTCCTCGGTTCCGAATCCATTCACTTCTTTTTCCAATTTTGCCCATCTCTTATCCTTTTCCTGCAGCTCTATCAGTCTTTCAATTTGGAAGGCATCTCTATATGTTTCTAGGCAGGGCCGGCCTGACCTTTTCCGGGGGAGTACGCGAAGTAAATTTTGGCGCCCCCCCGGCCGCCGCATCATGCCGCCGCCGCCATTTCCGCCGCCGCCATTTCCGCCGCCGCCATTTCCGCCGCCGCTTCCACACAGCCGGCCCCGTGGGCCGGCTGCACCACACCTCCCTAAGCACGGACATTTCCGCGCATGCCCAGAAGCAACTACAGGCGCTGTAGCGCCTGTAGTTGCTTCTGGGCATGCGCAAAATGTCTGTGCTTCGAGGCGTGCTGCAGCCTCCCGAGCACTACGTTTCTGCGCATGCGCGATGTCCGCGCATGTGCACTGCGGCCCGAGCGCACCTGCGCGCTGGGCTCCAAAAAGCCGCAGGCGCTCGGGACTCAGTGCCCATGCGCAGACATTCGCGCATGCCCAGAGCAACTACAGGCGCTGTAGCGCCTGTAGTTGCTTCTGGGCATGCGCAGAAAATGTCTGTGCTTCGTGGGCCGGGCTGTGCGGCGGCACCGGGCGGCGGCAGGGCGGGGGCGTGAAGCGAGGTGGTGCCGCGGTGCCCCTCCCAGCTGGTGACGCCCCGCCCAGCCGGAGGCGCTCTACGCGGCCGCTTACATGGCGGAATCGCTGGGGCCGCCTCTGTTTCTAGACTAGGGATTCCCCATCCTCCTTCCTTTTCATTCGCTATCAACCATTTTTCCTTATCCTTGGTTTCTTTCCTCCTTCCACCCAATAATTCAATTTCCTGTCCCATTCTTTTATCTTTCCTCCCGGGAGGACCCCTGGCAGAGCCTGGGCTAGGTATAAGAACTTGGGCAAGATCATCATTTTAACTGCTCTTATTTTCGCCATTCTTCTCAGGCCTTTCTGTTTCCAGCCTTTCACCTGTTTCAGAATTTTTTTCCAGATCTTTCCATAGTTTGCTTCTATTATTCTCTCTATATTCTTGTATATCCACACTCCCAAATATTTTATTCTTTTTACCCCTAATTTTAGCCCTGATACTTTCCTTACCTCTATCTGTTCCCTCGGACCTGTATTTATAAACATCATCTCAGATTTTTCCATATTCACCTTAAGCCCCGATTGTTTCTCAAACTCTCGCAGAGTTTCCTTCATTGCTTTTACCATTTCCAGTGGGGTCTGGGTTACCAGTATTGCATCGTCCGCAAAAAGGTTTACTTTCATCTCCATCTCCCCTATCCTATACCCTTCCCACGTGCTGGCTGCCCTTATCTTGTTCGCTAGTGTTTCTATTGCCATTACAAACAGCATTGGAGACAAAGGACATCCCTGTTTAAATCCATTCAGTATCCTGATATTCTCCGTCCTATTTCCATTCACTCTTATATATGCCTGGCTCTCCATATATATGCTCTTAATAGTTTCACAGAACTTCTCTCCCAGGTTTAATTCCTTGCACACCTCATACAGGTAGCTATGGTTTACTTTGTCAAATGCCTTGTAGACATCTAATTTTAATATTCCTAACTTTCTCTTGGCTGCAGTAGCATGTTGTAACACATTCATTACGTTCCTAATCAGTTTGCTGATCCGTCTTCCTCTCACAAAGCCAAATTGATCCCCCATCATTTTTTAATCTTCCCCAATGAAGAAAAGTCCTCACAATGGGGATTCCAGGAAAGGGTGATTTCTTGTCTTCCCCCTCTTCCCTGGAGTAGAAGGCAACTTAAAATAGCTCTGTGATCAGGAAAAAGATTTAGAAAAGACTTATCCAAGGCGAATGACTAAAGGCAACCAAGCCACTCTTGTTTTGATAACAATGGCTCACGTGCTTTTTCTGTTGGTGCTGCTCCCTGCCATTCTCTCCCTTTGATTCATTGAGAGTAGGTCAAGAGTTCTTCACTTAATTTACAAAGGACTTTTGAATTGTAAGATTTATGGCCTTCAGTTATTGATTTGTTTAGTACTGAAGGTGAAACCTCTAGGCTCTAAGGCAGCTTTCTCCAACACGGTACTTTTCCTTGAGTGTTAGATTACATCATTTTGGCCATTTAATCAGCCTATCTGGGGATGAGGGAAACTTTACATTTAAAGGTTGTGGATGTTATGGCCCAGTTTACCTGTCCGAACATATCTCCCTCTATGAACCATCTCAAAGATTAAGATCTTCAGGAAGAGGCCCTTCTCTCGTTCCCACCTCCTTCGCAGGAGGTGGGACCTACTGGTGGGGATGAGAAACAGGGGCTTCTCAGTGGTGGCCCCTTGACTATGGAACTTCCTCTCTAGTGAGAGCAGATCAGCCCCTTCTCTCCTGACCTTCAGGAAAAAACTTTAGATGTGGCTCTGGGACTACGCTTTCGACAAGTAATTGGAGCAGTGCAATAAGTAGCTATGAAACAATCTGATTGACACATGGAACAGCCCTGGATTATGGTTTGGTTGACGTGATTTTAATTGTCGATTTTAATAATTTCTGCCTGTTGTATGGCCACCTTGAGATTCCTCCAGGATGAGAAATGTGGAGTATAAATATGATATTTATTTAGTGTATCAGGAGCGAACCAAGAGTACAGTTGTAATTTATTTTTAAAAAGCCCCACAAAGTTTAGAAACTTGGTATTATATTAAATATGGTAAATAAAATAAATAAATGTATTGAACCTTTTAAGATTTGAAGGCAGTCTACATAATTATATTGAGAGTATACCATGGGCCCTTGGTATCTGCAGAAATTTGGTTCCCCCCCTCCCCCACCAAAAAAAAATATCCAAAAATCCATGGATTTTACAATGGCAAGGTAAAATGGTAGCCCTTATGTAATGTGGTAAGCACAATGGAAATTTCAAAAATATTCAAATAGTGAATGGTTGATTCCATGGATTTAGAATCCGTGGATATGAAAGACTAACTGCATCTGCTATTCAGAGTTTGTTGTCGCATGCTAGAATTAGTCACCTTTGGGGTTCATAGATTATAGCAGCCCTGATTTTTCACAGATGGGTTTACTGGGGAAAGGAATTATATTATTAAACTATATTTGACATTTTCCTGACCACTGCCTTTGCTAATTGGGATTCTGGGTGTTTAGTCCTTCTGGATAGTAGGGCTTTGTCCTCCATCACTCTAGGCCAGTGGTTCCAATAGTTTTTTTTTTGACCAGGGACAACTTTGACCCAGGACCACTTTCTAACATTAGTACCAAAACCATACTTAATAATCTAGAGCTGATGTGGTGGCAGTAATCTTTCATGGGTAGTCAGCCTTTCCCCTCCCAACATCCCTGTTGTCTCTGCACTATAAGAGGGTTTTGCATGACCAGCTCTTGTTGCTGCGTGGTTTTGAGGCAATAGTGTAGCAATGGTGAGGCCGGGGATGATATTTTCGTTCTTGCAGACCACTGGTAGTCTACGGACCACAGATTGGGAACCATTGCTCTAGGTCAAGTGTGCATTTTTTTATTTCTCTCATGGCAGAATGGCTATAATTTATCAGGTAAAATACTGCACATTTGTGCTGTGAATAATAGACAAGACCACCACCACCCACAATACATACTCAAGTTGTCAAAGAAAGGAATGTCATGAAAATACAAGGAAGAAAGAGAGTCCTAGGTTTTGGGGAGAAATGTAAAATTTTGTCATATGTATTATCCATCATGACACCTATATCATATTTCACCTTCCTTTGCCTCTTCTCATCCTTCTCTTCTTTCTGTCATGCTTGAGCATTATGTTGTGTAGGGATTTGAGAGTTGAACTACGACTTTGGAGGCAAGGGGTTCGAATGCCTATCAGCCGTGAAAACCTCTTTCAGGACTTTGGGCAACTCCCTCTTTCTCAACCTCAGAAGAAGGCAAAGTTAAATCCCTTCTGAACAAATCTTGCTGTAAGTTGGAAATAAAAGTCTGCAACAACAATGCATATAATGAATTTTCAAGTTCTCGATGGTGGGATCCTGATGTACCCAGTTCTGGGGTCTGTGGTATCGTGGGTTGCATTCATGCCCCCAAACCCCACATGAACATGAGACAGGGAAATAATTTGATTGTGTGCACAAAACACATGACTCGTTTATCTCACTCTCTCCAGCTGAAGTTGTTGGAAGTTAACAGTGTTTTTCTTTGGCAAGGTTGGCGTCATTGTTTGCACAAAATTGTTTGCACATGTTGGCTCACATCCTGTTAGTGACCTATATCGTGCAGTATTATCTTTTGGACAGGGCATAGAAGGTTGTCTTCTTGACCTTGTGCTTTGTCCCCAACCTCTTAAAGGGACATTTGTTGCTGGCGCTTATCTGTGGTGATCAGAGAAATTGGGGGCTGCTTTGAGCTCCTGCACAGCTGTGAGAGCCAGTGTGGTGTCATAGTTTGCGTGTTGGACTACAACTCTGGATACTTGGTTTTGAATGTCTGTGTGGGGATATTCCAGGCTTCAGTATTACTGTACTGAGGATTTGCATACTGATGCCCGAGCTCTACATCAGAACATGTGCTCTTGTACTCCAGACTGCTTCCTCCTTTATGGCACAAATGCTATTATATAGCCTGATGTGCATGAAAGGTCAATCTGTGCATCCAAATTAGGCTGTAGGACCTCCATGCGGCTCAATGAGAGATTGGTAGCTGATAACGCAACATCCTGGGCACCTTCAGTAATAAATGGAAGCCAAACACTAACTCTTCTTGGGCACCTCATTGGAGTTAGATTCTATTTCTTTATTAGTTGTATTTGCATACTGCCTTTTGTTCAGTAAACTCAAGCTTCTGTACATAGTTGTCCTTCCCGGCTGTATCTTCACAGCAATCCTGTTGTACAGGATAGGTTGAAAAAGTGATGAAAGAGAAGAAATTGGTCTGTCCATGTCTATGTCTCAATGATACCTGATAGGAGAACCAGCCATATCAATAGAAATGTTTCCCAAAGCAATACATTTGAACTCTGTTATTCTCCAGTCGCACCACCCAGAGCAGAAGGAGAAAGGAGTCACCAATCTAAAGCTTAGAAGAACAGGAGCTGAATAGAAGAATTGGACTGATGTTAGGTTTCTTGCATCTGGACCATCATTTCCTTTCCCAATGATGGGGCCAAGAATAATAATTTCACATGCCCCATACTTCAGATTATGGTAATGATGTGGTGGGGTAACCATGCCTTGGTGGCCATGAAATCCCGAGTTGCCCCAGAATTTAAGCCTTGGTATATGATAGTTGTTCCTTACCTTTTTTTTGACCAGGGACCATTCTCCACCATGAGTACCAAAAGGGTTACAAATCAGTTTTTGGTCAACTTTAGATTTGGTTTGGTTATTTGGGATGCTGTTTCAGAAAATTGCATTGGATAGACTACAACAGCTCTACTTTCTGATACAGAACATATGTCATCCAGTAGTCGCCATCTGCTCGGCCACAGAAACACATATCTAATAAGCCTTGGCACTATAAGAGGGTTTTGCGAGACTAGTCACTATTGTTGAAATTGTTTAGTAATGGTGAGGCTGCAGACCATATTTTAGTTCTTGCAGACCACTGGTGGTCCATGGACCACAGGTTGGGAACCACTAATATATGAGATGAGGCCAGCCAGGACTTCAACATCCTGGGCACCTTCAGAAGTAAATGTAAGACCAGTTCCATCAGTTCTGGCAGGGAGATGGTGGAATAATGGTGTAGGTTACATTGTAACATAATTCCTAATGTGCCATGACAGCTCTACACCAAGACATGCAGAGGAGGGAAAGAGGAGACCAGGGATGAGAATCGGTGTGCTGACATCCAGAGGTTGTTGCACCACAGCTTTCAGCAGCTGTACCAAGGCAACAATTAGAAGTGTCAGGAGTTGCAATCTGAGAACATCCCCAAGACAAACTTTCCATAGGAGTTTGGTTCAGAACTCTTACAGATCCATGAATGCTCAAATCCTAATCCTAATAATAATAATAATAATAATAAATCTTGTCTTTTCTTCGCGAACGAAGATTCAGGAAGGACTCATCCCACGCTTTCTACAAGAGCGTTGATGACTAAGAAGGCCAATCTGAGATAGGCAAGTCCAGTTGCAGAAAGCACAGCAGAAAGTCTCCTTGGGTGATGTTGTTTCCAAGTTGCGGTTCTTTCTGCGTTGTCGTTTCTCTTCTAGACTCGTTCGGCATGAACTTCTCGAAAGAGGCCGCAGCATTGTGGATGGTGTATCTCCATGCCTCCCGATGTGAGGCCAGGGTGGACCATTGTTGGTGATCAATCTGGCCGAGCCTGAGATGTTATTTCAGGGAGTCCTTATATCTCTTTTTTTGGGTGCCTCTCTTGCGCTGACCCATGGCGAGTTCAACATAGAGTAGTATCTTTGGGAGGCGGTGGTCCTCCATCCTACAGACGTGCCCTGCCCAGCGCTGTGTTCTCAATAGCATGGCCTCAATGCTGGTGATCCCCGCTTGCTCAAGATCAGCAACATTTGTCACATAGTCAGTCCAGTGTATATTTAGGATTGTGCGAAGACAGCACTGATGAAAGCGTTTGAGGAGTCGTAGGTGTTGATGATAGGTGACCCATGTTTCAGACCCATATAGGAGAATAGACAGTACGATAGCTCTGTACACACTGATTTTGGTGCTTTGCCTCATGTGTTTGTTAATAATATATAACTATATAATTATATTCTATAATTATTTAATAATATATACAGTAAATAATTATATGATAATAATAAAATTGTGATACCAAATCCAGCATATATATCTAGTTTGCTGTGTCATACTGAGTTTTTGTGTCAGTAAAATAATAATAGTATCTCTTGTATAAAATGGCAACATCAGGAATTCAATTTTTTTTAAAAAAAAATTGAGCTGCTATTGGGTTGAATATCAGGATGCGAAATCCGTGGATGTGGAAGACCGACAGTATAGTAAACTAATGATAATGAGTTCTACAGAAAGCATCCCTTTCATCTTCTTTCCAAGCTGCTTTCCCCTTCCAAGAGCTAATGAATTCCAGGCACAACTAATATGAAACTGCTTCTTCATATAGGATCCTTATGAATAATGAAGTAGCATGGCTCCCACAGGTCCCCTACACATCCTAGTAGTTTTTTGAGCAGAGCTATGACAAAGTGGCCTCAGATTACAATGACTGTGTAATGCGATGGTTTTCAACTTTTGGTTGAAAGCTTCTGCAAGCATGGTTAGAGATCAGGAATTTGGGGAATTGAATCTCAAACTTCTGTTGAGAACTACTGGTCTGCAGTCATATTAATGCTATTTGTTCACCACATTGGAGCACACAGCTGGTTCCTCTTAGCCTAGATTCCTCCTACACACAGCATCAAGAGGAAGCAGGGGAGGGATAGCCTTCAGCCAAACCTTTTCACCTGTCTTCCCTTGACTTTTCAGCTGACGTGACTGTGTTTTCCTGTGGGAATTCTACTGGGAGTTGTGTAAGCCCAGCTTAATACTTCTCTGGTATTTTCAAGGCTATCTGCTACTTGGGATATTGCTGATAAGAGGACACTTAGTGATAACAATTGCTTTATCACAGCAAACTAGCAAAAGATCATAATATTGACTAAGATTCTTAAATCATAGAATGGTAAGAGTTGGAAAAGATCCCAAGGGCAATCTAATGAAATCCTTTGTCACATACACAACCAAGGCACACTACAGATGGCCATCCAACCTCTGTTCAAAAAACCTCCAGAGAGGGAGTGTTGGGTTTCATCCCTGGACTGAAGAAGTGTCTTGTGTCGTCAAGTTTCCAGACCTCAATGAGTAGCTAGACTAGAGATAGGAGTAGGCTGAGGGATTCCTCTCTTGCATTCCTATGCATGTTTACCAAAAGGGCTTTGTCTTTCCCCCTCTTACTAGCCACTATCTCTCCCCCCCCTTTTGATGAATTCTGTGAGGGAGCTTCCTCTTTAAGTTTTATTGCCCTGGGTTGACCATGCAGTTTCTCCGCCATTTTCCAGCCTGTTTTTCTTTCTACCTATGAAGATGCACATTTTGCCTCCCTCTAGGCAAAATGTAGCTGCATGGACTTTTTACCCTTTTACCTCTTTAGAAGATGAGATTAAGTAAGCTAGTTAGCTCCAAGCTATTTTCGATCACGAATGAATTTCTTTTATTTCAATAAATATATTTGAACCGAAAGTTCTGACTCTACAATCCTGTGCCATCCTAAGAATAGAAGCTTTTCCCTTTTTCACCACATGTAAGTTTCTTCTGGTGGTTGTGAAGTTTACTTCTGGTGTTACTTATTAGTTCAGTCGCTTCCAGCTCTTCGTTACCCCGTGGACCAGCCCACGCCAGAGTTCCCTGTCAGCTGTGGCCACCTCCAGCTCCTTCAAGGTCAAGCCAGTCACTTCAAGGATATCATTCATCCATCTTGCCCTTGGTCGGCTTCTCTTCCTTTTTCCTTCCCTTTTCCCCAGCATCATTCTCTTCTCCAAGCTTTCCTGTCTTCTCATGATGTGGCCAAAGTACTTCATTTTTGCCTTTAATAGGACCATGGTGTCTCATTATATGTCAATGGGAGTCACCATAGTCCTCTGTTGTGGCTGAAATAAAAAGGAGTTCAGAGACACTTTAAATATTCAACCAATTTTATTTCTTACTAGCTTGGGTTCTCAGCATTGCCTGGATTATTTGAAAATGTCCATTTTTTATTGTAAAAAATGCATAAGGTTGTGAGTGAACTACAGCTCACAGCATGACAAGTTAACCCCCCTGAAACTTCATCAGTACTTAGTTTGTAATGTTGAGGAAGTTTGCTCCAGATGCATCGTCGGTAGGATCCGTGTGCACTCTGGCTGCAGGGTAAGCTACAACTCCTACCATGGTGAGTAAGCTCTCAAACTCTTTCAGTATGTTCAGTTGGTCATGGGGTTCTGTGTGCCAAGTTTGATTCAGGTCCATGGTTGGTGGGGGTCACAGTTTCTCTGGTTGTAGGTGAACTACAGCTCCCAAAACAAAAGGTCAGCCTCTCCCAAACCCTCCTTGGCACGTGTACATGGGCGTATCAATTATGCGTGCCAAGTTTGGTCCAGATCCATCAGCTTTGGGGTTCACAGTTCTCTCTGGGTGTAGGTGAACTACAACTCCTATAAATCCACCTAAAGACTGCCAGTATTTTTGTTAGTCATGAGGATTCTGTGTGCCGAGTTAGTTGCAGATCCATCATTGGTGGGGTTCAGAGTGCTCTTTGATTGCAGGTGAACTGTAAATCCCAGTACCTACAATTCCTATAAATCAAGTTGAATTCCTCCCAAACCTCTCCAGCATTTTGCATTTGTCATGTAGGTGCTGTGTGCCAGATATGGTCCAGGTCCATTGTTGGTGGGGGTCACCGTGCTCTGTTTTGATGCAGGGTGAACTACAACTTCCATCATGTTGGGTCAGGCCCCCAAACCTCTCTAGTATGAACAGTTGCTGATCAATTCCTCTTGTGTTTGCTAGGTGCCATGGGAAAGAGTAGAAAAGGGTTATGGAAGAGGCAGTGGGCGTGATCATGTAAATTCCACACCATCTGAGAGAGAGAAAGAAACACTGGGATGTCTGTGGTGGAGGAAACACATAAAATCTAGGATGAAATTGTCCCCGTATGAAAGCCTTCACTTAGATTTGGGGGAGTATTGTGTTTGTTGAAGACATTGGCAGGGCTCTTGCACATGTGCATGGTGCTCACTATGACCTGCAATGTCATTGGAGGGAGGGCCATTGGTGCCTCCCGAGTGGTGGAAGTTATAGCTTTTTGTGGAGGCAGGAGCTTGTTTGTGCAAGTGGACATCCCAGCCACATATACATATTTATGTGGATAGATAGACAGACAGATAGATAGATAGAAGTAGAGTCAGCAGAGTATAGTGATTTGAGCATTGGATCTGGGGAACAGGGTTTGAATGTGCACTTGGCCATGGAAACACATTGGGTGGCCTTGGTCAAACCATACTCTCTCAGCCTCAGAGGAAGACAGAAGTTCATTTTAGGGTTGCCATGAGTCAGAAATGTCTTAAAGACAGAGAACAATTGATTTGGTGTAATCTGTAGTGGTCTGCAACCCATTTCACGGGATCCATGGTTTGAATGGCTGCAACTGACAATGATTCCTGTTTGGATGTGTGTGGAATTGTAATCTGCGGGGTCAGAGGGAATTGAAATGCAAAAATAAGTGCCACTGCCCCCAACTATTGTGCCTTAATTGCCACTGTTAACTTCACAATCTTGCATTGACAAAGGCCTTTGTCTCTATTCAAGCCACTGAGATAGTGTGGGGCCTCCTGACGAATGCTTATCCAGCAGTTTTCCATTGGAATCAGGCTTTGATATTCTTATTTCTCGGCCACCTGGAGGTCAGAGACAAAGAGGTCCGGACAGGCTAAATGCCCTCCCCATAGAATGTATAACAGAGAATCTGATCTTGTACTGAGAAGCCATGGTACCTTCTTGCCACTTGTTTCATTAGTTGGCTGATGAAGGAACCAAAAGGGAGCAATTAGCAAATTCATCTGCTGGATTCTCCACATGAAAATGCTGTTGGGGGTCTGCATGCATTAATGCAGCAGTTTGGGGTGTGTTCGATGCGATTTTCCTGCTTATGTCAGGGCGTTGGACTGGATGGCCCATGAGGTCTCTTCCAGCTCTATGGTTCTGTGGTTCTATAAGTGTTATTCTTGCCACAATAACGCTCAAAGCTGGCAAAACTATTCCTCCTAGTCCAGATTAAAGATGGGGAAGGGTGATAACAACAAACTTAATCGCACAGCCTTTTTGCCTCTTGCCTTCATGATACTTTTATACTAAGGGTGCATCTACAAGCGGTGTTTCTTAACCTTCATAATGCTGTGACCTCTTCATGCAGTTCCTGCTGTTGTGGTGACCCCCAACCATAAAATTATTTTCATTGCTACTTCATAACTGTAATTTTGCTACTGTTGCAAATTGTAATGTAAATATCTGATATGCAGGATGTATTTTCATTCACTGGAACAAATTTGGCATGAGGGGCCCCCGGTAGCAGAGTGGGTTAAACCCCTGTGCCGGCAGGACTGAAGACCCGTCAGGTTGGAGGTTCAAATCCGAGGAGAGTGCGGATGAGCTCTCTTTATCAGCTCCAGCTCCTCATGCGGGGACATGAGAGAAGCCTCCCGTAAGGATGATAAAACATCAAAAAAACCATCTGGGCGTCCTTGCAGATGCCCAGTTCTCACACACCAGAAGTGACTTGCTGTTTCTCAAATTGCTCCTGACACAACCAACAAAAAGGGGGTGCACAAATACCCAATACGTCCAAATTGGAATACTGGTGGGGCTGTGTGTGTGTTTTGGGTGTGTGTGTGATGTTACCATTTGGGAGGTTTACTTGCTGGGATTTATAGTTCACCTACAATCAAAGAGCATTCTGAACCCCAACAATGATGGAATTGAACCAAACTTGGCACACATAACTCCCATGACCAACAGAAAATACTGGAAGGGTTTGGTGGGCTTCGACCTTGAGTTTTGGAGTTGTAGTTCACCTATATCCAGAGAGCACTGTGGACTCAAACTGTGATGGATTTGGACCAAACTTGGCACAAATACTCAGTATGCCCAAATGTGAACACCGGTAGAGCTTGGGAAATGAGACTTGACATTTGGAAGTTGTAGTTACTGGGATTTATAGTTCACCTACAATCAAAGAGCATTCTGAACTCCACCGATGATAGAATTGGGCCAAACTTCCCACACAGAACCCCCATGACCAACAGAAAAAACTGTGTTTTCTGCTGGTCTTTGGCGACCCCTCTGGCATCCCCTCGTGACCCACCCAGGGGTCCTGACCCCCAGGTTGAGAAACACCGATCTACACTCTATTATTTATTTAATTAATTTACTTTGTTTTATATCCCTCCCTCTCTTCCTCATTGAGCGACTCAGGGTGGCTAACCGTGCCAACAATTCGATGCCATTCAAACCTAGGACAATACAAACTCACATACTTGTAAATCGAGCAATGCAAAGCATTTCTAACAACTCATGATCAAGCAATAACAATAAAACACCAGAATTGACTCAGTTCAACACTGCTTTAACTGCCATGGCTCAATGTTTTGGAACCAAGGGACTTGTACTTTTACAAGATCTTTTGCATTCTCTGCTGAACAAGGCTAGTGTAATCACCAGACTACAAATCCCAGGATTCAATTCCCGTGAGCCGTGGCAGTTAAAGTGGTGTCAAACTGCATTAATTCTACAGTGTAGATACATCTTTGTTGAAGAATTTGGCCAGGCCACATTCTTGGGAAAATCACACTTTCTCAGTCTCAAAGGCAAATCTTGCCAAGAAAACTGGGTCATTGTAAGTTGGCAACAACTTGAAGGCAGACAATAATCGGAGTTTGTATAGGGAGATGTTGTAGTCAAGGGTGTTGCTCGATAACAGCATGATCTTTGAATTTTCTCACTTCCTTGAGACAGTTCAGCTCTGGTGTGAGGACACATCTGCTCACTTGGGCACATGTCCTACCTCTCCAAAAGTAACTGTTCCTTAAGCCTATATCGTTCAGATGATTACAAAGAAAATACAAGTTGCAAAAGGATGCGGCAGCTAAAACTAATGCAAGTCTAGGTTGCATCAATAGGGATATAATTCCTATATCGAGGGAAGTAATAGTTCCACGCTACTCTGCTTTGGTCAGACCTCGGGTCCAGTTCTGGCATCGCAATCCAAGAGGGATATTGACAAGCTGGAACGTGTCCAGAGAAAGGTAACCAGAATGATCAAAGGTCTGGAAACCAAGCCCTATGAAGAGTGGCTTAGGAATATGGGTATGTTTAATGTATTGTCGAAGGATTTCATGGCTGGAATCACTGGGTTGTTGTAGGTCTTTCGGGCTATTTGGCCATGTTCTAGAAACATTCTCTTCTGACGTTTTGCCTGCATCTATGCCAAGCATCCTCAGAGGTTGAGGAGGGAGCAAGCTTGTTTTCTGCTGCCCTAGAGACTAGCTAGAACACTGAGCAAATGGATTCAAGTAGCACTAAAAGAGATCCCACCTAAACATTATGGAAAAAATTCCTAATGGTGAGAACTGCTCTAGAATGGCATATACCACCTTGGAGTGTGGTGGGGTCTCATTCTCTGGATGTTTAAAAATATAAGCCAGATGGCCATCTGTCAGGAGTGTTTTCATAGAATCATAAAGTTGGAAGAGACCACGTGGGCCATCCAGTCCAACCCCATTCTGCCAAGAAGCAGGGCAGTTGCTTTCAAAGCACCCCCAACAGATGGCCATCTGTTTAAAAGCCTCCAAAGAAGAAACCTCCACTACACTCCAGGGCAGAGAGTTCTACTGTTGAACGGCTCTCACATTTATGAAGTTTTTCCTCATGTCCAGGCGGAATCTCCTTTCCTGTAGTTTGAAGCTTTGATTGTGTATTCCTGCGTGGCAGGTTGGACTGGATGGACCCACGTTCTGTTCCAACCTTATGACTCTATGCAATAATAAGTACTCAATTTCTCTTTGAGTCTTGGCTCTGTCTCTCCCCAAAAATCCATTTCGGCCAGACTGGGAAACATCCCTGATATTTCCTGTAAAATCACGGCCACGCCTGGCTTGCACTCCCCTTCCGTCAGCAACTGATTCCCCCATGAACTAATTGCTCACTTTCCCGATGCTATTAATAGCCTCCTTATTCTTGCAAACATGATCTCACTCTCTGGTGGGACTGAGCCGCTGTGTTGTTTCTCTCCTCTTTTTCCAAGGGGAGGGCAAAGTGGGTGCGTTTGTGCCATTTGCACGCCCCGAACTGGAGCTGCTGTGAAAGGTCAGTCACATGGATCCCACGGGTTTCCCGGTATGTTTGTGGGTCGGGGTGACGGATGGCCACATGACAGTGTGTTTGTGGACGGCTGATCTTGAGCCCAGATTGGATGCCGAGGCTGGAAGATTGGGGAATGAAAGGGCTCTGTTGGTATAAATGGATTCCTGGCTGAGCTGGGCCTTTGCCAGAGTGAATTGGCAAAGCCTGGTTTGCCTTCCGCTCCTGAAGAATTGTCCAAAAAGATTAGAGGCTGTGTCCTGTGACATCAGTGCGATGGCTGCTGATACGCCTAATCCAATTTCGAATCACGGGGAAAGAAAAGTATCTCCAATCTCCATGTATATATAAGAGAAATCTCTGAGTCATAGTCCTGAATTGGATAGAGTGGCTTTGTTTGCTCTCTCCTATTCCCTGCTGACTAATGCAGGATGAAGAGCAAGCGCTCGTCAGCAAAAAAAATAATGTTGTTTTCTTGATCCTGACATTCCCTCCCCCTTTTGCTGTTTGCAAGGACAACTCAGTTGAGCGATTAATCCCTCTGTATTTATTTGGCTGTACAAAACAAATAGTGATTTGGCTTTGCTTTGTCATTTTTCCTGGGAAGTTCTTGGGAATGGGTGAGGTTCTGGAAGACGTACGTTTGGGGACTACAAGTTCCGAATCCTCCCCTAAGGATCCTGTTCAGAACTCCAACCACTGGGGAATTCTGGGATTTGTGGGCAAAGAACATAACTTTCCTGAACTCGAAGTCAATGTGCTGTTCAGCAGTTTTGGGGATGGGTGTCTGGCTTTGCTAAGGGTGCATCTATGTCAGGTATGGGCAAACCCAAGCCCAGGGGCCGGATGTGGCTCCTTGGGCTCTTTTCTCAGGCCCTCATCTCTTTCACCATCCTATCCTTCCTTCCTTCTCTTTGGTTTACTCCCTGTATGTATACAGCATACAGACACTTTTCTTATGAATCCAGTTACAATAGGATTTTAAGTAGTTTTTCTGTGTAGTTAACAAAGGGGATCATCCTTAGGAACAATAGTCCATAGTCCAAATCATATCTGTTCTGAGAGTCTTAGTCAGGTATGGGCAAACCCAGGCCTGGGGACCTGATGTGGCCCCTTAGGCTCTTTTCTCGCGTCCTCCTATCTCTCTCTCACCATCCTACCCTTCCTTCTCTCTTTCTGCCCTTCTTCTCTCCCTCTTTCTCTTTCCCGTCCACCCATTTGTCATTCCTTCTCTCTCTCTTTCCTTCCTACTTTCCTTCCATCCTTTTCTCCTTCCCTCCCTTTTGTTTTTCCTTCCTTCTCTCTTTCTTCATCTCTCTCCCTTCCCTCCCTCTTTCTCCTTCCATCCTTTCCTTCCACCCTTTTGTCCCTTTTGTCTTTTCTCTCCCCCCTTCCTTCCCTTTTGCCTTTCTTTCCTTCTCTCTTTCCTTTATCCTTTCCTTCCATCTTTCCTTCCAGGCTTTCCTTCTACCGTTTTACCCTTCCTTCCCTTTTGTCTTTGCTTCCTTCCCTTTTTCCTCCCTCCTTCCCTCTCCTTCCATCCTTCCCTCCCTCCCTTTCGTCCGTCCTTTCTTCTATCTTTCCTCCCTCCCTCCCTCTTTTCTATCCATCCATCCATCTCTGGGCAGCCAGTCCTCCCAGCAGGGAATGCAAGCATGCGGCCCTCAAGTTAGAAAGTTTGCCCATGCCTGATCTATATTTTAGAATTAATGCAGTCTGGTTCCACTTTAACTTCATGACTCAGTGTTATGGAATTGTGGAAATTGCAGTTTTACAAGGTTCTTAGCCTTCTCTGCCCAGTTGCATTAGTGCTCCATCAAACTATCATGATTCTATGGCAAATGGTATCAAACTTCATTAATCTTACAGTGTAGTTCAGTGGTTCCCAACCTTCAGTCCTCCAGGTGTTTTGGACACTAGCTCCCACAATTCTAACACCTGATCAGATGGCTGGGCTTTCTGGGAGTTGAAGTCCAAAACAACTGAAAGACCAAAGGTTGGGAACCACTGGTGTAGATGGCCCTTGCATCTCAAAAGAGCTTGGTGAGGCACAAGGACTCTTTGGAAGAGAAAGCTAAAGATGTTGCAAAACTACAACTCATCATGATTCCTTAGTATTGAGCCATGGTAGGTCAAGTGGCATCAAAATGGATTAATTCCACCATGAAGATGCACCCTCATACTCTGAAAGACCAGGATCCAGATCCTCAAATTGGACAAAGAAACTAATTGGTTGAACCTGGGCAAGTCACACTTTCTCTGCCTCTGAAGAAGGAAGTGGTAGACTCCCTCCAAACACATGTTGCCCAAAAAAATTGCACAATAAATCTGCCTTATATTTCTTTCCTGACTGTGTGATAGGCGGAAATCAAACAGGTGAAATTTCCCATAACAATTCTAGGGAGAGCAAAAGGGGAAAGGGTGATGGAGGAGAGATTGTTTCCTCCTTTGGTTTGATGCCAAAGCTCTTATGAGAAAGGTACTGACACCGGTGGTGTTATGCAAGCTTTGTTATATATGCTGGTGAGCAAAATCTGCAGAGTTGGATTTAGGAGCACATCTCTCCCCACCCTACACACACACACAAAAGAAGCATGAGTGATGGCAACAACAAAAAACCCTCTCAAAGTCACAGCACAGAGTGTGTCAGATGAGATTTTTAAAATTGCGCAGTTCGGAACAATGCAGCCTGTTCTTTCTGTGTGCCTTTCTGCCTCCTGAACGGGGAATCTAATCTTCTTCCAAGAACTCTGGCTGAGAACACAAGTTTGAGTTTCCTGGCTTCCACTCATTATCTGTGGTGGAGCGCATGGGTGGCTCGTCACGGTTGTCATTTGCAAGGATCCTGTAAAAAAGAAAATTAGGGAGAGGTAGCATCATGAGATAAGAGAAGGCAGAACTATTACATTGTATCAGGAATGAACGGTTATGGAGAGAGGCAATAGAATTTTTCATCCCATGGCATCTGAAAGCCCGGGCTGTCAGATCTGAACACATCTAGGTGATACACTCCTAGGGTGCATCTATGAATCTACACTGGAGAATTAATACAATTTGACACCATTTTCACTGTCATGGCTCAGTGCTATGGAACACTGGGATTTGAAGTTTGACAAGGCACCAGCACTCTTAGGCAGGGAAGACCAAAGACCTTATAGACTATCCTTCCTCAACCTGCGGGTCGGGACACCTGAGGGGGTCACGAGGTGGTGTCAGACAAGTTGCCAGAGACTACCAAAAACAGTATTTTCTGTTGGTCATGGGGGTTCTGTGTGGGAAGTTTGGCCCAATTCTGTCATTGGTGGGGTTCATAATGCTCTTTGATTGCAGGTGAACTATAAATCCCAGCAGTTACAACTCCCATATGTCAAGGTCTATTTTCCCCAAACTCCACCAGTCTTCATTGAGCATTCATGCCAAGTTCGGTCCAGACCCATCATTGTTTAAGTCCACAATGTTCTCTGGATGTAGGTGAACTACAACTCCCAATTCTCAAGATCAGTGCCCACCAAACCCTTCCAATATTTTCTGTTGGTCATGGGAGTTCTGTGTGCCAAGTTTGGTTCAATTCCATCGCTGGTGGAGTTCAGAATGTTCTTTGGTTGTAGGTGAACTATTAATCCCAGCAACTACAACTCCCAAATGACAAAATCAACCCCCCCAACCTCACCAGTATTCAAATTTGGGTCAAAATTGGTCCAGTGAATGAAAATACATTCTGTATCTCAGATATTTACATTACAATTCATAACAGTAGCAAAATTACAGTTATGAAGTAGCAACAAAATAATTCTATGGTTTGGGGTCACCACAACATAAGGAACTGTATTAAGGCGTCACAGCATTGGGAAGGTTGAGACCCACAATTCCTGTAATTCTATAGCATTGAACCATGGCACTTAAAATTGTGTCAAGATGTACAAGTTCTCTTGTGTAGATGCACCCATTGTTTCATTTTTTTATGATAAACTTGAGGCATATGGGAGATTGTGAGTTGAAAATGTTGGGTTGTGCAGCACCCCAAAGCTTTGGAAGGTCTTTGAGGACCACAAATTTGGAGCATCACATCTACATGTTCTTTGTGGTTACACTTTGTCCATCCTTGAATGGCCAGAACATCAGCTTTTGCTTTCTAACATTGGTTTTTCCGGTCTAGTTTTGTCATCTCTACCATTTCTCCAAACTGGTGCCCTGCAGATTGTTTGGATTACAACTCTGTTGCATGCCTTTCTTCTACACATTCCGCTACCTTGGCAGCCACCTCTCCACAAAAGTCAACATTGACACTGAAATACAACAACACCTGAGCTCTGTGAGTGCAGCATTCTTCCAAATGAAGCAGAGAGTGTTTGAGGAACAGGTCATCCATGGGGAGACCAAGTGGCTTGTTTATAAAGCCATTGTCCTCCCAACCCTGTGTTTTACCCTGTGAAACATGGACTGTCTACAGGTGTCACACTCAACTCCTGGAACTATTCCATCCACGCTGCCTTCGAAAAATCCTGCAAATTGCTTGGGAAGGCGAGCGGACAAATGTCAGCATGCTGGAAGAAGCAAAGACCACCAGCATTTAAGTGATGCTCCTCCGCCATGCCCGATCACCTTCTCCCAAAGCAGTTACTTTATTCCAAACTCAAGAATGGAAAAAAGAATGTTGGTGGACAGGAAAAGGGATTTAAAGATGGGCTCAAAACCAACCTCAAAAACTGTGGCATAGACACTGAGAACTGTGAAGCCCTGGCCCTTGAGCGCTCTAACTGGAGGTCAGCTGTGACCGGCAGTGCTGCAGAATTTGAAGAGGTACGAATGGAGGGAGAAAGGGAGAAAAGTGCCAAGAGAAAGACACGTCAAGTGAATCCTGACCAGGATCGCCTTCCATCTGGAAACCAATGTCCTCACTGCGGGAGAACATCTGGATGAAGAATAGGGCTCCACAGCCACCTACGGACCCACCTCCAAGACACTACATCCAGAAGACTATCATCCTCGATCTGCGAGGGATCGCCTAACCAACCACAGTTGACTGTGCTGGCAGTGGATGATGGGAGCTGTGGTCCAGCATATCCAGAGGACCTTCCACGATAGTCTCCAGGAGTGGAAACAGGAAGAAATCATTCCAATGGTTAGTTCCCTTTGGTACAGAGTTCATTTACAACAAAGAGAGAAACAATCCAATCCTTGACTGTCTTTATTTTTTTTTATGTCTGGCTTCGCGGATCTTGATTTGTTTTTATTCCTTCTTCCTTTATGCCCTGGTTTCAGTTCTTTGTGCCTTTGACGCTACCATCTGAAAGTGAAATTCTGGAAGTGATGTATGTATCTCATGGCAAGGTCCTTTAAGTGTTAACATCACTGTTGGTTTCACTTCGGTCAAATTCCATCCAATGTATTGTTGAAGGTTTTCATGGCCAGAATCACTGGGTTGGTGTAGGTTTTTCAGGTTGTATGGCCATGTTCTGGAAGCATTCTCTCTTGACTTTTCACCTGCATCTATGGCAAGCATCCTCAGAGGTTGTGAAGCGTGTTGGAAACTGGAAAGTTGAGTTTATATATCTGTAGAAGGTCCATGGTGGGCGAAAGAACTTTTGTCTGTTGGAGCTAGGTGTGAATGTTTCAATTGGCCACCTTGATTAGCATTTGATGGCTGACAGGTTTCTTTTCATAGAATTCATTGTCCCACTGAAAGTAGGTTGTGGTGAGGCAATGGTGAAACAGCTGTGATGTCTTCTGGGAACTTCTGCCTGACTAGTTTGATGGTGTCTGCTACTGGGACCATGGTAAATAGAGACACCGCATCAAAGCTGATCACTTTGTGGTTGGTATTTAGCCGGAGATTGCTGATTTTTTCTATGAAATGGGCTGAGTCCTCAAGGCATGTGGACAATTTCAACAGAAAGGAAAAAACCATGAAAATGAATAAAATCTGGCTACCAGTACCATAGAAACCTCTAAAATTATTATAATAGTAAATAAAAAAACTCAAACACAGGGAAACTACAGCCAGGAAACAATCAGGGACACCTGGCCATCTCTTAATAAGGAAATTTCCCAGGCAGTAACAAGCCGCAGCTAAAAACTGTCAGGCCATCAAATGCTAATCAAGGTGGCCAATTGAAACATTCACACCTAGCTCCAACAGACAAGAGTTCTTTCTCCCACCCTGGACCTTCCACAGATATATAAACCCAACTTTCCAGTTTCCAACAAACCTCACAACCTTTGAGGATGCTTGCCATAGATGCAGGCAAAACATCAGGAGATAATGCTTCTAGAACATGGCCATACCACCTGAAAAACCTACAACAATCCAATTCCATCCACAGTCTAGGCTGGGTGTGGAAGAGGCATGGATCCATATTTTTAGAAGCATTGGAATGCCAAAACTATATGTACATGGAGCTGACGCAATAGTTAAATGCTTTTAATTCCCACCTGCTTTCACCTGTGTGGCTTCAGGGTGGCTGTGTCATTGGTGTTGCAACATTCTGCATAATTGCATAAGAGGTTACATCGCTGAGATTTGCTTCACTGGTAAGAAATCGGTCCATGATGATGTAAAGGTACAAAGGCTTTTAAATCCGATCCTATCCATCTTTGTTGTTGTTTTTGTCACTCAGACACATTTATCATAACTCTCATTGCAACTACTGAATCAGCCGCTTTAGGGCAGGGAGTGGGAACACCGTGGTAAGCCACAAAGTCTCACATACAGTTTCTCATGTGTTTAGTTACCAAAACATAGTTATCTCCTTTCAGATCCTTCCCAGGAAGATGCTGAAATGTTGCTATCTGGATAAATCCCAAGTTTCCATTAGGTAGGGGTTTATAGTTCAGTTGTAAAGGATTAGTAGGTATGTTTATTGCTGTGTGCCTTCAAGTCATTTATTGCAACCCTAAGGGGAAACCAATCATGAGGTCATCTTAGCAAAATTCATTCAGATGAGCCTTCTGTCTGAAGCTGAGACAGTATGACTTGTCTAAGGTATCCCAGTTGGTTTCGAACTCTGATCTCAACTCCTATTTGAACATTCAAAGTAGAGTTGTATCCATTAGGGTTGTTGGAACATGCAAAGAATCAGTGTGTGTGTGTGTGTCAACTGTAAAATAAGATGTATGAAGCTGATTGGTCGGGCAATGCCTGGGGAGATGGCTGAGACTGGGAGTTTGGGATACTGTTACATTTTTGTTCAGGCTTGAGCTATGCAAGTGCTCAGAGAAAGAAGCAGAGAGAGACAGATTTTGGAGAGTGCTCTCGTTTCATGAGCTGCTGAAGGAGTTTATCCACATGGGTAAACAAAGACCATTTTAAATCTCTCATAAAAGGACATTATGTGAGTTGATGCAACTGATCACATTGTACATATTTTGTTCCGAACTACAAAGAGTAAACTACTTGTTCTTTACTGTTCACCTGCGTGGCATATTTTCTTCCTCTGGCAAGGCAGTGTGTGGGCTGATCAAGTGTGAACTACACATGGTTTATTTTACATTACACTGCAAGGATTGCCAGAGTAAAAAATGGAAAAGGCTCCTATATCTTTGCTAGTTGTGTAGAAGGAGGGAATCTCAGCAGGTTTTGCTGCTTCGCTAGTTTTGTAACAAGCAAAACTTACTAACATTTTCTCTTTGATACAAGGTACAGAAATATATATAAATGCAATAATAATAATAATTTCAGTTTTCAACTCGGCAGTCATAGTACCCTCCCATAATACCCCATGTAGAAAGAAATGTTATGTTCAGTGGGGGTGGCTAAGACATATTCCACTTAAATTCAGGAGGTGTACAAGGCTCTGTTTTATTTAATTAGATAGTATTAATGAATTTTAAATATGCATGGAATTGACTTGATTAGTGCTGAGTAAGGATTAGTTTGCAGCAGGTAGTCAGATAAAGTGGATTAGTATTTTTTTTGGCTCTGTATCTCCCTTGCCTCTGCAAACAGAAAGGGTACAAACTAAAAATGGAAAGTCGAGCCTTCGAGGAATGAGCTTGAAATAGCTCAGTGTGATAGTTATGACCCTGGTTGCTTGTACTATTATTAGCATAGGAAAGTTTCATGTATGGATCAGATGACTGACCCATTTTGTGTGGCCCAGGAGTGGAAAACCTATGGTTCTCTGGGTAGCTGTTGACTCCATTCCCATTAGGTCCATTGTCAGCATGATGGGAGCTGCAATCTGGGAAGCCAAGGCACTATTCTTGTCTTGGAGACAATAGAACAATAAAGTCAAGGGGGAATTTATTTATTTATTGTATCAGAAGCAAACCAAGGGTACCGTTGTAATGTATTTAAAAACACAAAGTTTAAAAACTTGCCATTATACTCAATGTCCTGTAGCTGGCCACTTGGAGTGCCTCTGGTGTTGCTATAGGAAGGTCCTCCATTGTGCATGTGGCAGGGCTCAGGCTGCATTGTAATAGGTGGTCAGTGGTTTTCTCTGCTTTCTAATTGGTGGTCTGTGGTTTGCTCTTCTAAGGAATAATAATAATGTCATATAAACACATTTAATGAATGACTTTGGCAATATAGAAGATACAATATGGTGTCAGGGATCGATGCCCACGGCCATCAACAAGGCCGATGGGATCCGGATCCCGACCAGCACCCTAGCCATAACAAACTCCAGCTGGCCAGCTGGGAGCAGAGAGATAGGGCTGCTCCCATGGGATCTACACCTCCCTGTGGGACTGGGGTAAAGGGATGGTTCCCAGGGTAGGGGTATAAAAGGGCTGGGGTGGTTGGGGACAGTACTTTTTGGCTTCAACTGTTATGTTCCTGAATAAAGATATTGGATTAACCGGAAGGAGTCCGCGTGGTTCATCTTCGGCGTTCGGCTGGCCTGACAATATGGTATAGTGGTTTTAGCGTTAGCCTGAGACACTGGGATTACAGTGTTTGATTCCCCATTCAGCTATGGAAATCCACTGGCTGGCCTTGAGCAACTCAAACTCTCTCACCTTTAGAGGAAGACAATGGCACACACCCTGTGAACAAAGCATGCTAAGAAAAACCTGTTATACCTTCGTTTATGGGTCACCTTGGGGCCATAACAAGAAATATAAAGCTTGAAATGTCCATTTGCTTCCATCTGTGTCTTCTGACTTCTCATTCCTTGTGCTTGGTGGTATTGAATAAGCTTTATACTTTCATGTACTTATCTAAAGTGTACATGGATTGGTTTTATTCTTTATTTTTACCTGCTTTGGAGGTGTAATTTAGGATATGTGTAGAGACTGGGAATTGCACCTGAGACTTTTGGCATCTGTACATGGATGATGTTCAGCTCTATCACTCCTTCCCACCTGTCACTAAGAAGGCTGTGCAAATCCTGAACTGGTGTTTGGCTGCTGTGTCAGTCTGGATGAGGGTGAACAAATTGAAATTGAATCCAGACAAGACAGAGGTATTCCTGGTCAGACAAAAGGCCAAACCAGGCATAGGGTTACAGCCTGGAACCCCAGATCTCAGCGGTGGCTAGGGGAGCTTTTGCACAATTAAAACTTGTGTGCCAGCTGCGCCCGTACCTTGGGAAGTCTGACTTGGCTACGGTGGTCCCCCCTAAGGGGGTGAGAAGGGCAGGGTACAAGTGTATGAAATACATACATACATACATACATACATACATACAAGGCAGGTACAGCGGACCTTTCAAATGTTAGAGGTACAGGACATTTGGAAATGTGGAAAAATCCCATTTTTAAAAAAGAAAACAAACTTTCTTTTTGCCTTCTGAGGGTCCTTCCAGGCAGGCCCTATATCCCAAGTTCTGATCCCAGGTTTTCTGTTCTAAACTGTATTATATGAGCCCATACTTGCCAGGTAATCTGGTATAAACAGAGAACCTGAGTTCAGATTCTGGGATATAATGCCTGTCTGGAAGAGCCCTGAGAGGACACCTCACTTGGAATCTCTTTAAAGGCCCTCCATACAGCTCTAGATCTCAGAATATCAAGGCAGAAAATCCCACATTATCTGAGTATGAACTCAGATAACCCAGATAAAGCAGATATTGTGGGATTTTCTGCCTTGATATTATGGAATATAGGGCTGTGTGGAAGCTTCCTATATGTTGCACGAATGGACCTAGAGTTGCACGAATGGACCTAGAGATTCCTAGAGAGAACATATTAGTGAAATACGGGTTTGATTGTAGCATTTCCAGGAGCACGCAATGGTCAGGGAAAGAAGGGAGCCCAATAACTGGGAGCTTAAGAGTGCGCCCCCTTGTCTTGGGGGAGAGGCTTGCGTACCCTAATGAAGTTGTGAGCTCTGCTGGCGGTGGCATAATAGTCACTGGTAGGGCCTCCTATGCCAGACAGATCACAACCAAAGGGTCTGACAAAGAGCGTCAATGGGCAGGATTGGCTCTTTAGCCTTTTGGCAACCATCCTAGGAGAAGGAAAACTCTAATTTCAAACCCGGGCAGATGGTGCTCGTTTAACCCTGTAAGGTCAACCATCTAGAGAAGGAAACTCAAACCAAACCTACGACCTGAGGACCTCGCTGCCACCGTCCCAGCTTGCTAGGCCTCAGCAGACGAACCTTTGGTTTAAAGGGTGAAGCCGTTTCTGTGCATGCTGTCCTCCACCAGAAAGGTCCATTGCACAGGCTTGAAGGACACATCTAACTTCCCAACTTCTAAGCTTCCTGAACCTTTCTTCGTGAAGAAAAGCCAAGAGAAGTGGGAATGAAGGCAATGACTTAAAGCAAGGCAGTTAGTGTTTCCATTGCATTTGATGAATCAGCTGTTTCCTTGCTTGGGCGGTGTTTGCAAGATGCAACAGCAATTACCATTTAACTACTAATCATTTAAGTATCTTGAGGTGGGGGGAATGGACAGATAACCAAAGCGTCTTCTTTTGATGCTCTGATGTAGAAGTGGAGGAGATCAGAACCACCTGTGGTTGGTGATAGCATCTTGAAAGAAGGAGGGGTCGAAGCAAATTGAGCCTCAACCGCAAATATCTTTATCTCTTTAGGACTTTCCCAGGCTGGGATGGGAATTCGCAGGAAGGCATGAAAATTGCCCTTTTCTTTTCTTGTTCGGGCTATAAACTTTGCAACAGTAAACAGTTGACATTGCAAAATTCGGCTTCCACCCCAAGGTTTGTAGTTCAGCTGTGATTGTTTTATTGTAGGTTTAAGGAACCCGTGCACTTCCAATTGTTGGTAGACTCCTAATCCCATCAGCTCTTGCTCATTTGGTTAGTGGTGAGGAATGATTGGAATAGTAATTCATCAGGATCTAGAGCAGTGTTTCTCAACCTTCTAATGCTGCGACCCCTTAATACAAGACCTTATGTTGTGGTGACCCCCAACCATAAAATTATTGTAATTGCTACTTCATAACTGTGATGTTGGTACTGTTATGCATCGTCATGTAAATATCTGATATGCAGGATGTATTTTCATTCACTGGACCAAATTTGGCACAAATAAATACCCCATATCCCCAAATTTGAATACTGGTTCGGTTTGGGGAAATTGTTTTTTGTCATTTGGGAGTTGTAGTTGCTGGGATTTATAGTTCATCTACAACCAAAGAGCATACTGAACCCCACCAATGATGGAATTGAACCAAACTGCACACACAGAACTCCCACGACCAACAGAAAATACTGGAAGGGTTTGGTGGGCATTGACCTTGATATTTGGAGTTGCAGTTCACCTATATCTAGAGAGCACTGTGGACTCAAACAATGATGGATCTGGACCAAAATTGGCACGAATACTCAATGTGCCCAAATATGAAGACTGGTAGAGTTTGAGGAAAATAAACCTTGACATTTGGGAGTTGTTGTTGCTGGGATTTATAGTTAACCTACAATCAAAGAGCACTCTGAACCCTACCTCACAATTGACCTGCACCAAACTTGGCACACTACCTACATGACCAACCTTTAATACTTTTGGTGTTGGGTCTCTTTTTGAATTCTGGGAGTTGTAGTTCACCAACACCAAAATGAAAGAGAAGGACAGGTGGAGAGATCTTCAGCCTTCTGTGCCAAGAGGGTTCCTGATATCATTGGAAATATGTGTTTTCTGCTGGTCTTTGGCAACCCCTCTGAAACCCCCCTCACGACTCCCCCGGGGTCCTGATCCCCCCCCATGTTGAGAAACCTGATCTAGAGGACCATGGGTTTCCTCCAACCTAATTGTCTAGCCCCAAACCTAAAGTGATAAACCACAAAATTGCTTTGTAAGCCTGTATTTACATTTAAATGTAAATAGCCTGTATTGTTGGACTAGAAATTTTTGAGACCAAAGGTCAAATCCATGTTCAATCATGGAGACCACCTGGGCAACATTCTTTCAGCCTTAAAAGAAGGCAGTGACAAAATCCCTTTGAATAAATCATGCCAAGAAAACGCTTTGGATATGTTTGCCATAGGGTCTCCTTATTCCAAACCAGGCTTGGAGACACAACACATCTCATGAAATGGAAATGGAAGCTCTTATGGATGACTTTCAGTCTGGCGTCTGTGGATTTATTCCAGTGGTTGCAAATGTGTGGCCTCCACCTTACTATCAGCTCCCTGCTTGTCTAGTGGTGAGAGATGATGCCTGCAGTAACATCTGGATGGCCATAGGTTCATATAACTCTTGCTTTAATATTTAATTTGTTGCCATGTAGATTCAGTATTGACAGCGTGGGTGTATTTATCCAGCTCGTGATGCTCTTGTGTGACCCATGTTTTCCAATGCTTTGACTGAATATTTCTATAACCATATCAGACCTTTTTGCAGCCTAGACCTCTGCTCTCAATCATCATCTTCATGGTCATCAGTTTATTTATATAATGCTGACAATATCCATGGCACTTCAGAGACCAAAACAACGAGAGACAGCCTACTTTGCCAAAGGTGTACGTTCTAATTAAAAAAGGAATATGGGGAAAGGAAAGAATAATACGCATACAAAGCCAGTACAATACAGTTGTAAAACCAGCTATCCTATTATTATCCTTCCAAGAAATTTGAGCCCTGGGACATGCCTTGACAAAGGTTGCTCCTTTTAAATATGAGGTAGTCTTGGGAGAATGAGGCAAAGTTTCGGGTTGTGGCATATGAGTTGCGTAGCTACTTGCATGGCTGGAAAATGGAGATGATATAACCAAACAGTAACAACGCAAAGTATTTCAACTTCATCCAGCTAAATGTGATGCTCTCCATGATGGGAGGATTCAAAGACATAGCCATGTTACTCTGGATAGAGTGGAACCTTTAAGAATAATTGAGAAAATGTTCATAGCATGTAATTTCATAGACGGATGAAGTAAATTCTGGATGCATCCACACCGTAGAATTCATGCAGTTTGACACCACTTTTACTGCCATGGCTCAATGCTATAGAATCTCAGGTGTTAAAGGTTTACAGGATTTTTAGCCTTCTTCACCAAGGAACGCTGATGACTTTCCAAACTACAAACCCCAAGATTCCAAAACATGGAGTCATGGCTATTAAAGTGATGTCAAACCGCGTTAATTCTACAGTGTAGACTCGCCAAGCTACAAACCACAAGATTCCAAAACATGGAGCCATGGCTGTTAAAGTGATGTCAAACTGCAGTAATTCAACAGTACACCTTCTGTCTACAAGTGAAGTTACAAAGTGTTTGGCAAAGTTACAAACAAAGTTGCAAAGTGTTTGACCCAGGTTCCAGCTATACTTCCATATGACGCAGTCTGAATCTGGATTATATGGTCAGTGTAGACTTATATAATTATAGTTCACTGTAGCCAAACTGGGTCAAATGCCTAAATCGTGATTTGTTAGGACCATAGTGGCTTCTGCCAATGTTTTTGGTCTGTACTGTTTTTCTTCTGGGCACAATTGTGATCTTTTATTCCTGCTGGAAGATGCAAAACCTGGCATGGTGAAATCCTCTTGATTCAACAACCTGTGAACGAATGGTTTATTCTTATCAGCCACTGATGAAGGCAGACTATGTTGAAACATATTTGGATTCTATAGAATATCTGTAGTAATTAATGCCAAGCTGTTTTTGGCTTGTGAGTTACTTCTCTATGCCCATTTTAAAATTCTGGCTTGCGTAAAGCACTTGTATCTGCAGCAATTTATGCAAGACTATACGGAATTATGAAACATTTGTGTGTCTCCTTTGATAATATGATTCAGGCAGGCTTTGGATTAGCGCGTTGGCTGTTCCCATATATGGAGATTTGATTACGATGTATGTTGGTTTGTCTATAGCAGGGGTGCTTACACTTTTTCAGCATGCGAGCTACTTATGAAACAACCAAATCAAAATGATCTACCTACCCACTACAAAAATGTGAAACATATAACAATATCTGCTTTGAACTGGGTTTTCTGAGTCCACACTGCCATATAATCTGATTCAAAGCAGATAACATGGGATTTTATTCAACTATGTGGAAAGGACCTCAGATAACCCAGGGCTGGCAGAACTTGGGCGGCGTCGGGAGCCTGCGGGGCAGGACTGAGCCTTCCTCCCGCCCTGCCTGTGATCTACCAGGATGCCCTCCACGATCTACCAGTAGATTGCGATCTACCTAATGAGCACCCCTGGTCTATAGGATTTTCTTTTAACTCTCTACTGTAGGTGTGAAAAGGATCTCTGAGTCTTTGTAGATCACAAGCTGAACATGAGTCAACACTGTGATGCATCAGCTAATAAAGCCAATGTGTTTCTTAGCTGCATCAATAAGAGTAGTGTCTATATCAAGGGAAATAATCGTAAGAGAGATATCTGGAAAGTAAGGTTATAAGGTCCGTAGCTCTCATGGGGAATTTTGGCATAACTGCCTTGTAGTGGGAAGCCAGCAGAAGGTGAATGAGCCATGCCGGTCGCCAGTAGCTCATCACTGGCATTGTGGTGAAGATGAGTATCCTCATTCCATTTTCTTCCAAGTGCAAAGTTTGTGCTGTAATACACTACTTAAATGCTAAGAGCATGAATGTCATTGCGATTCATCACAAAATCGTTTCAGTTTATGGAGAGGATGTAATGTCAAGACAGCATGTCACAAATGAGTACGCAATATATTGTGAGACCATGAAGAAGCTTCACAGAGCCATCCAAAACAAACGTCGTGACAATGTGCTTCTGCCTACCACTCATACAACACAGGAGTTGTTGACTTCATTTGGTTGGGATGTTTTAAGCCACCCCTCTCACAGCCTGATCTCACACTCACTGACTATCATTCACTAAATTGAAGGAACACCTGGATGGAAAACACTTTTCCGACAACGATGAGGTGAAAATCTACAAAGTGACGAACTGGCTGAAAAAGGCGGAGGAAAACTTCTATGACACAGGCATCAAAAACGTGTCCCATGGATGACAACATGTATGAATTGTGATAATGTAGAAAAATAATGTAATACCTATGCTACAATCCACGTAAGTTTTATTAAATATATTCATTATTTGTATTTTCAAAAGTCTTGTAACCGGATAACCCTCGTATGCTGCTTTTGTCACACTTTCTCACCACCACCATCAATTCTTCAACACTTTTCAGGGGCAGCACCATATAAAGTGCGAGTCATGCAAGGTGTGCATAATCCTTGACATGTTATATCCTGCTTTATAAAATAGTCCAACGTCTCACCAACTACAATTCCCATGATTCAGTACATTTAGCCATGGCAGTTAACCTGGGCCCGCTTGGATATGGCCTGGATTTCAAAAACCCTGATAACCAGAGTGAACAAAATAGAAATATTACCGAACCTATTTTCAGATCACAACGCTCTGGAGATAGGTATCAAAGGTAAAAAAAAAAGAGTTCAGATGGAGACTGAAAGACAGCCTATTAAGAAAGTAGAGTGATATTAACTGGATAAGAACATTATTACAGGAATACTGGGAAATAAACCAAGGAGAGGATACCAGCAAAATAAACCAATGGGAGACAATGAAAGCGGTCATACGAGGGTATTTAATCCAGTTAAATAGCAGAAAGAATAAACAATGGAAAAAAAAGAGGACGAAATAATAAAAGAACTAACGACAAAAGAAGAGATTGCTAAAAGAAACCCAGGCAATAAAAAATACTGAGACAAACAGAATTGTTGAGAAAACAGCTTCAACTCCTCCAAACAGAAAATATAGAGAGAAAGTTAAAATATATAAAAGTAAACTACTATCAGAACGCAAACAAGATAGGAAGATGGCTCTCAAAAAAACTGAAAGACAAAAGAGCAAGAAACTATATAACCAAATTAAAGAGTGAAGGCAGAACCATCACGAAAGAGGAGAAAATTGAGGAGGCATTCAATAAGTTTTACTATGACCTCTATAAAAGAGAAAATATAACAAAAGAATCAGTAATCAAACATATTTCAGGATTAAAAATCCCCAAAATAACTGAAGAACAAAGAAAACTGCTAAATGATCCTATCACGACATAGAAATTGATAAAAGCATTGGCGCCCAAAGAATAATAAATCCCCAGGCCCTGACGGCTTTACTGCCACCTTCTACAAAATATACAAATCAGAACTGATTCCCCGGCTTCTGAAAATATTTAATGGAATAAGAGAAGGAAATGGAATACCCCCAACGTGGGAAATGGCTAACATTACCCTGATATATAAGGAAAAAGGAGAAAAAGAAGACCCAAAAAATTATAGGCCAATTTCATTACTTAATATAGACTATAAAATATTCACCACAATTATGGCCGAAAGGATGAAGACCTTTTTAAAAGAGTGGGCATCACAGGATCAGAAAGGTTTTATTCCGGGGAGACAACTAAAAGAAAACACCAGAACATTGATAGATATCATAGAATATTACGAAACTCACAACGAAAAAAAGGCTGCCCTACTATTTATCGATGCCGAAAAGGCATTCGATAAAATTAGTTGGGATTACATCAAATGCCTCACTAAAGAGTTGGATATGGGATACCATCTTCAAAAAGTAGTAGCAACGCTATATCACAAACAAGTCGCGACCACAATAATAAATGGACAAACAGGTAAAAACTCTTTCCAAATAAATCGTGGAGTCAGACAGGGCTGCCCTCTTTCACCACTCCTCTTCATTTTAGTAATGGAGACGCTAGTGAGAGATATAAACACTGACAAAGAACTCAAAGGCACACAAATAAGAAAGGAGAGCATTAAGTTAAGGGTATATGCAGACGATATGGTGTGCATAATAGAGAACCCATTACAAAATATAAAAAAGTGGATGAACAAATTTGAAGAATTTGGTATGAAAGCAGGTTTCAAAATAAATACGGAAAAAACCAAATTTCTAACCAAGAATCTGGAGAAAAAAGAAAAAGGACAATTACAACTGCTAACGGGTATAGAAGTAACAACCAAAGTTAAATATTTAGGAATCACTCTGACCCCAAATAACACACAATTACTAAAAAAACAATTACGAGCAATTATGGAAGGAGGTAACGAAAGACCTTGAAACGTGGAAATATAGAAACATCTCCCTTCTAGGAAGGATAGCGACTATAAAAATGTCGGTGCTCCCAAGGCTTCTCTTTCTCTTTCAAACTATCCCAATTATCAGAAATGACTTCCTGTTCAAAAAATGGGACAGCGACATTAGGAGATTTATTTGGAAAAATAAAAAAGCAAGGATAAGCTTAAAACAGATGTCAGATGAGAAGAGAGGAGGAGGTTTGGGACTGCCGGACATTAGATGCTACTATGAAGCATGCAACCTGACGGCGATCAAAGATTGGGCCTTCCCTCAAAACTCTCAGATCGCAACCCTGGAAGGCCACAACCTCCGTACAGGATGGCATGCTTACCTGGTATACGGGGAAAAAAAGTGGAAAAAAACTTCAACCAACATTTTATACGGGCAGCATTGCTAAAAACCTGGGAGAAATATAAGGACAGACTCTTTACAAGGGTACCGTTATGGGTTTCACCGATAGAAGCGGGACATAGAAAAGAATTGGCAGAGGGAAAACTCTGGTTAACTTACAGACAATTATTGAAAAAATCCAATTCAGGCACTAGAGAATTAAAAACACTCGAAGAAATTAGGCAAGAATTCCCAGAAATGGCATGGTTCCAGTACCACCAGGTGCATGAAAGATTCAAGATAGACAAAAAAATAGGTTTCATGGAAGACCTCATATGGGAACCAATAGTCAAAAAAACAAAAAAAACCATCAGTAAGATCTATAAAATTCTTTTGAGATGGAAGATGGAGGACGAACAAATTAAAGAGTGCCAAGTTAAATGGGCACAAGACATAGGACACTCCATCTTAATCCACCAATGGGAAGAAATTTGGCAAAAAAACCTCAAATACAGTCCGGCAACAGAAATAACCGAAAACTGGTACAAGATGCAATATCGTTGGTACCTGCACCCCTCAAAAATAGCAAAATTTGATAGTCAGATGTCCAACCGATGTTGGAAATGCAACAAAGAAGTAGGAACTTTCATGCACCAATGGTGGCACTGTAAAAGGGTGAAGAGATTTTGGGAAAATATCCATAGGGAAATACAAAAGATATTGGGAAAAAAGATGACCTTAGGCCCCCAAGAGTACCTATTAGGTATGACGGGAGAGGGACTAGATGCAAATCAAGACAAACTGGTTTTTTTTACTAACCACTTGCGCACGGATAACGCTTGCCAGACACTGGAGAACAAACAAAATACCAAAGGTAGAAGAGTGGATCCTAAAAACAATGGACATAATACAGATGGACTCCCTTTGGCAAAGGACAAACAATGGAGGGGAAAAAAAAGAAATGAACTGGAAGGACTTTGGGGAATACTTACAAAAGGAAGGCAATAATATCAGAATAGACCTAAACGAACTATAATTGACGCCACCTGAAATAACATCTAGGTCACAGAAAGACGATCATATTTAAAATTGTACGCTCGGACTAACCCTTGGGAAGTCAACAAATACTACCCACACTGTTCCAACCACCTCACCCCCACCCACCTCCCCCATTCCCCTCCCCAAACCTAAACCCCTGGTGCATGTGTAAACATGTTTAGATCTGTGTAACCACATGTCTGTATATGTGAATACCTCACCTACCCCCTTTCCCCCCTGCAAAAACCAAATAAAAAATCTATATGGAAAAAAAAAAGAATGGGCAACACTGCTACACTGTAGATTCACCCTTTAGGGCTAATACTTTGCTTGTGCCATGATCTTTTATAGGCAGGAGGTGCCTTTTCATTTTATGTTTGCTCATTAGAACAGTGATTTTCAACAAGTGTGCCATGGAACACTAGTATGCCGTGAGAGATCATCAGGTGTGCCGTGGGAAATTATTTTCAAACTTTATTCATATATAAACTATAAGGCACATCTGTCCCTTTAAGAAATGGAAGCATAGCACTCTCGCGTCACCTAAGAAGTGACGCAAGAGTGGTATGGTCGCGCCATCTTGGATTCACTCAGATGCGGCTAAGTAAACAAAGTTAGAGTTAGTGCTGCAGCTGCGCATCAAGTGACAGTGGCAATTTGGGATCACAGCAAGACAAGCGAGTGACAGTGATGGAGAAGTTTTTGAGAAGGGAAAATGCAAATGCCGAACAGGGCCCTGGACAAAATTATGACACAGATGAAGGCCCTAATATGAGTGGTGGACAAAAGAAAAGATGGTGAGCTCGAGGCAATACAGTGAAAACTATCTTTCATTTGGATTCACTTTCACCGGGGATGCGACTGCACCAACTCCGCTGTGCTTGGTGTGTGGTGAGAAGCTGTCCAATAGCGCCATGGTGCCAAGCAAGCTTAAATGCCATCTCCAAATGAAACACCCTTCCGTTCAAAACAAGCCGACGGACTATTTTGTACGCTTACGTACAAACAATGAGAAACAGGCAAATTCTTTGAGAAAAACCACAAAGGTAAACAAGAGAGCCCCCAAAGCTAGCTACCTTGTTGCTGAACTCGTAGCTAAATTTAAAAAGTCCCACACTGTGGCAGAAACATTAATACTGCCAGCTAAGTGAGTGTATAAATACATTTAAAAATATTAACTATATGTATTACTGTCATTTTGTGTCATTTTGGTTGGTGGTGTGCCCCAGGATTTTGTAAATGTAAAAAATGTGCCGCGGCTCAAAAAAGGTTGAAAATCACTGCAATAGAATATAGGGCGATTAAGGGGGAAAGGTATTAATTGTTTGCCTCTTTGGATGTCTCAAGTTAAAGGTCACAACAGATCTTAATCCAAGCTTGTTAATAGCAAATCCACATTACTGAAAACTATAAATATTTGGCAAACTGACTCTTGTTTGTAGTTGCGATTTCAGGATGGGAAGAGACCATTTAGCTGTTTATACTTCTTAGATCTTGGAAGGAAAGTGATTTCTCTTGCTGGATCTACACTGCAAAATACTAGGTTCAGTGTAGACTCATAATTCAGTTTGGGCCACCTTTAATTGCAGTATATGGGTTTACAACATTGACCCTATAACCTCAGTGGTGCAATGAGACTACTGACCGACAAGTCGGCAGTTTGAATCTGGAGAGTGGAGTGAGCTCCCATCTCAGGTCTAGCTTCTCATGTGGGGACATGAGAGAAGTCTCCCACAGGATGGTAAAATATCAAACATCTGGGTGTCCCCTGTGCAACGGCCTTGCAAATGGCCAATTCTCTCACACCAGAAGCAACTTATAGTTTCTCAAGTTGCTTCTGACATGAAAAAAGCATAATTTAACCATAAAATTGTCAATTGAAAAAACTTTCAAAAATAGATGTCTTGAGTCATGGCAGTTTTTGCCAGTTTTAGCAGCGAGTTGGATGTACTAAAGTTACCCAACCCTGGTTCATAGAATGGCATCATAGAGTTGGATGAAACCACAAGGGTTATCTAGTCCAATTCCATCCTGCCTTGTAGGAATGCACAATCAAAGCATTTCTGGCAGATGACCACATGCCTTTGTTTACCTACCTACAGAGAAGGAGACTGCACTACACTTTAGAGAGGTTTGAGTTTTTGGATTATGTTGAAGCTCACTTTGTTCTCTAGAAATGGCTTGAGAGCCAGCGTAGCGTAGTGGTTTGAGTGTTGGATCGGGAAACCAGGGTTGGAAAACCTTTGAGCAGGTCACACTTTTTCAGCCTCATAGAAAAGCTGTGCAAAACCCCTTTGAACAAATCTTGCCAAGAAACCTTCCTGATAGGTTTGTACTTAGAATGACTTGAAGGCACACAACAAATGTATCTGGCTCAGTTTGCTATCAGGCAATGGCCCATCTTTCCCTTGATTTAAATGGTTTAAGATATGTAAAGAATGGGGAAGTTTTAATCCTGCCTTGAGGGGAAATCTAACCTGAGGGAATCAGCATTTGGGTTTGTTACCAAGAGGGTTAAAGGCTGTTCACCTTATCTAACCTGTGCATTTTGTGTGACTATGGGGGAAGTCCCAAGTCCAACAGAGGAAGCAAGCAAGCAAGCAAGCTGAGACTATATTTGCCTTTACCAAGAACAGTTGAATAATTTGACACTTTACACAGCTTTTTTTGCAAACTTTGTCCATTGCTTTCCCAGAGCTCCTAAGTCAGCCTCATATGCATGCCTTTTAAAAAAAAACCTGGAAAGTTCATTGTTTATCCTTACGAAGAAGAAATATAATGGAAGTGCAAATGGTTTAAAATGCCGACAGGAATAATCTGTATTATTTTAATGCTGTAAGTCCTTGAGATCACTGAGGCTTACATTTTACTTAACCTTGTCACTCAAGGCTGCAAAAAACATCAGTTCCTCCTCCTGTGGTCACAACTGAGTTGAATTAGCACCTGTCCTTCTTGTGTCCACATACAGTTGTCGCTGGGTTGATCTCTACAGATGTATGTTGTGTGAGATTAAGGAAAAGTGAAAAATGACTTGTAGTTTGGATAAGCAGTGACTCCTTGAAAAAGATAGCAATACTGCGAAAGTACTGTGGGTGGTGATTCAAAACACTGCAGCTCTTTTTGGTTTTAGAAGGCTGAGAGTTTTCCTGACCAGAATTTGGGGAAGTTATTTTCAGTGGTAAGTAAAGGTAAAGGTTTTCCCTGACATTAAGTCTAGTCTTGTCCGACTCTGGGAGGTGGTGCTCATCTCCATCTGTAGGCTGAAGAGCTGGCGTTGTACATAGACACCTCCAAGGTCATGTGGCCAGCATGACTGCATGGAGCGTCATTACCTTCCTGCAGAAGCAGTACCTATTGATCTACTCATATTTGCATTTTTTTGAACCACTAGTTTGGCAGAAGCTGGGGCTAGCAACTGGAGCTCACCCCACTTCTCGGATTTGAACCGCCAACCTTTCTGTCAGTAAGTTCAACAGCTCAGCAGTTTAACCTGCTGCGCCACCAGGGAGCCCTTGGGTAAGAGAATGTATAATTCTCAGTCAGATCATTCTTGGGCTTCATTAAACTACAAACCCTAGAATTCCACAGAATGTTGTCATGATAGTTGAAATGGGAAAAATAGTAGTGTAACAGTGCAATGTGATAAGGATCTTAGTTGCTTCTCAGCTTTAATATTTTTAAACAAATCTACTACTTATGTCTTTACAAAGAATATTAAACCTGGGTTGGCTTAAGCTGGGGCTAGCAATGGGAGCTCACCCTGCACCCTGGATTTGAACCACCAACCATTTGCAGAAGTTCAGCAGTTTAACCCATTGCACAACCAGTGGCCCTCCATTTTCGGTAGCGAGACTATAATTTCCAGAATCCCCAACCAGCTGGATTTTGCTGAACTGCAAATTTCAGTATCCCTTACTATTCTGTGTATTGGCTGGGGCTTTGTAGGAGTTGTGGCCAAATAATTAATTACAAACTGGGAAGAGTGTCTCATTTCCCCAGTGTTGATTTAAGCTCTCCTACGACTCCATTATTATTTTCTTTTTTCAAACTGCAAAGTGGAGAGAAGTAATTCCAGGGATTTGTCTCATCATTGGGGAGAAAGGAAGAAAATTAACTCCTAGTCCATTGGCTTCTAGAACGGTGGCTGCATATCAAGTTTGCTGAAATAGTTCACAGGCGTCGCTGAAAGCATTTGCTGACTCAAGCTTAGATTAAAATAAACAGGATAGTTCTCTTGGTCTAGTCAGGCGTGCAGATGCACCAAAATGCTTTCCGCTTAGTTCACCCCATTGCAATGTCAAAGCCTGGACCGAACAATCTGCCTCTTCTTCCTTGGAAGGAAGGGCCTGCCGTGCATGCAAAGGGTGTAAAAAGGCAACAGGTGTCTGGGAGATGGCAGTTGGATCCTCAGTTTTGGGTGACCAAAAATGGTTTGTTTCTCCATCCTTAAGGCTTGGGCGCAGAAATGTGGATCATCTAGTCCAGGCATGGGCAAACATTGTCCCTCAAGGTGTTTTGGACTTCAGGTCCCACACTTCCTATCAGCCGGTAGTCCAATATACCTGGAGGGCCGAAGTTTGCCCATGCCTGATTTAGTCTGACCCTTTCCCTTGCAGGCAAATTAAAGCACTTTAGAGATATTTCCAATCTCTGTTTCAAACTCCAGAAGGGTTTTCCACCTTCCATGGTGGTCTCTTATTATACAAAGGTTCTTTCCAATGCTTAGGTGTACACATTTTTCTTGTAATTAGAATTCATTAATTCTTTCCCCAAACTGACCTTTTGCTATTGCAATTCCTTGTGTGTTGGGACCATCCTTATTAGGTATTTATTTACGTTGTTCTCTTCTAACCTGGCCCTATTGGCTGGGGATGATGGGGATTTTAGTGCAACATAGTTGGAATGTGGAGTCCCCGGTGGCACAGAGGATTAAACAGCTGAGTTGCTGAACTTGCTGACCAAAACATCAGCATTTCAGATCCGGGAAGTAAGGTTAGCTCCTGCTGTTAGCTGCAGTTTCTGTCAACCTAGCAGTTCGAAAACATGCACACGTGAGTAGATCAATAGATACTGCTTCGGCAGTCATGCCGGCCACATGATCTTGATGTCAAGGGGAAACCTTTACCTCTTCCTTTAGTTGAAATGTGTATTTTTGGAGATGCGAATTGGGGACCAAGGAGAATTCAGTTCAGTCGCAGAGCTTAGCTAACCCTACTCCTAGTGTAGATGGATCTGGGAAGTTTATGATTTATGGCATGGTAGCCAACATTGCATAGTGATTTGAATGTTGGGGATCCAAACCCTATCGAGATTAGGGTTTGGATCCCCAATCAGCCATGATGACCTTGAGCAAGTTACACGCTCTCAGCCCCAGAAAACCCTATGTTAGATTTGCCTTGGGTTGCCAAAAGACAGAAACAATTTGAAGGCACACAACAGCATCAAGACACTGTAGAAAATGAACAGATTTGGTTGCCTTACTATTTTTTCTTAAAGAGAGGATTTGTTTTATGCTAGACATACCTCTCCCATGCTAGACAGGGCAGACCTATATTGTGGTGCTTTTTAGAAAGGAATCAACAGATAGCAATCATGTCTATACTGTAAAAAACAACCATTGGTTTGAGCTATTTGATTGTGGATTAGACTGTTTTAAAGGAAGGTGGTTTCCTCTTTGGAGGTCACATATGCGGAAAGTGCAGCCTGTGAGCCACATGCAACTCCAAACAAATCAATATAAATCAAGTCTTCATTTGTGGTCCCCAAACTTTCCTGGCAATCTTCCGAAGGTAAAGAAAAAGGTTTCAGCTCATCTCCATTTCTAAGCTGAAGAGCTGACATTGTCCATAGACTCCTCCAAGGTCATGTGGCCAGCATGACTGCATGGAGCACCATTACCAGAGCGGTACCTATTGATCTACTTACATTTGCATGTTTTTAAACTGCTAGGTTGGCAGAAGCTGGGGCTAACAGTAGGAGCTCATCTCACTCCCCGGATTTGAACCGGTGACCTTTTGGTCAGCAAGTTCAGCGGTTTAGCCCACTGTGCCACTGGGGGTTATTCCAAAGCTCCCTGACAAATCACTCTGAGACAATGGAACCCATATCTGCGGTTTTACTTATCTGCACCCCGGGGGGGGGGGGGGAGGAGTGTCTCCCTAGGAACTTGGTGATTCTATCTTATGCTTCCCCTATTTGAATTGGACTACAGTAGAGTCTTGCTTATCTGACATAAACAGGTTGGCAGAAGTTGGATAAAAGATAATGTCGGATAATACGGAGACTCCTACTGTTAGAACTCAAAGAGTTAAAGCAAGGCAATGCCCCAGGGTTAGAGCGGCCCAGCAGGAAGTGCCCGGATGCAGAAGAGGGATGGAGGAAGGAAGCTTCTTTTCCTCTTTTCCTTCCTCCTCTTTGTCTTGCCTTTTTCACTTATTGAGAATGGAGAGAGAGAGAGTTGGGGAATGTTCCTTTAATTGAAGGGGAAATGCTGGAGGAAAAGGGGGATGTTAGATAAGAGTGTTAGATAAGCGAATGTCGGTTAAGCGAGATTCTACTGTCCCTCACAAATTCTTAGAGAATTTAATGGCTTTGGGTTTCACCCACTGTTTCGCTTAACCATGAACATATATACCTTGCAGATAGAAGGTTGTTACTGAAATTTTCCACCTGAAAATTGTCTCGGAGAGTGTGCTGCTGTGGTGACTTACCTTTGCATTAAGTCACTTCCCATGTGCTTGCACATGCCAGTGTGATCTTCTGGGTATTGCTAGCATGAATCTGGAATTAAAGCTCCTATTGGATGTATTTAAACAGTAGCCAGATGGACCACCTGTCAAGGATACTGTAATTACATCCTGCATTGAGCAGGGAATGTGACGGGATCTTGCTAGTCCCTTTCAACACGTTTACGCCTAGAACTTTGTGACCTTGCTCTGTCTGAAAGGTGCAGCGTTAATTAATGCTGGGCTTGTAAGGAGCCTGCCACCCTGACGTCACCGTGTAGGTGCCGAAAATGCAAATGAGGCCTTTTGCAAAAGAGCGGGCGGTTTCTTTCGCACGCAGCAGGTGCATTTTGATTAATTGCGATGCATGAAAATGTGTACACTAAGCAAAAACTGCAGAGTGGCAACAGCATTGGGATCCTGTGAAATAAATCATTTCCCTTTCCCTCCCTGCCTTGCTTGTACAAACACAGCCGCCTCAGACACTCCTTTCCTTGGCCAGACTCCAAAGATAAACAGTATTTACTATGGGATCCTCCCCCCCCCCCCCTTGCCACATTTCATCCCCTATTAGGAAATGACTTGCACTCTTTCGGCTGGTGAGGAGTATATTTTTGTTAATATTCACTGGGCTAATAACAGTTCCCATTGTCACCAACTATAAAAAGAGTCGTGCTGATCAAAGAAAGATCGCTTTAGACCGTGATTCTGATTTGCACAATAACCAGTTTGGTGACACTACCCTATTGTTTTTCTTGCCTCTTAACATGAAGTTTTAGCTTAGGTCCAAGAACTAGGGAAAAAGTAATATTAGAAAATATTTGCAATATTTATTTATTTATTTTAAAAACAGGTTTATTTGAGTATCAGGAACCTTCATGTTAATCCTAGATGGGCGAGAATCTTCATAGTTTGGAACTTGCTTTGTGTGAAAAATGGATGTTGGGGTTTCTTTGCAAATAGTTTTGCCTACATCAGTGCTTTCCAACCTTTTTCCGACCAGGGACCATTTTGACTGGGGACCACTTTCACCAGGGACCATTTGACCAGGGACCATTTTGACCAGGGACCACTTTGACCAGGGACCACTTTGACCATGAACTACTTGACCAGGGACCACTCTCCAACATTCGTACCAAAAGGGCTACTTTAGATTCAGTTTGGTTATTTGGGGGTGCCGATTCAGAAAATTGCATTGAATAGACTACATCAGCTCTAGTTTCTGATACAGAACATATGCTGTTAACACAGTGGTTCCCAATCTTTTTTTGACCTGGGACCATTCTCCAACATTAGTACCAAAAGGGTTATGAATCAGGTTTTGGTCAACTTTAGATTCAGTTTGATTATTGGGGTGCTGTTTCATCTCTATTTTCCGAAACAGAACATATGCAATCCAGTAGTCACCATTTGCTCGCCCACAGAAAACCATATTTAATCATCTAGAGCTGATGTGGTGGTCGTAATCTTTTGTAGGTAGTTAGCTCCTCCCGTCCCAACATCCATGTTACCACAGCACTATAAGAGGACTTTGGGGGACCAGTTGCTCTTGTTGCTACGTGGTTTCGAGGCAATGGTGTAGTAATGGTGAGGCTGCGGACCGTATTTTCATTCTTGAGGATGGTGAGATCCCGTCTATCAGCTCCAACTTCCCATGCGGGGACAAGAGAGAAGCCTCCCATAGGATGGTAAAACATCTGGGCGTCCCCAGGGCAATGTCCTTGCAGACATCCGATTCTTTCATACCAGAAGTGATTTGCAGTTTCTCAAGTCCCTTCTGACACAAAAAAATGTATAATGTATTTAAAAAGTCACAAAGTTAAAAACTTGGCATTATGCTAGATTTCCTTTGACCAGAAGTTGGGCATATGGAGTTCCTCTGGTGTAGCTATAAGAAGGTCATCCATTGTGCATGTGGCAGGACTCAGGCTGCATTTTAATAGGTGGTCTGTGGTTTGCTCTTCTTCACACTTGCATGTCGTGGACTCCACTTTGTGGCCCCATTCCTTAAGGTTAGCTCTGCATCTCATGGTGCCAGAGTGCAGTCTGTTCAGTGCCTTCCAAGTTGCCCCATCTTCTGTGTGCCCAGGAGGGAGTCTCTCATTTGGTATCAGCCACTGATTGAGGTTCTGGGTTTTAGCCTGCCACTTTTGGACTCTTGCTTGCAAACGTGTTCCTACGAGTATCTCTATCGATCTTAGGAAGCTATTTCTTGATTTAAGGTGTTGGCTTATTGGCTGATACCTGAACAGAGATTGGGCTGGAAATATCAATGCCTTGGTCCTTTCATTACAGGCTGCTACTTCCTGACGGATGTCAGGTGTTGCAATAGCGGCTAAACAGTATAATTTCTCCAGTGGTGTTGGGCGTAGACATCCTGTGATAATACAGCAAGTCTCATTAAGAACCACATCCACTGTTTCAGCATGGTGAGATGTATTCTGCCCTGGGCATGCGTATTCAGCAGCAGCAGATAAGTAGCAAATTGCAAGGGCAGATGTCTTCACTGTGTCTGGTTGTGATCCCCAGGTTGTGCCAGTCAGCTTTTGTATGATATTATTTCTGGCACCCACTTTTTGCTTGATAGTCAAGCAGCCAGAGCATAGTCCAGAGTGCAGTATTTCTTACTTCCCTTTTGAGCATTGCATCCATCCTTTTCATTCTATCTCCATATTTACCTTTGATAGTTGACCCAGAATGAGATAACAGTTTGAAAATGATCTGATACTTTTTCAACCTTGGTTCTTCAGTTAAGCATCAACTCAACAGATTTTTAGGAGAATGATGCCTTTTATTGAATACCTTTCTATCTCCTTGCTCCTCCACCTCCCCTCCATGACCTTTCTCGTCCCGTCTTCTCCATGTAACGTCTCCTTCTGTTTTGTTTCTTCCTTCAAGGTCTCTGGGCTTGAGTTTTCAGCCAATCCGGGGGTTGCAGCAACATCTCCAAGGTTGTGGGATCTATCCAAACACCCAGAAGACTCCTGAGAATCCCAGCTGCAGACAAAATGCCTTCAGGGGGAGGAATTCTTCCTTTGGTACTTTTCAAGATGTGGTGCATATGTAACGCTGAAGATGGATTATTCTCTTACTATCACTGGAATATGTTTTTTGTGACCCCTGGAAGCAAAAGGAAACACAACAAAAGCATGAGTCATTTGAATATAAGGCTGCTCACTCTTCCATACCATACAATACCTGCCCAGGTATGTACAGAGTAGGTTTCAAGAGGTTTGTTGGAAAATGATTCTCTCACAAGGCCTTCTGTCTTAGGACCAACATGCATGTAAGGTGTCAAATGACCATTACTGGAATGGCACGTGGGAAAATATGCTTATTTCCTTATCATTTCCTTTATTTCAAGTATATTCTGGTGGCTTGAACAATGTCCCAAGGATGGTACTGGGGAAATGGTGTAGTGAAACCAGGGCTCTCAGGGTCAAAATACCTGGAGGTTTTGATGAAAGGCATTCATCATCTATCTCCCTACATCTAGACTTCTTTACTCTTCCTCCATGTTTAGCTGAAGTCTACGCAGTGATTGAATGAAGTCGTGTGACTGCTAGAACTGGCTGATTGAGTCATTGTTTTTCCCTAGTGTTGGGAATCCTGAGCTGGCTATGTGTGTCTGTACACACACACACACACATACATGCGCACAGTGGTCTACTTCTTAGTCACACATATGCTCACTGAATCATTAGAAATATGGCCCATTACGGTCTGCTATAGTTCGGGCTAGTAGTTGGATTTCGATTGTGAATATATATTGAATTCTGTGTTTAGTTGTGAAAGCTGGACTGTGAAGGAAGCCAGTAGAAAGAAAATGAAACTCATTTGAAATGTGCTGGAAAAGCGTTCTGTGAATACCATTGACTGCTAAAATGCAAATAAATGGGTCTGGTGACAAATCAGGTCTGAGCTTTCACTTGTACTCTGGTTATTGTGATATGTTACTGCAATTTAAATAGACTACTTCACCATTGACTATGGTGAGGAGTTTTGTTGCCACCGGACAGAATGGAAGAGAAGGAGACCTTCTAATGGTAGAGTTTAATTGAATAGAAGGGGCATTGCTGGCATTGGATGCTTCCCATCATAATAGTTCTGTGTGACTTAATTTATGGTGAGTCCTCATAGTTGTATTTGAAGAATTCTGGCCGTGAAGGGGAGAACTCTTAAATTTTGGATATAGTAGTACCAAGTAGTGATGTGCACAGTATTTGTTTCTTTGATTTAGTTCACTGTTTTGTTCCTTTTGTTTCATTCATCGTTCATGAAACGGTAATGCCCCAGAGTACAAAAATAGGCCCAAAAACTGAAGAAAACATCAACGGTAACCGTCTATTCACCTTATTTTCGAGCCATGTGGTGCGTAAATCTCCTGCTTTTAATCCAGGTCATAATGAAGGATATAAGGACAAACCATGCAATTGCCAAAAATAATGGGAAGGGGAAGGGAATTTGCCCCCATTTCAGTCAGTTAAAGAAATGAAATAGTAGTGATGGGCACTGGGCTGTGTTTGTGGTGTGTGGAGCATCGTTTGGAAGAAAAGAACTGTGCCCTCCCTGCCCTGCCTCCCTCCACTTGCTGCTCCTGGAGAAATTAGAGGGCAGGAAAGAGGGAATGTTTTAAAGATTTTATTTACAGAAAGAAAAAAAATTGCTAAATTATAAAACTTGGTGGGCTAAGAGTGGTAGATGTGCCCTCCATGTGTGATGATTTTCACCCCTATAGTCCTAAAACCGAGGGGAAGGGGATCCTGGAAAGGCCACCCGTGTTGGCCAATGGTCCAATTTTTTTTTGTTTTTTCAGACCTGGAATGAAAAAGCTCATTCGGAAAGACACCTGTTTGTGGGGGAGGTGCTCAAAAATGGAAACGGGGTCTTCCGAATGAAACAAAACGAAACTGATAACGATTCTATACAAATGCACAAGACTAGTGTCAAGTATTGATTCACATGCATAAGCGACTAAATGCTGACTTGTTCCCACATTACTTAAAAAAGGAAGAAGGGAGGGCGCGAAGAAGGAATGTGGCAGTATTAAGTACTTCCTGGTTGTTATTTTAGCAAGAGCTTTCATGGATACAAACCCACTTCTTCAGGTGCGGTACAGAATATCAAGGCCACGGGTTTAAAGGATATTTATATAGATGCAGGATTGTGATAGAATGGAATAGGACCTGGAAAGATGTCAATCATATCCTTTGCCCTAATTTTTCAAAGGATGATACTGGTCGTTCAGATCTTGACAGCGGTCCCTTAGTGTTGATGTGTGAAAGCAAGAAATCTAGCTTCCGGGAGTGATTCCGTTTATGCTATTTGATGAAACATGCATAAGATCCTTATATATGGCCCTACAGAAAATGACCCTTGCGGTGTACTTAAAATTGTTTGCTTTCTCTGTTTTCCTATAATACTTGTGTGCATCCTTGTACCAAATGTTTGCTTTTTAAATTGAGAGAGTTAAAGATGTTCAGAGGAGTGGAACATGGAAACACCTTGCTCACTGTTTTAGGTAGTTTTCTTGTGGGTGCTCTATGTGAGATCAAGGGAGAGATGAAGCCCAAACCATCTTGTGATAAACAAGAGGCCAGTTGGATTGCTTAGTTACCTTTTTTTGAAGATAACTGTTTGGATAATGGCAAGAGTGTATGTAGGAAGCTGGATGCATGCATGGGTCAGTGATTCCGCCCTGATGTATGACTGAGAGCCAAGGGAGGAAGAATGTTGGCACGCTGTGAAAATGTTATTGTAGTGATTGTTGGCCTGGAGTGAAAGTGGAATTCTGTTTGCACCCAGCACAGCCAAACACGAATATCAAAAGTTTTGTCTAAATTCTCCTTAGGTTGCAAGTCTGCACCTTCTCTTTTAGAAATAAGTTCATAGAGGTCGGTGGGGTTTTTGTTCCTGTTAATTGCTGTCAAGACAACTTTGGGTTATGTTGACTGAATCAATTAATGAATGAGAAACTACCAAGTTGGTCTATCTTCAATAGCTCATCTTAAATCTTGCAGACTCGGGGCCTGTCATTTCCCTTATTGAGTCTATTCATCTGAAATGCAGTCATCCTCTTTTCCTTCTGCCTTCTTTCTTACCAAGTGTTACTGCCTTTTCATGAGGATCATGGGGTTGTGTTGATTGACAATGATGAAAAAGAACATTTAGAAAAAGAAAAGAAAGGAAAGAAGTTATTTATTTTTCGTGTCAGAAGTGAGTTAAGGGTACAGTTCACATGTATTTAAAAACACAAACAAAGTTTAAAAACTTGGCATTATGCTAAATGTCCTTTGACCAGAAGCTGGCCACTTGGAATGCCTCTGGTGTCGCTGTGAGAAGGTCCTCCATTGTGCATGTGGCAGGGCTCAGGTTGCATTGTAGTAGGTGGTCTGTGATTTGCTCTTCTCCACACGTGTATGTCGTGGACTCCATTTCTTAAGATTGCCTCTGGATTTTGTGGTGCCAGAACGCAGCCTGTTCAGCACCTTCTAGGTCGCTCAATCTTCTGAATGCCCGGGAGGAAGTCTCTCATCCAGTCTCAGACACTGATTAAGGTTTTAACCTGCCATGTTTAGACTCTTGCTTGCTGATATATTCCTGCAAGTATCACTGTAGATGTTAGGAAGCTGTTTCTTGATTTAAGCCATTGGCATACTGGCTGATATCTGAACAGAGGATGGGCCAAAGATGTCACTGCCTTGGTCCTTTCATTACAGGATGCTACTTCCCGATGGATGTAAGGTGGTGCAATAGTGGTTAAACAGTATAATTTCTCCAGTGGTGTGGGGCATAGAGATCCTATGATAATGTGGCATGTCTCATTAAGAGCTACTGTACATCCACTGGTGAGATGTATTCCACACTGGGCATGCATATTCAGCAGCAGATAAGTACATAGCAAAGCACAAGGGCAGATGTCTTCACTGTGTCTGATTGTAATCCCCAGGTTGGTGAAACAGATGGACGCCCAACTCCTATTGCCACTGCCCAGAGATGCTATCCCATCTCGAGCAGCTCAAAGAGTAATGGGTTCTTCTTTCAAGTATTTATCAATACAGTAGTATTTTTACATTTTTTCCAGCAGTGAAGGAGAGCATCTCGTTGTGGATTAACTCATCCAATTCATCAAAAGCAATTCATGAAAGAAAAGCAAGTCCATATGTTTGTGTTGTTATGAGGCCCATTCTTCACTGAAACAAAAACACAGCTCTCTGTGCTGACTGTACATGTAATGGTTATTATGCTGGTTACATATTCATTCATTCATTGCACATATACACACACAGAAACAGACATATTGCCCACTATATTTATGTTGATTTCTTTGTCCCTTTCCTTGTGAGTTCCGTTTTGTTTTCATGCCTGAGAGCTTTCATATGCTTATAATGAAGGTGGGTGGATTTGAGTCCCCTCCCCCTTTTCCTTTTGATTCTCTCTTTTGCCCTCTGGGTAAGTCAGGAACATATTGAATATGTATATATGCGTACATACCCACACACAGATAGAGAGAAAGTGGGGGGAAGTTTGAGAAAGGAATTTCTCCGGTTGTCTGCTGCCGCCTGTGACTCCCTTATTATACAGCTGGTAAGGAAATTCCTGTTTGGTTAGTAGAAGAAACTGTACATCTGTTGGAATTCAGTCTTTTATTTTATTTTTAAAGAAATCATTGTAACTTTATCACTTCCTCTGTTGTGGAATTTATTCTCTCATTGTCCAAGGCCAGGACCACAACTGGTGGAATTTGCCCTTTCGATGTGGAAGCTGTTAAATTTTTAACTGTTGATGTGGCCCCTGCCGACTCATCATGAGTTGTTCGCTTGGCTGTTTTGAACCACAGCTATTCAAAGGAAAAACTAAAAAGGGCTATACAACAAAAAGGGCTGTTCCAAGTAAAAAACTTCTTTTGCAGGGAACGCCGTGGAAGTTCGAACGCATCTCTCCTTACGAACCATCCAGGAATTTAAGATCATCTGGGGAGACCCTGCTCTCGATCCCGCTTTCCTCACAGGCGCTGGGTAGGGACGAGAGACAGGGCCTTCTCAGTAGTGGCCCCTTGGCTGTGGAAGTCCCTTCTCAGGGATATTAGATCGGCACTCTCCCTCCTGATCTTTCAGAAAAGAGTAAAACTCTGGCTCTTCGAGCAAGCTTTTAGTAACATGGCATAATTGGATAAATACAGTATGATGAAATAACGAACATGGAACTGCTTAGATCAGGGCTGCCCAGGAAGTCGATCGCGATCGACCAGTCGATCCCGGGACCGAAGGAGGTCGATCCCAGCCGGATGGGGGCACTTCTCAGAGGGGGGCGGAGCCAGGCCGCACCAAGCCCTGCCCCCTCCCTGGCTTCGCCACTCACAGCAGCTTCTCCAGGCTTGAGGATGGCAATGCCAAGTCGGTAGTGGCATAGCTAGCACAAGGCTGGCTTGGCATTGCCATCCTCAAGCCTGGAGACACTGCTGGGAGCTCCAAAGCCAGAGGGGAGGGGGTGGGGCTTGGCGCGGCCAAGCCCTGCCCCCTCCCCTGGCTTCGGCACTCCCAGCACCTTCTCCAGGCTTGAGGATGGCAATGCCAAGCCAGTGGTGGCATAGCTAGCACAAGGCTGGCTTGGCACTGCCATCCTCAAGCCTGGAGAAGCTGCTGGTAGAGTGGAAGCCAGAGGGGGCGGAGCCAGGCTGCACCAAGCCCCTCCCCTTCCCTCTCCAGCCTTGAGGAGGTAGGTAGATCTTTCTGACTTGGTTTTATTATAAGTAGCTCGCATGCTGAAAAAGTGTGGGCACCCCTGGCTTAGATGATGAAATGGATAAAGAGTTGAACTGGTAGACATTAATTATTATAGTTTTAATTGGTTTTTGTATGGATTTTTATTCTGTGATATTAAATGTTTTTAATTGATATGCATGCATGTATGTTTATAGCATCTAATTGTTGCCAGCAAGCAAGCAAGCATGCATGCATATCTAAATTTCAGGAAGGTGTTCAACAAGGTGCCCCGTGGTCTTCTGGCAAATAAACCAATCAATTGTGGGCTAGGCAAAACTACGGTTAGGTGGATCTTCAATTGGTTAAGTAAACGAATGCTTCCTCTTCACCCTGGAAAGAAGTGACGAGTGGAGTGCCATCAGCAGGGTTCCTTCCTGGGCCCGGTCCTGTTCAACATCTATATTAGTGACTTAGATGAAGGGTTAGAAGGCAGTGATCTTCAAGATTGCAGGCTACACCAAATTGGGAGAGATAACTAATACTCCAGAAGACAGGAGTAGAATTCCAATAGATCATAACAGATTATAGAGATGATTGGCCAAAACCAACAAAATGTAGTTCAATGGTGACAAATGCAAGATACTTCACTTAGGCAGAAAAAATGAAATGCAAAGATACAGAATGGAGGATGCCTGGCTCAACAGCAGTATGTGTGAAAAAGTTATTGGAATCCTCATGGACAACAAGTTAAATATAAGCCAACAATGTCATACGGCGGCAAAAAAACCCAATGGGATTTTGGCCTGCAGAAATGGGGGTTTAGATCTGCAGAGAATGCCGTGCCTTTGCCTCAGCCATCCTCTCAGCCGGGGACATGGTGGGCCACTGCGTCCACATGCTCAGAGGAGGGCCGAGGCAGACGAAGGCCTGATAGAAGAGGCCAAAGCGCCGTGTCCGGCTCACAGGCCTGGATTTCCTAGAATCATAGAGTTGGAAGAGACCTTGTGAGCTATCCAGTCCAACCCCCTGCCAAGAAGCAGGACATTCGCATTCAAAGCACCCCCAACAGTTGGCCATCTAGCCTCTGCTTAAAAGCTTCCATAGAAGGAGCCTCCACCACACTCCAGGGCAGAGAGTTCCACTGCTGAACAGCTCTTAAAGTTAGGAAGTTCTTCCTCATGTTCAGGTGGAATCTCCTTTCCTGTAGTTTGACGCCATTGCTCCACACCCTAGTCTCCAGGGCAGCAGAAAACAAGCTTTCTCCCTCCTCCCTATGAATTCCCCTCACATATTTATACATGGCTATCATGTTTGTCTATGCCTGGTGTAGTATGACACCATTTTACTTGCCATGACTCAATGCTATGGAACGATGGGAGATCTTTAGCCTTCCAGTTGACAGAGAAGGCTAAAGACCTTGTAAAACTACATTTCTCAGGATTCCATAGCATCCATTCATTGCAGATATAGTCATACTGAGGTGCATTAATTATATAGTGTAGATGTACCCACTATCAGGAATAACATAGGCAGACTTATCAGACTAGGAGGGCTGTTGAATCTGATGAGAGCCTCATGTTCACCCTCCTTAAATGCTGTCTCGTATGGAAGCAGCGTGGTTTTTTTTTGCTGACTTGCATGAACATGCTTGTGGTATGTCAACAGGAATACTGGTTGCACTAGAGTTAAAATGGGTGGGCCGTGCCGGGAAGAGGTCAGCTGCGGTTTCCTTGGGTTTAATTGGTCTTTGGGCTGCGCAGTCACACTTCTGGTTCGGTCTGCCTTTTGGCAGCGCTTGCATCCAGACAGCGGCTTGCCCTCCCCAGAGGTTGAGGTCGGGGCGCTGTCCCTTCATCTCCTTCGCTTCTATTACTCAGCAGTCTCCAGGCGGATGGTCATGGTGCTCAATTATGTGTTTGGGGTTTCTATTCCTTCATGCATATCTAGGCCAAAGATACGTTTCCGGAAAAAAGAATTTCCTTAAAAAATCCACCCACTTATCCCTAGAGGAATGGCGGAGCGTTTGGGAGAGAGCTGGCTTTAGCTGTTTCTGTGTAATTCTGTGTTGGCTTCTGCCGTTTCTGCGTAGGTCAGATTATAGTATGTGGGGGGAAAAATATGAAGTATCCCTGTAATAAATGGCTTTTGCTGTACATAAGATCAGAGGCGCTGTGCGTCTTGGGCAATCTTGGTTTCACTGATGAAAGCGCCTGTCATTATTCCCAGCATCCGATGTGGTTTAGCATTCTCTTTCATCTTTTTCTCGCGGTGTCATTTGACTTTCCTGTAAAATGCTAGCGTGGGTCTCTGTGTACACACACACACACACACACACACACACACACACACACAGAGAGAGAGAGCTCATGAATGTGTGGGTGCCTGAGCGCACATAATGGAAGGGCTAGACAAAACAAATTCCAAATTGCACAGAGACAACATCAATTTTTAAAGAGACAGTCAGGAACAAAGCTGAGGAATTGGTATTTTATTTTTTGAGGAATAGCTTCATGGAGACCGGCAGCTTCATAAATGATGCCGGGATTCTGCCTTTTACCTCCCTCCCTCCCTGCCTGTCGCATGTGTCTTCTGTGAGAGCTTCTGTGTTTGGGAGCAGTGTATTTGGGTTTTAGATATAAGAGAAAGTGAATCTATACTGTAGAATTAATGCAGTTTGACACCACTTGAACTGCCATGGCTCAAAGCTATGGAAATATGGGGTTGTAGTTTGGTGAGGCATCAGAACTTATTAGCAGAGAAGTCTAAAGACCTTGTAAGAAAGTAGTGTCGAACTGCATTCATTCTACAATATAGATGCACCCGAAGAGGATGATTGTGATGATTGAATGTATTTTCTATGAATTCCTAGAGATTGCAGAGCAGGAGAAAAAAAGCTGACTTCAGTAGAGCCATTAAAATTTTTAATGAGGTCATGATCTAAGTCCTAGGCCAGTGTTTCTCAACCTTTCTAATGCCGCGTTCCCTTAATACAGTTCTTCATGTCATGGTGACCACCAACCATAACATTTTTGTTGCTACTCCATAACTGTAATTTTGCTACTGTTATGAATCGTAATGTAAATATCTGATATGCAGGATGCATTTTCATTCACTTGACCAAATTTGGCACAAATACCCGATATGCCAAAATTTTAATAATGGCGGGGTTGGATGGGTGTGTGTGTGTGTTATTTTGTCATTTGGAAGTTGTAGTTTCTGGGATTTACAGTTAACCTACAATCAAAGAGCATTCTGAACTCCACCAATGATGGAATTGAACAAAACCTGGTATACAGAACTCCCATGACCAACAGAAAATACTGGAAGGGTTTGGTGGGCATTGTCCTTGAGTTTTGGAGTTGTAGTTCACCTACATCCAGGGAGCAATGTGGACTCAAACAATGATGGATCTGGACCAAACTGGGTAGAAATACTCAATATGCCCAAATATGAACAGTGGTGGAGTTTGGGGAAAATAGACCTTGACATTTGGGAGTTGTAGTTGCTGGGATTTATAGTTTATCTACAATCAAAGAGCATTCTGAACCCCAGCAGCGATAGAATTGGGCCAAACTTCTCACATGGATCCCAGATGACCAACAGAAAATAATGTGTTTTCTGATGGCCTTTGGTGACCCCTCTGACACTCCCCCTTGCAAACCCCGCCCAGGGGTTCTGAGCCCCAGCTTGAGAAACACTGGTGTAGATGCACTCTAAGAGGGTGATTGTGACAATTTAATATACTGTCTATGAATTCCTAGGGATTCTAGAGCAGGAGTAAAAGGCTGACCCAGGGCCCTTCCACACAGCCATAAAAGCCAGAATATCAAGGCAGAAAATCCCACAATACCTCATTTGAATTGGGTTATCTGAGTCCACATTACCATATATTCCAGTTCAAAGCAGAAAATGTGGGATTTTATTTTAGCTATGTGGAAGGGCTAGAACCATTAGTAATTTTAGCGAGATCATGATCCAAGTCTTATGCAGACACTGTGCTTTGTAGATCTATATGGCTTCAGTGTTTACTTGTTTATGTATTCCTCCAGCTCTCTGCTCTCATTTCTACTTATTGAATACTGCTTTGGAGGGTGACCAGAAGAGAGCAGCCATGCAGTCTGTTTCATATATAAACTGTATGGCTCTTGGAAAACTCTTAGGAATCTCTCCTTGCATAAAAGTACCTGTCAGTCCATTTACTGAATTCTATGAAAAAGTTTGAAAATCACATAGCTCCCCAGAGGAAGTGAACACAAGACAGCGGGAATGGAAAAGCTCAGCTGCTTCCTGTGTGTGTGTGTGTGTGTGTGTGTAAGGAAGGTGGTTTCCTTCTTCCTATGTTTACAGAAAAAGGATTGAGTGTATGAGCAATTCCTGAAGAGATTTTAGAAAGCCTGAATTGGACTCTAGTGAGATTTTCTAATGGACGAGATTAACATTTTCCTGTTTTCCCATTGGATACTTGCAGAATGAATGAAATAAACAAGACAAAATGAAAACAGCATGTGTCAGTGTTTACGTGTGTATGGATGAGGTGCTGTTTCTGTCTTTCAATTGCCTTGATGCAGAATTCAGGATCAAGACAGTAGAATCATTGAACCATAGAGTTGGAAGAGACCTTGTGGGCCGTCCAGTCCCATTCTGCCAAGAAGTAGGAACACCACATTCAAAGCATCCCCGACAGATGGCCATCTAGCCTCTGCTTATAAGCCTCCAAAGAAGGAGCCTCCACCAAAATCTGGGACAGAGAGTTCCACCATTGAACAGCTCTCACAGTCAGGAAGTTCTTCCTCGTGTTTAGGTGGAATCTCCTTTCCTATCGTTTGAAGCCATTGTTCCGCATCCTAGTCTCCTAGTAGGAAAGGGGAGGCGCCACATTTTAGGTGAATTGATTGAATCAATGAGGCCACAGCCTTGGGCTTGCAAGACCTGAGCAGGGCTGTTGATAGCAAGGCCTTTGGAAGGTCTCTCATTCATCGGGTGTGATTCTTAGTCTATGTTGATGTTACTTTGTCTCAGTGTTGATTGATTCATTCATAAACACAGTATTTATTTATTTCTGGTATTTATATCCCGTCACTTCTCTACCCCGGGAGGGGGACTCAGGACGGCTTACACAGGCAGCAATTCGATGCCATTACAAGAACAACTAAAACAATAATAATAATACACTTTATTTATATTCCGCTCTTCTCACCCCGAAGGGGACTCAGAGGGGATTACAGGTACACATACTTAGCAGACAATCCCTGCCGTTTCCACATACACACATATAGATGAACAGAGGCAAACTCTGGCCACCAGGGGGAGCTGACACACTCCTCATCTCAGCGTTCCCAGTGTCCCTTGTTGTTCCTTCCGCATTCCTCAGTGTTCCTGGAGTTCTTTAATGGCCTCGTAATTCAGTCAAAATTTGCCTCCCCACTTAATGTGGTACCTTTATCTCCTAATTGACAGCTGCAACTGTCTTTCGGGCTACAAAGGTTGACAGCAGGCTACACTTAAAGGTCGAGCATCTACCTTGACCCGGGCAGGCCTCGAACTCATGACCTATTGGTCAGAGGGATCTTATGCAGCTGACACTTAGCCAGCTGCGCCACATAACCATTAAACCTAACCATTAAGCATTAAAATGCATAAAATAAATAAAATAAGTCATTAATTAAACAATATAAAACCTTAATTACCAAAACACTGTATCCTCATATAAATCATCTTTCCAGTCCATTTCAACTGAAGTGCTGCTTTATGTCTGCTCACCGAAAGCCTGGTCCCACAACCACGATTTTACTTTCTCCTGAAAGCCAGAAGGGATGGGGTCAATCGTATCTCATTTGGAAGCGTGTTTCACAGGTGGGGGGCCACCGCCGAGAAGGCCCTGTCCCTTGTCTCCACCAGCCGAGTTTGTGATATTGGCGGGAGCGAGAGCAGAGCCTCCCCGGATGATCTTAGGTTACGAGGTGGGACATAGGGACAGATACAGTTGGACAAGTAAGCTGGGCCAGAAACGTATTTGTTAGAGCAGCAAGTTCATATGTTGCGTTCCACCACCAAAAAGGTTTGTAGACCTGGCGTTGATGGCCCTTTCTTTTATATCTGTCTCTCAGAGCATCCAAAATATAAACAGGATATAAACATTGAGCATCAACTCAAATTAGCAAGCAGAGTGTGAAGTGCCGTGTGATGTGGCTTTAAAGAATTCGGAGCTTAGGAGGCAAACATACAGAGTCCAATCTTTAAAAAATCACAAAGTTTACAATAATAAGAACTAACTACATTGCTTCTGATAAATGAACTGGGTCTGAGCTCATCTAACAGCCATCTCTTCTAAGGTTTCAAGAGAAGGAAAATCTCCAATCACTACATTTCTGACACACGGCACATACACTCCATACTAAAGTATAGGAAGGCAGAAGTCAGATTCAAAAAGCTTGCAGTAGAAAAGCATCCATTTCAAACAACCAATCAGAATGAAAACAGAAACAGAGAAGAGAGAAGAAATACATTCCAACTATCATACAGAATACATGGTGGAAGGGAATTTCCTCAGCCTATACTAAACTAACTGCTTGTCATTGAGGACTTGAGAATTGGACAGTGTGGGGTTGAATTCCAACAGTTTGAATGGAAGGAGAGACATGTCGAAGGCTTTCATGACCGGAATCACTGGGTTGCTGTGAGTTTAAATGTGGGTGAAATGCCAGGAGAGAATGCTTCTGGAACATGGATATAGCCTGGAAAACTCACAGCAACCTAGGAAGGATAGACTTTTGCTATTGCTGCTGTGCCACCACTGTGTTAATAGTTTCCTAGAAAGACAGAATTACCTATTGAAAAGCATCCCTCCCTCCCTCAAGGTCAGATGAACTCAGGTCTTCTAGGGAAGTTAATTGGCAGTGGATTCGAGAGAGACGGAAATAAAGCTCCTTCTCTCAGCATGTCATTAGTTTGTAGGCTTCCTTGCCAGAAGATGTGACGGATCATTCCCAGCCCAGATGGTTTTCAAAGGAGACTGTGATCATTCCTGGCAGATAACATCTTGAAAGCTGAGAGCAAATTGATCCTCAGAAGGATACCGGGAAGGTGTGGACAGGCCTATGGGAATCCTCAAAAACGAGGAAGTTCAAAGAAGTCCTAAGCTGGGAGAAAGGGCAGAACAATCCAGTGAAGGCTGTGTCCGCTCTGTAGACTGGGCATAGTATGAAGGACCGGGCTGTAGGGCAGCTAGTTAGTAGCCAGCTGCATTAAACCACTACTGACCGAGAGGTCATGAGTTTGAAGATAGCCCAGGTCGGAGTAAGCTCCTGACCATTAATAGTCTAGCTATGCCGCCCAAAAGACAGTTGCATCTGTCAAGTAGGAAATTTTAGGTACCACTTTATGCAGGGAGGCTAATTTAACTAATTTAAGATGCCTTAAAACCTTCCAGCAGCATGCAGAAGAATGAGGAAGTACTCCATCAAAGGACTCGGTGTCACAAGTGGCCGGTGAAGCAACAGCTCCCTCTGTGGCTGGAACTGAGCATGCGCTCATGAAGCCAGAAAAGCTGGAATGTTAAATGCCTCTGTGTCTGTTTATATATGTTGTATGTCTAACTGGGATCGAATATTTGCTATATACAGTATATGTGCATTGTAATCTGGCCTGAGTTCCCTGCGGGGTGAGAAGGGCGGAATATAAATACTGTAAATAAATAAATAAATAAATAGTGTCTGATAGCAAAACAAAATTGGGGTGCTTCTCTATGTAGAATATCTTGGAAGAAGGTTCAGATGGCTTCCTTCTAACCAAAAGTATTTACTGTGCATCATTTTTTTGCAAGTTTGGCTTATCAGTGGCTACTGGTTATTACTGTGAATGCAATAGGAGCATACAATGTGAACAGGGTGAGTGCACCTCTAAAAAAAAAGAATTAGTAAACAAGAGAAGCTTCTTCAAATATATAAAAAACGTTTATCACACACACATGTGTATTGGCAGTTCGAATGTTACAAAAATACACAGCTCAAGCATAATGCACAAATGAAAAACTGACAAACATATACAGATATATGCCTGATTAATGAGAGCAGAAGTATGTATCACTAGAAGGAGCAGTGCAAGATATCACAGATAATTCAACACATAGTAATCATTCTGCACATAGGATAGTTCAACACATGGTAATAGTTCAGCACATATAATTCGTTCAACACATAATAGTACAACACATCATACATGGTAATAGTTCAGCACATCTTGGCAGGTCAACACATAATATTACAACACCTGAAAATACATATGAGTAAGGCTACGCATGTACATCTACATGCGTAGCCTTACTCATATGTATTTTCATGTGTTGTAATATTATGTGTTGACCTGATGTGCTGAACTATTACCATGTATGATGTGTTGTACTATTATGTGTTGAACGAATTATATGTGCTGAACTATTACCATGTGTTGAACTATCCCATGTGCAGAATGATTATTATGTGTTGAATTATCTGTGATATCTTGCACTGCTCCCTTCTAGTGATACATATACTGCTCCTCATTAATCAGGCATATATCTGTATATGTTTGTCAGTTTTTCATTTGTGCATTATGCTTGAGCTGTGTATTCTTTGTAACATTCGAACTGCCAATACACATGTGTGTGATAAACGTTTTACATATATTTGAAGAAGCTTCTTGTTTACTACTATTCTTTTTTTTAGAGGTGCACTCACCCTGTTCACATTGTATGCTCCTATTGCATTCATTGCCTATGTAGTATATGGTTCGCCCTTACTACTTGTACACATTCCTTGTGCAAGCACCCCTGCCTTGTGCTTTGTTGTATCTACTGGTTATTACTGCCAATTACCAGTTGTTTGGAAGCAACCAGAGAAGTAGATAGTTGCCTTCCTGTGGTATTTATGGCCTTCCCAAACACATTTGGTTTGGTCATTGCTCTGAGGAGGCTGCTAGACTGAGTCTGATCTGGGAGGGCTATATTATCTTACTTCACAAACCTGTGGGAGCAAATTGTGGCAACTTGCCCATACTTTCAATTCACTGTTCCTTTCCAATGATGTGGCTTATCTGGGAAATGTTGATTCAGAAGTTTAATAAGCCAAAAGGATGACTACAGTGCATTTTGAAGCGATCTATCCTGGGTTTGTTTGCAAAGAAGTAAGGTCATTTGTGGGTTGATGTGAGTTTTCTGGGCTGTCTGGCCATGTTCCAGAAGCATTCCCTCCTGACGTATCACCTACATCAGGGCTGCCCAACTGGCGGCTTGGGGGCCGTACACGGCCCCCGAGCCCCTTCCCTACGGCCCCCTAACCCACTGCAAGACATCAGTTTGTTTTTTTAAAAAAAATTGAAAAAAATTTTGTCCGGGGGCGAGGAGGAGGGGCGGGGCCAGCGCGAGTGAGGAGGCGGAGGGAAGCCACGCCAGATGCCCTAGGGGCGGGACTTCCCCCCGCCTGTTCCTCGCTCGCGCAGGACCGCTCGCGGGCTTGCGCGCCAGGGCGGGATCGGCAAGCCGCCCTCCGCCGTGTCCCTAGCTCTTGCAGCGGCCGCGCTGAAGGAAGGTAAGCTCGGGCTTACCTTCCTTCAGGTGCGCGGCCGCTGCAAGAGCTAGGGGAGACAGCGGAGGGTGGCTCGCCCGATCCCCGGCCTTCCCGCCCTGGCGCGCATGCCCGGCATCTTGCACGACCCGCCCCTTTTCGGCGCCTGACGTCACCCCGCCGAAAAGGGGCGGGTCACGCAAGATGCCGGGCATGCGCGCCAGGGCGAAAGGCGGGCCGGGGGGTCGGCGAGCCGCCCTCTGCCGTGACCCTAGCTCTTGGGAGCTAAGCCCAGGAGCTTACCTTCCTTCAGGCGTGGCTGCTGCAAGAGCTAGGGACACGCCGGAGGGCGGCTTGCTGATCCCGCCCTGGCGTGCAAGCCCAGTCTCTTGCGCGACCCGGGCTGCGCAGGACGCTGGGCATGTGCGCCAGGGCGGGAGCGGCCCCGCCCCTGCGAGCGGCCATGCCCCCACTGCGGCCACGCCCCTGTGAGAGGCCATGGCCTCCGCTCCGGCCCCCAAGGTGATCAGTCACCTGAATTCCGGCCCTTGGCCCAAAGACGTTGGACAGCCCTGACCTACATCTATGAAAGCCATCCTCGGAGGTTGAGGGGTCTGTTGGACACTAAGTAAGTGAGGAAACACTCAAAACACAGGGAAATTCCAGACAAGAAATAATCAGGACTAGATAACACCTCCCAACAAAGGATTCCTTTAGGTAGGAAGCAATCCTTTGTTGGGAGGTGTTAACTGGCACTGATTGTTTCCTGGTAGCATGGTGGACCACTCTAACAGTCACTGTGTCAGACTACACAGAAAAGCCATTGAAATCTACAAGCATGTGGACAATTTCAACAGAAAGGAAGAAACCATGAAAATGAACAAAATCTGGCTACCAATATTTAAGAAACTCTAAAAAAACACAAGGCAGGAAACAGCCAGGCTTTGAAGCTGCAAGGCCATTCAAGGTGGCCAATTGCAACATTCACACTTGCCTCCAACAGACAAGAGTTATTTTTCCACCCTGGCCATCATTCCACGGATGTATAAACCTCACTTGCCTAGTTTCCAACAGACCTCACAACCTCTGAAGATGCTTGTCATAGATGTGGGCGAAACGTCAGGAGAGAATGCTTCTGGAACATGGCCATGCCATCCTGGAAAAGTCACAGCAACCTATTGATTCTGGCCATAAAAGCCTTAACTCCCAGGTAAATAATGTAGGCTGGTCCATGTGGTCACGAAGAGTCGGAAGAAACTGAACAAATAAACAACAAAGAATTCATGTAGAACACCATTATTGGATCACCTTAAGGATCTAATCAAATGCACTCAAAGATTTGCCTGTAAATATTTCAGGACATGACAACTCAAAATAGGATCTTCTTTACTTAACTTGTTTACATTTTCTTAGGGGAAAAAGATGAAAGCTCTGAAAACTGCCAGAATATTAATTTTACCACACCCGTGCTTTCTCTTTCTGACTCACACGCACACACATACCTTCATGCTTCTCTAGGATAGTCACTTGAAAGGGATTCATTAAATCTTTCAGAACTGTCCAGTCTTTCTGGTTTCGCACCCATTTGTTATGTCACTAATGATTTTTTAAATGACATGGTACCTCTGCTGAAAAGGAAAATGTTACCGTCAAGCATCACCATTCCTTAGTGGGGGAAATCCACATCCCATTTTTTTTAGAATGGAGAGAAATGAGAATGATTGGTTTACTTTAGGGGTTTGCATAAGTAGAAGGGAAGGACATGCAATGTTTTTTCCTCTCTCCTGCAGACTCAGAAGAGCCTCATGAGAAGGGATAACCATCAGAACTTTGGGTTGCTTTCAGTTTTCAGAGCTGTATGGCCATGTTCCAGAAGCATTCTCTCCTGATGTTTTGCCCACATCTATGCCAGGAATCCTCAGAGGTTGTGAGGTCTTTTGGAAACTAGGCAAGTGGGGTTTATAGATCTGTGGAATGTCCAGGATGGGAGAAACATCTCTTGTTTGTTGCAGGCAAGCGTGAATGTTGCAATTGGCCACCTTGATTTGCATTGAATGACCTTGTAGCTTCAAAGCCTGGCTGCTTCCTGCCTGGGTGAATCCTTTGTTGGGAGGTGTTATCTGGTCCTGATTATTTCTTGTCTGGAATTTCCCTGTTTCTTTTTAGTGTTGCTCTTTCTTTACTGTCTTGTTTTTAGAGAATATTGGTAGCCAGATTTTGTTCATTTTCATTGTTTCCTCCTTTCTGTTAAAATTGTCCACATGCTTGTGGATTTCAATGGCCTTTCTGTGTAGTCTGACATGGTGACTGTTAGAGTGGTCCAGCATTCTACCAGGAAACAATCAGTGCCAGTTAATACCTCCCAACAAAGGATTCCTCTAGGCAGGAAGCAGCCAGGCCTTGAAAGCTGTAAGGCTGTTCAATGCTTTCAAGGCCTTACATGGTCTGGGACCACCGTCTTTTCCCCTACCAACCCCAGAGGTCACTTCATTCTGAACAAATGAACCTCCTTGAAGTATCGACCTTCAAAGCAATCCGTCTTACATCGACCCGGCGCAGAGCCTTTTCTGTAGTGGCGCTGTCAATATGGAACACTCTTCCTAGCAATGTACGGGCCATGCAGGACCTTCTCTCCTTCTGCAAGGCCTGCAAGACTCATCTTTTCCGGCTAGCCTTTGATTGCTAGGCCAGAAATCTTTTTAAAGCTAGTTTAATATGTATGCTTTTACCTCTGTGTGTTTTACCTGATTGTAAGCCGCTCCGAGCCCTCTGGGAGTGGCGGCGTACAAGTCCAAATAATAAATGAATAAATAAGTAAGGTGGCCAATTGCAACATTTGCACTTGCCTCAAACAGACAAGAGCTCTTTCTCCCACCCTGGACATTCCACAGATGTATAAACCTCACTTGCCTAGTTTCCAACAGACCCCATAACCTCTGAGGATGCCTGCCATAGATGTGGGTGAAACGTCAGGAGAAAATGCTTCTGGGACATGGCCACACAGCCCGGAAAACTCACAGCAACCCAGTGATTCTGGCCATGAAAACCCTCGGTCGCTGTCCTGTAACCAAAGGCATTAAGCAGCAGAGAGGCAGGCAATAATAGAAAAGGCAAATTCAGGTAAATCAAGACAGTCCTGTTCCTATAAAGCAGTGGTTCTCAACCTGTGGGTCCCTAGGTATTTTGGTCTACAACTCCCAGAAATCCCAGCCAGTTTACCAGCTGTTAGGATTTCTGGGAGTTGGAAGGCCAAAATATCTGGGGACCCACAGGTCGAGAACCACTGTTATAAAGGTTGTCCAGAGAGTTCACTGATGCTCAGGAGAAGTACAGATTCAAATCGTCATTATCATCATCCATTTATTACTCGCCACTCTTTGTGGTTCAAAGCAGGATACAACATAGTTGAAACAAGAGCTAAAACACTATTAAAGTCACATCCATTCCAGCATCCTAAGAATCCAACAGTCATGACAACCCAAGTCAAAAGAGACAGGAATTGAGTAAGCCATGCTACAAGTTAAGGTAGCACCTATATTGTAGACTTCATGGAGTTTGAGGCCACTTCAAATGCTGTGAATTAATTCTTTGGCATTCTGAGATTTGTCATTTGGGTAAGCACTAGTAAACTTTGGCAGAGAAGGCTAAGGACCTTGCAAAACTATAGCCCTTGTGACTGTGTAGCATTGAGCCATATCAGTTAACCTGGCGTCAACCTGCATTAATTATATAGTGTAGAAAAGCTCTAAGATTCCAAAATAAACCCATGAGAGAAAAGTACATGGGAATACTGGTGGAAATAGTTGCAGATCATGCCATGTTTATTTTGAAACTCTGTGTTGCACTCCGGGCCAGGAAAGCCCTCTGACTTTAGACACCACACAGCTGAGTAAAAATGCAAGCCATTTATTGAAGGTATTTTAAAAGCAGTAGCAGTAAAAAGCAGTCCATCAAATTAGGTTAATTGAATCGGATAGAAAGATAAGTAGAAACAAATAATCCAGGAAAATAGTCCATCAGAGTTCATGAAAAACAAATACTGAAACTTATAAGGTAAAACCCTAAAACTGGAATCATGAACCAAACAAGGCACTTAGCACATGAATCTCTCCAAGGCAAGGCTTCCAGGGACCTGGGAAGGAATCTTTACTCAATTTCAATATTGCTTCATCTGGCTAAAGATTCTGTACTTGGCACTTTTATCCCCTGATCTACTCTATATCCCAAGCGGCCAGGAACGGATTTAATTTCAGCCTTACCTCTGTTATCAATCTCTCAGTTTGGCAGAGTGCCTGAGAGCTTGGTTTGTTTGTCTGTACAGACTGAAAGTATTTCTCCTATCTACTGGCTCATTAATTTCTGGAGCTGGCCCAGGTGCTGAGCTTCTGTCAGGCTCAAAGTCTTGGGAATTCTCTGGTAGCAATACAGACCCTCTTCCAGGGACCATACCATCATCCCCAAACCCTTCAGCAACATTCTCAACAGAAAAGTCACTTTGAATAGGAATCCCATTGTCATTCTCTGCATCTAGAGCAAACTCATCATTAGAAACATCATTACATACATGAACCTCATTGTCACTCCCAACATCCAGAGTACCCTGACCATTGGACACAATCACAGGCTGAACACCAACACTCTGCTGCTAATATATAGGTTCAAAACACTTGGAATATAGTTCCAAAATTTGTGGGTTGTCTTCAACCTTTGGATTGTGCAGGGAGGGCAATGGCAAATTGCATTGGAAAGTGTCCTGGCACACCTCCCAACAAAGGATTTCCCCAGGCAGTAAGAAGCCAGACCTTGAAACTGCGAAGCCATTAAATGCTAATCAAGTTGGCCAATTGCAAAATTCACACCTACCTCAAACAGACAAGAGTTCTTTCTCCCACCCTGGACATTCGACAGATAAATAAACCCCATTTTCCTAGTTTCCAACACACCTCACAACCTCCGAGGATGCCTGCCATAGAAGCAGGCGAAACGTCAGGAGAGAATGCTTCTGAAACATGGCAATACAGCCCGGAAAACTCACAACAACCCAATCTCTCCACTCTTCCCTGTACTTGAGACACAGATTTGCAGAGTAAGCATGGTCTAATAAATTCCCTAGCCGCTAAGCAACACGGAGAAGGAGAACACACAAAGTCACACGCGTCATCTAGTGATAGTGTTTGAGGCAGAAGAATCTGGATGGAACGATTGGAGGCATCGCTCATGAATCTCCTGCTGGGAGCTGTAATCACTTGTCATTTCAGGCCTCTTTTCCTACTGAGTGCTGCTACCGGCTGGGAGAAAGGAAATTAGGCAAACAGTACTCTGTTGGAAATATCCATAAATATTTAGCTTCCAGTGTTTAAGAAATGCGTAGTTCAGCAGACAAAACAAATGACATTTCATGGCTATTTGTGCAAGTTCCTCTTCTGCTATGACTTTGAATGGCGGGGACCGCTACGCTGTGATATGAGACTGCTAACAATAAGGGCAACAATAAAAAGAATTTTCAACCACAGTTATGTTCTAACTGATTACCAGTTTGAATGGTTAAATCCTGTAAGGTTTCTCAACTTTCCTAATGCCGCAACCCCTTCATACAGTTCCTCATGTTGCGGTGATCTCCAACCATAAAATTATTTTCGTTGCTACTTCATAACTGTAATGAATCATTGCTACTGTTATGAATCAGAAGGTAAATAGCTGATATGCAGGATGTATTTTCATTTGCTAGACCAAATTTGGCACAAATACCCTATACGCCCAAATTTGTATACTGATGGAATTGGAGGGGGCGTTGATTTTGTCATTTGGGAGTTGTAGTTGCTGAGATTTATAGTTCACCTACAATCAAAGAACATTCTGTACCCCATCAAATATTGAATTGGAGCAAACTTCCCACACAACCCCCATGCCTTGACAGAACTCGCTGACATGACCCTCCCTCCAGCCACTCCCTTGCTCGCACATGCGCACCATGCTACCATGCACCAAGCATGCCCACTCTCCCCTCCTCACTTGGAGTCTGAGTAACAGCCCTCCCCCAATCACAATGGAGGAGGGTTTTTGGTGGGAGGATTCGCCATCTGTTTCCAAAAAGTAAGAGAACGACAGGCGGAGATCTTCAGCCTTCTCTACCAAAGGGGTTCCTAAGACCATCAGAAATATATGTTTTCTGCTGGCCCTTGGCGACCCCTCTAAAATCCCTCACGAATCTCCTAAGGGTCCCGATCTCCAGGTTGAGAAATGCTTATTTAGGACAACTTCATCAGGCTTATGGACTATTAAAAATGGGACAGTTCTCAGAATTTGCCACATTCTCCAATAACACCTCACTGCTTCCTTAATTTTTGGATAAAATCTGAATTATCGATGGTCTGCACCTCCAGTCAGTAGCACCTGGTAGGTTATGATGACATTGACATCAATATCCTCATTGAAAGAGAAGTGTTCCTCTGCCAAGGCTCTTTGGGAATTGTAGAAGGAACGCAGTCCTTTTCTGGTGTCTTCCTCCAGATGCTTGGAATTGCAACTCCTGCTAGCACAGAATAATAGATTTGGAAGAGATCACCAAGGCCATCCAATTCAACCTCATTCTGCCATGCAGATGGATTCGTCCTTTTAGCATTGACCTGGTTACCTGGGAATGATGATTATAGGCCATAGCATCATGAGGTTCTTCACCTTCCCCTGATAATTTAATAATAAATCTTTATTTATATCTGCTTTTCTCCCTCACAAGACCCAAAGCAGGTTACAACATATTAACATAATGTAAACAAAAATCCAAATACATTGATGATAAGTATAAAACATCATAAAATAAACAGTTTTAAAAACACAATATACATTCACATTCTTGTGGCATCATAGAAAGGGAAATTCACAGCTACTGACTCTTAAGCTAGATGCACTTCATCAATTGTATGTGGTGGTCTCCCAGCACCTTAGGAATCCATTTCCAAAGCTACTTTGCCCATGCAAGAAAAAGACCTCTGATGTAACCGTAAATCTAGATATATTTGTTGGGTCCTCAGTTGTGCAGAGGTGGTAGTTGGTACATGAGAACAAGCAATATCATGCAGGAATTGAGTACTTTGCTTATAAAAGCCATGCGCCCTGAGCTATACACCTGCATGTGTTGAATATGTCACAGAAAAAGATAGAAGATGAGCTTGTTGGGCCCAGATTGCTTCTCAACTGCTGGTTAGAGAACCTGTGAACAGTACTGTCCAGATGGCAGACATGGCAGCTTAATCGGAGAGCTGTAGTCACTTGTCGCAACAGGAATGGTATGTGAGAACACATCAAGTATCCTCATTGGACAACCTTGGGGAGCTGCTAGGGTTTAAAGTCCTCACTTGGACCTGTCATTGATGTAATTTGTACTTTTCACATAAGGTCCTCTAAGGGTCAGATTCAAGGCTTGCCTTTGCGTTATGATCAACTCGCTGGCTTTGGGAAATGTGCTAGTAGACACGAGCACACAGGTGACATCGGTGTTCATATTCTTCAGCAGCTGATATCAAGACATACTGGCGCTGATCCTGTAGGTAGATTTTCAGCCCCATTTTTAGCTGAAAAAGCCCCTCTTGGCTTATATTCGAATTGAAAAATAAGTTATTTATTATTTTACCCCGTTATTATTATTACTATTATCATCAACATTATTACATTTATTATTTTACTCTATTATTATTACATTTATTATTTTACTCTGTTATTACTACTTTTATTATTTTACTCTATTATTATTACATAATAATGTATTATTATTATATTTATTACATTTATTATTTTACTGTATTATTATTACATTATTTTACTCTATGACTCTTATTACATTTCCATTAAATTTAATTAAACATTATTATTATTACTACTACATTCATCATTATACTCTATTATTACAGTCATTATTTTACTCTATTATTATATTCATTATTTTACTTTTTATTATTATTGGAAGGATAAGTAAGCATATTTACATTGAAGAAGGTTAGAATAAATGGTTTAACCAAAATTGGACAGACTTATCTTAAATTACAGTTTTATATAAATATTCAAAGACATTTAACCTACTGATGCCTCAATTAATGTAATTTTATGGGTATCTATTTTTATTTTGACATTTTCCAGTAGCTGCTGCATTTCCCACCCTCGGCTTATACTCGAGTCAATATGTTTTCACCGTTCTTTTGTAGTAAAATTAGGTAGGTCGTCTTATACTCGAGTATATACGGTAAATGGGATTGGCCAAATGTCATGAGAATAAGAGCTAATGTTTGTGTTGCTTGGTGACAAGAGTGGTGGGGTAGTGCCATTTAAAAACTTTGCCTTTTCACTTTTGGATGTGACCCAGTAGAAAACCATTGTAAGTGACAGCACTAAAAGGCAAAGTTGGGTCATGTTCATGTGATTTTCCTAAGATTCGATCCTCCCTCCTTCCCCATTTGCAATTAAATCTAGGAATGTAACCTTCCCTCCTTTTCCTCTATTTAGGATATAAATAATTTGATTTTGTTAAAGCCTATTCTTTGTTTTAGATAATAGTGTAGACACAAAGACAGCTGCTCATTCCTTAAGATCAGCTGTCTGCTACAGAATTCGAATTGTGTCTTCATCACTCTGTACTTTGATAAACTGACATTGCGCAAGATGGTAAATAACTTCTTCCTTGGATCCCTCTGGCTTCTTGCAGTTTCCCTGAAGGTTAGGCCATGCAGGCAGCTCATCTCATCAAATATTTTAGCTATGCAAAAAAAAACCCCAGATTTTGCTGTGACTTAAAATTTTGAGTAGGTCATTCCGACCATGGAGCCTCCTCTTTTCTGCATTTACATGCACTGAAGAATTTGAACCACGCTGCCTTGCGTCAAAACCTCTGGTCTTGAAGTCCAAAGAAGGAAAAATAATGGGATACCTAGCTTAGAATACCTTGCATGTTTGCCTCTGCAAAGAATGTGTCTGATTGTGGTTTTACACCATGTTATCTCTTCCTTGTTGCTCTGGTTGAAGGTCACGACTTCAGGAATTAGGAATACGACTTCAGGCTCAATTATATGAATTCTGTTTCTCTCCCTTGATTACTAAATTAGAAACCTTTATGTATCATTCATATGAGGGTTGAATGAAAAGTAATGCCTCCACCTTCGTTACTTGGGTTTGGATGGGAATGTGCTCTTTAACTACCACTATTCACTTTTTCCACAATTGTCTGGTGATTATGTGGAAAAGTGAATGGTGGTAGTTAAAGAGCACATTATAAGGATTATTTTGTGTTCGGTTTCTTTAAAAATTCCCATTTAAACCCAAGTAACGAAGGTGGAGGCATTACTTTTCATTCAACCCTTGTATAATTTGAAAAAAATGAATGAATTCCTATGCATACTGCACATATCATATTTGTAGTGCAAAAAACACTTAAAACAATACAATAATTATAATGAAGAACAATTTTAACAAATATAAACTTATTAGTATTTCAATGGGAAGTGTGGGCCTGCTTTTGACTGATGAGATAGGATTGTTGTTGTTGTGTGCTTTCAAGTCATTTCAGACTTTGGTTGACCCTGAGCGAGAGCCAGGTAAATGACCTTGGAGGGCCGTATCCGGCCCCTGGGCCTTAGTTTGAGGACCCCTGCACTAGTGTGTCTCGGCACACGGTTTGTAAACCTCAATTGTAGAGTATTGTCTGTCCTAGGTGCTAATGTTTACGTTCCAAGGAGGAAAATGAGTACGGTACATAGGTTAGGAGCATTTGATGGCACATTTGAAGATATACCCCTATATGTCTTTTGCAGGCTGAGAAAATGATAGATTCTCCCTCCCCACAACATTTTCATTTATTCCACAAATTTCTTGCCTTGCAGTACGCCTTAAAACCTCACTTGAACATTCAGAAATGCAATTTAGGCATCTGAAAAAAAGGTTGCTGGGGAATGTGAACACAGCAAATAGTAAGGATATGAATAATTTTCCATTTCTCACTCTGGAATTTGGGGCGTGAAGGGAAATTTCATGGGGGAGGAGAGTTCTTATTTGTAAAGCCGCATTTTGGTCATCCCTTACTTCCAGCTCTGTATGAACTGATAGGAAGTGGCAGCCTGTAGTTCTCAGGGTATTATTATTACAGTCCCCATGTTCCCCACTCACTGTATTGTACAGGAGTTGTAGTCTCAAACATCTGTATGGAACAGATTGCCTACTACGAACTGGAATAACTAGACCAGCATTTCTCAGCCTGGGGTTAGGGACCCCTGGGGGGGGGGTCACGAGGGGGTGTCAGAGGAGTCGCCAGAGAACATCAGAAAACACATATCTTGCATATGAGATATTTATATTTTCTGTTGGTCATGGAGGTTCTGTGTGGGAAGTTTGGCCCAATTCTATCATTTGTGGGGTTCAGAATGCTCTTTGATTGTAGATGAACTATAAATCCCAGCAATTACAACTCCCAAATGTCAAGGTCTATTTTCCCCAAACTCCACCAGTGTTCACATTTGGGCATATTGAGTATCCGTGCCCAGTTTGGTCCAGATCTATCATTGTTTGAGTCCACAGTGCTATCTTGATGTAGGTGAACTACAACAATCCTAAATCACTGTGAATTCCTCCCAAATCCCTCAAGTATTTTCTGTTGATCATGTGAGTTCTGTGTGCCAAGTTTGGTTCAATTCCATCATTGATGGGGTTCAAAAGGCTCTTTGGTTGTAGGTGAACTATAAATCCCAGGAAATACAACTCTCAAATGTCAAGCTCTATTTTCCCCAAAGTCCACTGGTGTTCATATCTGGGCATATTGGGTATCTGTGCCAAGTTTGGTCCAGATCTATCATTGTTTGAGTCCACAGTGCTCTCTGGATGTAGGTGAACTGCAACTCCAAAACTCAAAGTCAATGCTCACCAAACCCTTCCAGTATTTTCTGTTGGTCATGGGAGTTCTATGTGCCAAGTTTGGTTCAATTCCATCATTTGTGGAGTTCAGAATGCTCTTTGATTGTATGTGAACTATAAATCCCAGCAACTACAACTCCTAAATGATAAAAAACAGTTTTCCCCAAACCCCACCAGTATTCAAATTTGGGCATATGGGGTATTTATTTGTGCCAAATTTGGTCCAGTAAATGAAAATACATCCTGCATATGAGATATTTACATGCTGATTCATAACAGTACCAACATCACAGTTATGAAGTAGCAATTACAATAATTTTATGGTTGGGGATCACCAGAACATGAGGAACTGTATTAAGGGGTCGCGGCATTAGGAAGGTAGAGAACCACTGAACTAGACCTTGGAGTCGAGTTAGCAAAATAGTTTCTACATTGATAGTCCAGTTGGCCCCCCGTATCCGTGGACTCAGTCATACACAGCTTGAAAATACCCAGGGTTCAGTGTAACGTTTATTGTATGGAGAACCTTTTCTAACCTTCCATCCCATTGTTAAACACACAGGGGATTGTGTTAGTAAACCTTTATTTGTATGCCACATCTAACAAGTGAAGAATTTTGAAGTGTTTTCAAGCTCTTTCTGAAACAACAAGGTTCTTTTTAAAAGACACACACATTAATGCTGTCAGCAGGATCTGCTCTTTTTTGGTCTTTATGGGAAGGCATTTTTTAAAAGCTGTGGCTTGTTCTTTGGAATAGAAGGAACTCGCACTGGCCTCTGTTCAAGAACTGAAAATGGCACAGAAGGCAGCTTGTGGTTTGTTCTCATTGGAATTTGGCAGGAATGCCAGTGATAATGCTTCCCTGTGTTTTTCTGCATAGCGCAGCCTTCCAGCTGCCCGGTCCTTGGGTTTGCCTGGCACAGCTGGCCGAGGACAAGAGCAATACGGATGCCTCCTTCCAGCTGGATAGCGGCTATTTTCCTGACTCAGACCATGCCATTCCCTGAGTCATTCCTACCACTTCCTACTCCATCTAGAACATGGATGACTAAGAGTGAAGTTTTCAAACCAATTTGTTCCGCACAGCAGTGACTCGGGTTAGAGATATTCAGATTTGCTATGCTGACTCTTCTCCATCTTCTGCATTAATCAAGAATACAGCTGCCTAAGCCCTCATCGGAGTATGATTAATTGCCTTTGCATCCATGCTATACATTCTCTTCTGGTTTTACTTGTCTTCGCTTGCATTCCAACATAGGAAATTGCTCTTAAGCCGTTTGAGCATCTTTAATCAAACTACAAATTACAGTAACCCAGAATTGATCAGCGAGGCAGTATACCTTTTGAGTTGCTGTGAGTTTTCTGGGCTGTTCCAGAAACATTCTCTCCTGACGTTTCACCCACATCTATGGAAAGCATCCTCAGAGGGTGTGAAGCCTGTTGGAAACTAGGCAAGTGAGGTTTCTATATTTCTGGAACGATGTCCAGGGTGGGAGAAAGGACTCTTGTCTGCTTGAGGCAAGTGTGAATGACTACACAGAAAAGCCTCTGATATCCACAAGCATGTGGAGAATCTCAACAGAAATTAGGAAACCATGAAAATGAACAAAATCTGGCTACCTATATTGAAAAACTCTAAAATCAGGACATTAAATTAAAAACAACACTAAAAAAACAGGGGAATTCCAGACAAGAATAAATCAGAACCAGCTAACACCTCCCAACAAAGATTACCCCAGGCAGGAAGCAGCCAGGCTTTGAAGTTGTAAGGCTATTAAATGCTAATCAAGGTAGCCAGTTGCAACTTTCACACTTGCCTCTAATAGAAAAGAGTTCTTTCTCCCACCCTGGACATTCCACAGATCTATAAACCCCACTTGCCTAGTTTCCAACAGACCTCACAACCTCTGAGGATACCTGACATAGATGTGGGTGAAATGTCAGGAGAGGATGCTTTTGGAACATGGCATACAGCCCGGAAAACTCAAGCAACCCAGTGATTCCAGCCATGAAAGCCTTCGACAACACAGTATACCTGGTTCCCAACCTGTGGTCTGTGGACCACCAGTGGTCCACAAGAACTAAAATATGGTCCGTGGCCTCACCATTACTATACTGTTGCAACTAGTGTGACTGGTCTCACAAAACTCTCTTATAGTGCCAAGGCTTGTTAAATATGGTTTTCTGTGGGCAGGCAGATCGCGACTGCTGGATGGCATATGTCTGTATCAGAAACTGGAGCTGATGTGGTCTATCCAATGCAATTTTCTGAACCAGCACCCCAAATAACCAAACCAAATCTAAAGTTGACCAAAAACGGATTCCTAACCCTTTTGGTACTAATGTTGGAAAGCGGTCCGTGGTCAAAGTGGACCCTGGTCAAGTGGTCAAAAAAGGTTGGAAATCACTGGACTAAAGGATAGGGCATAATTATTAATAATCCCAGGCACCACTTTCCCAGTATTTTAACTCTTATTGACAAGTGTTTGTAGCCTTATACAAGAATAAGATGTAATGAATTTGGTGGTACCTACTCCTGCATATGCATAGTCTTAGATGAGGAGTAGGGCTGTTCAGCTGTGGAAGGACAAGTCATGCTCTCTCAGCCTTAGAGTAAGGCAGTGGCAGATTTCCTCAGTGTCCTGGGGTTGGTGAGAGGAGCCGTAGCATAGTTTCATCCAGAGACCATTTGCACTATACTCTCATGAAACCTGATCTTGGCCATTAGATTTATATAATATATATATATTTCTATAAAAATATGCCTACAGTAGGGGTTTAGTTCCAGGACACACCCTCCAAAATCCATTGATGCTCAACTCCTATTATATAAAGTGGTGTAGTAACAACAACTCACTTGGAAATGCCTTGTCCATATGTAGCTTTAGAATAAAATATCAAAAGTGCTTTGTAATCTGAAAGCCCCTCTGTTCCTCCCTTAGGGTTGCTGAATGGCAAGTTACTTAATGCCTTGACCACATCCCCATACCAGTTCCCTGAAGCTCAGAGGAAGAGAAAGATGGGTTAGAGCCCTTCTTGGGGACCACATTTCCTACATCCCTGCAAACCTCGATAAGCTTCAGTTCCTTCATTTTTCTTCCCCTCCTTATCATACCTCAAGAAGAGTAGCTTCCTCCAGGAACCCCACAGCTTAGGAAAGTTCTTTTTTGGAGTAGAATCCTTCCAGCAGCATGGACACTGGCTGGGTTCACTGGGGTGTTCTAGAACCTGTATTATTTATTTATTTATATCCCACTTTTTCTCATCATAAGGCAGATAACATTAAAAACAGTACAATACAATTTAAAATATGCAAATATGCAATATTTTAAAAGTATTAAAGATCATTAGTATTAAAAAGAATTGAGATTTAATCCATGTTTTGTTGTTTATTCATTCAGTCACTTCCGACTCTTCGTGACCTCATGGACGAGCCAAGGCCAGAGCTCCCTGTTGGCCGTCGCCACCCCCAGCTCCTTTGAGGTCAAGCCAGTCACTTCAATGATAATCATCAGTTCATCTTACTCTTGGTCAGTCCCTCTTCCTTTTACCTTCCATTTCCCCCAGCATCATTCTCTTCTCCAAGCTTTCCTGTCTTCTCATAATGTGTCCAGAGTACTTCATCTTTGCCTCTAATATCCTTCCCTCCAGTGAGCCGTCAGGCTTTATTTCCTGGAGTATGGACTGGTTTGATCTTCTCGCGGTCCAAGGCACTCTCAGAATTTTCCTCCAATGCTACAGTTCAAAAGCTTCTATCTTCCTTCACTCAGCCTTCCTTATGGTCCAGCTCTCACATCTATAGGCTACTATGGGGAATGTCATTGCTTTTACTACCGTGTTTCCCAGAGTAAGACACCCCCGATTGTAAGACGTATCGGGGGTGTCGGGGGGGTCGGCTTATATAAGCCGTACCCCGTATGTAAGCCGTACCTCGTCCCGCCGCCGCGCCGCCACCGCAACCGGAGGTGTGCCGCGGCACACCTTTTCGCCAGGCCTCCAAGCAAGGGAGGGGGAAAGGAGCCAGGGGCGGGACGAAGCGGCGACGCGTCACTGTGACGCGGCGATCCTCACCACGCCCCTGGCTCCTTTCCCCCTCCCTTCTTTCGTCAAGCAAGGGAGGGGGAAAGGAGCCAGGGGCGTGGTGAGGATCGCTGCGTCGTCCCGCCCCTGGCTCCTTTCCCCCTCCCTTGCTTGGAGGCCTGGCGAAAAGGTGTGCCGCGGAGGTGTGCCGCAGGTGTGCCGTGGCACACCTCCGATTTGCGGCGGCGGGCAGCGGGCGGGGCGGCGGCGGCGACGTGGGCGTGGCGACGGGGTACGTCTTGGGTTATATAAGACGTACCCCAAAAGTAAGCCGTAGGGGGACTTTTTGGGGGGAAAAGAAAGTAAGACGCTGTCTTACTTTCGGGGAAACACGGTATGCATACCTTCATTGCCAGAGTGATGTCTCTACTCTTCACTATTTTATCAAGATTTGTTATTGCTCTCCTCTCAAGAAATAAATGTCTTCTGATTTCTGAGTCTGCAGTAATCTTCGTGCCTAGAAAAAACAAAACCTGTTGTTGCCTCCACGTTTTCTCCCTCTATTTGCCAGTTATCAGTCAGTCTTGTTGCCATAATCTTGGTTTTTTAAAATGTTTAACAGCAACCCAGCTTTTTACCTTTCTTCTTTAACCTTGGTTAGAAGGCTCCTCATCACCTCCCCACTTTCATCATCAACGTGGTATCATCTGCATACTGGATCCATAAAAACATACAAAGCCACAGCAATCCCTGTAAGAAAACAACAACTTTGCAAAGGATCATACAAGTCATAGGCTTTGTGCAACCCCCAAAACTGCTACTCTAGAGTTGTTCTCCCCATCTCGTTGATAATGCTTACTAAGAGCACCACAGAGGTTTTGCATTTACCAAGAATGGAAGAGTTCCTCCATAATTGGTTAGATAGACATTCTGCTGAAGCTGTCTATGGCCCAAATAAACCAGGCTGCATTGCTGCCTTTTGGGAATGGCCCAGAGCTCAATGGTAGAACATGTAAACATGTAACAAGAGCTTATGTCAGTGGTTCTCAACCTGTAAGTTCCAAGATGTTTTGGCCTCCAACTCCCAGAAATCCTAACAGCTGGTAAACTGGCTGGGATTTCTGGGAGTTCTAGGCCAAAATACCTGGGGACCAACAGTTTGAGAACGACTGATTTAGATGATCTTCTAGCCCTCGCTAAGATCTAGATCAGTGATTCTCAACCTATGGGTCCCCAGATGTTTTGGTCTTCAACTCCCAGAAATCTTAACAACCGGTAAACTGGCTGGGATTACCCACAGGTTGAGAACTACAGCCTAATGTAGATCTGCATTTTCTTCCCATAGCAAGCAAGATTTTCTTTGGAAGCACTCACACTCACACAAGTAGTAGCTCTTCTGGGCACTCTTAAACACCATGTTTTTAGAGGTCATGAATGAGCCATTAGCAGCATTGGTATGGCTGTGACCAGGTTTTCCATCTCAACAAAATCACTAATTGAGAAGCCTCAGATCTCTTCTGGTACATTAAACCCTTCTTAATCCTCTTCTTCTGATGTTTTGTTTGCTTGCATTTACATTGTTTCAATGGAGTCTTGCTTATCTAACCTTCACTCATCCAACGTTCTGTATTATCCAATGCAGTCTGCCTCCTGCCCGTATCCACAGCTGTTTCAATACATTGCAAGGTTTTGGTGCTAAATTCGTAAATACAGTAATTACTACGTAACGTTACCATGTACTGAACTGATTTTTCTGTTGATCTGGTGTAAAACATGGTGTTTTGGTGCTTAATTTGTAAAATCATAATGTAATTTGATGGTTAATAGGCTTTTCCTTAATCCCTTTTTATTATCCAACATTTTCGCCTATCCAACGTTCTGCCGGCCCGTTTATGTTGGATAAGCGAGACTCAACTGTATAACATTATAGCATGTCCTACTAGTTCCCTTTTACTATCACAGAGCTACATTAAAATAATAGACAAAGCAATCATGTAGCAACGAGTGGTACACAGGAATCTGTAGTTCTGCCATTGCTGCAAATGAAAAAAACCAATGTGCAGATGATTCTAAAACTCAAATGTGGGAAGGGGCTGATAGAGAATGTTAGCGAGCAGCTACCCACGTGGTCCTAGCTGGAGCAGATTATGAATGGAGTAACACAGCATAAAAGAGTGCTATAATAAGCTTTTAAGTAAGATTCCTTTCTACTCGATTATTTAATGCAGGCCAGTCTTGACAGGATTGGCAAATCAGTACTGCCATTTAACTGTGAATTTGACAGAGGTCACTTCTCTATCTCAAGGTGAAAGGCTTGAATGTTGCTCAGGTTGCTAGAAGAAACTAGGACTTTAGTTCTTCCTTTTGAGATTGCATTACTGGTAATCTGAAGCCTGTCCTCCTCCCATCTCCCTGAAGATTTTGTGTAATTGATTTCATCACATTTCTGTAAGCAGAGGCTCGGAGCAAGAGATTATCTCCTCCATGTCCTTTGTCCTAGTTTATCTGTCCCAGGAATGCTAGCTGTGGTTGGCTCTTTCCTATCCCTTTCTCCATCTCTGTACATACTCTAAAGCACTGATTCCCAGGCTGTTAGATGTGGGGGAGTGATGTTTTTCATTTTTTAACATGCTGGGAATCAGCACCATATTGATGCCTCTTGGCTATCACCTACCTTTCTTTTCCGGATCAGCATTATAGCCCTGCACCTATCAATGGACCTACACTTTGAGAAGCAGTACTCTAACATTATGTTCACAATCTTTGGCTCTCCAAGTGTTTTTTTTTTTTTTTTTGGATTTTAGCTTTCATAATATCTCATAATTGACCAAGTTGGTTGGGATTTCTGAAGATCAAAATCTAAAACACACGGTGGACCAAAGTTTGAGAACTAGTGCTGTATAGTAGGGCTGGTCTACATTCATACAACAGTATCTATTAAGTCACCAGAGGAAGAGTCAAAGTAGGATTTCTCCTGGGCTTTTTCTGGGAAACGAAAGCATCTCAAACACAATTCTTGTCTATTTTAGTCTTCACTAACGTAGTGCCTTCCAAATAACTTAGGACTGCAGCTCCTGTTATCTTCAAGGCAGTTGCTGGGCTGTCTCTAGATGTTGTCCAGGACACCTGAAGACACCAGGTTTTGGAAAGTGGTCTATAGTCAGTTACAGATCTTCTCAAGCTGTTGATGTGGGGAAGTAGCATTTGTTTGTTTGTGTCAGAGACTGGTACCAAATTTATGCCCATTGGTTATAGTTGCTTCTTTCATTCTTGGCAATTTAGTAGGTCTGACGGCTAATGGCTAGTAGACCAAAGCGCAAGGGTCCTACACAACCACCTTTCAAGTAGAACTTTTCTCCTGAGTGCCAGCACTTCTCAAACTTCAGTTCTCCAGATGTTTGAACTTAAACTCCCATAATTCCCTCTGGGGGTTGGAAGCCTAGAACATTTGGGAGAGCAAAGTCTGAGAAGTACAACTGGGGAGCAAGAGAACAAACCTTTCCAGAGGAAGATGCAGAGAGAATGGCATAGAATCATAGAGTTGGAAGAGACCGCATGGGCCATTCAGTCCAACCCCCTGCCAAGAAGCAGGAAAATTGCCTCCAAAGCACCCCCAACACATGGCCATCCAGCCTCTGCTTAAAAGTCTCCAAAGAAGGAGCCTCCACCACATGCCGGGGAAGAGAGTCCCACTGTTGAACAGCTCTCCTTACAGTGAGGAAGGTCTTCCTAATGTTGATGTGGAATCTCCTTTCCTGTAGTCTGAAGCAATTGTTCTGTGTCCTAGTCTCCAGGGCAGCAGAAAACAAGCTTGCTCCCTCCTCCCTATGATTTCCCCTCACATATTTATCCATGGCCCAGGATGGAACCTTGTGGCACTCCACTTGTCACTTCTTTCCAGGGTAAAGAGGAAGAATTGGTGAACACCCTTTGGGTTCGTTTGCTTAACCAATTACAGATCCACCTAACTGTAGTTTTGCCTAGTCCACATTGGACTAGTTTGTTGGCCAGAAAGTCATGGGGGAACTGGTTGAAGGCCTTACTGAACTCCAGATACGCTTCGTCCATGGAATTCCCTGCATCTACCCAGCTTGCAATTCTATTAAAAAAAAGAGATCAGATTAGTCTGGTATGACTTGCTTTTGTTAAATCCATGTTGACTATTAGCGATGACTTAGGAGAGCAAACCTTTCCGGAGGAACATGCGGAGAGAATGGCATTCTCTAGGTGTCTTGAGCTGCTGTTATGTTCTTTGAAGTCATTCTCAACTTATGGTAACCCCAAGGTGAACTTGTCACAGGGTTTTCTTGGCACAATTTGTACAGAGGAGGTTTGTCTTTGCCTTATGAGCCCAAGAAAGTGTAGTTTCCCTAAGGTCACCCCATGGCCAAGTGTTGTCTTGAACCCTTGTCTCCAGAGTCATAGTCCAACGCTGAACCACCTAAATGACATGGACAATACATTTAGGATATTCTTTAAGGATGCGGTTTGTTTGCATATCAGAAAACTGTAAAAACTCCTGTTACCTTCCGAATTCTTACATAACATGCTTTCATTTGAGCTGCTCTGTCAGGGTAACTAACAGTTCTGTCTCGCTCAGCCATACCCCACCATTCCAGCGGAGCATTTTGTAGAGCAAATAATATCATTTTGTTCTTTGCAGCCCGGCTTTTCCTTGCAATTTTTCTCCTCTTCCAGACACAAAATTTCACTTTCTGGCTTGATTCCAAAGGCAGCTTGAAACGAAAATTACATTTCATTCCCCAGGAGCCTTCATCTCCTGCCTACATGCATAGTGGTTGGGCTTATCAGTGTGCTTTTACAAATCTGTGCCAGCTACATGGGTGTTTTACAATTAAAAATAAATAGGAGACAATGGCACTTCCTGTCCTCTGTGATTTATCGTCTAATAACAAGTGGGTTACTCATTTCCTCTGGAAAGCATCTGTAAAAGTTTTGGGGAAGTGTTATTCTAGTTTCTCCATGCTTCCTTTATTTGATGATCCCTTCTTAATAATACTTTTTTTGGGAACTGATGTGTATGTTTGTTTGGTTCGTATTTATGACTCCCTAAATACCGCAATTGAAGGGAATGTGTCCAGCGAAGGGCAACTAAAATTATCAAGGGTTTGGAGAACAAGACCTATGAGGAGTGGCTTAAAGAGCTGGGCATGTTTAGCCTGCAAAGTGGAGGCTGAGAAGAGACATGAATGTTGGGTGAGTGGGCTTATTAACCAAAGACCTTCCTCATAAATGTACAGCAGAGTAACTTATTAGCAGCAGCGTGACCCAGCAAAAGAAGGTAACAATGACAAAAAGAACAAAAACACACACACAGACCAATGTTATCTCTTCCATAGAAGGCTTTAATTTGTAGTAAAATAACATAGTTGGACTATTTACAATAACAAGGTATCCACAACACAAGTAAAGTCTTTTATACTTCCTTTTTTGTTTCCATGCTGGTTTTCTTCCTCATGCAGATAAGCAGCTGTGCTCTCACAGAGCCTCCTCTCACAATGAACTTATACTGGAGCTACACGCAGTAGCTTTTACACTGGAGATTTACACACAAGGTATTCAACCTGGAGCTTCTCTCACTGAAGCTTTTCATGCCAGGCCTACTCAGATTGAGCCTTCTTAGGAGAAGGCAAAGGCCTATCTCACAGACTTAAGAGCTTTCTCCCCCTGAGGTTTACCTCGGACTGACAGCTACTAAGCTACAGGTACACTTGCTTATATAGGAGGGCAGCTTTTGCTGAGTCATTGCATCCATTTAACCCTTTCAATGCTTGACTCACCTTTTTGTCATTCAAAATACCTAATTATTTTAAAATATTTTTTGACAATGATCAGGGCCATGTATCAAGAGGTGAGGGGAAGTCATAGGAAGGAGGGAGCAGGCTTGCTTTCTGCTGCCCTGGAGACTAGGACGCAGAATAACGACTTCAAACTACAGGAAGGAGATTCCATCTGAACATAAGGAAGAACTTCCTGACTGTGAGAGCTGTTCAGCAGTGGAACTCTCTGCCCCGGAGTGTGGTGGAGGCTCCTTCTTTGAAGGTTTATAAACAGGCTGGATGGCTATCTGTCGGGGGGTGCTTTGATTGCAAATTTCCTGCTTCTTGGCACGAGGTTGGACTGGATGGCCCATGAGGTCTCTTCCAACTCTATGATTCTATACAAGGTCTTTAGCTTTTTCTGCCCAAGATGGCTGGTGCATCACCAAGCTACAACTCCCAGGATTCCATAGCATTGATCCATGGAAAGTGAACTTCATTAATTCTACTGTGTAGATTCATCCTCAGTTCTAGAGAGAAGTTGGTAATTCTTCTTACTTGCTTTTAAGAAAAGATGTAGACAGTGATGTACCATTGCTTCTAATCTTTAAAAACAATATAACATTAATGTTGTATATTGCACAGTTACATTTGAACAATTGATCGTTTCCGTGCTTTTAACTATACTGTATAGACTGAATGAGCATCCTTATTGGGAATTCCAAAATATGCCAGAATTTTCCATGTTGTTGGATGAAATAGTGACCACTTTGCTTTGCGATGGGTCCATGTACACAATCTTTTTTTTCATGCACAAGATGATTAAAAAATATTACATAAAAATAAACTTCTCGCTATGTGTATAGCTGAATGATCAGTTAATTTTGCATGTAGACTTGGTTTCAGCCTCCAAAATACCTTGTTTATGTAAAGATAAAGGTTTCCCCTGACACTAAGTATAGTCGTATCTGACTCTGGGGATTGGTGCTCGTCTCCATTTCTTATCCAAAGAGATCATCTCCATAGGCACTTCCAAGGTCTTGTTGCCTGCATGACTGCATGGAGCATCATTACCTTCCTACAGAAGCGGTACCTATTGATCTACTCACAGTTGCATGTTTTCAAGCTGCTAGGTTGGCAGAAGCTAGGGCTAACAGTGGGAGCTCACTCTGCTCCCCGGATTCGAACTGCAACCTTTCAGTCAGCAAGTTCATTGGTTAAACCCGCTGCGCCACCAGGGGCTTGTTATTTATGTACATGCATGCAAATACAGGTATTATGACATCCATAAGTAGTCACCAAATATGCAAGATGGTGAAGTGGTTAGTTGGATTATTCACCACTTTCCTTTTCTTTCTGTGCTTTCCTTTGCCTCTGTAATCCATAAGTGCTTGTAGCTATTGGATGTAAAACCTTGTTGATCAGATGACTCATATGTCTGACTGAAATCAGCTTGTATTGTGTCATCCTAAAACATCCCTGGCATTTTGATTGAGTCCTAAAGTGTTCTCCATTCTAAGGAAGGGAGGTTCCTTGCAGCTGACTTCTATCAGGGCTTCTCTTCTGTTGTCAGAGATTCCAAAGAATTGTGTTCTTCCTATCTGGACTATTTATACGTAGTGATCGAGTTCCCTATAGCGAAATCAAGCTTTCCCTCCCTGCGCCCTGCTGAAATTTCCATCACTTTGTCTCCTTTGTTTTCATTTTGGAGAAAGACTTGTTCATCAAAACCCAAGTTAGGCAAACACTTGGAAATGTTTAGACGCACCATTCATTTGGAAATGTTTCTGTCTTCTGACAAAAGTATAAACAAGAGATCAAGGGGATTGGATCACAACTCCCAGAATCCTCATACTTGGCATGACCTCTCAAAAAAAAGTAATGTCCCTGAACTCCGCTCTGAGCTGCGATTCAAAGCCCATTTGTGTGTCCTTCCTCTTTTTCAAAGTTTCCAAAAGGCATGCCCTTATTTCCTTCCTGGGATTGAATGCCAACATTCTCATAAGATTTTGTTGAGTCTTCAGAAAGGGAATAATATCTGTGTTTGTCTCATGGAATGCATTTTTCAGATTGTCATGCGCTGCGATTCGACAGCATGAACATCCCTATCTACAGAAGTATGTTGCCTTCATGTGTTGTTGAATTGCTTCTTTCATTGGCCTGTTTGTGGCCATGATTAAGTTGCCGTGCCAGGAGGCAGCTTTGTTGTGGCTCTCGCTTGCTGTTAAAACTCTATTTGAGCTCCTTATATTTTCTTATTTTCTCTTTTTTCTCTTTCTGATTTGGTGATTACAAATGCCCTTGTAGCATGAAAACAGGATGCCTAAAGGGATAAGGCAAAACATATGGGAAGAACGGCCAAACAATAGGAACAATGAATAGATTATGGCCAACACTGAGGTGATACAAAGTAAAAGACTTTCTTGGACCGAAGTAGACACGGTGGCAATAGCAAATACCCTCTAATCCGAGTATAGAACAAAGTGGGCCTTACTAATACAGTCACCCTCAGCTAAGTGGCAGACAGTCTCAAATGCATTCACAAATATTTGTGGTAGCCTAAAGGAACATCTTGTAACAAAAGCCTTTCCTAAAGGTCCTGACATGAGCAGAACACCCTGGTTTTGGTTTTTGTCTTTAATGTTGATACGGTCAGTTGACTAATCAATAAACTTTGCTTTGCTCTCTGTTGAAGGGTTGCTATCCACCCTGTGGATAACACACACTAAAGCAGTGGTTCCCAACCTGTGGTCTGTGGACCACCAGTGGTCCGCAAGAACTAAAGTATGGTCCACGGCCTCACCGTAACTACATTGTTGCAATGAGAGTGACTGGTCTTGTGAAACCCTCTTATAGTGGCTTATTAAATATGGCTTTCTTTGGATGAGCAGATGGTGACTAGTGGATGGCATATGTTCTGTATCAGAAACTAAAACTGATTTGATCTATCCAATGCAATTTTCTGAATCAGCACCCCAAATAACCAAACCAAATCTAAAGTTGACCATAAACCAATTCGTAATCCTTTTGGTACTAACGTTGGAGTGTGGTACCTGGTCAAAGTCGTCCCTGGTCAAGAAAAGGTTGGAAAGCAGTGCACTAAAGATTCTTTAGGAGTGCATCGACATTGTAGAATTAATGAAGTTGACACAACTTTAACTGCCATAACTTATGGGAATTGTAGTTTTGCAAGCTTTTTCACCTCTGGGTTCTATAGTATTGAGCCATGACGATTAAAATGGTGTCAACCTGCATCAGTTCTACAGTATAGATTTGACCTAGAACCTGTCAGCATCTGGTAAGGGAGATGAAGTGTTCTGTGTATTTGCTATGATGGTAATGCAAAAGAAAGATTGACAAATGGTACTCTTTTTTATTACTCAGTGCTCTCAGTACCTGAAGCAGTTGCGGATGCAATACAAAAGCTCTTGTGTGGTTCTTCCATGGCTAATTCTTTTCCTCCCAAGGATAAATGCTCAGCTGTTGGCAAGCGTTTCCTCTCAGGGGAAAGCAGTAATTTCTAAGCAGTGAAAGCTGTGAGTCATTTATAGCACAGGTATGAAGAATGTGAGGCAGTTGCATTACAGGTGTGGTTCATTTGGTGCTCTAATTCTGTTTGAGGCCAAGATATAGAAATAAATCGCTTATCTTTGTGATGTAAGAAGTTATTTTATATTCCGATGCTGGTAGGACAAGGAGTATCAGATCACGAGAACAGTTGAGGTTATGCTTCCCAAAAAAAACCCAAGCCACCATTTTTGGTGCAGTCGTAGCTGCATCTCTGGCAATATATAGCTGAGCATCTCCTGAGGGACAGATCAAGGCTGTCAGACAATCATAGATGTCATCATCTTTATCATCATTGTTGTCATCATCAAGGAAAGAAACAGAAGGCTCAACCCTAATCCTAAACCATGGTATGTCCTGATGTTTAGACCAGTGCCATGCCACCAAGCTATAATGTAGGACCTGCTGTTGGCATTGCCCTCCCTGGTGTATGACAGGAAGTTGCTGTTAACTGTGAGAGAAATAAGGTTGAACACTGTGAAAGCCATCCACTGCTTGGATATCGGCCTCCTCCCAGTAGACTTAAGGAAAAGCTTCATGAGAACCACCACTCCTCTTAATGCTCCCCTGGCAACAGTAACAGTTAAAGAGCTAAACCAGGCAATCCCAACTGGATGCCCCCCCCCCCAAATGAGATTCTGCCTCCAGGGGCAAACCAAGAATGGGCAACTTGGAAGTCTCTGAACAGATTCAGGGGTGGAGTGGGTAGACCAAGAGTCAACCTGGCACTACCTAAAAGCATCCTCCACTTTGTGTGACTGTGGAGCAGAACAGACAGCTCCGCATCTTTATGTTTGTTCACAATGCCCTGCTTCATGCACAGTGGAAGAATTCTTTAAAGCTGCAGACAGTGTAGTCATTATTGCTCATTTTGGTCAAAAATATTTACCCACTTATGCTTCTTCTATTTTTATCAGTTTTATATTTATTTCTACAATGCTTTTGATGCAAAATAAAAATCAAAACCTGCTGTTTTAGATCTAAGGTTCAATCTTGAGCATCAGACAGTGGTTGTGGTATTGAGGTCTTTTTGGAGGCTAGTATTTCAGATAAAATCCAGAGACGCTGGGAAGGGGCAAGACAAAAGATGGAAGACTGTCTGGATAGAGCTAGTGGTTTAGGGTCAAGGTGAGCATAAACCCTGGTTTAGCCTCATTTCTGACCCAAGCAACACTAGGAAATTGGTGTGTCAGATTCTGGAATATGGTTTCACAGTTGGCGGGGGAATGCCTGTATCTTGGTTGAAGAAGGTGATGAATGGATAAGCTACAGTGGGTTGGTTTAGCCTAAGGCACACAAAAAGCTTAATCCTACAAGAGTAAGACAGAGTTAGCTTTAGACCAGCATTTCTCAACCTGGGGTTTGCCCAAGACCATCAGAAAACATAATATTTTCGGTTGATCATTGGGGTTCTTTGTGGGAAGTCTGGCCCAATTCTATCATTGGTAAGGTTCAGAATGCTCTTTGATTGTAGGTGAACTATAAATCCCAGCAACTACAACTCTCAAATGTCAAGGTCTATTTCCCCCAAACTCCACCAATGTTCACATTTGGGCATATTGAGTATCCGTGCCAAGTTTGGTTTTTTTTTTACTTCCATGGGGATCCTGTGCACTTAATTGTAGTGAATGAGGCAGGAGGACTATCTTGTTAATCCAGTGAGGGAAAAGTACTCTTCTGTGAATCTATAAAGCATCGTGACATCAGTCCAATGTGTCAAAGCTATGAGTGACAATTCTGGGCAATGGGGCTCAAAAACAAAGGCAGCTCAAAACAGGTCTGATGGAAAGGTGGCTGAGTCATAGGGCCACAGCTCCTGCCAAAAGCAAGGGCCAGTGACAGGTGGCATTGCCGGAAGGGCTTAGCACCTTGCCCTCGGCTAAGGCTACCCGCGTTTCATGTTTTCCGCCTGCTTATCTGTACGGTGTGAGAAATTGCACAGGGCTGGTGTTGTGTTCACTCAGGAGGAGAGGGCAGCAACGGGGAAAGTGATGAAGCACCTTTGCCAGTAAACACTTAACAAGCCTGCGTCATCCCTTGTGCTCTCTGCCCCGATTTCTCAATAACAAGCAGGATGACCTAGCTCTGTCAGTGTTTGGGAGAGAAAGAGGTTACCCTTTTCTCCCCCTTGTTCCTGCTCTCTTTGCTCGCACCCTCATCCCCTTCTACGGGACTGCAGTCTGAGCTGCATATTTTTGGCTCTTGAGACCTCAGATATTTCCTTAAGGCTGCAAATCAATGCTCGCCCATTCTGTCTATCCTTTCCTTTCTGTATTTCCTTTCCTTCTACAAGTTCCCTTAATTGACTTTGGCTGACATCCTGAAATTGAGCGATGAGCGAATGAATACACACACATGCGCACTCACGGCTGGTGTGCGCTTGGCCAAGCCGGCGTGAGACTTGTAAACCCAATTTGTCTGTCCTGAAGCGGGAGACGAAATTCAGGTCAACATGTTTTTCTTTCACCGGGTAATTCCAGGATATGTATGTATGTGTAACTATTGACTACAGACCGTGAAGTTTGGAACCTGTTCCAAGCCTGTGCCAAAGTTTTGCAATGTTGTTGTGCAACAGTGCCTTCTCCACTCAGCAAAACCTCCAAAATTGACTTGGGAATATTGGGAAATCTCCAAGCTCGGCAGTGATTGCATGCTAGATTCCAGGGTTTGTAGTTAACCAAGGTTGTGTGTATCTGCCTCACTTGTGCAAATGCACAGGTGAATATGCATGCAAACAAATACTTATAACTTCTGCATGGCTCTGTGCTTTGCTGGAATTGGCAGTCATAGAATTGGAAGAGACCACAAGGGCCATTCAGACCAATGCCATTCTGTCATGTGGAAAACTACAAATGAAATCACTCCTAACAGATGGCCATCTGGCCTCTGACTGAAATCCTCCAGAGAAAGAGACTACTTCATCACACACTAAGACAGTATATTTCACTTTCAAACAGTTTATATCTTTCAAGTCACTGGGGTCTCTTGGGCTAGGTATGAAAACACTGCTTCCTAGATGGTCTGAAAATACTGTAAGCATTTGGGGGCTATACCTTGCCTGTGGCTTGTTTGTAATCTCAACTCGTCAGTCCCATCAGCACTTTATAAAGTACTAGCTGTACCTGGCACGCGTTGCTGTGCCCTATTTAGGAGATGCGAGAAAGTCTGAGTATGTAAGGGTTGGAATTGATGTTACTTATGGTCTTGGTGGGGTCATGGCTGTGTCTTTGTGGGTTGTTCTGGTGGGTGGGATGTTGAAGTCCTGTGGAGTTGTCGGTGTGTGGTGTTGCTGGTGTTCTGCAGAGCTTGTGGATATACAATGTTTTTTGTCTTTCTGTCTGCTGTGTTGATGTAGAGGTTCTGTGGTTTTCCAACTCTGGAGCACGCTACATAGAGTTGTCCGTGGGAGAAGCATTCTGTGTCAAGGTCTATGCCACAGATTTGTAGTGTTTGTCCTTGAGCCTTGTTTAAGGTGATGGCAAAAGCTAGTGTAATTGGGAATTGGAGGGGGTGTTGCTTTTGCCAGTGGTGTTTGTTGTGAATTTTGGTTGGGGTGCTTTTTTGTGTTGCAGGATTGTTTTTAATTTTTTGTGGGTTTCGCAAGTTTGTGTTATTCCGGCGGTATGTGTTTGTCAGTGGTACCTGTGTCCCTGGTGCCCTATTTGTGTTAGTGTTATGTCCTCCTGGTAGTTGTTATGTCCTCCTGTGTTAGTTGGTTGTACTGTGTAGGTTTCTGTTTAGCTGTGGTATGTATGCGTTGTGTGTGTTGTGTGTCTGTTGTGTTGTGGGTCTGTAGAGGTAGGCATCGCGAGTTGTGTGGCTGTCGTGTTTGTAAAGTGGAGGATTGGTTGTGTGTGGGTGGGATGGTGCTTGGAGAAGAGTTTGTGGTGTTGAGTGTGTAGTTTGTTTTTGTGAGTGTACAGTGGTAGTGTGGTGTGGATGTATGGTGTGTTAGTTGGTTGTACTGTGCTGGTTTCTGTTTAGCAGTGGTATGTATGCATTGTGTGTGTTGTGTGTGAGTTGTGTTGTGGGTCTGTAGAGGTAGGCATCGCGGGTTGTGTGGCTGTCATGTTGTGGGTGTGGTGTTTGTTAAGTGGGTGTCTTTTGTTGTGGGTGTCTTTTGTCCTGTGAGTGGTATGTATGTGCTCTGTGCACATAGTGTATCTTCTGCATATTGGCGTTGTGTGGTATTTTGTGCTGGCTTGGTCTTTTGGATTGTGTTTCTCGAGTGTGGTTGTGAGAGTTGTAGTGTCTGGAGGAGTGTGTGGTGTTTTTTTTATTTTGTTGTTGTGATTGTGTGACTGATCGTACTGTGGTCAGTGGTTTGTGGTGATTACCAGTGGTCAGTTTTACTGGTTGGGCCAGTGTGGGCGAGGCTGAAGGAGCCTGTCCTTTAGGCACTGTGTGTCCTCGGCAGTCCGACTGGCTGTGGTGTGTGGGAGGCTGCCCTGAGGTGATTTGTTTTGGCGGCAGTTATTTTTAAGAAATCGTCGCGCGCAGGGGGCGAGGGGCGGGGCCATTCCAGGGGAAGGGGTGGAGTGGTTTTGGGGGTGGCAGGGGGCGGGGCCAGGCCGGGGGAAGGGGTGGAGTGGTTGTGGGGATGGCAGGGGGGGCCACCCCGGGGGAAGGGGGTGGAGTGGTTGTGGGGATGTCAGGGGCGTGGCCTGTGCTGGGAAGCGGCGCTGGCATTTTGTGTGGGCCACTGTCGGCCAATGGGATTCGCTGGCGGCCGCAGAGGACGCTGGGAAATGTAGGTTTTTTATCGTTTTGGGGGCCTTCTAGGTTTTGGGGGGGAAGTTACTTTGCTAAAAACCTTCCTTGCCTGAGGCCTATTTTTGTTGCCAAGTTTGGTGTCTCTGCCTTGGAAGGTTTCTCTGCCTATGGCAGTCTTTGGATGACAGGTCCTCCTTTATATATATAGATCAGGAAATCTTATGTCCTGCTTGTGGGTTCTTTTTCACTGGAAATTACCCTAATATTTGGGATATTTGTGATGAGTGAGTCAGCGAACCCATGAAGTTCAGGCAGGTTTCCAAGTTGGGATGTGTCAATCCTCAAGTGGGACAAAGGAAAAAGAAAAAGAGGCGTGCAACTTCTAGAGTTACTAAACACTTACTGTAAAAATCTCCTCATCATCCTGAACCTGTTCCAAAATTGCTGGACTCCCCCCCCCCCCCCGGCCAGGAATCGGCAAGCAGCTGTAGCTGCGTCACTTGCATTTTTCTTTTTGTTTTGGAAATGTAGTCACTGGAGGACTCGCAGTGTTGTTTTAGAGCTAAGTTGTTGGAGATTGGTCTTATGTAAGGAAGTTTTGTTTGTTTCCTGCCTGTTTTTCAGCAAGAGGAAAACAGAGACTCTGGGTGGTTGTATTGTGGCCTTATCACATCTCTAGTAAGCTTCCGTTTGCAATCGTTCTAGATGAAATTGATCTACTGATACCCTTATCCCTCACCATTGGGCAGATTGGCTACGAGTGATGGGAACTGAAATTCAGTAATATTTGGAAAGATCACAGGATTCCATTGTTTGGTCTGTTAAACTCTTTCTATCCTGGCCCTGAGGCAGCAGACAAGTACAATTAATGTAAAGACATTAACTTCAAATAATTGAAAATAATTGAAATAGAGTAAAAACATATTAGTTCAAACATCTTATGATGGACAAGGAACACTTAGAGGCCATTTGTGAATTTGTTTTTCTGAAAGATAGCCTAAAGTCCCTGGTATTTGTTGACAGTCTCCCATCTGTGTACTAACCAGAACTGACCCTGCTTAGCTTCCAAGATCAGACAAAAGCTAATGCCTTTAGAGCAGTGGTTCCCAACCTTTTGTTGACCAGGGACCACTTGGACCAGGGACCACTCTCCCAACATTAGTACCAAAAGGGTTACTTTAGATTCAATTTGGTTATTTGGATGCTGATTCAGAAAACTGGATTGAATCAACCACATCAGCTCTAGTTTCTGATACAGAACATATGCCATCCAGTAGTCGTCATCTACTTGCCCACAGAAAACCATATTTAATAATCTAGAACTGATGTTGTAGTAATCTTTTGTGGGTTGTCAACCTCTCCTCCCCCGACATCTTCATTGCCTCAAAGGGTTTCGCAAGACCAGTCGCTCTCGAGGCAAAGGTGTAGCAATGGTGAGGCCGCGGACCATATTTTTATTCTTGCACATCCCCTGGTGGTCCACAGAACCACTGCTTTAGAGTACTCAGGCCCACTGGAAGATAATGCACTTATTTTCCCCATTATTTGAGATATCTGAGCTGGCCATGGTGACTCCTGTCTTAGGCCCCTTTCTACACTGCCATATAATCCAGATTATCAAAACAGATAATCCACATTATCTGCTTTGAACTAGGTTATATGAGTTTACACCGCCATATAATGCAGCTCAAAGAAGATAATCTGGATTTTATATGGCAGGGTAAACTGGCCCTAATTATATCATATTTGCATTACTGTAATATGTTTCACATGGGAATACTATTTCCTTCTGTGAATGAACAAATGGATGAATAAATGCTTAGCCTTCTGAGCTAGTCTAATTCTTCAGCTTTTTGACCTTTTAGAACAGCTTTGCTAATGTACATGCCGCATGTGCAGATTATCTTAGATTCAGTCCTTGACATTTCCAGGGAGCAAGTGAAAGGAACAACCTCTCTGCTAGAGGTCCTGAAGAAGATGGTATTGGGTTAGATGGACAATTTGCGTAGCTTGGTATGAAGCACTCTCCCCATTTTTCAGGATTGTGCATATAAGCCATTCCAGTCCATACCCTCTTCCACGAGAAATAGCTCGCAGAGAAGGGCTTAGGACAAAACTGGTAAACTGGCTGGATTTTTGAGAGTTGTAGGCCAAACCTCCTGGGGACCCACAGGTTGAGAACCACAGGCTTAGGAGATGGCTCTCTAGAAGTTTTGGACATCCGTTCCTAGAATCCCTTGGCCATGTTTGTTGGGTCTTTGGAGAACTGGAAGTCTAGAATTTTGGATGACCAAGAGTTGAGATGCATTGATGTCAACAGGTGTGTACGTGAAATTTTGCTTGTACTTGCAGGGGTGGAGAGGTGATATATCTCTTACATAGATCAAGGAAGGCTAACATCTCCAAATACGGTTTTGGCACCAGGTTCTTGTAACCTTTCAGCTATGGCTGAGCTGAAAACCTACTTGGATTTCATCGTTTGAAAGTCCCCAGGTTTCCACTGGAGATGTTTGGGTTTTCAGAGGTGCTATGATATCCCTTTGAGTGATGCTGATAAACCTTACTAAGCTTTCCAGGAATTGTGTTCACCTTGGCTTTGAGACATTGGATATGCCACTGGCCCAAGTTTAATCATGTTTATTTAGTATTTTTCTCGTGTCTCCTCTCGGTCACGTCTGTGACTGTTAGGATCTGACAACCTCTTCAGTTTATTTACATAATTCTGTCATTATTTCTCTTTATCTCTACAGGAAGTCATAACTTGCAAATATAAACTATTCAATGCAAATTAACAGTGGGCCATCTAGAAAGTTCACTTCTTCCTCTCTCCTATAATTAAGTAGTTCCCTCCAGGTAATGGAACTGTTTCTCCTCTGAAAAGGGTCTGATAGACAGACAGATTTGTTGTAGGTTAAAGGTACATTTTCACTGTGGAATTCATGCTGTTTTGAAACCATTTCAACTGCCATTGATCAAAGTTGTGGAATCCTTTGGAGGAGAACAACCTGCCCACTTAAGTCTGAAGACCTTGTAAAACTACAGCTCCCATGATTCCATAACATTGAGTCATGGCAGTTAAAGTGGTGTCAAACTGCATTCATTCTACAGTGTAGAAGATTTTTTTGGGATTAGGCAGCAGGTTGATGTGTGATTTCATTATCACTACTCCATCCTTGAGGTCTGCTGTTTGTTGAGATACTTCAATTTTCGTGCTAGGCAATTCTAGTGCAATCTAGATGGGAATTTTTAGTGTTCATCAAGCTACGGATCCAAAGGAAGGAGCTATGGAAGTTAAATTGGTATCAAATTGGTTTACATGACTGTAGGCAAAGGTACTGCTATGTTATCTGTCATCATAAGTTGATTCCAGCTTTTGAAGGTTATATTGTAGGATGTTATTGGCAGGATATAATAGGTTTGCATTCCCTTCTTATGAGGCTGAGATTGTGACTTCCTCAAGGTCAGTTCGTTTCCATGGCTGGATTTGAACCCTGGTCTTCTAGAGTCCTGGGCCAACTCTCAAGTCACTATGCCACGTCTGCTCTCACTCTAGGAGTGAAGAAATTCTAGCTTGCCTGATATTATTTCACCTGTTCCCTTGATCTGTCAGCATTGGCATGTTGGCCAAGGCAACTGGAACCTGAAGTTCAAGAAAAAGAACCACATTATTTCTCCTCCATCTTTGTACTGAATTAGAATTATACTAATACGGATGGATGTCTATTACTCTATTGACATGTATAACCCTAATAGTGAAGAGTAGGGACATCATACTGGAAATGAAGATTAGCTTAGTTAAAGTGATGGTATTCCATGTAGTAACCTAAGGATGCGAGAGTTGGATCATAAGGAAGACTGAGCGAAGGGAGATAGACGCTTTTGAACTGTGGTGCTGCAGGAAAGTTCTGAGAGTGCTTTGGACCGCACAAAGATCAAACCAGTCCATACTCCAGGAAATAATGCCCGACTGCTCACTGGAAGGAAAGATATTAGAGGCAAAGATGAAATACTTTGGCCACATAATGAGAAGACAGGAAAGCTTGGAGAAGAGAATGATGCTGGGGAAAATGGAAGAAAAAAAGAGAGGGGCCAACCAAGGGCAAGATGGATGGATGTTATCCTTGACTTGGCCTTGAAGGCCACGGTAACAGGGAGCTCTAGCATGGGCTGGTCCATGAGGTCATGGAGAGTTAGAAGTGACTGAACGAATAAGCAACAAATAACCCTAAATACTTTAAAGTTGTGGTGTTAAACTCATTTTCATTGATGGCCTCATCAGCCCTATGGTTGTTTTCAAAGACCCTTTGAGTGCATGGATGAAGAATCCATAGATACAGAGGGAGATCTATAAATTGTTTACATAGAGGGCGACACTCTTTAGTTTCTGAATAATTTGGGTCACCGGATGATATTGAACAACAACTCCAGACACTTTTGGTTATCTGGAAATAATGGGAATTGCAGCCCAACAGCACTTGTCACTCTGAGGTTGGGAAATGGTTAAAGGATGTTTTAAAGGGCCTCGTCACACTACAGAAAAAATCCACTTAATATCCGGATTCTGCCTACTGCAGAATTCTGGAGTTTGTAGTTTAGGGAGGATCCTCTAACAGCCTCACTAAACTACAAACCCCAGAATTCTGCAGGAGGCAGAATCCGGATTTTAAGTGGATTTTTCTCTCTAGTGTGATAAAATGGAAAGTCAGTCATCTTATCTAGAAGTCTTTTAAATTCAAACTCAGCTTAAACAGAACAAATTGCAGCCTTACAGATGTTACTGTATCATAACTCCCATCACCTTTAGTCATGATGTCTAATAATAAGGAATACAGGCATTGTAGTCCAGCAACTGGAGGGCCATATAAAATGACATGCCAGGCCAGATTTAACCTATGGGTCTTGGGTGTGACATGTATTTACCACTTCCCATCTGATCTTGGAAGCTAAGCAGGATCAGCCTGGGTTAGTACTTGAGTGGGGGATCAGCAGTAGATACCAGGTGCTGCCGGCTATATTTCAAAGGAATGAACTGACAGAACCACAACTGGGCATTCCTTGTGTATGAAAATCCAAGAAATTCATGGGGTTACTATAAGTCAGCGGGTGACTTACAGGTTCACATACATGCATTGAGATGCATAAAGTTAGCTCAGGGTGATTTGCACTGTAATTTAAAGTATATGTGTTTTTTCCCAGTCTGCAATTGGATCAAATCTTCATGTTGAATCACAGTCACCAGAGTATGCTATTGTTGTGTGCCTTCAAGTCATGTCTGATGTAGGAGGAACTCAAGTAGGATTTCTCCACCGGAGGATTTCTCCTTTACTTTCTTCTGAGGCTGAGAGAGTGTGACCCATTGAGTTTCCATGGCTGGGCAGGGATTCAAACTCTGGTCTGAAGTCATAGTCCAAAAATCAAACTACTATACCTCCCGGGCTCTCCATTAGTAAACAATGGTCTCAAACCAAATAACATAATAACATTTTGGACATAATTTGGCAGTTGTTTTGAACTAATACTTTGCATTTTTAAAAAATAACTAAAATTTGCATTTGAACAAATTTGTTATTTGGACTTGGTTGACGACCTTTGTGTTCTGCAAACATTTTGTTTTTCTCTTTTTCAGTGCATCTCTTTTGTGAACAAGTTGTGAAGCAGATGGAAAGTTGCTTGCATCCAAACTTGTTTCTTTCAAATCCTAAGAGAAACCACCAGCACCAACCTTGGGCAATTTTAGGCAAATTTCCAATCAGTCAATCAATAAATAAAGTCTATTTGACTAAGGCCTGAAGGAGTTCAGAGACAAATAGAATCATGCAAATTAAGCAAATGCATGCAAATTGGCTTGGTTTGGAGTAACGGCTACTGGATGGGCCGACACCTACTTTCCCACAATATTTGCTACTGCTAACCTTTTGTTGTGAAAGTGAAGACTGAAAGAATAATATGTCTGTACTCTTATCCTGCCCCCTGGCTATTTAAAACTGTTGGTTCATCCTAGATTATGATCTGGCCTTGGTTGAAGTTCAGGTTTGTCTGAAACCTGTTCTGTTTCTCCACGGAAATCCCATCTATAAAGTTCTTCTTGTTCCTTGAATCTGAGATGTCCTACCAGTGATGATTGTGGGTATCTTTTTATTTCATGGCATTGTAATAGCAAGATGTTTAAAGTTGGGATTTGGGTATTTGTTGGGCACCAAGCTTGCATCTATACCACTGATTCTCAAAGTGGGCAGTACCACCCCCTGGTGGGCGGTGAGGCAATCCAAGGGGGTGGTGGGAGGCTTAGGGGAATTTGGGGGCGGTGAACCCCTTTTTAAGGGGTGGTGAACGATTGGCTATATAGGAGGGGTAGTGCGGCCCTCTTCTTTAGCCCCGCCCCCTTCACTTTGACCTGCATATTAGATACTTAGATTAGAATTAGTAAGAGTAGCAAAATTATTTATGAAGTAACAACGAAAATATGGTTGGGGGTCACCACAACATGAGGAACCTTATTTAGGGGTCATGGTATTCGAAAGGTTGAGAACCACTGCATTAATACATATATCTTTCTATTTAATTGCTATTAATGTTTTTTTAAAAAAAATTCTATGGGGGCAGTAATTTTTTTCTGGAAAGGGGGCGGTAGGCCAAAAAAGTTTGGGAACCACTGATCTATACTGAATAATTAATGCATTTTGACACCACTTTAACTGTCATAACTCAAGGTTGTTGAACCATGGAAATTACAGTTTTACAAGGGGTCTTTAGCCTTCTCTGACAAACAGTGGCGATGCCTCACCAAATTATAACTCCTAGAACTCCATGGCCATTCAAATTGGTGTCAAAATGCAGTAATTCTACAGTGTAGATCAGGGCTACCCAGGAAGTCCGCAATCGACCAGTTGATCCTGGGACCGAAGGAGGTCGATCCCAGCCAGATGGGGCGCTTCTCAGAGGGGGCAGAGTCAGGCTGCGCCAAGCCCTGCCCCCTCCCCCGGCTTTGGCACTCCCAGCAGCTTCTCCAGGCTTGAGGATGGCAGTGCCAAGCCAACCTTGTGGTAGCTATACCACCACTGGGTTGGCATTGCCATCCTCAAGCCTGGAGAAGCTGCTGGGAGCTCCAAAGCCAGAGGGGAGGGGGTGGGGCTTGGTGCAGCCTGGCTCCGCCCTCTTCTGGCTCCCGCTCTAGACTGGAGTATGGCAATGCCAAGCCAGTGGTGGCATAGCTAGCACAAGGCTGGCTTGGCACTGCCATCCTCAAGCCTGGAGAAGCTGCTGGTAGAGCGGAAGCCAGAGGGGGGTGGAGCCAGGCCACGCCAAGCCCTGGCCCTGCCCCCACCCCGCCCCTCTCCACCCTCTCCAGCCTTGAGGAGGTAGGTAGATCTTTCTGACTTGGTATTATTATAAGTAGCTCGCGTGCTGAAAAGTGTGGGCACCCCTGGTGTAGATGAACGAGAAAGTGCTAACCTGTTCAGGTTTATTCAAAGCCTGTGCATCTAGATCAGTGTTTCCCAACCTTTTTTGAGCCGCGGCACACTTTTTACATTTGCAAAATCCTGGTGCACACCATCAGCCAAAATGACACAAAATGACACTCTAACACAGTAATACATATAGTTAATATGTTTTTAAATGTATTTATACACTCAGTGTGAAACCTGGGCCTGTTTCAATGAACACAACATAGATATCCTGGCAGGAATGGCAGAAAGACACAAACTTCCCACACAGAACTCCCATAACCAAGAGAAAATGCTATAAGAGTTTGGTGGGCATTGACCTTGAGTTTTGGAGTTGTAGTTCACCTATAGGTGAACAAAGAAAAAATATTTTCTCTGTCACACAACACTAGGACTAGGGCACTCCTAAAGCTCCAAGGTAGGAAAGTTAGGACTAATAAAGGGAAATATTTCTTCACCCAGAGGGTCATTGGGTTATGGAACTCACTTCCAGAGGAGGTTGTGACAGCTGTCAGCCTGGACAGCTTCAAGGCAGGATTAGACAGATTCATGGAGACCAAGGGAATCAGTAGCTACTGAAATGGACATCCAAGTGCCACCTCTGTGTTGATGGAGGCAGGCAGGATTTTCCCCGGGTACTGGTTGTGGGGGGTCGGGAGCAGGTGAGGGTTTTGCCCTCCTTTCTGCTAGAGATCCCCGTGTACAACTAGTGGGCCACTGTGTGACACAGAATGCTGGACTAGATGGGCTGAGGCCCGATTCAGCATGGCTCTTCTTATGTTCTTATGTTCTTATGTTCTTATATCCAGAGAGCACTGTGGACTCAAACAATGTTGGATCAGGACCAAACTTGGCATGAATACTCAATATGCCCAAATATGAATGCAGATGGAGTTCAGGGGAAATAGACCTTAACATTTGGGAGTTGTAGTTGCTGGGATTTATAGTTCCCCTACAATCAAAGAGCCTTTTGAACCCCACCAATGATAGGACTGGGCCAAACTTCCCACACAGAACCCCTAGGAGGCAAGAGAAGGTCTCTACTTGGGGAAAGGGAGGCAGGCCTTCCCAATGCATGGAGAGGGAGAGACCAAGTAGACAACAGGTGGGGGGGGGTTTGTAATTTTGTGCCTTTATCAAGGTAGGTTTCTTAGGGTTTTTATACTTCAACACAGTAGACTCCCCCCCCCCCCCCAGGTTCCAATTTCCCACGGCACACCTGATGATCGCTCATGGCACACTGGTTGAGAAACACTGATCTAGATTATTTGTTTGCCTTTCTGCTCCAAAGGCCCATCTTGTACATATTTAATAAGGCGGAACACTAGTCCAACTTTGGTTATTTACTTGTAAAATTGTGCCGTTCTTTCTGGTTAATTTTCAGCAAAGATAATTCTTATGCAGATTACTCATTGGTATGAGAGCCAGTCAACTTGTTTTATCCCTTGCTAAGAAATAGGTGGCTGTCTTGTACTGAGTCATATACACACTTGGGGCACATCTACACTGTAGAATTAATGCAGTTTGACTCCACTTTAACCTCCATGGATCAATGCTGTTGGATCTTGGGAGTTGTAGTTTGGTGAAGCACCAGCATTCTTAGCAGAGAAGGATAAAGAGACTGTTATTGTTGTTTATTCTTTCAGTCGTATTTGACTCTCGTGACCTCATGGACCAGCCAGAGCTCCCTGTCAGCCGTCACCACCCCCAGCTCCTTCAAGGTCAAGCCAGTCACTTCAAGGATACCATCCATCCATCTTGCCCTTGGTCGGCTTCTCTTCCTTTTTCCTTCCTTTTTACCCAGCATCGTTCTCTTTTCCAAGCTTTCCTGTCTTCTCACGATGTGGCCAAAGTACTTCATCTTTGCCTCTAATATCTTCCCTCCAGTGAGCAGTCAGGCATTATTTCCTAAGTATGGACTGGTTTGATCTTCTCATGGTCCTAGGCACTCAGAATTTTCCTCCAACACCACAGTTCAAAAGCAGTTTCTTCCACATGTGGTGGATCTGTCCCAAAACAACAGTCTATTGGAGAACAATACACAAAGAGGTACAACATATTTTACATAAGAAGTTCCCACTGCGGCCAGAATATTACCTATTAGGGATAACAGACAAAGATCTAAGTCTAGATAAAAATGATGATATACTTTTTTTCTACATGTCTACCGCAGCAAGGATTACCTTTGCCAGACTATGGAAATCAGACAAGGTTCCACAGAAGGAGGAATGGCTGGACAAAATCTTGGACATAAAAAATATGGACAGATTAACCTTCCTCCTGAAAAGAAATGCTCCAAATGCCAGGATACAAACAGACTGGACACAAATGGAGGAATATCTCATGAAGAACTAATAAAGAAATAGCACAAGAAATCTATAAACGATACTCAAAATAAATCCACACGACGGAGAATGGAAGTCATCCTGTAAATAGTTTTAATTCACATTTTCTATTACTCTATACCTGTTCTATTTGCTTTATCTCTTTCTTTATAATTATTACCCCTCTTATCTCACCCCCTTTACCTAACCCAACACCAAATAAAATATGGAATTGTAATTTCTCTTTCTTTTCCTTCAACTATGTAACTAAGTACAATTAAAAAAGCTGAATAAACATATTTCCAAAAAAAAGCATCTATCTTCCTTCGCTCAGCCTTCCTTATGGTCCAGCTCTCGCATCCATAGGTTACTAAAGGGAATGCCATTGCTTATCTATGTGGATCTTCTTTGTTCCCAATGTGATGTTTCTACTTTCTACTATTTTATTGAGATTGGTCATTGCTCTCCTCCCAAGAAGTAAACGTCTTCTGATTTCCTGTCTGGAGTCTGCGTCTGCAGTAATCTTCGCGTCTAGAAATATAAAGTCTGTCACTGTCTCCACGTGAATCAACTCCAGTTATTCTACAGCATTGAGCTATGATCGTTGACAGGCCACAACAGAAAAGACATTCTCCCAAGTCTCCATACAATCTGTAATTCCTACTAGTGGAACACAGAAGAAGATCCTTCAATATGTCCTCTGTTATAGGGACTCCTATGCAAAGACTCTTCCCATCGAAGTCCCAAGACATGCAGTTCTTCAGGCGATCTTCCAGATCCTTGAATGTAGTCCATAAATGAATTGTCAGGCAATAAGTTACAGATGCCATGTGTTGACTACTGCATATGTCTACCAAAGTGTGCTTGCTTTGGGCTGCTGGGACCATTTTCTAAATGCTCACTTAAACTGCAATATATTTATTTGCTTTAAATACCCAGGAATACAGAGATAGCACGGCACAGGTGTTGTAAAATAGGCCCTCTCAGGCTTTTTATTACAGCTATATGCCTCACACCTGCTATTTGGCTTTTATGGCAGGGGGATTCTTTATTACAGTTCTTGGCTGGCAAAGAGCTTGTCAGATTATAGAAACGTCAATAGCTCAGCCACTGTGTGGTAAATGGGCCAGTGGCTCTGGGCATCTTGTTACCCTGCTTGACTCAAGCATTTCGTTGTCTCATTTCTGACATCCGAAACACACTTGCTATTAGGCAGAACCTAGAAGCCAGGTGAACGTCATGGGATAAGGGAAGCAGGAAGCAGAAAAGGTATATGGGTTATTTGTCCCCTTGGCGGTTTCTCTCTGTTGGCATATTAGCTGTGCGTTTTTACTGTAAATCGCCCAGAGCCATCTGGGATGGGCGATAAATAAATCCCTAAATAAATAAATAAATAAATAAATAAGAGGCATTCCTTTTTCATTATCTCCCTGAAGTGGCCTGTAATACCATCTGTGCAATTAAATTATTCTAATCTGGGGATTTCTGCTAGCATTTTATTTGCCTTCTCTCTGCCAGCTCACTTTAAAGCAGTAGGATAAGGGGATTGCTTCTTTCTGTGTGTCTTGAGCTTCCAGGATAGTGTTTGGGTCTTTTTAGCAGCAAGGACTACTGGGGGCGGTCTCCTTGTGTTAGCAGAGGTGGACCTTTACTAACCATACCATTCTGAACAGATCATTTCGTCTGATTTTGGCATTTCTTGTCCTCTGGTTAGATATGTGGATGGGAGACCACCAGAGATCCTTAGCTAGGGCTGGAAGATCATCTAGATCAGTAGTTCGCCACCTGTGGGTCCCCAGGTGTTTTGGTCTACAACTCTCAGAAATCCCAACCAGTTCACCAGCTTTTAGGATTTCTAGGAGTTGAAGGCCAAAACATCTGAGGACCCACAGGTTGAGAACCACTGATCTAGGTCTTAGCTAGGTCTAGAACAGCCTTCAACTCCCAGATGTTTACGCCTTCAACTCCCAGAAATCCTGACAGCTGGTAAACTGGCTGGGATTTCTGGAAGTTAGAGGCTCTTCTAGGTCCTCCAATGTGATTCTCTGTATGTTTCCATCCCAGGCATAGTTTTTTTTTTCCGTGTCAGGAGCAACGTGAAAAATTGTAAATCGCTTCTGGTGTGAGATTGGCTGTCTGCAAGGTCGTTGCCCAGAGGACGCCCAGATGTTTTACCATCATGTGGAAGGCTTCTCTCATGTTCCCAGATGGGAAGCTGGAGGTGACAGATGGGAGCTCACCCCACTCCCCAGATTTGAACCGCCGACCTTTCAGTTAGCAGTCCTGCCAGCACAAGAGTTTAACCTATTGTGCCAGGCATAGTCAAAATATAGGGCTGACTATTATCCACAGTTTCAGGAGAGGGTTAGAACACATGCTACAAAGATACAGAGTTTGTGTTGAAGTTACAATTCCTCACTCAATGTGTGGTAGTGTTGCCTTTTGCCTCCCATAAATGGAAAAATGGATGTAATAAGTAAATCATCTGGAATTGGAAAAACACCTCTCAAAATACCCTGTCCCAGGGAAGTGTTTAGAGGCCCTTGTAGGTCCTCTAATGTGATTCTTTGTATGTTTTCATCCCAGGTTGTCAAAATATAGGGCTTTCTATTATCCACAGTTCCAGGTATCAAAAGGGGGAGAGGATTAGAACACATCCTTCAGAGATACAGGGATTGTGTTGTAGTTACAACTCCTCACTCAGCGTGTGGTAGTATTACCTTTTGTGTCCCATAGATGGAAAAAAAGAATTGATGTAGTGTTTGTGTATGTTTGTGTGTCAAGAGTAACTCGATAAACTGTAAATGAAATTTAAGAAGCTTGAACCTGTTTTGTTGTTAAAAACTCAGCAAAGATCTTAAATATGTCCGGAAGGATGTTAGGCCAGGGGATGCCTGGATGTTTCACCATCCTATGGGAGGCGTTGCTCATGTCCCCGTATGAGAAGTTGGAGATGGGAGCTCAACCCACTCCCCAGATACGAACCACCGACCTTTCGGTCAGCGGTCCTGCCGGCACAAGGGTTTAACCCATTGTGCCACTGAGGGCTCCTAGTTATGAAGATAAGAATATGTAGTAAATACATCATTTTTTAAAATTCCGAACAATTTATTTACTACATCAATTTATTTGCTAATTGATGTAGTAAATAGATTGTTTGGAATTGGAAAAACACCTCTCCAAATACCCTGTCCCAGTGTAGTTTCAACCCTCTTTCCTCAATTAATTGGACAGAAAGGAAGAGAAAAAACAATTTTACCAGTGACTGAATTGCAAATGTCTTGCCAGCAAGCATCACTTTTTTAATGTGTCACTAACAAGCTCTGCTAAAAAGAAAAACGAAGAGAGAAAAATCTGTCCTCTTTGATAAAATGGGACTTAGAGTTGCTTGAAGGACCTTTCCTCACATCCCTAAATGCTCTTCAGTCTTCTTTACGCCTTGGCTCTAAATTAACTATTGGCTTTATTGGATTCTTTGGCAGAAGCTCTGCATAATGTCCCGTTTTTTTACAATGACCGTGCACGGCACCTGCAAGGGCTTTTGTGGCGGGCGACCGCCCAGCATTTGAAATGTTGAGTTGTTGTACTTTGTTTATTTGCCCAGATAATTGCAGAAGCAGTGGCCGAGGTTTGGAATCACATCTGACACGGTGAAATGAAAGACGGCAGCAGCTGCTGAGCGCAACAATGAAAGTGTACGCATAGGAGAAACACAACAGGATTTTTTCCTTTCTCCTTTCTTTCTTTCAAGCCGATTTCTCCTTTCAGCAGCACCCTCTGAACTATCAGGTGAATAAGAGCTGTCTATTTCTTTTCTGCATGGGGTGGTTGGGGGAGAGAAAGGCTTCCCTTTTTCCTAGCCTGCTTTCAGGATCATTAAATACATATATCATGTTGGATGTGTAGTTAGTATAGCAAAATCCAAAAAAGGAATGCATTGTGTTGATATCGAATCATAGAATCATAGAGTTGGAAGAGACCTCGTGGGCCCAACCCCCTGCCAAGTCCAACCCCCTGCCAAGAAGCAGGAAAATCGCATTCTTCATTAGATCAACCATAATATTCAAAAAACAATGCTTTCCTCCTCCTCTTCGTCTTTGGATTTTGCTATATTGTTATGAGCATTACTTTCTTTTGTAACAATACTTCTAGCAAGGTGACAAACGCTACTGTTTTGTATCAGGATGTTGTTGTGTTTTGGGCGAAAGCAAACAAAGCCCTCTGCTAAAGAAAGCTTGGTTCTGTGGCTTTCATAACATTTGAATATTGAGAAGCTTGGGTTGCTGTGAGTTTTCCAGGCTGTCTGGCCATGTTTGTGTTTTATGTTTTTATTTTGCCATTCTTGTGAACCCCTCTGGGCTCCAGAGAGAGCGGTATATCAAATCGAACTTAATAAAATAAAATAATAATGTTGCAGACGCATTCTCTCCTGACATCTCACCCACATCTATGGCAGGCCTCCGCAGAAGTTGAGAGGTCTTTTGGAAACTAGGCAAGTGGGGTTTATATATCTGTGGAATGTCCAGGGTGGGAAAAGAACTCTTGTCTGTTTAACAAAGTGTGATTGTTGTGATTGGCCACCTTGATTGGCATTGAATGGCCTTGCAGCTTCAAAGCCTGGCTGGTTGCTCCGTGGAGGAATCCTTTGTTTGGGGGGGGGGGTTAGCTGGCCCTGATTGTTTCCTGTCTGGAATTCTCCCTGTTTTTGAGTGTTTTATCTTTATTTACTGTCCTTATTTTAGAGTTTTTAAAATACTGGTAGCCAGCTTTTGTTCATTTTCATGGTTTCTTCCTTTCTGTTGAAATTGTCCACATGCTTGTGGATTTTAATGGCTCCTCTATGTAGTTTGACATGGTGGTTGTGAGAGTGGTCCAGCATTTCTGTGTTCTCAAATGATATGTTGTGTCCAGGTTGGTTCATTAAGTGCTCTGCTGTGGTTGACTTCTCTAGTTGAATCAGTCTGCAGTGCCTTTCATGTTTCTTGGTTCGTTTCTGGGCAGTTCTCCGTTTGGTGATCCCTAAGAACTATGGTAGGAATAATCTTTCGTGGGTAGTCAGTCTCTCCCCTCCCAACATCCCCGGTGTGTTGGCACTATAAGAGGGTTTTGCAAGACCAGTTGCTTTCGTTGCCATGTGGTTTCAAGACAACAGTGTAGTAATGGTAAGGCTGCAGACCATATTTTTGTTCTTGTGGAGCACAGGTGGGCCATGGACCACAGGTTGGGAAACACTGCTCTAAAGAACCTTTTTCCTGTGGTTTCTGATGCGGATAGTCTGTGACTCCCCCAAGGTTGCACATACTGCTGAGCAAGTAAACAAATCTTGGCCTCCGGAGTAATAGTCCAGTGCTCAAACAGGCCTATCAGTACTACCATTTCTATTTGCAATGCTACTATTCATGATTATGATTGTTTTATTTATTAGTAGAACCCAGTATTATCAGTTCTGCGTGTAGGCCAAAAACAGTATGATGTAGTAGATCAGGTGCTGGGCTCGAACTCAATAGCAGTGGTTTTCTTAATCTGTTGCCATTGTTATCCCCTTTTGTACTTCGAGATACCTTGGATTGAACCTTGGAGCGCCTGCAGGCATGTATGCTCTCTGTTGCAGGGCACTGCTCCCTCCCTGCCTGCATGTGAGAATACCTATTCTCTTGCAGATCCCATTATTAAGGTATCTGTGTCTGAAGAAGAGTGATTGGACAAGAGGAATTTGGGAACCCGGCTCAAGTTCAACAAGTTTGAGGCGTTATGAATTTAATGGGGTTTTCCCAGGGAAAAGCCAGCTAGTATTGCTGCAGCATAATTAATTTTATGAGATGCAAATGTATGCTAGGTGGGAGGTCAGGCCTGTTCAGGGCAAGTCAGAATTGCTGGCTGGCTTCTTTTCTGAATGGCTAATGAGTTTATTTACATACTCCTCTTTTTGCTCTCCTTCCGTAGAGCACCTGCGTGCTCTCTCTCTCTCTCTCTCGCTCTCTCTCTCTCTCTCTCTCTCTCTCTCTCTCTCTCTCTCTCTCTCTTGTTTTCTCTCCCAGGTGCTAGGAAATGCAGAAAGAAGCACATTAGGTGTAAAATGTTGAAGTTTCTATCTAGGAGAAAGAAGGAAAGACAAGGAGAAGGGTACTATTTCTGGCACCTGAATGACCGAGAGGAAAGGAAGAAACTAACTTAGTAGGACTCTGTAAGGGATCTATTCTGGGTCTGTCGTATTCAAAGCTCTTAGTGTGTAAATTAGTGGTTCTCAACTTGGGGGGTCGGAACCCCTGGGGGGAGGGTTATGAGGGGGAGTCAGAGGGGTCACCAAAGACCACCAGAAAACACAGTATTTTCTGTTAGTTATGGGGGTTCTGTGTGGGAAGTTTGGCCCAATTCTATTGTTGGTAGAGTTCAGAATACTCTTTCATTATAAGTGAACTATAAATCCCAGTAACTACAGATCCCAAATATCAATGTATATTTTCCCCAACCTCCACCAGTGTTCACATTTGGGCATATTGAGTATTCGTGTCAGGTTTGGTCCAGATCCATCATTGTTTGAGTCCACAGTATTATCTGGATGTAGGTGAACTACAACTCCCAAACTCAAGGTCAGTGCCCACCAAACCCTTCCAGTATTTTCTGTTGGTCACGGGAGTTCTGCATGCCAAGTTTGGTTCAGTTCCATTGTTGGTGGAGTTCAGAATGCTCTTTGATTCTAGGTGAACTATAAATGACAACAACTACAACTCCCAAATGACAAAATCAACCCCTCCCCCAACCCCACCAGTGTTCAAATTTGGGCATACTGGGTATTTGTGCCAAATTTGGTCCAGTGAATGAAAATACATCCTGCATATCAGATATTTACATTACAATTCAAAACAGTAGCAAAATTCCAGTTATGAAGTAGCAACGAAAATAATGTTATGGTTGGGAATCACTACAACATGAGGAACTTTATTAGGAAGGTTGAGAACCACTGGTGTAAATGAAGCCACACCCCATAGGCTTGTGTTAAAATGTGTGTCCCTCTCCCCAAATCTTGGTAAATTGTAGCATCAAATTATTTAAGCATTGCAATCCATATCAGGCTGCTGCTACTTGAGCCAATTTTGAGATTTGCATATAGCCTTTTACTCAGAATTGATCCCAGCAAATTGACTATTTTTGTGTCTTTCCATGGCGATGCCCATAAAAATGCCCTGAGATTTGACAATCCCCTGTCAGACCTGGTCCACGAAAAAGGTCCTTGCTGCTTTGCATACAGAAGACTTTTGCCAGGAATGGCTTCTAATATCTCATATCACTTGGTATTTGAAAAAGAAGAGCCAGGTCTAGAAGCAGGGAGATGTGGAACGTGTTTGAGCTTAGTTTTAAGCTAAGAGATTCAGGGGAATGTAGTGAGTACGTGATAATTTTGTTCTTAAAGAGTGAAGGACCACAGTTTGCAGGGAGAGCTGCCTGACAGCTTAATCCTATTGCTTTATCCCAGATTTCTTTCAATGCAATGTTGTAAAATGTTCCTGCTTTTCCAGTGCAGGATTCCCAAGCCTTTTTGACTGAGGTCTTTCAGAGTTTCAGTCAGTCATAACAGTTGGTCTAGTTCAGGACCTCATTAACTAACAAGGGGTGAGCTATGGAAAACAAACTAGGACACCTAAACTAGTCAAGGCTACAAGTCAGCAAAGGCACAAAAGAAATGCATCAGACAAAGCTGTATATATCTCAACATATATTGTATATCCTAGTGTTGGAACACTAAATGTAAGTGTTATCAAATATATATTTCAACAATTACAACAATACATGTAAATATTCAGCAAGACAATTGATATACCACATATAAAATCCATATATAACTAGGTAAATCTCCGTGTGGAGAAAGGGGCAGTGGAAATTCGCAATCCGTTATATATATAAGCCTAGGATAATCTGAGTCAGGTGGTGTGAAAGTCAACTTAATAGTAATTCCAAAGTAGGACCAGGACGGAGAACGTAATGTTTAAATGTAGAATCTCCAACAATGAATAATATAGCTTGGCCAACCATGAGAGGACAAAATTGTGATGTAGAAAAGTGGGATGTAAATCACTAATATAAGCCACAGGGGCAACAAATAATAAGAGTTAATCCTCACGGTGAAAGAGTGGTGGCCTGCTGGTGAGAGCAATTGCTCCTGGGCGCGGCAGACAAGAGTAGAGCTGCGACGCGTGAAACTCCGTCACTGATAATTCACGGAAAATAACAGCATGTAGTCGGCCAGCCGTATGGAGTCTAGACTCCCCCGAATGCACTGCAGAGGAGTAGGCTCTCCGCCACCGCCTGAACTCGCTGACTGGAGAATTGAGGTATGCAGGGCTATCCAACGGAGCAAAAACTAAGCCGCAAATGCAAACCACGATGGAGAAACTATGGCGTCTGGAATCGGGCAAAAGGCACAGGGTGGATAGATGCAGCAGAGCTGGTAAGCAGGACCGTTGACGGAATAAAATTCCAAGTCTGATCCGTTTCGCCTCTCCTTAGGCTTTTTCACAGACTGAATTGGATATAGTAGTATTCATATATCATTTTCACATTGATATGTGAAGTGTTGATGAAGTGTTGAACATACTCATTCAATGGAATAAAGTGACCCAATTAGGACCTCATTAGTCATCTCCATATATATTTCACTTATAGTAGTGGTTCCCAACCTTTGGATCTCCAGGTGTTTTGGACTTCATCTCCCAGAAATCCCAACCAGTTTACTAGCTGTTAGGAACTATGGCAGCTGAAGTCCAAAACACCTGGAGGGCCAAGGTTTGGGAACCATTGACATATAGGAAGATGAGTCCTATGAGTCACTCAGGAGAAACTAGAACAGTGGGTCTCAACCTTCCAAATACCAAGACCCCTTAATACAGTTCCTCATGTTGTAGTGACCCCCAACCATAAAATTATATTCATTGCTACTCCATAACAGTAATTTTGCTACTGTAATGAATCGCAATGTAGATATCTGACATGCAGGATGTATTTTCATTCACTGGACCAAATTTGGCATAAGTACCTGATATGCCCAAACTTGAATACTGATGGGTTGGTGGGATTGATACTGATGGGGTTGATTTTGTCATTTGGGACTGGGATTTATAGTTCACCTACAATCAAAGAGCATTGTGAACACCACCAACAATTGAATTGAACCAAACTTGGCACACATAACTCCCATGACCAACAGAAAATACTGGAAGGGTTTGGATGGGCCTTGACCTTGAGTTTTGGAGTTGTAGTTTACCTACATCCAGAGAGCACTGTGGACTCAAACAATGATGGATCTGGACCAAACTTGGCACAAATATTCAATATCCCCAAATGTGAACACAGTGGAGTTTGGGGAAGACAGACCTTGACATTTGGGAGTTGTAGTCGCGGGGATTTATTGTTTATCCATAATCAAAGAGCATTCTGAACCCCACCAACAATAGAATTGGGCCAGACTTCCCACACAGAACCCCCATGACCAACAGAAAGTACTGTGTTTTCTGATGGTCTTTGAAGACCCCTCTGACATCCCCACACAACCCCCCAGGGTTCCCAACCCCTAGCTTGAGAAACGCTGAACTAGAACTTGCTAGAGAGGACATATTAAGTCTAATGGCACATAATCAAATCCAGAAAAGTTAAATGGAAGGCCAGCTGTATGTTGCTCTGACAGTGATCCTGCAAGGGATGTCAGTCTGTGATCCAAATAAGTCACTGAGTGGTGAATGCTCTGACAGTGATCCTGCAAGGGATGTCAGTCTGTGATCCAAATAAGTCACTGAGTGGTGAATCAGGGTGCAATCATTTTGACCAATACTTAGTGATAACCTTCTTGTCCACCGTCCTCTTGTTGCAAACCATGCTTTTCTGAGCTGCCAGAGGTCTCTGAGCCAAAGGCTTCTGGATCATTTTGCCCCATGATGTGGATGAGTTTTCAAAATCCATCTTTACTGCATCCCTTGGAACCTCCTTGTTGATCTAGTTCTCAATGTCAAGGCAGGCAGGACATTTCAAGATTGAGCATGTTTTATGTGGAGTTTCTCAAGCTCATGTTGTTTTTACTGCTGCGGTGTTAACAAGTTCTTTGCCTATCGAGAAGGGGGATGGACTCTTTCTCCTTCCTCATCTTCTGTCTTGTAGCCTCTTCTCCTTCTCTAGATTCATATATAGTAGGAAGAAGTTTAAGAAGAACTGGTTTGTGTGGCAATACGCTTGTCAAAGAGGAAGAACAAGATGGGGATATTTCCATTTCTGATGGCATCCGAAGGTCCCCAAGTTTGCCTTCAGTCTCTTTGGTTTCAGTTCCATATCCGGAATGGGGAAGCCTGCTGCGTTTCATTGAATGTGTCTTTTTTTTTTAACAGGAGCTGTTGTCAAGGTTAAAATATGTTCATGTGCTGCTCCAAGATGAATGACAGGACAGAGCAGGTTCTTCTGGTAGATCTGCAGGGATTTCTGATTCTCTGTTGCAGCATGGAAAACTTACTGAGTTGGACTCTAACTCCTGTTGTTTAGCAGCCCTATGGATTGTGGGACTTTGGGACTGACAGTTCAGTGTAGTAACTTTTCTAAACACTGGTCCTAATGAGTTTTCCTCAGTCAGAGAAGCCACAACCCTGTATTTGCAATAACCATTCACTACTCTTGTTAAAAGGTTATTTCAAAGGGCTTTTATTTAGCTCAACACAAGAAACCCACTTGATGGTTTTGTTGTTGGTATGTGCCTTCAAGCCATTGCTGACACAGGATTTCTTTGGTGGAATTTGTTCTCTTCATCTGAGGCTGAGAGAGTGTGATATGCTCAGGGTCATTCAGTGATTTTCCATGGCCAAACGGGAATTCAAACCCTTCTCTCCAACATTCAAATCACTACATTATGCTAGCTCATACCCTGATGACAAATTATGACCCTTCACTTGATGATATGTTATTACAAAAATGTAGTACCTTCCATCTCACAAAGAAATATGAGGAATGCTGAAAGAAAAAGAACTTGGAGCAAAATTAGAAGCTGTTTTTGTTTGGAAAAGTAGAACCTTGATCCACCTTGATACTTAAATGCTCATATTGTTGGGTCAAAATCTTCTCTGGAATCCTTTCTTCTCATTTCATGTGCCACATCATGCTAGCTCTGCCGACTAGCTTTGGTAACTCCTTCAAACTCTTTTTTTTTGGAACTTATGGCAATAACTGTCAGAAATATTAAAAATGAACTAGGAATTTTTAATTACAAAAATGTAAGTCAAAGCACCGAAAGAGTAGACCGAAACCTGTTAGAGTTAGTGGGCCAAAACTAGTGTCCTGATTAGTGTGAGGTAAACCTCTGAGAGAAGCCTCAGGTGAGAGAAGCTCCAGGTTGAAGGCTTCGTGTGTGAAGCTACTGTGTGAAGCTCCTGTGTAAGTTTGGCCCGAGAGGAGCTCTCCAAGAACAAAGCTAGAAGCTGTTTATCTGCATAAGAAAGCAGCCCAACGTGGAAACAAAGAAGGAATTATAAATAACTGTATTTGTGTTATACAAAACTTGTTCTTGTAAGTAGTGTAACCATATTTTACTACAAAGAAAAGCCTCTTATGGAAGATATAATATTGGTCTGTGTGTTTTTCTTCTTTTTATCACTTCCGGCTACTGGTGCTGGATCATGCTGCTGCTAATAAGTTACTGTGCTGTACATTTATAGGGAGGGTCTTTTGTTATTAAGCCCACTTGCCTAACAACCACATCATGGGATTTTCTGGGGTCAAGAATGTTGAGACTTCCCCAAAGTCACCCAGTGTGTTTCCATAGCTAAGCTGGGAATCAAACTCTGGTCTCCAGAGTCATTGTCTAGTAATCAAACCATAGGCTCTCAGAACCACACCACACTACAAGTCCCAGGATGTCATATGATGGAGCCATGATAGCAAAAGTGGTCATTGCTATCATTGTGTAGCGCAGATGTACTCATAAAATCCTATGAGATTACATGACTCTAAACTGTTCCGGCCCAGCTTATCTATCCGAACGCATCTCTTCCTATGAACCCACCAGGGACTTGAGATCGTCAGGGGAGGCCCTGCTCTTGATCCCGCCCACTTCACAAGCACGTTTGGCAAGGACGAGAGACAGGGTTTTCTCGGTGGTGGCCCCTTGGTTATGGAACTCCCTGCCTAGGGATATTAGATCAGCCCCTCTCTCCTGACCTTTCAAAAAAGAGTGAAAACTTGGCTCTTCGAGCAAGCATTTGGAACCCCAGCATAACCAGACAAACTAATATCGGAAAATGACCCAGGAATGGCTAAGACGGTGGAACGTCACCTTCGGGCTGATATGGGTGGAATAGAAATAATGCAAATAAATAAATAAATAGACTCAAGATCCCCATCACCCATGTATTTATTTGCCCGTGGGAGCATGGAAGTGGCCTCTTGATTTCTTCCAAACTATTCCAGGTACTTCCATTTGTGTTGTTTGTAAACATAGCATGAAAACGTTTTCAAAAACTTCAGCCATTTACATGACATCCAAGCACACACTGCATGTTGTTGTTTATTCATTCAGTCGCTTCCAACTCTTCATGATCTCATGGACCAGCCCACACCAGAGCTCCATGTCGGCCATCACCACACCCAGCTCCTTCAGAGTCAAGCCAGTCACTTCAAGGATACCATCCATCCATCTTGCCCTTGGTCTGCCCTTCTTTCTTTTTCCTTCCATTTTCCCCAGCATGATTGTTTTCTCTAAGCTTTCCTGTCTTCTCGTGATGTGGCCAAAGTACTTCATCTTTGTCTCTAATATCCTTCCCTCCAATGAGCAGTTGGGCTTTATTTCCTAATGTATGGACTGGTTTGACCTTCTTGCGGTCCAAGGCACTCTCAGAATTTTCCTCCAACACCACAGTTCAAAAGTGTCTCTCTTCCTTCGCTCAGCCTTCCTTATGGTCCAATTTTCATATCCATAGGTTACTACGAGGAATACTGTTGCCAGTGTGATGTCTCTACTCTTCACAATTTTATCGAAATTGGTCATTGTTCTACTCCCAAAAAGAAAACCTCTTCTGATTTCCTGGCTGCAGTCTGCATCTGCAGTAATCTTTGCGCCTAGAAATACAAAGTCTGTCACTGCCTCCACGTTTTCTCCCTCTGTTTGCCAGTTACCAATCAGTCTGGATGCCATAATCTTAGGTTTTTTGATAACTGCAACCCAGCTTTTGTACTTTCTTCTTTCACCTTGGTTAGATGGCTCCTCAGCTCCTCCTTGCTTACGGCTATCAAAGTGGTATCATCTGCTTATCTAAAGTTGTTAATGTTTCTTCCAGCAATTTTAACTCCCGCCTTGGATTCGTCAAGCATTGCACATCGTACAATGTGCTCGGCATACAAGTTGAATAGGTTGGGTGAGAGTATACAACCCTGGCGTATGCCTTTCCCAATCTTGAACCAGTCTGTTGTTCCATGGTCAGTCCATACTGTTGCTACTTGGTCATTATACAGATTCCTCAGGAGAGAGACAAGCTGATTTGGTATGCTCATACCACCAAGAACTTGCAAACATTTATTATGATCCGCTCAGTCAAAGGCTTTAGAATAGTCAATGAAACAAAAATAGATGCCTTTTCTGAAACTCCCTGCCTTTTTCCATTAACCAGCAGATATTGGCAATTTGGTCTCTTGTTCCTCTGCCTTTTCTAAACCCAGCTTGTATATCTGGCAACTCTCTCTCTCTCTCTCCATGTATTTCTGGAGTATTCCTTGCAGGATCTTTAGCATTAACTTACTGGCAAGTGAAATAAGTGCCAATGTATAAAAGTTTGAGCATTCTTTAGTATTTCCCTTTTTTTGGTATGGGGATATAAGTGGATACATGTTGGTACCCAAATAGATGTAAAAACAATTGCAAAGGGAACAGCATCAGGCTGTATACTCTCTGCCCAAATTGATCGCCCTGGGGCTTTTTGGAAATTTCAGAATTGGATGGATACAGTCACCAGGATCCTGTGGGTTCTTTTTTCCTTTGGAGGAAGGAAGTCTCTGATGTTTTAAACATTGGGGATTTTTCCCCCTTCTTAAAAAAGAAAAGCAGAAATCGCTGTCCAGACAGGAAGTGATTAAGAGGTGAATAAAGATTTCAAATAGACTCGGGGTCAAGGCAAGGATGGAAGGCTGGCTGTGCGCCTGGGATGCTTTGGGAGAGGAAGGCGGAATAATGAACCCAGGAATTTAGGATGAAGCCGTGGGAAAAAAGAGGAGGTTTTCCTTTTGGAGAAGCCTTTCAGCTTCTGAGGGCTTGGATAGTAGGAAATTAGGCATTTGTTCTCCATTAGCTCTCTTGCATGCACAGACATACACTATCCCAACCCCCTTACATTTTTCTTGGTTCCTCATTTTATAGAGGAATAACAAGTTCAAACCATATCCAATTTTCTTTTATCTAGCTATTCCCTCTCACAGTCATGAGTGAAATCTGGGCTACCTCTATCAAGGCTGTGGCACATCTGTTGTCTCATAATATTAAGTTATTTGAACAGCTGGTTTTGTTTTATTTAGATATTTCTACATTTGTTTCTCATATTTTTGTGCTGAAATTCCATCTCAAGGGAGCTTATATATTTTTGTATAAACTATGAAAAGTTTAAGAAAGTGTCTAGCAATAAAATTACTGCATTTAGGAGTCAAATATTGTATACAATACCTTATCAGTTGTCTCATTTGCTCACAATGAGAGTTTCAGGGCAAATGTGGACAGTGTCAAACCTAATCAAAGCAACAAGTTAAATAATAGCTGGACAGTTATCTCTCCACATGGGAAGAAGAAGCCCCTTGCAGACTCCATGGCCGGCAAGAGGGAAAAACCCGTGAAATAGCGAGTCCGCGGTAAGTGAACCGCAAAACAGCGAGGGAACACTGTACTGCATAAGATCTCTACTGACCAGAAGGTCATGAGTTTGAGGCCTGCCCCGGTCAGGGTGAGCTCTCGACCAATTTGTGTAGCTCGTTGTCGGCCTTTGCAACCCGAAAGACAGTTGCATCTGTCAAGTGGGAAATTTAGGTACCACTTTGTGCTGAGTCTAAATTTAACTGATTTCTGGAATGTTAAATTGCCTCTATGTCTGTCTATATTTGTTGTATGTCAATGGCATTGAATGTTTGCCTGTATATGTGCATTGTGATCCACCCTGAGTCCCCCGCGGGGTGAGAAGGGCGGAATATAAACGACATAAATAAATAAATACTTGATTACTCAGCTATGGCAAGGCAGACCTATCTATATAGGTGATCATGTCAGGAACATTCCCCTGCCTTCCTTCCCTCATTGGCATTGTGCTCATCATAGCTTTTTACATGAAATTTGTTTTCCCATTTTCAGAATATGGTGGCCGAAAGCACAACTGTATTTGTGACCTATTACGTAAACTTTTTGAGGAACTCGCTGCCTGCGTGGAACCTTTAAGATGTTTCAGGCTAGAAATTCCAAACGTGTTGGCTAAGCTGGTTATCTTGGATTTTGCAGGGAAGGCATACAGATGGTGACATACTGCCACTTTTAATCTAGAGCCCCAGGCATGTCAAGCTAATGGTAGATTCTTTGTCGTGCTTTTCTTCACCCTCTTCTGCCCTTATCTTGGTTTTTTTTTAAACCTCAGAAGTTCATAGAAGCTGCTAAGCCTGTCTTTTCGGCATGAACTTACTGACTTTGGATGAAAAATAAAAGTGGAGAACTTGCAACAGGCAGACCATTGACGACACGGGGAAAGTAGAGCTCCAGATTCTCAGCGTTGGCTTTTGTGAAGCAGGGGAATAACCTGAAAATTATGCCCCAAGACAGGCACTTTGCTAAGGTAGAAGGTGTGTGGTTTCAGGCACATGATAGGGAAAAGAGTTGACCTCAGGGGTACATATTTGAGAGTTTTGAAGGAGTTGGCTAACGCATAGCATTTGGTTGCTAGCAGCACCACTAATTCATGGCATTTATTGCCTTTGTGGTATGAGAACTATGGGAAGAGTTTTTCTCTTTTTTTCGTGTCAGGAGTGACTTTAGAAACTGCAAGTCGCTTCTGGTGTGAGAGAATTGGCCATCTGCAAGGACGACCAAATGTTTTACCATCCTATGGGAGACTTCTTTCATGTCCCTGCCTGGGAAGCTGGGGCTGATGGGAGCTCACCCTGGTCCCCGGATTCAAACTGCTGACCTTTCGATCTGCAGTCCTGCTGGCCCAAAAGATTGGCAGGACCACAGGGGGCTCCTATGGGAAGGGTGGCACGAATTCTGGGTTTCAATTTTTTTTCTGAGGGGATAAGAATTAGACCCTTTTTATGATACTTATTGCAAATGGTTAAAATGGATAGAATGTGGTCCACCAGATGCTTACTGACAGCTAAGGGTATGGAATGCAAAGATTTGTAGCCCAAGTAATATTAGAAGGTCTCGGGCTATGGGTTGAAGGGTGTGGGTGTAGGAACACGCATGCCTACACACTATTCTCATTGTGTGCCAGAAATCATGTGCTTCCAAGTTTGTACAATCAGCCGTACATATCTATGGAGTCTGCAGCCATGGATTCTTCCACCTCTGGCTTAGTTCTTAGAGACCACTGGTGGTCCACGGACCACAGGATGAGAACCACTGCCTTAAATGTTATCTTCACCATCATAGATGGCATTAAAGAAAAGTGGTTGTGATGCATTTTGCAGCATTTAATAGTTATTGCTGAGTACCTTCACTTCATTCTCAGTTCACTTCAAAACACCTATCATGGTGTTTTCTTGGCATGATTTGTTCAGGGGAGGTTTGCCTTTGCCGTCCTTTAGGGCTTGAGAGAACGTGACTTCCCAAGGTCATCCAGTGGGTTTCCATTGCTCAGCGAGGAGTTGAATCCTGGTCTGCCAGAATACTGATCCAGCACTTAAGACGGTTGCACCATGCTGGGTTGTTCCTTATCAACAACTATATGAAGTGTACCACTCAGGCATCTCCGAAATATGTTGAAATAAGTTGTGTAATTTCCTGCAGTGGTGACAATCTGATTACAAAATCATAATTGTGGTATTTGTTATTATAAGACCAGATTTCTGCATACAAAAGACACTGCTACTACCGTATGTCCACAAAATGGCTTTCTATTCATTCATTTCATGTGCTTTTCACATACCTGTGCCTGGGGGGAATTTGCTAGATCCCTTAGGTTGGTGGTGTCCAACCTTTGATCCTTTAGGTCAGGGGTGCTCATTAGGTAGATTGTGATCTACTGGTAGATCTCGAAGGGCATCCTAATAGATCTCGAAGGGCGTCCTGGTAGATCCCAGGCAGATCGCAGGCACAGTGTGTATGGCTCCCATGCCATTTGTGAGGGATGCTCAGGGGCTTATTATACTCACATTTAGTTGAATTCAGTCTTAAAATGTATTATATGGCTCTCACTGAAATAAATTTCCTAATATTTTGCTTTTATGGCTCTCTGAATAGTGGGTAGGTAGATCTTTGGGACTTGGTTGTTTTATAAGTAGCTCGCATACTGGAAAAGTGTGAGCACCCCTGCTTTAGGTGTTTTGGGCTTTAGCTCACACAATTCCTGAGCACTGGACAAGGTTGTTAAAGGGTGTTAAACTTTCTCTATGCTTGGATTCATCACTGAGCCTGGAACCCCAGGTCTCCATGGTGATCGGGAGTATTTGCACAATTAAAACTTTTGTGCCAGATGCACCTGTACCTTGGGAAGTCTGACTTGGCCATGGTAGTCCATGCTCTGATTACATCCCGCATAGGCTACTGCAATGCACTCTACGTCGGGTTGCCTTTGAAGACTGTTTGGAAGCTTCAAATGGTCCAAAGGGCGGCAGCCAGGTTGCTCACAGGAGTAGCGTTCAGGGAGTATAGAACTCCTCTGCTGAGCCAGCTCCACTGGCTACCAGTTTGCTACTGAGTACAATTCAAAGTGCTGCCTTTAACCTGTAAAGCCCTAAACGGTTTCGGCCCAGTTCACCTGTCCGAACGTATCTCTCCCTATGAACCATCTAGGACTCTGAAATTGTCCAGGAAGACCCTACTCTCAGTCCCGCCACCTTCGCAGGTGCATCTGGCAGAGACGAGAGACAGGGCCTTCTCAATGGTGGCCCCTCCGCTGTGGAACACCCTCCCTAGGGATATTATATCACCCCCTCCCTCCTGACATTTTTTAAAAAGTCAAAACCTGGCTCTTTGAGCAAGCTTTCGCAAATGCAGCGTAACAGGCAAATATGGAACTATGGAACGACTTGACGTTGCGACTGGAAAACGAGTTTAGAAAGGAGGCGCTGATAATTTATGTTCTTATTGTTTTTATATTATATGCTAAATGTTTTAAACTGTATTTTATGTCGGGGCATTGAATTGTTGCCGACTGTAAATGACCTAGAGTTGCCTTCGGGCTGAGAAAGGCAGAATACAAATGCCATAAATAAATAAATAACCAAAACTATATATATGTACCTGATTCAGCTTAAGGCACAAACCTACAGAACCTATCTTATTCTAAATTGGGGACTGCCTATACTATATTAAATTACTAGAGCAGATAACTCTCTAGGATTATCAGGATCCTCCAAGGTAAAACTGTGATTTGCTGGGTTCAGAAGTGAGGATGTTTTTTTAGTGGCATTCAGTTGTATGAATTCTTTCATGTAACCACAGTCCATCTAAGAATGTAACCCCTGTGGATACAGAGGTCTTACACTATGGTAGGAAACGAGCACCATGCTGCAATGTCTGGGTTTTTGCATTCTTACTCTGCTGAATAGCCATTGAAGCATGTACTTAGCATCCTAATCTTACTGCAGTGGGTTTGTGGTGGGGGTTCCCAAGATTGAGGCTTTACTAAGGCATCAGGTAGCTTGGTTCATGCAAACTTTACTCTTCGTCAGAGCGGACCACAGCCCTGTGCCAAGAACTTCCACCACTGGTTCCATCCAGGCTTGCCATTGACTCTTCCTGGACAAAAAGATATATATATATATATATATATATATATATATATAGAGAGAGAGAGAGAGAGAGAGAGAGAGAGAGAGAGAGAGAGAGAGAGAGAAGAGGGCTTCAGTTTGCTCATAGCATTTCTGCTTTTGTGTGGATCCCTACCCTGCAATCCCCACAAAAGCAAAGTGCGGACAGTAACGCTGTTCTCTTGCCTTTACATCTGCTAAAGTAGCCAATTTACTTAGCATCTGTAGCAGGCGAACAGCTTGAGTTATCTGAATGTAGATTGCTGGAACACATTGCAACACAGCTTGAGTTCTGCATGAGCCTGTTTCGGTTTCTGTGCCTCTTTTTAGAGTTCAAAAGTTTGCGTTCCAGCATTAAGAAGCCTGGTCTTTTGTAGAGAGGTGTGAGGGGCACACTGTGCTGTGTGAATGAACTCAAGAGGTGTAGCAGCTACTGCTGTGGCTGAGCGCGCAACACACTTTCTGCAATGTCTTTTGATGCAGGTCCCATGCAAAGACAGTGAAATAAAGCCTTTTTTTCTTGGAATGCCAAATACAGACATTGAAGACTTGGAACCAGAAAGAGCAGTCTAATATTGACTGTCTCAGCTAGTACTGCTCCTGATTGTATTGTAAGCCTTGTCCCTCATCATTAGCTCATATCTGTCTGTCTGTCTGTTTACATCTATATCTATCTCTACATGTGTTGGGTGATATGCTGAAGGAAGAGCAACTAATATTTGTGGTGGTTCGCTACATGATTTGAGACACTGGAAATACAGTTAAGAGCAAGTGGAGTGGCCTTTTCTGGGAGTTCCTTCCAACAGATGTTGGGTAGCCATCTGTCGAGAGTGCTTTGATTGTGTGTCCCTCCATTTCAGAATGTGGTTGGATTGAATGGTCCCTTGAGGTCTCTTCCAGCTCTGATTTGATGAACATGGATGGAGTTACTCTCCTCCAGAAGACAGTCACTCGCATATTGAAGACAGTAGAAATGATTATGGAGTCCAGTCTTTCATCTGAAGACATGAATTGCAGTCCACAAAGGCATTTGTTTGAAATTCCCTTTTTGCCAGTTTGTCTCTAAGGTGCTACGAGATTGTTTTACACAATTTTGACGATTACTACTGAAACATTCAGCGAAAGAGGGGAGTCATTGTCCCATATGGCTGTCTCCTCCTGAGCACATCCTAGCTTGAGAGTATCCTTCATGAATTCTAGTGCCCAGACCTGGACATAACAATCCAGATAACCAAGGCTTAACAGAGTAGGAGAGCATGTGCTTTTTATGCAGAAGGCAGGGTCCCTCTAATGCCCGACTGCTCACTGAAGGGAAGGATATTACAGGCAAAGATGAAGTACTTTGGTTACATAATGAGAAGACAGGAAAGTTTGGAGAAGATAATTATGCTGGGGGAAATGGAAGGAAAAAAGAAGAGGGACCAACCAAGGGCGAGATGGATGGATGTTACCCTTGAAGTGTCTGGCTTGACTCTGAAGGAGCTGGGGGTGGCCATGGCTGACAGGGAGCTCTGGCGCGGGCTGGCTCATGAGGTCACAAAACGTTTGACTGAACAAATAAACAATAAATTGCTCAATGGCATAGCGGGTTAAACCACTGAGCTGCGGAACTTGCTGATTGAAAGGTCAGAGGTCCAAATCCGTGGGACGAGATGAGCTATCACTGATTCTGCCAACCAAACAGTTCCAAAACATGCAAATGTGAGTAGCACAATAGGTACCGCTTCAATGGGAAGGTGATAACGCTCCATGCAGTCATGCCGGTCACATGACCTTGGAGACATCTGTGGACAACGCTGGCTCTTTGGCTTAGAAATGGAGAGTCAGACATGACTAGACTTAATGTCAAGGGGAAACCTTTATCTTTTACTGTTCATAGAAAAAAGTGGAAATTCAGTGTGTTTATGTGATGTGTCTCCAAGGGACGCGTGTGCCACTTTTCAACTACATCCATCAAGCAGCTGGTGTTTCAGGAGAAGAGACAGGTCTTTCCCTGGGGGCCATAGGTTGCTGTAACTATAGGGAACATGCCTTTTCCCTTCCTTACAAAATGCAGCCAGGCTCGCTTGCTTCTCTTGAGTCATATGAGTTTGCTTGTCCAGCAACATTTCTGGAATGGCAGGCCTTTCTCACGGCTGGTTTTGCAACACATGCGCTGCAGTCTGAATGCTCTAGGCTCATGGCTTTGGAATGTTTGGAGGTGGAAAAGTGCAACTAGACATCCTGCAGGCCAGGTTCCCTTGCAGGTGTTACTGCGGCATGAAACAATATGACTGAGCACCATCTGATGGCTTGCCAACCTTTATCCTCCTTTTCTGCTACTGCCGAGGCACCTCCACACTTTGAGGACAGAAGCCTTGTTATATTAGCCAAACTAAAGTTGCGTCCTTGGAATCTGGAACGCCCCAGTATTCCCTGTCTTTGGTCACCCAGATTCTCCAATTTTGAAACCATGAGTAGAATAATATTTGCAACTTGGGGTTTGTTGTCATGTTGCTTTAAGTCAAACCTGGTAGGTAAGTTATTCACTTGCTTCAAAGGTGCAAGTAGGAAATAATGAATGCAGGGCAGCATTTCCTTGGTGAATTTCAAAGTTGGTGAGCACAGTTCTCTTCTCCAGATTTTTATGACAACCCCATGAAGTAGACTAGATTGTAGAATCATAGAGTTAGAAGAGACCTCATGGGCCATCCAGTTTAACCCCATTCTGCCAAGCAGGAAAATAGTATTTAAAGCACACCCGATGGGTGGCCACCCAGCCTCTCTTTAAAAACCTTCAAAGAAGGAGCCTCCACCACACTCTGGGGCAGAGAGTTCCACAGCTGAACAGCTCCCACAGTTAGGAAGTTCTTTGTAATGCTCAGGTGGAATCTCCTTTCCTGAAGCCATTGTTCCGTGACCTAGTTACCAATGATGAGATCTTTGCAGTTCAAGTGGGGTTCTGCATTTGGGTCTCCCCACATAATTCAGCCAGGGCTTCTTAAAATTTTCCACTCGTGATCCCTTTTGTACATGACCCCAGGAATACAGGTATACAGTATAGCTATACAAATCAAACATCTACCAATAAGAAATCAGCTAAACGAACTAATTTTCCTTTTTTTATGAAGTACATCTGAAACATTTCCAGCAAAGTCCATTAAACACTTCACAACAGATTCATGTAAATGTCTAAAATAGCCACTAGATTACTGTTTTTTTTCAGGACCCCAACATTGAGCTATGTGGACCTCATTTGGACTCAAGATCCACAGTTTAAGAAGCTGTGCTCTAGACTGCTACATCCCACTGGTTGCTTTTTTCACTGTCTTGCCAGAGAAAGAAAATATGCCAAACAGATTATCAGAAAAGAACACTTAGTTTACTCTTTGTAATGCAGATCATCATATATGCAACAGTTGCATTGACTCACGATGTCCTTTTGAGAGAGATTCAAAATGGTCTTTAGGTGTCCATGTGGAAAATCTTCCAGCAGTCCCACAGCCCAAGCCTAAAAATATAACTGTTGCCAGGCTCAGCTAGCTCCCCAGGCGTGGCCCAACCAATCAGCTTCATGCTTTGCATTTTTAGTTAACACAGTCACAAGCTGATTTCTACATGATCTAACAGCTTTGACTCCTGGTCTGACATCTTTGATAATACTATATTATACGACTTTTGTCCTTTGGTTATAAATGTATTTTTCGGATTAGTTCGATCATAAAAACATGAAGTTTTTAAAACTGCAAAAGCTTTGTTTTTGTGGGACACCCTGCAACACATTTTGTTATAGTTTTTCAATGAATATCTCATAGAGCAGTGTTTCTCAACCTTCCTAATGCCATGACCCCTTAATACGGTTCTTCATGTTGTGGTGACCCCCAACCATAACATTACTTTTGTTGCTACTCCATAACCGTAGTTTTGCTACTGTTATGAATCGTAACGTCAATATCTGCACCAAATTTGGCAAAAATACCTGATACTCCCTAATTTTAATAGTGGGTTGGGCAAGATTGATTTTGGTCATTTGGGACTTGTAGTTGCTGGGATTTATAACTCATCTATAATCAAAGAGCATTCTGAACTCCACCAACGATGGAATTGAACCAAACTTGGCACACAGAACTCCCGTGACCAACAGAAAATACTGGAAGGGTTTGGTGGGCATTGTCCTTGAGTTTGAGAGTTGTAGTTCACCTCCATCCAGAGAGCACTGTGGACTCAAACAATGATGGATCTGGACCAAACTTGGCATTAATATCCCATATGCCCACTGGTGGAGTTTAAAGACAATAGACCTTGACATTTGGGGGTTATAGTTGCTGGGATTTATAGTTCATCTACAATCAAAGAGCATTCTGAATCCCACCAACGATAGAATTGGGCCAAACTTCCCACACAGAACTCCTAAGACCAACAGAAAACACTATGCTTTTTGATGGTCTTTGGCGACCCCTCTGACACCCCCTCATGACCCCCTCAGGGGTCCCGACCCCCAGGTTGAGAAACACTGTCATAGAGTCTCAACCAATTCAACATAGTTTGTGGCAGCCACAAAAAAAAGTTTATGGAGTATAACGACTACTTTCAAAGTAAGTACCACCTCTTTTGGCTGCTCCTTCCTGAAACACTTGGACCTTCCCTAGATCTTTTATGCAAATTACAAGCTTTGGATAGTTTTATTGTTGGCTACCACAGAGAGCTGCAGGAACATTCAATTTTAGATCTGCTCAGCTGACTTTTGATTTTTGTATATTTCCATGTAGATAGTGGGAGCAAAGATACACCCTTTCGCCTACCTCACTGACTTTTTGTCACAGGCAAGATGCAAAGCAAACAGATATAATCAGACCTAGCTTTGAAGTAAAACCGGCTGCATTCTGCTTGCTTTCCCAGGAGAAACCAATACCTTGCACCAGGGATAGTAGTTGCTCTTGTATGACGACAATGATAATGAATATCCCCGTGTTGGGTATTGATTGTTCCTGGGAAGTGGGCATAGCTCAGTGGCAGGACACATACTTTGAATTCAAAGAGCTGGTTCAGTGCCAGCTAGAAAAACATTGGATATCTCTGTATTGTCAAAGGTTCTCATGGCCGGAATCAATGGGTTGTTGTGTGTTTTCCGGGCCATATGGCCATGTTCCAGAAGCATTATCTCCTGACATTTTGCCTGCACCTATGGCATACATCTTCAGATCTCACAACCTCTGAGGATGCCTGCCATAGATGCTGGCAAAATATCAAGAGAAAATGCTTCTGGAACATGGCCATCCAGCCCAGAAAACACACAACACCACATTGGGTATCTCACTTGATAGAAAAAGAATAGGACTTCGAAAGGCAGCTGAGAAGTGTAATGGTACATCACTGAACACTAAAAGTTGGATGGTTCATGCCACATTATTCCCTGCATCTATGTATATTTGTGAAAATTGAACAATGAAAAACGTTGAAAGGAAGGAAACCAACTCATTTCAGATGTGGTACTAAAGGAGAGTTCTGCAAATAGCGTGATGTGCTAAAAAGACAAATAAATGGCCCTGGAACAAATTAGCCAAGTTGACTAAACTGCGGCTTTTGTACATTGGCCATATCATGAAAAGACACAACTCACTAGATAATCCAATCATGCTTGATAAAACGGAGAGAGGTAGACCACATTCCAGATAAATGGACTCAATCAAGGAATTCATGGTTGCTGAGGATAGGGTGACTTTCATTTCTGTCCTTCATAGATTTGCCATAAGTCACAGTTGACTTGAAAGAAGTTAACAAGTGACCTACGGATTGTAGTCAGTCTTGGAGTAAGTAGACCAGTGAAGTGATGGCAGGGTGGGGAACTTGCCAGATGTTTTGGACCACAACTATTTAAATCCTCAGTGGTCTGCTCTTACAGACAAGTCCATACTATGTGGAGGCTGCCAGGAGCCTTTGGCCAAAACATCTATTTTGCCAAAAGTTATCCATCGCAAAGCATTACCTGTACAACCTAGTATCCTTTCACACTCTTCAGTTACAGATTGGGCATACCCTTTTCAGGTTTTGGGATATTTGCATATATAGAGGGGGGGGGGAGAGATCTTGCAGATCAGACCCAGGTCTAAACTCAAAATTCATTTATGTATCATACACACCTTATACACAAAGCCTGAAGATAATTTTCTGCACAATAAGTTTGTGCATGAAAGGCGTCACTATCTCTGCTACCTATTAGGCTTTTGCACAGATTCAGAGTGGTCGGTTCACAGCTGACCTCCAGATAGAGCACTCAAGGGTTAGGGCTTCCCAGTTCTCAGTGTCTATGCCACAGTTTATAATGTTGACTTTAAGCCCATATTTAAATCTCTTTTCCATTTCCCATTCTTGAGTTCGAAGTAGAATACCTGCTTTGGGAGATGGTGATCGGACATTTGGACAACATGGCCAATCCAGCGGAGTTGTTGGCAGAGGAGCATCAGTTCAATGCTGATGGTCTTTGCTTCTTCCAGCACACTGCCATTTGTCCGCCTGTCTTCCCAAGAGATTTGCAGGATTTTTCGGAGGCAGCTCTGATAGAATTGCGTATGACATCTCTAGACAGTCCATGTTTCGCGGGTGTATAGCAGGATTGGGAGGACAATAGCTTTATAAACAAGCACCTCTTCTCCCTATAGATGTCCCGTTCCTCAAACTCTGCTTCATTCGGAAGAATGCTGCACTCGCAGAGCTCAGGCAGTGTTGTATTTCAATGTCAGTGTTGACTTTTGTGGAGAGGTGGCTGCCAAGGTAGCGGAAATGGTCAACATTTTCTAATGTTACACCATTAACCTGTATTTCTGGCATTGCAGAGGGATTGGCTGGATTTTTTAAAATTCATATCTCCAATGAATTCAATGCAACATTGCGTCCTCTAGCATTTTTCTGTCCTCTCCGCAACCCTGTGAAATGAACTTTTTTCTATCCGTTTTTCATCTAACTAGATGTACCGTGTTTCCCCGAAAGTATGACACCCCCGATTGTAAGACGTATCGGGGGTGTCAGGGGGGTCGGCTAATGTAAGCCGTCCCCCGAATGTAAGCCGTACCTCGTCGCCACGCCACGCCGCGCCGCGCCCGCATCAGCCGGCCCATCGGCGCGCAACACACCTCCGCGGGAGGGGGAGACCTTTCTGCCAGGCCTCCAAGGAAGGGGGGAGAAGAGAGCCAGAGGCGTGGCAAGCGGCGCTGCGTCAGAGTGACGCGTCGCCGCTTTGCCACGCCCCTGGCTCTCTTCCCCTTCCCTTCCTTTGTCCAAGGAAGGGAGGAGGAAGAGACCCAGAGGCGTGGCAAAGCGGCACTGTGTCAGAGTGACGCGGCGCCGCTTTGCCACGCCCCTGGCTCTCTTCCCCTCCCTTCCTTTGTCCAAGGAAGGGAGGAGGAAGAGAGCCAGAGGCGTGGCAAAGCGGCGCTGCATCAGAGTGACGTGTCGCCTGCTTTGCCACGCCTCTGGCTCTCTTCCCCCTCTCTTCCTTCGTCCAGAAAGCTGCGCCGCGGAGGTGTGCAGCGGCGGCGTGATGGCGGCGGCGGCAGCGTGGGCGTGGCGACGGGGTACGTCTTAGTTTATATAAGACGTACCCCGAAAGTAAGACGTAGGGGGACTTTTCAGGGGGAAAAGAAAGTAAGATGCTGTCTTACTTTCGGGGAAACACGGTAGTAACTCTGATCAGTGCTCAGTCTGGTATCACTGGTGGTCAAAACGAGATGCTTGAAGTTAAAGATCATTCATAGACACAGAGTTAGGTTTCAGGCATTGACAAGAACTCAAATGGATCATTGCGCAAACCTGTTGCAATGCCTGTACCTCAGTGTCAGAAGCAAAGGTGTCAACTATATCACCGGGATCATTGTGTTCTTTGTGGCTGTGAATCAGCATGATTCCCTCACGCCTACATCGGAAGATACTATAAAATAGCAGTATAGTTATGATACAGAAAACAGAGGTCTGTGTTTATTAAATGAAGTGGAGTCAGTCTTATCATCCTGATAGGAATGGCGCCTTCTTTTCGCCCTTCGGAGTACCTTCGATCAAAGAAGCCGGCGGAAGGTTACCTGAGGCTCAAATGAGTCAATTCACTGTGATAATCCTTGGCCATTGCCCAGGAAGGTACACAAGAGTTGGGTGTGTTGCCCACACAGTGGAAAGCGGCAAAGGCCCAGGACTTGTTCTTGCACTGCTTCTACTGCCAGAATTGAACTAGAATTCAACAATTATCTTGTATGGAGTAGAAAAGCTTTTGGACCAGAAAGAAAAAGTGACAAAGTTCCAATAGCAATGCTAAACTGAGCATGCACCTTCTCCCAAAGCTTTACTGCAGGGGTGCTCACACTTTTTCAGCATGTGAGCTACTCTTAAAGCAACCAAGTCCAAAAGATCTACCTGCCCCCGCCGCCGCGCGCTCCTGCGCACTACCGCCGCTGTGCGTTCTTGCCACCACGTGTGCTCCTGCTGCTGTTTTCCGCTGTGCAGCGCTTCTTCCACCTGCGGGGCATTGCAGGAAGGAGAAAGCACGAGGCGGGGCATCCAGAGGGAGCGCTCCGCCCTGCCTGTCTCGCCGGCAACTGGGGCTGCACAGCTGCTTCTGGACAAGAGAGAGAGGCAGGGCGCTCCCTCCAGAGGCCCTGCCTCATGCTTCCTTCTTCCTGCAATGCCCCGCAGGCAAAATAAGCACCGCGAGAGCAGAAGCCAGCAGCAGGAGCGCGCGTGCACGCAGGATGTGTGCGCGCATGGCCTCACCACCCCCATCTGGCTGGTGAAGCCCGAAGATCACCTGGAAGAGGGTCGGAGATCTACTAGTAGCGCCCGAGCTACCTAATGAGCACCCCTGCTTTACTGAATAGGTTGGGGCCAGAGGCATTTTGGTTTTTGGATTTTTTCATAGAATCACAGAGTTGGAAAAGAATTCAAAGAGCCATCCAGACCCTTTCCATGCAGGAATATTGACATCCAGAGTCTCTTTAAAAACTTCCACAGTTTTTAACCCTCTGAGGCAGCATATTCCAGTGTCAAAAAGGATTTTCGAATACATGTATTTCCATGTATGTACATAATGACACACACACATATAAACACACACACACACACACACTAGCTGTCCCCTGCCACGTGTTGCTGTGGCCCAGTCTGGTAATCTAGAAAATAAAGTAATGAGAAAGTGTTGGTTTCTAATATATGTATTTTCTTTATGCTTGTGGGTAAACAGTATTTCCTGTTGTTTCTTTGTCAATGTTGATTTAGAAATGGTCTGGTTTGCCTACTCTGGAACATGCAACATATAATTGTCCTTTAGGGGTCTCTTTTAAATCTATGATACTATATCTGTCATATACATATATATGTTTGTGAATCATATCTATCTCTCTGTATCTATGGCTGGATGGCTCCTTGGTGAATGGAGTTGGAGTGGATGGTCTTAAGGCAGTATTTCTCAACCTGGGGGTCAGGACCCCTGGAGGGGTCACCAGGGGGTGTCAGAAGGGTTACCAAAGACCACCGGAAAACACAGTATTTTCTGTTGGTCATTTGGGTTCTTTGTGGGAGGTTTGGCCCAATTTTATCATTGGTGGGGTTCAGAATGCTCTTTAAATGTAGGTGAACTATAAATCCCAGTAACCACAACTTCCAAATGTCAAGGTCTATTTTCCCCAAACTCCCATCTGTGTTCATATTTGCGCATATTGAGTATTTGTGCCAAGTTCGGTCTAGATCCTTCATTGTTTGAGTCCACAGTGTTCTCTGGATGTAGGTGAACTACAACTCTAGGTCAATGTCCACCAAACCCTTCTAGTGTTTTCTGTTGGTCATGGGAGTTCTGTGTGCCAAGTTTGGTCCAGTTCTATTGTTGGTGGAGTTCAGAATGTGCTTACATTTTAGATGAACTATAAATCCTAACAACTACAACTCCCAAATGACTAAATTTTTAAGTGATGGTCACTCCTTGGGTTAGTAGGTGTCTTGTGGCCAAATTTGGCAGCAATTCGTCTAGCGGATTTAAAGTTATGATGTCACTCAAAAAGAACAGAGCATTTATATATATATATATATATATATAGAGAGAGAGAGAGAGAGAGAGAGAGAGAGAGAGAGAGATTATTATATGCACTTCATACACACAGCCTGAAGATCATTTTGTACACAGTATTTTTTAATGAAACAAAGTTTATGTTCATTGAACTTGTTATCTCAGCCACCCATGCGGATCATTTTGGATGAATTTGGGGTATTTTGGATAGTGGAATTTGCCTCTTTTTTGTCTTCTGCTCAAGAATCTCCAGTTCAGTGTGGTTACCGGTAAAGGTAAAGGTTTCCCCTTGGCATTAAGTCTAGTTGTGTCCAACTCTGGGGGGTGGTGCTCATCTCCATTTCTAAGCTGAAGAGCCATCATTGTCCGTAGACGCCTCCAAAATCATGTGGCCAGCATGACTGCATGGAGCGCCGTTACCTGCCCACAGAAGCAGTTCCTATTGATCTCAGATTTGCATGTTTTTGAACTCCTAGGTTAACAGAAGCTGGGGCTAATAGCGGGAGCTCACCCCACTTCCCAGATTCGAACTGCTGACTGATCAAGTTCAGCAGCTCAGCGGTTTAACCTGCTGCGCCACTGGGGACTCCTTTCAGTGTGGTATCTTTGGAAAATGTAGTTCATTCTAAGTAGCATCATTTCTTGTAATTGTGCCATTGTGAATCTATCTGTAGGGGTTTAATTCAGACGTTTTATCTAGGCTGTTTTGAAAGCCAGAATCACAGTCGTTTTGAAAGTTTCCAGAATAGCAATAGTAATAGTTCCTTTTATCCGAACTGTCTGCGCAGGGCGCAGGAAATACCATAGGTGCTATTCACGGCTGACCACGAAAAGAAACCACTGGATCTCAGTTCCTAGATCTTGTTATTTCATAACTTTGATTCTACTTTCCCTTTAGGTTGCTGCATCTGTTACACAAATGTGACCTTTTGCTTTTTGTAGTTTCTCTGAATAAAATGCACCCCACACTTCCTTTAAAAAAATCAATGTTTTTGTCATGTTGGTTGTTACCCAGTACTATTGAAGTGTGGACATTAATGTTAAAATACAGTTTATTTTAGTGCTTTTGAATGGATTTTTGTGTTTCATGTTGGGAGAATTAAGTGTCCGAAAGTCTATTAGAAGACTTTAAAGCCTTTAGTACTGTTTACTGTTGATTTCTCCTAAAAATGTTAGTCGGTCACATAAAATAAAAAAGTAAAATGCAAGTTGTGAAAAAACTAGGGGATGGAGCAAATCTGAGGTCATTATTTAGATTCAGAATGTCAAATTCCTATAAAACCAGGATGCATTAGAAGGCAGAAGAGTTAAGAAAAGGAAGAGAGAAAGCCTTATCTAACACTTCCTTCCCCCTCAATGCTGCCTTCTTCATACTCAAGGATTTCTATTTTTGAGATCTATATCTTTTATATCTTTTATAATAAACTAGCCGCCCCCTGCCACGTGTTGCTGTAGTCCAGTCTGAGTATATGTGTTTTGAGTGTGTGTGTGTATATATTTGTGTATATGTGTATATACGTATGTGGTCATGCGCATGCATTGTATATATTTTTTGGCTTTTTAAGTCTCTTCCGCTGTGTTTTACAGTGTATTTATGAGTGATCGTCACTTGTTGGCCTGAGAGGTGTATTGTGTCCAAATTTGGTGTCAATTCCCTGAGTGGTTTTTGAGTTATGTTAATCCCACAAACGAACATTACATTTGTATTTATATAGATTGTGGCAAGTTCTTGGTGGTATGGGGATCACCTTGCCTGTCTCCAGAGGAATCTCTATAACAACAGTAAGAACAGACCATGGAACAACAGACTGGTTCAAGACTGGGAAAGGAGTATGGCAGGGCTGTATACTCCCACCCAACCTATTCAACTTGTATGCAGAACATATCATGCAATGTGCAGGGCTTGATGAATCCAAGGCTGGAGTTAAAATTGCTGGAAGAAACATTAACCTTTGATATGCAGATGATACCACCTTGATGGCTTAAAGCGAGTAGGAGCTGAGGAGCCTTATAACCAAGGCAAAAGGAAGAAAGTGCAAAAGCTGGGTTGCAGTTAAACATTTTAAAAAACAAACAAGATTATGGCAGCCAGACTGATTGATAACTGGCAAATAGAAGGAGAAAACATGGAAGCAGTGACAGACTTCACATTTCTAGGCACAAAGATTACTGCAGACAGAGACTACAGCCAGGAAATCAGAAGACGCTTTTGAAGGAAAATTCTGAGAGTGCCTTTGACCGCAAGAAGATCAAACTAGCCCATCCTCCAGGAAATAATGCCCAACTGTTCACTGGAGGAAAGAGGCAAAGATGAAGTACTTGGGTCACATAATGAGAAGACAGGAAAGCTTGGAGAAGAGAATGATGCTGGGGAAAACAGAAGGAAAAAGGAAGAGGGCAAACCAAGGACAAGACGGATGGATAGTATCCTTGAAGTGACTGGCTTGACCTTGAAGGAGCTGAGGATGGTGATGACCAACAGGAAGCTCTGGCGTTGGCTGGTCCACGAGGTCATAAACAGTCGGAAACAACTGAATGAATAAATAATAACAACATATCTTTTTCATTTATAGGATCCCTTAAATATCATTGGGAATCCAGTTATTTTTGTTACTAACTCCCCCTTTTTTCTTTTCTTTTCGTTCCTGCATCTGTGTAGTACTGACTTGCTCTTACTAAGATATCAATCAATCAACCAATTGCCTTTATTTCAGTTAACAAACCTTAGGCAGATACAGAAAAATATAATACAGGTAAAAGTCACATATAAAACACAATACAGGTTATCAAATGTACACATATTAAAATCGCTGGCCTTAAAATTTATATCTCTTAGAAGCTAATAATACACATCTAGGGCTGTGTAGTTTTCTACTATTTAGTATACTACAGTTATAATCGCATAAAGACTGTAGTTAAATTTATCCGTTTCTCTGTGGTTACTTTTCTTTAGATAAAATACTCTTTTGGGTCTTTGAGGCATGAGCAAAATTTTTTGCTATCTCCTCTGTGACTTTTTTATTTGAGTCCCCCAAAAGATACTTTAAATACCATTGTAAAGATCTTCCTGGCCAATGACAGATAAGAGGCATTATTACCTTCCTTCTAACGTTGAATCGTGGTATAGAAGTGGGTATACCATCTTACTAATATAAAAATGCAATGTTTTTATTTTCTTTCTTTAATAAGTCAATAAAAGACTGCCAATCTTCTTCAAATTTGAGAGGGTCTGGCAATTGTATAAGCATAGTTTCACAAAGATGGATTAATCTGGCATGGAGGAAGTCCATCTTATATTTGGGTATGTGTTGAGCTTCAGCCATGGACAACTTTCTGCATTGAGCCGGGAGCATATAGAACAAACTAGTTGCGTTGGGTTGAAGAATAATGCAGGACTGAAAGACAGGTTGGGAGACCGGGCTGGGAATCAGGAGGAAAATATAACCAAGAATGCCAAGTATTCTTTGACCTGATTGCGTTGTAAATTAATTGCAGTTGCATTCTTTCACATTTTTTGCATTGGTTCATTCTGGGTAGTCAGGGTGAACCGAGAGCGGTGTAGAGCAAAGGACCTGGCCCCTCATAGATACCATCTAGTTATTAGGATGTTGCTAGGCCTCCTTGATGCTACAGCCCTACTTTCCTCCCAAGGGCCAGAAACTTGGTTATGAAAAAGAAGCACGCTGGCATCCCCAGAATGCTGAACTCTGCTCCCAGTTCTGCATTCCTCGCAGGTGCTGTATCGGCAATATACACAGGCGCAGGTCGCATTAAGATGAAGCGATAACACCAAGGAATGATTATGTTTGGGTGGGTACCTGTAGTAATTTGCTTCCTGTCATTTCACCGGGATCCTGCACATTTATTCTCTTATATGACTTTGCAAACATTAAAGAAAAAACAAAAATCCTTTGAAGAAATAATAACTCCAGCGAAGGCAATAATGTAATTCAGGTTGAGTATCTCTTATCCAAAAGACTTGGAATCAGAAGGGTTTGGAATTTTCTTTATTTAAAATATTTGCATATTTATAATGAGATATTGTAGAGATGGGACTCAAGTTTAAACATGAAAACCATTTGTATGTATCATTGACAGCTTTCGTGGTGAGAATCACTGGGTTGTTGTAAGTTTTTCAGATTGTATGGCCATGTTCCAGAAGCATTCTCTTCTGACATTTCGCCTGCATCTATGGCAGGCATCCTCAGAGGTTGTGAGGTACCTCTGAAACATAGCCATACAGCCTGAAAACCTTACAACAACCCGGAAAACCATATATGTTTAATGAGCACCTTGAACACATATCCAGAAGGTAATTTTATAAACAACATTTTAAATAAGTTTAGAAATGAAACAAAGTATGTGTACATTTAATATGAGGGGAAACTTCCCAATGAAATAGTGGAATATGCTGCCGTGGACTGTCCTTCTTTGGAGGTTTTTAAACAGAGGCTGGATGGCCATCTCTTGGAAGTGCTTTGATTGTATTCTTACATTGCAGAATGGGATTAGACTGGTTGACATTCAGATCTCTTTCTGTTCTGTATTTATTTATCGTGTCAGAAACAAATTGAGGGTACAGCTAAAATGTATCTACAAACACAAACCAATGTCAAAAACCTGACATATGCTAAATGTCCTTTAAACAGAAGCTAGCCACTTGCGGTGCCCCTGGTTTCACTATGACAAGGTCCTCTATTGTGCATGTGGCTGGGCTCAGGCTACATTGTAGTAGGTGATCTGTGGCTTGCTCTTTTCTGCACTCATATATCATGGATTCCACTTAAGGTTTTCTCTGCATCTCGTGGTGCCGAGCGCAGTCTGTTCAGTGTCTTCCAAGTCGCCCAATCTTCTTTGTGCCCAGGAGGGAGTTTCTCATCTCGCCTCAGCCACTGATTGAGGTTCTGGGTTTTAGCCTATAACTTTTGGATTTTTGAGGTGTTCCTGCGAGTATCTCTGTAGTTCATAGAAAGCTATTTCTTTATTTAAGGCCTTGGCGTGCTGGCTGATATCTGAAGAGAGGATGGGCCAGACATGTCACTGCCTTGCACCTTTCATTATTGGCTGCTACTTCTCTATGGATGTCTGGTAGTGCAATACTGGCTACAGTTACTCCAGTGGTGTAGGGCATAGACATCCTGTGACAATGCAACATTTCTCATTAAGAGGCACATCCATTGCTTTTAACATGGTGTGATGTGTTCTATACTGGGCATGCGTACTCAGCAGCAGAGTAGCACAGTGCAAGGGCAGATGTCTTCACTGTCTGGTTGTGTTTTCGTTCAATGATTCTATATGCAAATTGTCTATCACTCTCCAGGGAGTCATTATGGTTAACTGTAAATATATTTGATAAGGATAAAGTGGCTTCAAATCAGAGCTTGGCTTGGCAAAAACCCAAGAATTCCCCAGGCAGTCTCTGCCCAGAGAGGATTTGAGAGTTTTAAAGGTTGAACATCTCTTGTCTAGAATTCGGAAATCCTCCAAAATTGTCCACATAGGTGGCTTAAATCCTTTTGAATGATTCAGTGTACATACATTTTGCTTCTTGCACAAATTGGTGAAAAATAATCATGCAAACTAGTATAAAAAAACTTGTAAAATCAGGACAGTAAATGGAGAGCAGCACTCAAAAACAGAGGAATTCCAGACGAGAATCAATCAGGACTAACTAGCGCCTCCAAACAAAGGACCCCCCCAGGCAGCAACCAGCCAGGCTTTGAAGTCCAAGGCCATTCAATGCTAATCAAGATGGCCAATTACAACATTAACACTTGCCTTAAATGGACAAGAATTCTTTCTCTGAGATATATAACACGTGAGGAGGGATTTAAACAATGATCTCTGAAAGGATCAAGCACCCAAACCAATGCAACATGCTGACTCTTCAGAATATATCACAGAAAAACAAATCCCAGAACGACACTGGCTGGAGCCATGGCAGTTTAAGTGGTATCAATTTAGTTCTTAAAAGTCAAAGAGTCCTCTGGAATCTTAAAGACTTAATAGATGTATCACAGCTTGAATTTCCACTGACAAGAGCACACTTTGTTGTGTCTCTTTTAGGTGCAGCAGACTGATAAGGTGGCTTATTCGGAATCTGATCAGATGTCCAATCCTTGTAACGTTGCAAAAGAAATATTAGTGATTATTTTTTTGTATCACATTGGTTAGACAATGCATGTGTGGTTTGAGCTGTGACTAAGGTAGAAGATGCATTGTGTGAGAAAGTGTGTGTGCATGGGCCAATTTCCAATCAGGGTTTTGCATCATGTTATCCATTCTCACTGTTGCATGCAGACCTGGATTCCCGTAAATTGGTTAAAGCGGGTATTAATACAAAGCCAACTGCTTTTACAGCAACAGTTGTAGAAGTATCTAAGGAAAACCTAAGAAAGCATCTTCCATACAAAAGAGCCATTTCCCCAGCATGTTCCAAGATTTACTATTATACGGGACACAAACATTGCTTAAGCCACTGGTGTTTGTTCATCAATATTGTGTCAAAGACCTATCCAGATGAGCATGTTTGTTGGAAGCCCACAATCAGGACATAAAACCTGATTATAACAGCAATAGTACAGTATGACCCTTGCATCCACAAGACTGGTATTTGTGGTTCGATTAACCCATGTCCTCTCTAGGCATTGTCTAGGTCAGCATTTCTCAACCTGAGGATCAGGACCCCTGGGGGGGGGGGGGTCACAAGAAGGTGTGAGCGGGGTCTCCAAAGACCATCAGAAAACATAGTATTTTCTGTTGGGCATGAGGGTTCTGTGTAGGAACTTTGGCCCAACTCTATAGTTGGTGGGGTTCAGAATGCTCTTTAATTGTAGGTGAACTACAAATCCCAGCAAGTACAACTCCCAAATGTCAAGGTCTGTTTTACCCAAACTCCACCAGTGTTCACATTTGAGCAAACTGAGGGTTCCTGCCAAGTTTGATCCAGATCCATCATTGTTTGAGCCCACAGTGCTTTCTGGATGTAGGTGAACTACAACTCCAAAACTCAAGGTCAGTGCCTACCAAACCCTTGCAGTATTTTCTGTCGATCATGGGGATTCTGTCTGCCAAGTTTGGTTCAATTTCATAGTTGGTGGGAGTTCAGAATGCTCTTTGATTGTAGGTTAACTATAAATCTAGCAACTACAACTCCCAAATGACAAAATCAATCCCCTCCCCCAAAACTCCACCAGTATTCACATTTGGTATTTGTGCCAAATTTGGTCCAGTAAAAGAAAACACATCCTGCATATCAGATATTTACATGGCTATTAATAACAGCAAAATTACAGTTATGAAGTAGCAACAAAAATAATTTTATGGATGGGGGTCACTACAACTTAAGTAACATTAGGAAGGTTGAGAACCACTGGTCTAAGTTTTCCAGCAAAGTTCCTTCATTTCAATAGGGCTCTCTATCATTTATTAATTCTAATAGTAACAATAGATGTTTCTGTTTATGGTTCTAAACACCACAGTTTTGCACAGTTTCCACCTCCCTTACAACAAGTTTGTAGTAAAGGGAGTAAGGTACTCATTTAACCTAAGTTTCCCATTTTGTTCTTGATCCATTCTGTGTATTCATGTAAACATCAAGATTTGTGTGTCGGTGATGTGGGGAAGCACCACCATCCCTGCATTTCCATTTATTATCCCTCAGGGCATCCCCGGACTCTGCTCCAGCTTGCTTCATTTTAACGATAATTAGATTTGAAGGCATGCTTGCTAGCCTTGGGTGCTTGCCATTCTTGCCTTTGTTGGCAAGTGGAATACTGGAAAGAAAAGCAGGGACTTTTTTCCTTTCCCAGCATAGCATTTAAGGGGTCAAAATGTTTTTCTCCCTTGGAAAGCTACCAGGAGAAAGTGCTATCTCCCTGGGGCTTATTTAAGTTCACAGGCATTTCTCTCCCTCTTTTGGAGTGTCAAGATGGGTGTCTCTTTTTTTAAGGTCTTGGCTCTTGTTCCCAGACACATCCTTCCAGGGGGGAAAAGGAGGAATCTTTAATCTCCATCCCCACTTTTGAGAATGATCTGCCTGTGGATGCCTCTTCAGTTTTGATGGGTTGACTTGGTACTTTCCCACTTGTTCAGTAGAGACAGGTTTTCTGCTTCTTCTTGATGAGGATTTTGATTTGGTGCCATAAATCACTTTGGGATTTCAGGTCATGTCTCCAAAAATAAGCGCAAGGAGCGTGGGAAGAAACACTTTCTTTCTCTGGAGGCACAGTTCACGCCCTGTGCCCTGTCTGAGGGTTGGATGGGCACGCTCTGCATGCACTTCAAAGCCTAAGAAGCCTCCTTGGTTTAAAGTAAGGTATTTGGCCTAGCTGGTTTGGGAAATTTTAGGCAAAAAAAAGCAACCACAAAAACATGGGTTGACTTATCCATCGGCCAATATCCTCGGAATGACCCTCAACTTATCCACAGATCATGTCAAAATTCTTAATTTTAACCACAAAAATCTGCCCTAAGTTTAGATATAAGATCATCATATACATGAGTATATATGATACCCACAGCCAAAAGGATCCCAAGGTAGGCATGCTAAAGAACCCTGCCCGAAACCTTAGAGCAGTGTTCTTCAACCTTTTTTGAGCCGCGGCACATTTTTTACATTTAAAAAATCCTGGGGCACACCACCAACCAAAATGACACAAAATGACACTCTAACACAGTAATACATATAGTTAATATGTTTTTAAATGTATTTATACACTCAGTGTGAAACCTGGACCTGTTTAGATGAACACAACATAGATATCCTGGCAGGAATGGCAGAAAGACACAAACTTCCCACACAGAACTCCCATAACCAAGAGAAAATGCTATAAGAGTTTGGTGGGGATTGACCTTGGGTTTTGGAGTTGTAGTTCACCCATATCCAGAGAGCACTGTGGACTCAAACAATGTTGGATCAGGACCAAACTTGGCATGAATACTCAATATGCCCAAATGTGAACACAGATGGAGTTTGGGGAAAAATAGACATTGACATTTGGGAGTTACAGTTTCTGGAATTTATAGTTAACACACAATCAAAGAGCATCCTGAACTTTTGCAACAATGGAATTGAACCAAACTTGGCATATTGAACTCTCATTACCAACAGAAAGTACTGAAAGAGTTTGCTTGGGAATTGACCTTGAGTTTGGAAGTTGTAGTTCACCTACACCCAGAGAGCACTGTGGACTCAAACAATGTTATGTTATGTTGTTGTTTGTTTTCTATCCAGAATCACAATGTTGGAAGGAGGCTCACCACTTTAAGGTCTCTAAAACAGGCATGGGAAAACTTCAGCCCTCTGGGTGCTTTGGACTTCAACTCCCACCATTCCTAACAGCCTGAGGCCCTTTCCTGCTTAAGTGGCTGAAGGGGGGGAGGAAAAGAGCCTGAGGCTGTTAGGAATGGTGGGAGTTGGAGTCCAAAACACATGGAAGGTCCAAGTTTGCCCATGCCAGCTTTCGACAGAGACTTCTTCCTCCGCCTTCCCCTTCACGCCCTTTCTTCCCCCTCCTGCCACACACATACTTTTTCTTCTACACTGCCGCTTCTGCCGCCATTTTGATCTGAGGGGGCAGCGTGAGCGTGTTCAGGAGGGGAGGGAGGAAGAAGTGAGCCGTGCAGGCGCTACTCCGCAGACTCGCCCCAGAGCAAAGCGAGGCAAAGCGAGCAGAGCAAGGCTGGGAAGAAGGGAGCCCGAGTGGAGAAGAAAAAGTGTTCGGCAAGAGGGGGAAGAAAGGGTATTGGAGGTTCCAATTTCCCACGGCACACCTGATGATCGCTCACGGCACACTAGTGTGCCATGGCACACTGGTTGGGAAACACTGCCTTACAGTGCCTTTCCTGCAAGTCAAAGTGTACACTAATGGATGGTGATTTTATTGTTGGCTGTGATCAAGTCACCATCAATTCATGACAACTCCATGAATGAGAGACCTCCAAAGTGACGGAGAGCTATTTGGGGATGAGGAAGAGTGCCTTCTCTGTGGTGGCTCCCCAGCTCTGGAATACTCTTCCAAAAGAGATTAGGTTAGCCCCCATCCAAAAGAGATTAGGTGATCCAGCCTAAAAACAGATTTTTAAGCAGGCTCTTGGCCTCAAGTTAGACTGAAATGGGCCCATATGAGGTTGACACTCTGGCACTTTAGTTGTGAATTGATGGCAGCTAGTTTTAATTACACATGGTCTGTGTTTTAAAGTTGTGTTGTTTTGTTTTATTTTATGTGTTGATAGTGGTTTTATATATGTTGATGTGATATTGTTTTATACTCATGCACTGTTGATGTTATAAGCTGCACTTTGGAGTGCCTTGTAAGCTGCCTGATGATGGGATATCAATAAAGCAGTGTTTCCCAACATTTTTTGAGCCGCGGCACACTTTTAACAATAAAAAAATCCGGGGGCACACCACCAACCAAAATGACACAAAATGACACTCTAACACAGTAAAGAATGGCTGGGGGTTGGTGGCCTGCTGGGAGCAGCTGCTGGGAGTGCCGAAGCCGGGGAGGGGGCGGAGCCAGGCTGCACCATGCCCCGCCCTCTACCCCCGGCTTCACCTCTCCCAGCAGCTTCTCCAGCCTTGAGGGGGCAGTGCCAAGCCAGCGGTGCCAGAGCCAGCACAATGCTGGCTTGGCACTGTCCCCTCAAGGCTGGAGAAGCTGCTGGGAGTGCCGAAGCCGGGAGAGCAGGCAGAGCCAGGCCGCGCCATGCCCCTCCCCCCAGCTTCAGCTCTCCTACAGAGGAGGAGCATGAGCAGTGGACAGGCTTCAGTGGGCGGGGCTTCTCCACGCGGCTTCAGCGAGCGAGGGGCGAGAGTCATGGCGGATTGGAGGCTGGCTGGGGAAACGGCCGAAGGAGGCGGCGTCCCGGTCTTTTCTTCTTTTTCTTCACCACTGCTCAGCCCTTCCTCCTCCCCCAAGCAGCAGGAGTTCGGCAGGAGGGGGGAGGAAGGGGGGCAGAAAGCTTTTCTCGCGGCACAGCAGGAGGTCCGTCACGGCACACTAATGTGCCACGGCACACTGGTTGAGAAAGACTGCAATAAAGGTGGTTGTTGCTGTTAGTATCCATCCATCCATTCATCCATCCATCCCTTCCTTCCCATCAGTGTGCTGAAAGGGGGAAGGAACAGAACCTTCTCTAAAGAATTCTCAGCAAAATTTGGTTAATATACATTCAACCCTCCATATTTGCAGTTTTGACTTTTTTCGGATTTGCTTATTTGTGGCTTGATCAATATGTTCACTAGGAATTTCTAGGTCCTTGAGCATGACTATAGCTGGAGGACATAGAGAATCCTAGGTGGGTGTTCTCTTAGATAAAAAGAAAATTATTCACATTTTTTCAAGTTTTGTGAATGCCTGTGCTCTAACTCCAGCAAATGTGGAGGGCCTACTGTAAGCAGTTGCTACCATGGAGTAAGCCTTTTAACATGGTTTTAACACTTCAGAGCAATAGAATGGGGCCATTCTGGGGGACTTTTAGTCCAAAGCTTAATTTTTCTAAGCTCAGGTATAAACTTCCTGATTGTAATCCAAACTCTTGTGATATTTATTTATTTACCATATATCTATCTCGCCCTTCTCACTCCAAGGGGGACTCAGAGCGGCTTACATCTTGGCACAGTTCTATGCCGCATCAAAACGCAAACATAACAAATTATAAATACATTAAACAGTAAATCGTTAAACATAAAACAATAACATATAAATACAATTAAATCTAGATTTAAAACAGCAATTAAAACAATCACATCGTCCATAATCAAGAGTCCATGAGCCATTCCAATTACAGTCACATTAATATCCAGACATTGTAGCTAGTCTCCAAATGCCTGGTTCCAAAGCCAAGATTTTACTTGTTTTCTGAATGCCAGGAGGGAGGAGGCTAATCTTGCAACACTAAGAAGGGAGTTTTACAGCTGAGGTGCCACCAGTGAGAAGGCCCTCATCCCAACCAGCTGTGCAGGTGAAAGAAGTGGAGCCAAGAACAGGACCTCCCCAGACAATCTTAATCCGAGATGATTCATAGGGGGTGGTTCTCAACTTCCCTAATGCTGAGACCCCTTAATACAGTTCCTCAAGTTGTGGTGACCCCCAACCATAACATTATTTTCATTGTTATTTCATAACTGTAAATTTGCTACTATTATGAATTGTAATGTAAATATCTGATATGCAGGATGTATTTTCATTCACTGGACCAAATTTGGCACAAAAACCTGATTTGCCCAGATTTGAACACTGTGGGATTGGGGAGGGAATTGATTTTGTCATTTGGGAGTTGTTGTTGCTGGGATTTATAGTTCACCTACAATTGAAGAATGTTCTGAACTCCACCAACAATTGAACTGAACCAAACTTGGCATACAGAACTCCCATGACCAACAGAAAATACTGGAAGGGTTTGGTGGGCATTGACTTTGAGTTTTGGAGTTATAGTTCACCTACATGCAGGGAGCCCTGTGGACTCAAACAGTGATGGATCTGGACCAAACTTGGCCTGAATACTCAATATGGCCAAATATGAACACTGGTGGAGTTTGGGGAAAATAGGCATTTTGAAGTTGTAGTTGCTGGGATTTATAGCAAAGAGCATTCTGAACCCCACCAACTATAGAATTGGGCCAAAGTTCCTACACAGAACCCTCATGACCAACAGAAAACACTATGTGTCCCCCTCTGACAAGCCCCCTCCAGGGTTCCCTACCCCCAGGTTGAGAAACACTGTCATAGGGGGAGATGTGCTTCGACAGGTAAGCTGGGCTGGAACCGTTCAGGGCTTTATGGGCTAAAACCAGCACTTTGATTTGTGCTCAGAAGCAAATTGGCCCTAAAAGTACATAGCCTTAGCTACTCACTTGCAGTATTGAATTTATACAGAGGTCTGTAGATTGCCCAGTTTAGAGGATTCAAGAACTCTGAAACATGTATATATAGACACACATCATGCAGACATGGCAATAGATGCTGAGAAGACGTGGGAAGTCTGTAAATTCCCTTCTTCCACAATTAGTTGCATATCAGAAAATGTTTCTGCCTGTGTAGCTGCAGGAAATTTTCCCAAGTGAATGGACCATGGGGAAATTATATACTGGCACCTACTCACACACACACAATTCTCTTCTATGTTTCATTCTTGTTTCATTTCCTCTCCTTCCTTCTCATCCTACAGATTTGAAAACCACATTAAAAGTGGGATAACTGTGAAAACAAAGCCTCAGGCACATTGTTTGGGTGTTGGTGGATTGTACTCTGTTGTTGGTTTTGTCATACCTTTCCCACATTTGTATGGTCAAATAGGTAAAGTGAATGGGAAAAAAGTATTAAGAGAGATATCATCAGCCTTTTATGAAAAACTGGAACCAGGTTAGAGGATAGTAATTGTCCCTCGTGACAGGCCTTTTAAAAATGCCTCTTCATCATGTATCACTCCAGATGAAAGGATTCACTACAAAGCACAGCTAACAATTACACCTAATTACATGTGTAGCAATAAACCATTTGGCTGCACTAGGACTGATTTGTAGAGGAACACTTCCATATGTCGGTCTTTTTTTCTTTCTCTGAGTGCCAAAGAGATCCCAGAATTCATCCCAAGAGCAAAATTGCAAGTCAAAGTTTTGAGAACTTTGGAAGGGAAGCCTGGATGATTCAAGGATGTACAATCGACCCTCCATTTTTGTGGTTTTGACCTTTAGACATTTGATTATTCATCTATTTGATTACAGTGTTCTTTTGAGCAATCTCCTTGTCCTTCACTGTAATTCGATGGTTAACTAGTCATGCTGGAGGACCTGCAGTGGTTCCCAACTTTTGGGCCTCTAGGTGTTTTAGACTTGAGCTCCCACAGTTCCTAACAGCTGGTAAGCTGGCTAGATTTCTGGGGGTTGAAGCCCAAGACACCTGGAGGCCCAAAGGCTGGGGACCACTGAAGAGAGTTCTAGAGAGAATACCTCTCTTTCTTTGGATCTCTGGGTCTTCCAGTGTGATTCTTTGTCCGGCTTCCAGCAGAATTTGACCATAGTCATGCTGGAAGACCTAGAAACTCCCAGAGAAGTGTTCTCTGGTAAAATAATAGATAAGTATTGCATTTTTTCCACTTTCACAAGGACCCTGTACCATTAACCCCAGCGAATGTAGAAGACTGTACTCTGGTTTGATATTAGCCTAGTCCCGAACTCAGTGCCATCTCTTTTTGTTGGTGTGACTGTAGCCAAAAAAACCCAGTTGGTGTGGTTGTAGCCAAATAAACATGGGGTAGGTTCAGATCTCTCACCGATTTGCTATGCATATATGCACTAGCATATGAAGGAGGCAGTGTGTAATCTAGGGGCCATATTTCCTTCTATTTATTTATTTCTCAGCACTGTGTGGTCTTTTATTGGTTCACGGCATCTTTCCACATTTGCCTATTTCTTTTGATAACATTCCCGCATGTAGCTGCTTTGTACTGTTTCTTATCTTAGGCTAAGAAATGCCATTCCTTTTGTTTGACCTGGTATTATTCTTATTGAGTTTGTTGAATAACTCCACCTTCTGGGTTTCACTCTGCCTTTTGTGGTTTCACTTGCTGTTGTGTGCCTTGAAGTCATTTCCAACTTACGGTGACCTTACGGTGCCTCTGGCACAGAGTTTCCAGGGGGGGTTCCATAGCCGAGCTTGAGACTGAGTGGGACCGAGAGAAGGGCCTCATCCGCCAACCTCAGCGCCCAGGCAGGCTTGTATGTGGAGATGCAGTCGGCCAAATAGTCTGGGCCCAAACAATTTAGGTAATAACCAGCACTTTGTTTTTAGCCTGGTAGCAAATACGCAGCCTGTGGAGGTGCTGTACTGCGCCCCAGTTAGTAATCTGGCTGCTGATCTTTGGACCAGTTGCAGCTTCGGAACAGTCTTCAAAGGCATCCCCACATAGAGCACGTTGCAGTAGTCTAAACAGGCTGTAACTAAGGCATGGGCTACCGTGGCCAGATCTGACGCATCAAGGTATGGGTGCAGCTGGCGCACAGGTTTTAATAATGCAAAGGTGTTCCTCGTCACCACCAACACCTGGGGCTGTAGGGTCAGCGATGAATCCAGGATCACCCCCAAGCTACGGACCGGTGTCTTCAGGTGGAGTTGAATCCCTATACCCTGACCGGCCTTATGATTGACCAGGAGTACCTCAGTCTTATCAGGATTGAATTACAATTCATTAGGCATCATCCAATCCATTACTGATGGCAGGCACTGGTTCAGGATCAGGATGGCATCCTTGGCTTGTGGTGGAAAGGAGTAATAGAGTTGGGTATCATCTGCATATATATGATGCTGATATTAAGCCATGTCTTCTAGTTAATTGCAAAGTTCTACTTTAGGCAGGTCTTGGATTGAGTTGCAATAGTTCAAGGAGTGTGATAAAACTCTTACCATGATAATGTTATGACTATGCATTGAAGAGGGAAAAGTGATTTGGTGCAGGATAACATTTCCACTGGTTACAAATAGAAATAGTCTGCTTCCCATGCATGACATGTGCAACCAGTTTTTCACTTATCCTAAACATACCCCCTGCTACTTTCAGCCACTTCTAGTTTTATCTCTTACTTCAAAAATAGTATTGTTAGTACAGTGCTTGTTTGTTATCAAGGATGTGCCACAGGGTTGAAAGTCTTACCTGAGCAGTCAGCCTTGGACTCTTGGAAAGCAAATGACAGCCCTCAGCTTTCTCCCACCTCCCAGGCACCTTCACCTGGAATGACTTGTCAGTGTGTAGGCAGTTACCTACTCAGACAGCTTTATAGGGAGGGTGTTAGCTTACCTATTAAAAGCATAATGGCTGTCGCTTCAGGCTTGTCTAACCACAGAAATGAGGGCATGATTTGGAACTATGGGCAAGTCTTTTGACGACCATTGTAAGGGCCAGCTGTATCACTCAGGTGCAGTGAGTTGGGCTCAATTTTGAATTGTTGTGGAATTAAAACAGCCCAAGGTAGGGTTGGACGAGGTAATATGATAATAGTGGTGCATGCTGTGAATGGTTTTAGCCATTTGTCTTGCAAATTCATTAGAAACCTCAGTCTAATACACCTTGCAGATTGAATTGTTGCACAAGAACGGGATGAGATCATCTTACCTGCCCCACTTGCATCTTCTTAAAGAAAGAGCAGTATTTAAATATTACTTATGAATAATTAAATAGGTGAATCATCTGTGAGGTGAGCACCAGAATGGTGTAGTGGTTTGTAGTGGAGACTAAGCTTCAGATCCTCACTCAACCATGCACTGGGTGACCTTGAACAAGTCTCAGAAGAAGGCAATTGCAAACCTCTTCTGAACAAACCTTGCCAAGAAAACCTTATGATTGGTTCGCTTTAGGGTTGACTAGATTGGAAGTGACTTCTAACTACAGGAAAGGAGATTCCACCTGAACATGAGGAAGAGCTTCCTAACCGTGAGAGCTGTTCAACAGTGGAACTCTCTGCTCCAAAGTGTGGTGGAGGCTCCTTTTTGGAGGCTTTTAAACAGAGGCTGGATGGCTATCTGTCAGGGATGCTTTGAATGCGATTTTCCTGCTTCTTGGCAGGCGATTGGACTGAATGGCTCATGAGGTCTCTTCCAACTTTATGATTCTGCCCATTAAAAAATTAGAATATACTGGAGCATCTGTTTTTCAGATTGCATGGAGAGAGGTCTCATTTTAAGTAAGTTGCTTGCTACATGAGTGAAATGACAGTAGTGGCAGCCATGGGTGGCAAGACTTCACTCTTTCTTTTCTTCTTTATTACCAGCTCTCTAGACCGGTATGCACTGACATTTGTCAGCGTGCTGGAAGAAGCAAAGACCACCAGCATTGAAGTGATGCTCCTCTGTCCTTAACTCAGCTGGACCGGCCACGTCGTCCGAATGCCCAATCACCGTCTCCCAAAGCAGTTACTCTACTCTGAACTCAAGAATAAAAAATGGAATGCTGGTGGACAGGAAAAGAGATTTAAAGATGAGCTCAAAGCCAACCTTAAAAACTGTGGCATAGACACCAAGAACTGGGAAGCCCTGGCCCTTGAGCCCTCTAGCAGGAGGTCAGTTGTGACCAGCAGTGCTGTAGAATTTGAAGAGCCACGAATGGAGGGTGAAAGAGAGAAACGTGCCAAGAGGAAGGCGTGTCAAGCCAACCCACCTGGAAACCGATGCCCTCACTGCAAGAGAACATGCGGAGCAAGAATAGGACTCCACAGTCACTTACATACCCACCGCCAGGACACTTAGGGATTGCTTAAGTAAGTAAGTAATACTGATACTGTTTTGAATATCTAAAAGCCATTGAAATGAGACAAATTAAGACTTCAGTCTGGTCCCACAGAGTTTACTTTGCACCTCGACAACTCTTCAGTTCTGTGGCCTGCAGGAAAGTGTTCCACCAGACCCATCCCCAACTGAAATTTAGTCCCTGGATTGGAATGGTTTCCCCATTTCGAATGTACCTTCTAAGTACCGGGCCCAACCTTTGATTAAAACAGCCATGGCAAAATGGAGGGAAATGGGGCATCTAAGCAAGAGTTTGTCTCATGTTGTTTTTGTTTATTGATTTCGTGGATTCATAAGGTTGGAAGAGACCCCAAGGGCCATCTGGTCCAATCCCCTGCCATACAGGAAAACACAATCAAAGCACCCCTAAGGGATGGCCACCCATCCTTTGCTTTAAAATCTCCATACAGGAGACTCCATCACACTCCAAGAATTTCTTTTTCTCCCGACCCTTTTATCATTTTCTACTGTGCAATTGTCTTCCCATTCCGCCCCATGAAGCAAGTTCTTCTAATGCTGTATTTGCTGTATTTTAGCAGGTCTAAAGAAGCCTGCATGGCACAATGGGTTAAACCCTTGTGTCGTCAGGACTGCTGACCGAAAGATCGACAGTTCGAACCTGGGGAGCAGGGTGAGCTCCCATCAGTCAGCCTAAGCTTTTCATGCGGGGACATGAGAGAAGCCTCCCATAGGATGGTAAAATATCTGTGCATCCCCAGGCCAACTTCCTTGCAGATGGCCAATTCTCTCACACCAGAAGCAACTTGCAGTTCCTCAAGTTGCTCCTGACACAAATAAAAACAGCAGTTGTAAATGCACTTGGCCCCAAGACATGGAAATACCTCGAAATACCTCGAATAAGAAAGTAGCAAAACAGGGGTTTTGTAACGTGGCCCTATGCCAACATATATGTGTGTGGCCTACTTTTGTGTGACCGTCCTCTCCCAATATGTGTGTGTTTGTGTGATTAGCTAAGCTGTAATTCTCCCTAATCCTCGCATCCACTTTCTTACAGCTACTCAAGGCGGTTGTCCTTGGGTGACCAGCCGTTGGCTTGAGAGGAGCAACATCAAAAGCTCTTTGTGTGTGTGTGTGTGTGTGTATCCTGAATGCCTCCTATCCATCTTCCCTGACCGGATTGGACACTTTCCAGTGCCGACCAGCGCTTCCAGCGCAATAGATGCCATCACAGTCAGAGTTTGTGGAGTCATTGCTAATGTTCTCCCAGATCCTGCCGGCTGCGAAGTACTTTTGCAGGAAGAGGAGACGGAGAGCATTAGGAGTGGCTTTTGGCACAGAAACTGCAAGTCTGGAAGTTATTGAGATGTACTCTTTTCTCTCCCCCCCCGCCCCCCGGGGTAGAATAGGGTGTGAAACCCCAAAAGTTGTTTCTGTCCTTTGATCCTGCATAGCAGAATGCGGAGCACATGGGCATTGAATCCCCCGCCTCCAGATTCCCTTTTGATTATGGCTTGTAATGTGGTTAGATGTATACAAATTCACAGGCATTTTATGGGCGCCAGTGCCCTCTTCTTGGTTTTCTTTTTTCCTGTAGGGCTGCTGGTTCATTGCAGATCAAGAATACTAATTAAAACAAGTTGTTGACATTTTTGCGCGTCTGCAAGGAGAACTCTTAGAAACGCTGTGCCCCAGACTCCCAGATTCTGCCACTAGGAATATCTAGTAGATTTGCTTTTCCCTAAGGTTATTGCAACTCCCTTTCTCTTCATTTTATGTATAGAATCATTAGACTTGTGTATTCAGGGCATATATGATCAGTTTTGTGTTCAGCTTTCGGTGGGACCCGTGATCCATTTTCATTGGGAGGTCGGCCCAGGCAGGACCTGCCAGGCCCAGGCCCATAGGCCCAAAGCGCTGGGGTGCCTGCAGCTAAGCATAGAGTAAGGAGCGCTCCTTATTAAGTGCCCAGCTGCAGGCCCTGCTGGGCCCTGGTGCAGAGGCCCAAAGCCTGCAGTCATAGGCCAAAAGTGCCCAGACTTTGGGTCTATGCATCTGGGCCTGGCAGGACCTACAGCCAAGTGCCGAGTAAGTAGTGCTCCTTACTCAGCGCTTGGCTGCAAGCCCTGCCGGGCCCGGGTGAGTATGCCCAAAGCCTACAGCTGTAGGCCAAAAGTGCCCAGGCCTACGGATGCAGACTTTGGCTTATGCACACGGGCCTGGCAGGGCCTGCAGCCAAGTGCCGAGTAAGGAGTGTTCCTTACTCAGTGCTTGGCTGCAGGCCCTGCCAGGTCAATAGGCCCAAAGTGCTGGAGTGCCTGCAGCTGAGTGCCGAGTAAGGAGCGCTCCTTACTTGGCACTCAGTTGCAGGCCCTGCTGAACCCAGGTGAGTAGGCCCAAAGCCTGCAGCTGTAGGCCAAAAGTGCCCGGGCCTATGGGTGCAGGCTTTGAGCCTACAGATCTGGGCCTGGCAGGTCCTGCAAGCAAGTGCCGAGTGAGAAGCAGTCGTTATTCGGCGCTTGGCTGCAGGCCCTGCTAGGCCCCTGAAAGGTAGGCCCGCCTGCCTTTCGTATTGATTGCATCATTGTTTCAAGAGGGCCTTTCTGTTTCATGCCAACGGAATGAATTGGAAACACGAATGAATGGGACAAATTTTGGGCCCATGACTAAGAATCATTACATTGATAATCCAGTGTAACCCTCTTCTGCCATGCAAACGCTCCGAATAGATGTCAATTCAATCTCTGTTTAATCTGTGTTCAGATTGTGTTTGGGATTGTCATTAAAAGCACACTCACTTGCATTATTATTGTACTCAAGAATAGATAGCAGCTTGGAGCAGGGGCGTGGTTCGATCTGCCTGGCATTTTGGAAGAGCTTTTTTCTCTGCAGCAGTAGATGGGGTTGACTGCATATTCAAGCATGTTATGTCAGGTCTGATGAACTTGCCTTCCCAGGCACTTGATTCTTTAAAATGAAGAGTGGTTGGGAAAGTTACTTGATCCTTATGACGAGTGTGTGAGATTCTCTGGTGGCTTCTTTTCACAGAGGAAAAAAACTTAATTTTTCATGTAGTCATTTAATAGGAAATACAGTCATGGTTACTTTGATTGCTGATCAAATCAGATAATGTTTGATCATTTTTATATACACTGAGTCTTAGGGCCAATCTATGGAGAGGAACCCAAAGTTAACTTCAAATTCTGAAATTCAGTACCAGTCCTAAATCATAGAATCATAGAGCTGGAAGAGACCTCGTGGGCCATTCTGCCAAGAAGCAGGAAAATTGCATTCAAAACACCTCCAACAGATGCCCATTCAGCCTCTGGTTAAAAAACCTCCAAAGAAGGAGCCTCCACCACACTTCGAGGCAGAGAGTTCCACTGCTGAACAGCTCTCACAGTCAGGAAGTTCTTCCTCATGTTCAGGTGGAATCTCCTTTCTTGTAGTTTGAAGCCATTGTTCCACGTCCTAGTCTCCAGGGCAGCAGAAAACAAGCTTGCTCCCTCCTCCCTATGACTTCCCCTCACATATTTATACATGGCTCTCATCATTTCTCCTCTCAGCCTTCTCTCTTTTTTTAAGCTGCTCCTCATAGGGCTTGTTCTCAAGGCCCTTGATTATTTGAGTCGCCCTCCTCTGGACATATTTCAGCTTGTCAACATTGCAGTGCCCAGAATTAGACAAGGTATTTCAATATTTCATACCCTTCAGCTGGATGGAGCACAATGAGTTAAACCCTTGTGCTGGCAGGACTGATGACCAAAAGGTCTGCGGTTCGAATCCGGGGAGTAGCGTGAGCTTCCACCTTTCAGCTCCAGCTTCCCATGTGGGGCCATGAAGAGAAACTTCCCACAGGATGGCAAAACATACGGGCATCTCCTAGGCAACGTCCATGCAAACGGCCAATTCTCTCATACCAGAAGCTACTTGCAGTTTCTCAAATCGCTCCTGACATTTTTTTAAAAAACCTGTCTGGCATTGTCAGGCATAATGTCCGTGAACCCTCTGTTCCACTTTTCCAACTGCTTTTGAATGGTCCTAACTTTTCTTTCCTCTGATCACTTTCCCTATTTGTTCTCAGCATCAGTTGATGCAAGTGCAAAAGAAGCTTGTGCCTATCTAATTAACTCAGAAAGGGGAGAAGAGGAATGGGGCAGAATCCTTGTGGATTTGGGGGGAAAGCAATTAGACGCACCATTTCTCAATTTGTCTCTTCTTCCTCATTTAATGCCTTTTGCCATCATGAGCAAAATCAGTTTGTACTGGGCCACGTCTCTGAAATGTTGGAGAATAGTCTTGGTCAATATCTTAACTTTGAAGCTAAGGAGGGCCAGCCCTGGTTTTTATTTGAATGGAAAACCGTCAGTGAGTATCAGATGCTGTTGGATACATTTCAGAGTAGTATTCCTTGCCTTTGAAATTTACGGGGTCACCATAAGTTGATAGGCGACTTGAAAGCGCACGCACGCATGCACACATTCCAATTTGATTGTCCCTGCTGAGTCAGTTGCTACATGGTATGTTAATGCTTAAGTAAATCCCATTGATTCACACTCTCATTGGGTTTAGTGATGGATTTTGGCCCCCAAAGTAGCCTAGTCTTTATTGTCAGCAATCTGCAATCCATTTATAATTTCTGCAAGTTACAGGGGGAAATATGCAAAATGCATGCAAATTGCAGCAAATACGATTAAAAATAGCCTTGCTTGTCAGTCTCGTGCCAGAGCTCATCTCTCTCAAGACAGCTGAGGAGCGCTTGTAGGGCAATCTTGTCATGCTGACTTAGTTGGCCAGGCTCCAGATTCAGGTTCTGAGTCCTGGAACGGGGTTAGTAGTGGACAGGGAATGGAGATTTATCCCTGCCTTTTTTTGCTGCACTGTGGAAAACTGGACTCCCTTTGGGAAGTATACACAACACAGTGGTTGGAATCTTCTGGGTGGATTTTGTAGTTGTAGCTACGCCAGTGTAGACAAGAGGGGGGAAATACTATAACTGACTGGAGAAAGAGATTGCTCAAAAATAGCAGATTTGGGAAAGATCCTACACCAGCATGTAGCTTCACATCTGTGGTTGTTCATCTTTCCACAACCCAAAAGCTGTGAAGCCTGGGAAAAGGGTCCCTGTTGTTGCCAACCAATTGACAAGAGGGGTACAAATTATGTGAGTCACATAACGACAACGACAACAACATTATTTGTATTCCGCCACCATCTCTCCAAAGGGACTCGGGGTGGCTAACATGTAGTCAAGCCCAAACAATTATAATAAGGCAAAATAAAATGAAATGCATACAAAAACAGACGATAACATCAAGTAGAAATGCTAAACAATAACATGGTAATACAATAAAATAGCGACAACAACATAATAAAACAGAGTATGAAACATATTGTCAAAGGCTTTCATGGCTGGAACCACTGGGTTGTTGTAGGTTTTTCGGGCTATATGGCCATGTTCTAGAAGCATTCTCTCCTGTTTTGCCTGCATCTATGGCAAGCATCCTCAGATGCTTCACACAACCTCTGAGGATGCTTGCCATAGATGCAGGTGAAACGTCAGGAGAGAATGCTTCTAGAACATGGCCATATAGCCCGAAAAACCTACAACAACCCAGAGTATAAAACGGTTCAAGGATTTAAACAAGGGCAAGCTGGGCCAAATGCAAAATTGTAAAACCTGTGGGTGAGATAGGTAGATAAAGTACTGTGTCTAGTAAGAGACTCGGGTGGGATAAACAATGAGATTAATCTCCACTGAGAGATGAGATAAAGTGCATCAGAAAAACAAATTGACACTGGGATGGGATCTGGCATGGGAATTAGTTATTCATTCTTCAAAAGCATACCAGAAAAGCCAAATTTTTAAACTTTTCCTAAAGGCTGCCAGGGTGGGTTCTTTCCTAATCTCCCTGGGGAGCGAGGTCCAGAGCCGAGGGCCTACCATGGAGAAGACCCTCTCCCTCGTCCCCACAAGCCATGCTTGTAACAGAGGCGGGATCGAGAGGAGGGCCTCCCCCGAAGATCAAAGGGATCATACAGGTTCATAGGAGGAAATGTGATCACGAAGATAGGTGGGTCCCAAACCGTTCAGGGCTTTGTAAGTGATAACATTATAAAGAAGCAACTGCCCTGGAGGGAAGAAATGAGGCGGCACCTAGGTGTCGTATCTTCATGATCTAAGTTGTCCCCCTATTTTCCTACATTTTCAACTGGTCAGCAACCACTGCAGGGCCAAATTATCTTAAATCAGGAATGAGCAAACTTCGGCCCACTGGGTGTTTTGGACTTTAACTCTCACAATTCCTAACAGCCAGTAAGCTGTTAGGAATTGTAAGAATTTGAAGTTCAAAACACCTGGAGGGCCAAAGTTTGCCCGTGCCTGCCCTAAAGGCACAAGATTTCATCTGATCTTGGAAGCTAAGAAGAGTAATCTCTAGTTAGGATAGGACACTTGCAACAAATACCAGATGCTTTAGGCTTTATTTCACAGGACAAACTGGCCAAACCGCATCTGAGAATTTGTAAGAAAATCCCATGAAATTCATGGGATCATCATAAGTTGATAGAAGATTTTAGGGCATACCACATACACAAAAGCAACAGCGGGACTTCACAGTTACGGGACGATGGGAAGGTAATGGTTGCGTCACAAGGACAATTGAAGATATCCTCAGTTTATCCCATATCTTCATTGTATCACCTCATCCTCATATCCCAGTGGTTCCCAAAAAATTTTTTGACCAGGGACCACTCTACAATAATAGTACCAAAAGAGTTGTGAATCAATTCCTCGTCAACTTTAGATTTGGTTTTGTTATTTGGGGTGCTGATTCAAAAAAATTGCATATAGAACATATATCATCCAGTAGTTGCCACCTGCTTGCCCACAGAAAACCATATTTAATAATCTAGAGCTGGTGTGGTAGTAGTAATCTTCCATAGGGAGTCTGCCTCTCTCCTCCCAACATCCCCGTTGCCTTGGCACTATAAGAGGGTTTCGTGAGACCACTCGCTCATTGCTGCGTGGATTCGGGGCAACGGTTTAGTAATGGTGAGGCCACAGACCATATTTACATTCTTGCAGACCACTGGTGGTCCAAGAACCACAGGTTGGGAACCACTGCCAATTCCTGAACTCAGTAAGGATCAAAGTTGTTCTGTGGTTCACAATTTGGAAGGATTCTGCTGATACACCTTGATGACTTGAACTTTTAAAAAAAGGTTTTCTCTTACTTTGCAGCTCACAACATGATGCTCACCTCATCCAACAACTTCAGCCCAAATCAAGTCAAATATACCAAGGGGATGGTAAGTTGATGCTTTTGAAACCATATTGTGAGGAAAGGGAAATATTGGCAATGAGAACGAACAACATAAGGCTATGATCATTTCTATTGCTGGCAGAACTAAAAAAGTTGGAAGATGGGAGGCATACGATAGAACCATGGAAAACCAAAGGCTCTTCTGGAATTGGCAAATTCAAATGCATTCTAGGACTTGGAGCACTCTCTTCTGGGCCAGTCAGTTGCTTTCCTGGCGTATAGTAGAGGTGGAATGGAGCAATAAGTCTTGGATGTAAGTTGTGCAAGAATGGAAATCTAGGAGTTTGCATGCATGCGCATAATGCCCCAATTAGATCTTGGTCTCAGTCTGAAGAGGAAACAAGCCGCCACTTGAATAGGAGCTCCCTCTTGCATTTTAGCAAATGTTGGAATGGGGTGGGGAAGGTGATTTGTGGTGGCAACCAGTGGTTGTGAACTCCCTTCCCTGAAGACTATCTCAAAGCTCAGGTCAGAGCATCTTGCAGTAGGATTGAGGAATTGTTTACAACTCACACTAGCATCCTTTGAATTACAGTCTGATAATTCTGCAGCAATGAATTTTCCCAAAATCCCAGGATTCTCGTGGATGGTAGTTAAAGTGAAATGAGAGTGCTATATACACATTTGTAACGTGAATGCCCCACTTATTTAAAATTTGGCTCCCATATGGTCCAAGATCCTTGAGAAGGCCACAACAAATAGATGATGACATTAGCACCCTTCAAACTCTTAAGAAAGTTAGTAAGTGACACCAGACCCATTTTTTATATTTTAAATGGAGAAAAGCTCATTTTGTAGATGGAGCAAGATTGTTTTCTGTTGCTCTAGAGCAGGCATGGGCAAACTTTGGCTTCAATGCCCACAATTCCTAACAGCCTACCAAAACACTTGGAGGGCCAAAGTTTGCCCATGCCTTCTCTAGAGACTAGGAGAACATTTACACTGATCTTTGTAAGGGCCAGGGGACAGCTTTTCACATCTACATGGAAGTGATTTGTGTTGTGGCCTTGAACTGCATTTAAAAAGTCATGGGTTACTCTGAAATTTTCCTGAGAATCCGGAACAAACCACAACTTTGGGCATGTATAAGCGGTTGGGCTGGTACTGAGCTGGAGCCAACCACAACTGTTTACATGGCCAACCTATAGTCCCAGGGCTTGGGCATACCAAGGAGGAGCCCCGCCCACTGAAGCCCATCCACCGCTCATGCTCCTCCTCTGTGGGAGAGCTGAAGCCGGGGGGGGGGGGGATGGCGCAGCCTGGCTCCGCCCCCTCCCCCCAGCTTCCACATTCCCAGCAGCTGCTACTGCCTTGAGGGGGCAGTGCCAAGCCAGCATTGTGCTGGCTCTGCCCCCGCTGGCTTGGCACTGCCCCCTCAAGGCTGGAGTCCAGCGCAGTCTCCTTCTCCAGGGTTTTAAGAAGAAGCCATCTATCACAGTGGTTCTCAACCTGTGGGCCCCCAGATGTTTTGGCCTTCAACTCCCAGAAATCCTATCATCTGGTAAACTGGCTATGATTTCTGGGAGTTCTAAGCCAAAACACCTGGGGGCGCACAGGTTGAGAACCACTAATCTCTCAGAAGTGTTTTGATAGTGTACTCCTGCATGACAGGGGGTTGGACTGGATGGCCCTTGAAGTGTCCTACAGCTCTATGTTTCTATGAAGATTCAATGATTCTAACTTTCCTTTCCCCCTCCTGGTAGAGGTTTTATCCTGAGATATATATACACTGTAGATTTAATGCATTTTGACACTACTTAAACTGCCAGGTCTCAATGCAGTGGAGTGTTGGGATTTGTCGTCTTGTGAGGCACCAACACTCTTTGCAGAGAAGGCTAAAGACCTTGTAAAACTGAACCATGGCAGTTAAAGTGATGTCAAATTGCAAACATTCAGCTGTGTAGATGCACCCCTGATTGGAAAAAGCCCCACTTGAAAGGGAGGCAGCCAGAAGATGACCAGCATCATTTTGGCAAATGGCAAAACCCTGCACTGTGCATTTGTTGTGCATGTGTTTTCCAGGCTGTCTTGGTCATACAAACTGGCAGCAATGGGGTATTTTTCCTGTTCCCCTCAGTTTGCTTAGTTCAACGTATTGCTCTCTTGGGTCCCTGTTCTCCGAAAAAGCAATGAGGGAGTAATTGGAGTGTTTGTTGACTTATTTGCACAGAGATAGCTCTGAGGAAAGCGCTGTGGCAGGAAAAACAAATACATTATTCATCAGAACCTTCGATCCCAAGCCATTACCTTGATATTCTTCCTATATATACATATCTCTGCGATTGTGCGCGTGGTTCTATTTTCAGCACACTGGCTACCCAGGCTTTTAATCCTGACGTTGCAGTGCCTGAAAGGAGGAGCACTTTGACCTAAACACATTTACGTGCGTTCTGTGATTCGGAAGGAAGAAAAACATCTTGATAAGGACATTGGAGCTTTGTATTTGCAAAACGGAAACTGGGGAGGCTTTCAAAGAGAGATAGAAAGATGTCTGTTATGCCCAGAGACTCTTGAATGTCAAAAAAGAAGCTGCCTCATATCGATCAAGATTGATCTGACTGGCAGAAACAAGCTAGAAATGCAGATTTTTTTCCCCTTCTTCTGCTTCCTGGTGGCAAGGATTGAATGGGGTGGGACATGTGTGTACAGAAGAGGTATGGTATCAATTTATTCTCCTCTATTAAAGCATAGAGATATATAATCCAAGAAGATTAAAAGGCCTACTCTGCTGAGGTCAAAGAGAAGGTAGACTGCGTTCTCTTGGTAGGTTTCTGGGTGAGTTGCAGTACAGTCCAACCACCATATCCTCAGGACCAGTATTGTGGTTTCACTTACCCATATTTGAAAAGAAATATGTTTAAGTATTTTCTAGGCCAGCGTTTCTCAACCTAGGTGTTGTGAGGGGAGTTTGGGAGGCATCGACAAAAGCCATCAGAAAACACACTCCTTTGGCAGCAACTACAACTCCCAAATGACAAAATCAATCCCCTGGCCAATCCCACCAGTATTCAAATTTGGGCATATCAGGCATTTGTGCCAAATTTGGTCCAGTTCCATAGTCATTTGGGTTCACGGTGCTCTCCAGAGGTTGGTGAACTACACCTCTCCTAAATCACTGTGAATTCCTCCCAAATGCCTCCAGTATTTTTTCTTGGTCATGGAGGTTCTGTGTGGGAAGTTTGGCCCAATTCTATCGTTGGTGGGGTTCAAGGGATATTTGATTGTAGGTAAACTATAAATCCCGGGTTTCTACAACACCCAAATGTCTATTTCCCCCCACATTTGAGCATATTGAGTATTCATGCCAAGTTTGGTCCAGATCCATCACGATTTGAGTCGACAGTGCTTTCTGGATGTAGGTGAACTACAACTCCAAAACTCAAGGTCAATGCCCACCAAAACCTTCCAGTATTTTCTGTTGGTCAAGGGAGTTCTGTGTGTCAAGTATGGTTCAATTCCATCGTTGGTAGAGTTCAGAATGCTCTCTGATTGTAGGTGAACTATAAATCCCAGCAACCACAACTCCCAAATGACAAAATCAATCCTCCTCAACCCCACCAGTGTTCAAATTTGGCCATATTGTGTATTTGTGCCAACTTTGGTCCAGTGAATAAAGATACACCCTGCATATTGGATATTTACATTACGATTCATAATAGCAATACAGTGTTCACTCGCTACTTCACGGTTTGCTTATTGCGGACTCGCTGTTTCGTGGATTTCAAAAAATATTAATTTAAAATATATATCATGGTATTTCTGCTGTTTTGTGGGGTTTTGCCACCGCCGCTTTCCAAGGCGCTTTCCCTCCTCAGTCCTTCCTTCCTTTCCTTCACTTTATTTTAAGTTTATAAAGACCTAAATTGTGTATAACTACTAAAATAATGTATAAATATTAAAATAAATGGAGCATCCCTACATGGAGGTTTTTCACTTATTGCGGGAGGTCCTGGAACCTAACCCCAGCAGTAAGTGAGGGAACACTGTATTACAGTTCTGAAGTAGCAACGAAAATAATGTTATGCAACCATCACAACATGGGGAACTGTTTTAAGGGGTCACAGCATTAGTAAGGTTGAGAAACACTCTTGTAGGCCCTCCAACACAATTCTATGGCATGTTTCTGGGAGTCATTCATTCCAATAATGTTTGCTGTTACGTATAGTTTTGAGTATCCACAGTGAGTCCAAAATCATATCCCCTGTGGATATGGGGGTAATACTGTATAACAAAGACTTCTGTCACAATGAAAAACTCACATAATCTCCACTGCCTTTCCTAAATCAGGTTCCTGAAATAGAATGCTTGAAGGAAAGCCAAGAATAGGTTTGGGCATGAAAAGACTTGAAAGCTTTGTTCCATTACCGGTCACAGGTTCCTGGGCATATGTTCAAAGGTACCTTAACTCTTTTAACATATACTCACCTGCTTGGGCCACTGTGTTGCACCTGGCTCCAGGTGGACCTCAGGATTCAAGTGGGAGAAATAGTAGATCTAGCCAGGTGTACTCACTCCTGCTCTGATGTGCCTTTCTCTCCCCCCCCCCCCCCCTCATTCTTTGGTATCAGGTGAGAAGACCTACAAAACAGGTGAAGTGGGAAGGCTGATTGGAAGGTCTCCTTCTTCCTTGGGTGCCATTGCCTTTACTCCCTCACCCTATCAAGGACAGAGCAGTCTCAAGATGGAAACTAAATGCCTTAAAGGCATCAGATCATGTCTGATTTTGGAAACTTAAAAAGGTCAACAAGGGTTAGTATTTGGGTGGGAGACTTCCAACAAATACCAGGTGGTTTTGGCAGTATTTTAAAGGAAGGACCTGATAAAAACATCATTGCCTAAGAAATCCCTGTGATCGACAGACAACTTGAAGGCACATGGCAAACATATTAGGAATATAGAAAACAATAAAAACAAATCTTCAGGAATAGGAGTTAACGATATTAACAAGATGACAGGTGGTGAAGGATGGAAAAGAACACAGTTTGCATTTCTTCAAGTGTTTTCTGTTAATGGGTTTATGTATTTTATTTTTTTCTTCCCCCTACACTATTATTTCCTCTCGGGATGGGATAATGAATAAACATTAAAAGTCTTTGAAATCAGGTTTGAAAATTCTCCCTAAATTATGCAGGTCTAAGATATGTACTATTTGGAAAACTTATTTTGGGAGAGCTTAAAGGTAAAGGTTTCCCATGGCATTAAGTCTAGTCATGTCTGACTTTTGGGGTGTGTGTGTGCTTCATTTCTAAGCCGAAGAGCTGGTATTGTCCATAGACACCTCCAAGGTTGTGTGGCCAGCATGACTGTATGGAGCGCTATTACCTTCCTGCAGAAGCGGTTCCTATTGATCTACTCACATTTGCATGTTTTTCAACTGCTAGGTTGATGGAAGCTGGGCATAGCAGTGGGAGCTCATCCTGCTCCCTGGATTTGAAGTGTCAACCTTTCTGTCAGCAAGTTCAGCAGCTCATCAGTTTAACCTGCTGCACCACTCCTACAACTTCCCACATTCCTTCTGGCAGAATGACCAAAGGACAATTCTGGCAACTGTAATTGGAAAAAGTAACTTTTACACCCGTATTGGCAAAGAATCTGCAATGCTTGCCAAGGTTACGTTTTCCTTATAATGCAACCTGCAAAAATGTCTTCTCCCAAACATTGCCGCTTCCACATGTGAGGCTGTATGCCTTTTCAATTTGTCTTTGAAGTCATATAATGATTCATTGGGTCAAGTTGAGTTACAGAGCTGTTTTCCTTCCATTGGGGAGGGGGTGGCAGAAAAAGGGAAAGTACACTCAGAGGCTTTCCACTAGTCGTTCTCCATGAAGGATCACCGCCTGGGTAACTTGAAACTCAAGCCGGCTTGCTACGTGCCGCGCACGTTCTCCTCTGGCTTAGGAGTGCTTTTCTGCAGAGGAGCGTCTTTAGAGTGAACGGGTGTTTCTCAGTCCTTCTTAATCCATGTCCCTTTTTGGTAAACACAAAAGCCTCATTGCACCCTTGCAAAGTAGCGTCCTCTCCCGTTTATTGTATTTGGAAATAGCACGAAATCGTATGATTGGAAGAGACTGCACGGCCATCTAGTCCAACCTTTGCCATTCAGGATGGTACAGATGCCAGATTACAATTGTACATTTAGAAGAAAAAATACTGATTTTCAATTTTTAATAGTAGTAAAGATAACAGCAGTCGTCTTCAACAATTTCTCTTACTCACATCTAAGAAAATACGTTCCGTGTAGGCATTCTCTAGAATAGATCCTTGGCTGCAATTCTGTAATATTCTTCTACTGGAAGGTGACCACAAAGATGCACTGGAGCAATGTTTCTGAACCTGTGAGTCACCAGGTATTTTGGCCTCAACTCCCAGAAATCCCAGCCAGTTTACCAGCTGTTAGGAATTTTTAGTGTTGAAGGCCAAAACATTTCGGGACTCACAGGTTGAGAAACACTACACGGGATTGCTAAAAGTACTAGAGATGTGTTCTTGCTAGGCATTTTCTAGGTACTCCAGCATGATGTTTCTCTGGTTTGCTTCTAGGGCTGCTATTGAACTTATGATGACCTTGTGAATGAAACACCTCCAAGAAAATCCTACCATGATCAGGAACTCAGGGCTGAGGCATACTCTATTGAGGATGCATCTACACAGTAGAATTAATGAAGTTTTATCCATAGGCGATACGTTCCTGAACTTACAGTGGAAATGGGAAACCATGGGTGATAGAAAACCCTTGGACAGTCTTGGACAGCAATGGCTCCCAAAGTGTTGCATTTAAGGTGGAATCCGGTGTCAAACAGGGTTGTGTTATTGTGCCAACTTTATTTTCTATCTTCATTGCTATGATACTTAATTTTGCTGATGGGAAAGCTCCCCACTGGAGTGGAAATAATCTATCGGACAAATGGCAAGCTATTTAACCTCAGCAGAATGAAAGCCAAAACCAAGGTCAAAACAACATCTGTTATAGAACTCCAATATGCTGATGACAACATAATATGTGCGCATTCAGAAGAAGACCTACAAGCCACTCTTAACACCTTTGCAGAAGCATATGAAAAGCTCGGCCTCTCATGAAATATCAAGAAAACCAAAGTGCTCTTCCAGCAGTCACCAACCAATCCATATGCAATGCCAGAAATACAGCTTAATGGTGTAACATTAAAAATGTTGACCATTTCCACTACCTTAGCAGCTACCGCTCCACAAAAGTCAACATTGACACTAAAATACAGCACTGCCTGAGCACTGTGAGAGCAGCATTTTTCCAAATGAAACAGAGAGTGTTTGAGGACCAGGACATCTGCAGGGAGACCAAGGTGCTTACTTGTAAAGCCATTGTCCTCCCAACCCTGCTATATGCCTATGAAACATGGACTGTCTACAGACATCACACACAGCTCCTGGAATTATTCCATCAGCACTGCCTCTGAAAAATCGTGCAAATCTCTTGGGAAGACGGTTAGACAAATGTCAACCTGTTGGAAGAAGCAAATACCACCAGCATTGAAGCAATGCTCCTGTGCCATCAACTCCGTTGGACCGGCCACATTGTCTGAATGCCCAATCATCATCTCCCAAAGCAGTTACTATACTCCCAACTCAAGAGTGGAAAATGTAATATTGGTGGACAGGAAAAGAGATTTAAAGATGGGCTTAAAGCCAACCTTAAAAACTGTGGGCATAGACACCGAGAACTGGGAAGCCCTGCCTCTTGAGCGCTCTAACTGGAAGTCAGCTGTGACCAGCAGTGCTGCAGAATTCAAAGAGGCATGAATAGAGAGTGAAAGGGAGAAATGTGCCAAGAGAAAGGCACATCAAGCCAACCCTGACTGAAACTGCCTTCCACCTGAAAACCAATGTCCCCACTGCGGGAGAACATGCAGAATAGGGCTCCACTGCCTCCTACGGACCCACTACCAAGACACCACAACTAGAGGACCATCATCCTCGAGCTACGAGGGATTGCCTAAGTAAGTAAGCTGTAAAGAAGACCCTATTGAAATGAATTATTTATAGTGGAAGCATGCTGTAGGATCACACTAGACTGGCAGTGCTTCCCAAACTGTGCTCCTCCAGGTGTTTCGGACTTCGGCTCTCAGAAATCCCAGCCAGTTTATCAGCTGTTAGGAGTTGAAGTCCAAAACATTGCAAAGTTTGAGAAACTCTGCCCTAGAGGACCTAGACAATGTCAAGAAAGAGAACACACTTCTAGTATTTCTGGGTCCTCCAGTACAGCTCGGTGTTCCACTACTGACTGACTGACTGACTGACTGACTTTATTATTTCTGAGTCGCCCTCCACGTTAGTGCTCCGGGCGACTTACAGCAAGGGCCAGGCTCAGGTAGTTGAGTTCCTGGTTCTGCATTAGCCATGGGCTTTCCTAAATAGCCAGGTCTTTAGAGCGGTCAGGAACTGGGGCAGGTCGAGGGAGGCTCTCTGGGTCCGGTGGCATCGAGTTCCAGAGAACGGGGGCCACAATGGAGAACGATCTCCGTCTCGTGGCCTCCAGGTGGGCCTCTTTCACGCCCGGGACGCAAAGGAGGTTCTTGTTTGCCGGTGTTGGGCCCGGCCCCGTTCCAACTACCAGTATAGAATTGCAGTAAGGACCTAGAAAATGCCCAGAGATGATATATTTTATTTAATGTAAGTAAAACCATTGGTACCGATACCATGGATATGGATGTTGTACAGTATAAGGTTTTCCTATAACTATCATGGTATTAGAACATTCTAAGTAAAATGTCAAGCCCAAGATTTTTAAGGATGAAACATTAGTAATTCAAGTAGTATCAAACTGCTATAATTGGGCATTGTGGATGTATTAATAGTTTTACTTTAGGAGCAAAATGGATGAGGAGTAACTCATTGTTTGTGAGGACTTGTTTCCTGACTCTGGTGTGAGAGTACAAGAGGTAAGAAGATGGAGGGATTTGTGTTGTCGAAGGCTTTCGTGGCCGGAATCACTGTGAGTTTTCCGGGCTGTATGGGCATGTTCCAGAAACGTTAGGAGGGGTTTGTTCATTTGTATATACAAAGAAGATTTGTAAATTTTACCAACATACAGGTGTTTCCATGTCCTCAGTTTCTGACAGCTTTGGCTCCTTTCAGAATTAATTACACATTTGTTCTTGAGAGTCTCCAGAGATAGATTCATCCCTTCAAGTGTGATGCTTCACTATTAGTATGTATGCTGTGCATTTCGGTTGCACCGGTTGAGGTTTCCTGAGCAGGTTTCTTTTTGAGTCTATGGTAGTATCATCTACATTCTGACTAGTCCCTCTGGTTCTGAAGAATTCGTTGAATGAGCCGCTCCAGAGGTCTGGTGGTTTTACTGTATCTCTGAGGCAATTAGTGAATCTGCCCCACCCCATGTAGAGGCATGGATAAGTTAACCAGTGAGTCATCCTGGGACTAAACAGGCAGCCTCTGCCCTAAGCGGCAACACATACTTTGGAAACCACTGCCCTGCCTAATTCTTTGGCTTGTGAATGGACCATAGCATCCCTAGCAATCACAGCCCATCCATTTGAAATGAACCTAGCTACGACGAGAGAGGAGCTCCCTCTAGATCAGTGTTTCCCAACCAGTGTGCTGTGGCACACTAATGTGCCATGAGCGATCATCAGGTGTGCCATGGGAAATTGGAACCTCCAATACTCTTTCTTCCCCCTCCTGTCGAACACTTTTTCTTCTCCACTCGAGCTCCCTTCTTCCCAGCCTCACTCTGCTTGCTTTGCCTCGCTTTACTCTGGGGCGAGTCTCTGTAATAGTGCCCGCACAGGTCACGTCTTCCTCCCTCTCCCCTCCCCTCCTGAACACGCTCACGCTACCCCCTCGGATCAAAATGGCGGCAGAAGCGGCAGTGTAGAAGAAAAAGTGTTTGGCAGAAGGGGGAAGAAAGAGCGCGAAGGGGGAGGAAGAGGTCTCTGTCGAAAGCTGGCATGGGCAAACTTGGACCTTCCAGGTGTTTTGGACTCCAACTCCCACCATTCCTAGCAGCCTCAGGCTTTTTTCCTTTTTCCCCTCAGCCACTTAAGCAGGAAAGGGCTTCAGGCTGTTAGGAATGGTGGGAGTTGAAGTCCAAACCATCCAGTGGGCCGAAGTTTTCCCATGCCTGTTTTAGGGACCTTAAAGTGGTGAGCCTCCTTCCAACATTGTGATTCTGGCTAGAAAACAAACAACAACATAACATAACATTGTTTGAGTCCACAGTGCTCTCTGGGTCTAGGTGAACTACAACTTCCAAACTCAAGGTCAATGCCCACCAAACTCTTATAGTATTTTCTCTTGGTTATGAGAGTTCTGTGTGGGAAGTTTGTGTCTTTCTGCCATTCCTGCCAGGATATCTATGTTGTGTTCATCGAAACAGGTCCAGGTTTCACACTGAGTGTATAAATACATTTTAAAACATATTAACTGTATGTATTACTGTGTTAGAGTGTCATTTTGTGTCATTTTGGTTGGTGGTGTGCCCCAGGATTTTGTAAACGTAAAAAATGTGCCATTTTTGTAAGCTCAAAAAAGGTGGAAAAACACTGCTCTAGATATCTCAAAGGCCCTCCATTGCAATTCTATGGTATGCCAAGTCAGGAAGTTGTAAAGCAATGCTAATTATTTGGCTTGTGAATGGACCATACGTAGCATCCCTAGCAATCACAAGCCATCCATTTGAAGTGAACCTAGCTATGCCTACAGAGGTCCTCCCTCTAGATATCTCAAAGGCTTTCCATTGCTATTCTATGATATGCCAAGTCAGGAAGTGAGGTAATTTAATAGTGTTTGGTCATATTTGTGGTGTCATGTACCCATGGTCCAGCTGAGAACTTATCCCTCGTGTATATGGTGGTCATACTGTACTAGACGTTTTCTCCTGCTTCGTAGACTAGGTCCAGGACACACCAAGAAATGCATTCAAATGGCAAGAAATGGTATTACGCCTAGACCAGTGATTCCCAGCCTGTGGTTCGTGGACTACCAGTGGCCTGCAGGAAGGAAAATATGGTCCACGGCCTCACCGTTACTACACCGTTGCCTTGAAATCACGCAGCATCGAGAGCGACTCACGAAACTCTCTTATAGTGCCAAGGCAACAGGGATGTCGGGAGAGGAGATGCTAACTACCCACAAAAGATTACTACTACCACATCAGCTCTAGATTATTAAATATGGTTTCTGTGGATGAGCACATGGCGACTACTGGGTGGCATATGTTCTGTATCAGAAACTAGAGCTGTTGTGGTCTATCCAATGCAGTTTTCTGCTTCAGCACCCCAAATAACCAAACCGAATCTAAAGTTGACCAAAAACTGATTTGTAACCCTTTTGGTACTAATACTGGAGAGTGCTCCCTGGTGAAAGTGGTCCCTGGTTTAAAAAAGGTTTGGAACCGCTGGCTTAGACTTTAGAAAATTCTTCTTGGTGGTACAAGTTTGACAGTAGAATGGGCTGCCTTGACAAATGGTGAAATCTCCTTCTTTGATTGTTTTTAAACGGAGTGCTTTTGGTAGCACTTTAGCTGTATATTCCTGTATAGCAAGAGGTTGGACTAGAGATGGTTGCAGTCTTTCCAGATCTACAATTGTGTTTCATTTCAATGAATGTGGGGAATCTGTATTTCTAAAAGTTGCAGAGAGCTCAGATAAATTAGTACTGTATTGCATGTTTTTTTTAAATCTTTAATATGAGGAATTCCCTACAATTGCTTGCACTGTCCTGGAGAAAATGTTAATCCCAAGATCCCCTCTGGATGCCTGAAGCTGTGAAATATAGCAAACCATATAGTTTAGTTATAAATTGGCAGGCAACTTGGAGACATGTACCCATGGCTTTCATTGATCATGTGCTTAAGCATAGAATCTTGTTTTCCTTTTGACATTAAGTCTAGTCGAGTCTGACTCTGGGAGGTGGTGCTCATCTCAATTTCTAAGTCGAAGAGCCGGTGTTGTCAGTAGACGCCTCCATGCATGTTTTCAAACTGCTAGGTTGGCAGAAGCTGGTGCTAACAACAGGAGCTCACCCCGCTTCCTGGATTCAAACTGCCAACCTTTTGGTCAGCAAGTTCAGCAGCTCAGTGGTTTAACCCGATGTGCCACTGGGGGCTCCTACATTTTCTTATTTAACAAAAGGGGGAAGGTTCAAGGGGCTGCAATGGATCAATAGCATTTCAGTGGATAAATTCATTTTGCGATAAGATCATTTTGAGTTAAGAGCTCAGTCATGGAATGAATTAAACTCTTAACTCAAGGTATCACTGTAAGAACAATTTTGCATTCGAGCGTTTTTGATTTTGTGTAAAACCCACCTTTATCTTGGATAAGGCTGAACTTGGACTTCCTTTAAACATTCAAAATATTTAATCGGGAGTTTCACCATGAGATGTCCAAAGCAATAGAGTCCTACGTGTATTATAGATTCAGTGAGTGAATGCAGCAGTGGTAGGATCATGTACAGCAGAGTTATGGTATTCCAAATGTTGTACTATTTCAACCCATGAACCCTGACAAACTTAGAAGAGCTTTAATGTGTTATTGAAGGCTTTTATGGCCGGAATCACTGAGTTTTCCGGTCTGTATGGCCATGTTCCAGAAGCATTCTAAATACTAGCAAAGCATTGAATTGGCAAGGAACTGACATTGGTCTCGGAGACTCTGTGAAAAGCCTCCCTGGCAGATTGCTCATGGCCTTATCTGATTTGTCTGACCACACAATGCCACTGTAATTACAGCTCCTCATCGCCTCTGCTAGCAATTTAGGATAGGGCTGCCGGTCATCTCTAAAGCATTTTGCAGTGTGAAGGCATCCCTGTAATGTGTGAAGTGCACTTATGCAGCTCAGAGGTTAATCGGTACTCTTGTTGTCCATCAAAACCGCCCATCATAGCTGATCATAGCAAATTGTTCAGAGGTGAAGCCATTGAGCGGCTGATAGATTTCAGTTGCAGGTAGGAATACCGTACTGAAGAAATAAGGGAGGCCACTGCAGAAAATTCTCGTGGTACAAATAGGAACTCCTCTGCCACTTTGCTTTGGAGAGATAATGGAATCCACTGTACATGAAACAGGGCTATCCATTTAGGCAGCATTTTGCTCCATGTTTTCGTCCAGGAGTCTCTGTTAAGGACATAAATTTGGAAGGGAAGGATATAGATATGTTGCTATTTCAGTGGCCACATCTGCATAGCAGCTCCTGTGTTTGTTTGTCTGTGGATTTTTAATTATGCTACCATCATTAATGCATTAGTTGAGGTTGCAGTTCATTGAATTGTATGTACTAATCAGTTTGGAATTTAACCATAATGCTTGCTGTCTTGTGTTTTAACCAGTGTGGTCCAGCTTCTGCACATAGGCAACACTCCAGGCATAGCTAAGGGATTCAAGGGACTTCCACAACTCAATTCAGTTTACTTGCCTCCAGTTCAGATCTCAGCCATGAAAGCATTGTAGTGCTCTGGCCAAAACATTTCTCTCTCAGTCTGATCCATAATTGAGCTTTCATTTTTGCTGTGTTTTTGCTGTGAATAATCCATTGATTATTCATGGATTTGATCAGCATGCTCTCTCCAGCATGACTCTGTAGTCAACTTCTACCATGGAGTTGTGTGAAGGACCCTTCCTCAACCTGGGGGTCGGAACCCCTGGGGGTGTCAGAGAAGTTGCTGAAGTCCATCAGAAAACACATACTTTTGGTGTTCTTAGGAACCCCTTTGGCAAAGAAAGCTGAAGATCTCTCCACCTATCCTTTTCTTCCTATTTGGAAACAGATGGTGAATCCTCTCAGCCAAGCAGTGGGCTGTTTCTGAGAGTCCAAGTGGGGAGGAAAGAACTTGGCGCATGGCAGTGTGTCAAGGTCTATTTTCCCCAAACTCCACCAGTGTTGAGTATTCGTATTGATTATTTGTGCCAAGTGTGGTCCAGCTCTAACTCCAAAACTCAAGATCAATGCCCACCAAACCCGTCCAATATTTTCTGTTGGTTGTGGGAGTTCAGTGTGCCAAGTTTGGTTCAATTCCATTGTTGGTGGAGTTCGGAATGCTCTTTGGTTGTAGGTTAACTATAAATCCCAGCAACTACAACTCCCAAATGACAAAATCAATTCCCCCCAACCCCACCACCAGCATTCAAATTTGGCCGCATGATGTATTTGTGCCAAATTTGATCCAGTGAATCAAAATAGATCATGCATATCAAATACTTACATTAAGATGAATTACAGTAGCAAAATTACAGTTAAACCATTGTATGGTTGGTGGTCACCACAACATGAGGAATTGTAATAAAGACCACGGCATTAGGAAGGTTGAGAACCACTGACCTAGAGAATCCTTGCGGGAAGCCTCTGGCCATTAGTTGACCCTCCTATAGAAGTTGACCATTGAATTGTGTTGAAAACCCCCCCAGAGATTCTTTGAGAGGTTAAAAGTGTGTGTGTGGGGGGGGGGGTGTTTTTATACTTACGGTGACACGTAAGATGAACCTATTGTAGGTTTTCATTGGCAAGATTTGTTCAGGGTTTTTTGGGGGGTCATTCCTTTCCTCTGAGGCTGAGATAAAGTTGAAAGTCACCCAGTGGGTTTCAAAGGTCAAGCAGAAATTCAAACCATAGACATCCTAGTTAGCACCCAAACCGCTTCACCACTCTCTTGCTCTTTTGAAAGCACACATATGCATAGAAATTGCAGTAGTGAGATCACAGACAAAGACAACAGAAGCAGCAAATTAAAGGCTTCCTCTTCCACTTAACTGCGGAAATGCTTTGAAATGCTTCTAAAGCCAAGGTTTCTGCTTGACTGGCAGTTGACAATCTCATTGACTATTTTACCCAGTTGCCCTGTGCAATTTGCTTTTAAGATTAGCAATTGACCAGATTGGTCGTTTGCACTGTATTCGCCCATTTTGCCAAATTTCAGCAGCTCAGAACAGATTTTTTTACATGTATTTTGTCTACCACTTTTGAGGGTTTGAAAAAACCAGGTTAGTGGCTACTTGTAATCCATATTTGGCTCAGTTTTATTTTAGCATGACAATTTGTGTGTGGATTAACCAATACAGGATTTATTGACACTCTGCCAGGCTGAGTCTAAAACTTACAGACAGGTTTTTTTAATAGCTTACATTTTCTTTAAAAAAAAAAAAGACCAGACTCGAGGATTTAAGGCAAATGGGTCAATAGTGCTTATTTTGGAAGGGAGAAATTAAAAATATCCTTCGTTAATAAGAATTTCAGTGAAAAACAGTTGAGCCCTCTAAGATAATTGAGACAAGAACCCCCAGTGATTCTAATTAGGCTAGAGAGCAAAGATAGTTTTGGTTCAGGAGGGAAAAACTACGTTTTTATATAGATATGACTTGTAAGCCGCTCTGAATGCCCTTCGGGGTGAGAAGGGCGGCATATAAATGCCGCAAATAAATAAATAAATACAGATAAAATGAAACTATTTCCATTGGCAAGGCTTAGCTTACAAAGGAAAGTCTAGGCCCTAACCCATCAAAGAATGGCATTACAAAAATAACAATGTTTGGGAAGTTTCATAAAGTAGTGATTTTACTACTGTTATAAATTGTAATGTAAGTATCTGACATGCAAGATCTATTTTCATTCATTGGACCAAATTTGGCATAAGTACCCGATAGGCCCAAACTTAAGTACTGATGGGGTTGGTGGGGATTGATTTTGTCATTTGGGACTGGGATTTATAGTTCACCTACAATCAAAGAGCATTCTGAACTTCACCAACAATGGAATTGAACCAAACTTGGCACACATAACTCCCATGACCAACAGAAAATACTGGAAGGGTTTGGCTGGGCATTGACCTTGAGTTTTGGAGTTGTAGTTTATTTATTTTATTTATTTATTTACTTACTATATTTGTATACCGCCATTCTCAACCGTAGGGCAACTCTTGGTGGTTTACAAAGCGGCACAATTCGATGCCAACAATATAAAAACAGATAAAACAATTAAACATAGTTAAAAATTACAATTGCATAATAAAACCATAAATCCTCCACAATTCATTACCAAATTATTGTCCAGTCGCATTGTCCAGACATTCCAACGTCAGAGTTATCAGCTACACTTTAGGAAAAGCCTGTTCAAATAACCAGGTCTTAACTTTTTTACGAAATGTTAAGAGGGTGGGGGCCGATGTCATATATCCCTGGGGGCGGCACTCCACAGCCGAAGGGCCACTGCTGAGAAGGCCCTGTCTCTCGTCCCTGCCAGCTGCATCTGTGAGGATGGCAGGACTGAGAGCAGGGCCTCCCCAGAAGATCTTAAATACATCCAGAGAGCATTGTGGACTCAAACAATGATGGATCTGGACCAAACTTGGCATTAATATTCAATATCCCCAAATGTGAACACTGGTGGAGTTTGGGGAAAATAGACCTTGACGTTTGGCAGTTGTAGCTGCTGGGATTTATAGTTCACCTACAATCAAAGAGCCCCTTTGTGATGGTCTTTGGCGACCTCTCCAAAAAAACAAACAACCCCTTGCAACCCCTGATTGAGAAACAGTGTACTAATGAATGCTCAAGTCCCATTCTACACTATGGCATACTAAAATTCTGTCCCTGTATAAAAGGACACAATCAAGCTTTGGTTTTTGGATTGTGTGTGTGGAATATTTTCAATCTGTGGATACAAAATCTGTGACTATGGAGGACTAACCATACGTGTTTTTAAGTTCTTTTGATGTGATGCTGCCGGAACTTACGTCCACGTAGGTGTTTCTCGGAAACGTCCTTCGAGCCTCCTTGTTTTTCCTGGATTGCATTCGTTTTCCTTGTGTCAGGCTGTAATGTGGTACTCGCTGTTACGTCAAGTCCATCCCCCGCCACTGTTGCCCCCCAAGCCTCCTTGCTGTGCCGATTTCCCTGCTGGGCTTCCTGGTTACACTGAGCGCAAGCAAATAAATTACCTTGCTCATTTGCTGTGTGCTCTATTGCAGCCTGCCATATGTTTGAGCCTGATAGAGATTCTTATCTGCTGGGGCTAAAATTACCCAGTGAAGGATGAATGACATTTCTTATCAAGGGCTTTGCTGAATCAGAGAAAAGGGGGAGAAGGCAAAGAGAAACTGGTGCCGATTTCCAGGGAGTTACGTGGCCAAGGGGCCCCCACATGTTGGGTGGCAAAGCTTGCGTTGCAGGCTGTTTTCACTGAAGGAGGGGCAGCATGGCAGGGTTTGGGTCTCCAGGGATGATGTTTTAAGAAAACACAGAATTTGTAATGCTGCTGGTTCAAATGGTCAAAAAGAAAACTATTTATTTGAGGTTCTTGTGCCATTGTTGCAAAACTTGGTCACCCTCTTGGCTTTACACATTAATTGCTCTGTTAACTCACAGAAAGGGATCATATTGTTAACTTGTTTGGAGTGGTTTCTTTTTTTTCAGACCTCACAATTTTTTAGACATGTTTGGACATTTAGTCTGGCATTGTGACTTCCCCAAGCGCTTGATTGTTCATATTACCTCATTGAGTCGGATAGTACTTTGTGTTGTGTTTTAAAGTGGTTTCTGACCATAAAGCTGTAGCCTAAATGCCTGATCTTTGATACTAAGCAGGGACAGCCCTGGTTAGTACATGGATAGGAGACTACCAATATTTTATTTATCATGACAGAAGCAAATTGAGAACACGGCTATAGTGTATAGAAAAATCACAAACAAACTTTGCATTATGTATTTTGATCAGAAGCTGGCCACTTGTTGTATGTCGTTGTTCACTATGCATGTAAAAAGGCATTGGATGTTTACCTCATATGTGTAGTGCAATCCACTCTGAGTCCCTCCGGGGAGATAAAGCGGAATATTCATAAAGTGTGTTATTATTATGTTCTCTCCAGCATGACTCTGTAGTCAACTTCTACCATGGAGTTGTATGTAGGTCCTAGAGATTCCTTGTGGGAACCCTACTCTGGCCATTAGTTGGCCCTCCAGTAAAAGTTGACTATTGAATTGTGTTGGAAAACCTAGAGATTCTTCAGAAGGTTAAAAAAGTGTTTTTTTATTTGGTTTTTAAGCTTATGGTGACTCTAAGGTGAATCTATTGTAGGTGAGGAAGACCTCACAGCCTCTGGTGTCGCTGTGAGGTCTTCCACTGTGCATGTGGCAGGGCTCAGGTTGCATTGTAGTACATGATCTGTGGTTTGCTTTTCTCTACACTTGCATTAGAGCTTGAAATGCTCGACAAGCATCTTGAGCTCTGAGAATTACCTGGGAAGGAATCCCACTGGAGCATTGCAGGACACCAAAATACCTGGGAGTCACTCTGGATCGTGTTCTGCCTTATAAGAAGCACTTCTTGAATATCAAGCAAAAAGTGGGTGCTAGAAATAATATTGTATGAAAGCTGAATGGCACAAACTAGGGATCACAACTAGATACAGTGAAGACGTCTGCTCTTGCGCTTTGCTACTCTGCTGCTGAATACCCATGCCCAGCGTGGAATGCATTGCACCACCTTAAAACAGTGGATGTGGCTCTTAATGAGACATGCCGTATTATCATAGGATGTCTGTGCCCTACACCACTGGATAAATTATACTGTTTAGCCGGTATTGCACCACCTGACATCCTTCGGGAAGTAGCAGCTAATAATGAAAGGACCAAGGCAATGATATCTCTGGCCCATATTCAGCATGCCAACACTATAAATCAAGAAACAGCCTCCTAAGATCGAGACTACCAGTAAATAACAGGTATTGTAGGCTCTAATTCAGAGGAAGGAAATGGCAAACCATCTCAGAGTATACCTTGCCTGTTAAAACTCATGAGGTCACCAGAAGTTGACAGGTTCCTTGAAGGCACCTACAACCCCAGTGAGTACCAGATGTTTTAGTCTATATCTCAGAGGTTTCAGTGAAATCACCTCTGAGTATTCCTTGCCCAAGGAAACTCTGAAATCCATGGGATTGCCGTAAGTCTATAGACAGCTTGCAGATACGTGCCGTTTCCTATGAGATAAAGACTACAGTACCTGGTATTTGTTGGTGGTTTGCCATCTAAGTGCTAACCAGAGATGGCCCTGCTTAGCTTCCAAGATGAGGTGGGATCTGGTGCTTTGAAGATCGGCCGACCTTATATGCCATTAAAAAAACCAAAACTTCTATGCCCTTGTTTTCCAGTTAGGGTCTCTGAATATTCAGTTCTTTACCCCTCTTTGCTTGCTCTTCAGGCCAACAAGAGTGCAGCAGTTAAAGTGCCTCTTCTTCCTCGTACTGTTTATTATCCTTAATTGCTTAAATTTGCCTTTGAGCTCATGGGAAATGCAGCCTTGGAAGATTGAGAGCATGGCAGATCTCCAGGGAGACAGCGATGCTTGAAAGATGAGAGCTGTGGTGAAGAGCAATTACCAAGCCCACAAAGTGGCTTATCTTCCCTTCTGTTCCTCCTGGGTGCTTGAGGGGCACATTGTGTAGAGCTTATTGGAAATGACAGATTTGTGTGTATGCCTCTTAGGTTGCTATGTGGGCCATACAGCAAAATAAAACAAAATCCACAAAAGAGTGATGCCTTTATTGGCCAACCGGAATGAACAACATGTGTTTCATGCAAGCTTTTTAAGCTCTGCTGGCTCTTTCAGCAGGCAAAAAGTGCATAGGTGAAGAAGTAGGGTAGAGGATGATGATGTTGATGGAGTCACAGGCCTCTACTTGGCACAGGTGAAGAAGAAGTGGGTTAGGGGATGATGATGATGATGATTTTTTTTTCATGTCAGGAGCAACTTGAGAAACTGCAAGTCCCTTCTGGTGTGAGAGAATTGGCCATCTGCAAGGACAACAAAGATTATGATGATGTCACAGGACTCTACTTGGCCAAGAAGGAAATTGCCTCTCTGCATTGAGGTCCCTGCAAACTACTGAACAATGACAGAAATAACATCTGTTGCACAAGGAAGGACTCCCAACACCATCACTCTTTCCCACATCCTCTCCTGTATGACTTTCTAAGATAACTTTTACCTGATGAAAAAGCCAGTGGAGCGTCCAAAGCTTGCATGAGAGCAAATCATGCCATGATGCATGTTGTATAGTTTGATTGACCAATAAAATATTGCTCTTTTGTAGACTTTGGCGTGTGTATGTGTGTGTGTGGCATTTCCTGTCTGGTGTCTACAGTGAAGGAAGATGGTTTGAAGGATGCAGCTATACTAATGTTAAGTTGGTGGAAAGAAGAGGCCACCTCTATGTCCTTTCCAAGATATTGGATGTTCTCCCTCCCCATCCATCCTTCTATTTTTCATTCCTCCCATATGAAACCCAAGGAAATATTAAAGTGGGAGTTTGAACCTAGCTCTCCAGACACATAGTCCAATGCTCAAATCATTACATCCTCTTTATTAAAAGTAATATATTTAAAATTACAGTGTCAACATATATTAAAAAGACTAAAATGTATACAAATTTAGTGTTTAGACTTGAGTCCCATTTATATGTGTAAGAAAATATAGGTGTTTCAAAATCCAAAGGACTTCTGGTCCAAAGCTTTTAAGATAACGAAGAACAGGTCTGTATTCCAGAGCAGAACGCTGTATTCCAAATGAGACCTGACCAATGGGACTATTTCTTCCTTTATCTTGAAAACTATGCTTCTATCAGTGCAGGCTAAAATAGCATCCATCATCTTTGTTGTACCACCACACTGCTGTATCATGTTCAAACTACACACAATAGGAAGCCCAGTGTCCTTGATGAGAGTCCACCCCCAAGAAACGACAATTGGGTAGATAGGAAATGAGGAAATGATTTGTGTAACCAGGGACACTTTGACCAGGGACCACTCTCCAACATTAATACCAAAAGGGTAACAAATCAGCTTTTGGTCAACTTTAGATTCAGTTTGGTTATTTGGGGTGCTGATTCAGATAGATCATATCAGCTCTAGTTTCTGATACAGAATATATGCCATCCAGTAGGCGTCATCTCCTTTCCTATAGAACACCATATTTAATAATCTAGAGCAGGGGTGCTCATTAGGTAGATCGCGATCGACTGGTCGATCCCGGGACCAAAGGAGGTCGATCCCAGCTGGATGGGGCACTTCTGAGGGGGGCGGAGCCATGCCGCACCAAGCCCCACCCCCTCCCCCGGCTTCAGCACTTCCGCAGCTTCTGCAGGCTAGAGGAGGGTAATGCCAAGCCAGTGGTGGCTATCTATGCCACCACTGGCTTGGCATTACCCTCCTCTAGCCTGTAGAAGCTGCGGAAGTGCTAAAGTCAGAGGGGAGAGGGGGTGGAGCCATGCCGCGCCAAGCCCCGCCCCTCCCCCAGCTTCAGCGCTTCCGCAGCTTCTGCAGGCTAGAGGAGGGTAATGCCAAGCCAGTGGTGGCTATCTATGCCACCACTGGCTTGGCATTACCCTCCTCTAGCCTGCAGAAGCTGCGAAGTGCTAAAGTCAGAGGGGAGAGGGGTGGAGCCAGGCCATGCCAAGCCCCACCCCTCCCCTGCTCCACCCTGCTTCTCTCTCGGTAGATCTTTCAGACTTGGTTTTATTCTAAGTAGCTCGCATGCTGAAAAAGTGTGGGCACCCCTGATCTAGAGCTAATGTGATCTATCTAATGCAATTTTCTGAATCAGCACCCCAAATAAACCCAGGAATGGGCCCAAAAAACAAAGCCACCAAGGTTCCCCTTCTTCCAGGTGCCACATGGAATGGTTCTGCTCGGGGAGGGAGGAGAAGGAGAAGCAGCAGTCAGGAGGTTTATTGTCACAGCTTTTGTGGGTCGTCAGCCTCTCTCCTCCCATCATCTCCGTTGCCTCGGCACTATAAGAGGGTTTCGCGAGAACAGCTGCTCTCATTGCACCGGTGTAGTAACAGTGAAACTGTAACGACTCTCCAACACTCGGTAAGGATCACGCGTAGATTGAAAGCACGGTCCAACACGATTTTATTGCAGGTACGACACATGTGAAGCAAAAGCACCTGCCCGCCACCAAAACACAACTTATATACCCCAACCCCCTCCCATCGCCCATGCAATGTCCAGGCAGGGTTGCACCATATCCGGTGATTCAGCATATCCCATAGTCCAAAGGGATGTGACCTCATGGCCCCATGAGTCAGCATTAGGGGTCCAATTGTCCAATGTCCAGGCTCAGAGGAGTTACATCACTTCCCCCTGCAGCCTTGCACACATGTGGAAGTTACCTCACTTCCACATGACTCAGCACAGTCTTATATAACTGGAGCCCAAGGTCACCCAAGAACTAGGGCAAAGGTCGATGCAATCTCATGCCAGGCTGGGAGCTTGAACTTCACCCAAGCTCAAGTCTCCCAATCCTGACAGAAACTGCAGACCATATTTTAGTTCTTAGGGACCACTTGGGGCCATGGACCACTGGTTGGAAATCACTGCTCTAGAAAGAGACTCAAAGCATCTAACAATAAAAGCAATAGCATATATTATTTAAAACTTTAAAAAACAAGCAAACATTACAATAGAACTAAAGAGAAAAATATTAAAAATGCAAAAAATGTAATAAAACCATTAAACAAATCTAGTAAAATGCATAATACGAGGGCGGGTCAATAAGTCAGTGACTTTTTGAATATCCCACCTCTTAACTGAAAGGGCAACACTGCTCCTATCAACAGGCATCCTTCAGTTGACTCCTGTCAAAATTTGAACAAGCTGTGTCATTTAGTTTGTGTTTGACAGCCATTGATAGCAGACTACCGCGTGATTTGAGGAGAAAATGGAAAAAAGTGAATTCCGTGTGCTCATTAAGCATTATTTCTTGCGGAAAAAAACCATCACTCAAATCAAGGCTAAGCTTGATAAATACTATGGGGACTCTGCACCATCAATTTCAATGGTAAAAAGTGGTTTGCTGAATTTCATTGTGGCCGTACAATCATGGAAGATGCCGAACGTTCTGGACACCCAGTTGAGGTATCTACACCCGAAACAATTGAAAAAAATCACAATATGGTGTTGGCTGATCGGAGATTGAAAGTGCAAGAGATTGTGGAAGCCATAGGCATCTCACGTGGCTCAGTGGTTTCAATTTTAAATGATCACTTGGGTATGAAAAAGCTTTCCGCAAGATGGGTGCCGCGCTTGTTCACAACCGACCACAAACACAATCGTGTAACAATTTCACAGGAGTGTTTGGCATTGTTCAACTGCAATATGGACGAGTTTTTGCGCTATTTCGTAACCGTGGAGCCACCACAACACACCAGAGACCAAACAACAATCAAAACAGTGGGTTTCTTGGGGTGAATTGGTGCCAATTTTGTGGGTTTGTCAGCCAGTAAAGTCATGGCGACCGTTTTTTCGGATGCAGGCGGTAGAATCCACATTGACTACCTTCAAAAGGATAAAACAATCAATGGTGAATATTATGCCAACTTATTGGGTCAATTTAATGATTTGGGGGGGGGATGACTGCATTTGGGCAAGAAAAAAGTTATTTTGCACCAGGACAATGCAAGGGTGCACACATGTGCAGTTGCCATGGCAACAATCCATGAATTGGGATACTTATTGCTCCCTCATCCGCCCTATTCTCCGGATTTAGCCCTGAGTGACTATTTCTTGTTTCCAAACCTGAAGAAATGGCTTGGCAGAAAGAGATTTGACTCCCAACAATGAAATCTTCTCACAAACAAAAACCTGTGTTTCATTCAAAAAGTCACAGACTTATTGACCCGCCCTCGTATTTTGTTTATATCCAACTTTTCTCTCTAGTGGCTAAAATATGGAATTTGTTGCTTACTTCCAAACCAGATCAGCAAGGAATGATTATGCCCATTAGGTATTGAATATTTAGTGGCAAAAAATTCCCACGTTGCTATATTTCTTTATCTACTCTTCTATTTTCCCCAAGTCATGAAAAGGGAAAGTAGTGGCTAGAACCCTGATCAGAAGGATTTGAAATGCAACCTTCTTATGACGTGGTCCAATTTTCTTCATATGTATGTTTATTTGTGACATATGTGTCGGTTATAGTAGATATGCCCCAAATACTGTTTTCAAAGTCTGCTTTGAAGACCAGAAATGCAAGTGGGAGTAATTTTTGCAGTAGGGTTTTCGAAAACCAAGCCGCTTTGAGTTTCCGCGCAAGATACCAATCACAAAAGTTTGTGTCTGTAATAGAAATGATAAAGTGTCAGAGGAGTGAATGAGTCAGCCTTCCTTTTTTCTGAGCATCCTTCCCCTGTGCTATTTTTAATGATGCATTTGTAGCGGAGGCTGTAGGTGTTACATAGCAGATGTCAGAGTTTCCCAGGAGGCTAAAACGTGACCCGGTTTGGGTTCAAGGGGCCACAGTCATCCCAGTGTGCGGGCTCAAGGAAAGGGTGAGAAGTTTTGGGGAAAACTGTGGGACTCTGCCCTTTCCGTGGCCCCAAACCCATTATGCACATTTGAGCTTTACCCAGAAATGTCACCAACTACAGCATTTAAATATACTTCTTGAATTTCCACATATGTTAGTAAGGCGCTGAGGACAACAGTCTAAATACCCATTAGATCTTGGAAGCCAAGCAGGATCATCCCTCTCAAGTACAGGCAGTCTCTGAGTTACAAACATCTCACTCAGATGTGTTAGAGAGGTGAAAAACAATAAAATAATAAATCTAATAGAATTTGTGATTGTACTTGGAATATGCATTGCTTTTAATGACAAATCTCAGAATCTTTCAAGCAGACTAGCCAGGTATGTTGTGCACCTTTGGTCTTGTCTTTCCTCCAGATTTCTCAAGGCTGAGTTTGTGATCTTTTTTGCATCCTCCTAACAGTCTCTGTGGGATCCGTGAAATGGAAGATCAAGACAGGTTATCCTGGTTTTCATTCAGGAGAGCTTCAGTTGTGTATTCTTGCATGGCAAAGGCTTTGTGAGCATTGTGGTCCCTTCCAGCTCTAAGAGTCTATAATTATAATCTTTTTCTGAGCCCTGGACAAAGGTCACATGAAATTGGGCTGAAGAACTTGTGTATTTTACTCCTGGGACCCTTGCACACCTCACAATTCTCTCACTGTGGGTACATCTACACTGTAGAATTAATACTGTTTGGCACCACTTTCACTGGCATGGCTCAGTTTTATGGAATCATGGAATGTGTAGTTTTACAAGGGTGTTAGCCTTCTTTGCCAACGGGCACTGGTGCTTCACCAAACTGCAACTTTCAGGTTCCCATCGCATTGAGCCGTGGCAGCTAAAGGTGTGTCAAACTTCACTCATTTTACAGTATGGATACACCCTATAATTGCACATTTACAAAAATACTAGAGCTCTCTGGACTGTGAATTCTACATTCCCCCAAGTTCCCATATGATGCAACCATGGAAGTTAAAGTGGAATTATATTGCTAGAATTATGTAGTGTGTGAAGATCTCTGATCTAAGCTTACATTTCAGCTCCCCAAAGATCCGGGATATTTTTTCCTTGGCACAATAATATTTCTCCTAATAGCTTTCCTTGATTTGGCAGTGGCTGTATTTCAGTTATCCGATGTTGGTGCTGAAACACAGAAGGTTTCTGGGACACTCCCTTGCTGACTTTCGAAGAAACCGAATCGCAAGCAACCATGTCACTCACTCACAGTGTCTTTGCTGCTTGCAAGATAGCATCTCTCATTAACCAAAGGCGGAAATTAATAAATGGTTGCAAACCTCTGGGTGAGGGCTATATTTACCCCGCAGCATGTAAATGCACCAGGATTAGAAGCCACTTCATCGTCCTGTGTGGCAGGACTCTTTTTTTTTTTTAGAGGCTGGAGCTTGACAACCAGATGCTGAAAGACGACAGATCTACAAATAGAAGTACAGACTGAACTGAGATTGTAAGGGGATTTCAGAACCAATTATGTCACTTCAACAAGGATGCCTAAAGGTTCTTCTAGCTAGAAATGGGTTCTGCAGAATTTAGATGCATTTAATCAAAGTACTTAATAGATAGATAAGACAAAAAATAAAGTCTACTATTGTTCTTTAACATGAAATTTGTTATCATATTTATTTACATCCCATCTAGATAGATGGATAGATTTTTTTCTCTTCCTGCAAAATTCTCCTCTTTCAGGGCTCAAGGGGTGCATCTGCATTGCAGAATGAATGCAGTTTGACACCACTTTAACTCTCATAGCTCAATCCTATGCAACGTGGAGTAATTTGGTGATGCACTATCATTCTTTGGCAGAGAAATCTAAAATACCTTGTAAAACTACAACTCCTTTGAATCCATAGCATTAAGCCATGCCATTTATAGTAGTATCAAACTGCATTTATTCTGCAATGTAGATGCACCCCTTGACACCCCCCCCCCCTTGAAAGAGGACAGTTATGAAGGAAGAGAAAAAAGCCAAGCAACAGATTTCATGCTGTCTTTCTGCTGTCTATATAGAGCTTGTTGCAAAAGGAAGTCTTCTTACTTTCCCATGAAAAGAGTTTTGCATAGATCTATAATCATGATAGCACTACATTTTCTAGATTTCTGATATTTGTAACCTCATAGTTTAATCTTACATGGTTTCCTAAGCCCTTGTTTCTTCAACATTTCATTTTCAGTTAGAAGTCTCTTAACTCGCAAGTTCAACTGTTTCATCTTTCAACCCAAAGTCTTCCTCACACTCCCCAGGAAACTCAAATTGTACATTCAGGTTAGGAATCACACAGCCCTCCAGAGTTTGCGGGATGGTAACTCCAAGCACTCCTCATCATTGACTGAGGATGCTGTGTGTTGGTGCTCCCAACAGCTGGAGGGTTGCATGACTGTGGACCATGTAAAACCGGTATGGGCAAACACAGGCCCGGGGGCTGGATGTGGCCCCTTGGGCTCTTTTCTCAGGCCCTCCTCCCTCACACCATCCTATCCTTCCTTCCTTTTCTCTTTCCTTCCTCCTTCTCTCCCTCCTTTCCTTCCTTACCTCCCTCTTTCCCCCTCCCTCCTTTCTTCTATCTTCCTTCCTTTCTTCCTTCCCTTTTGTCTTCTCAATTCCCTTTCTCCATTCTCTTCCACCCTTCCTTCTATCCATCCATCCATCCAACCTTCTCTTTCCCCTTCCTTCCTTCCTTCCTTCTCTTTTTCCTTCCTCCTTTCCTCCTGGGGAATATTTAGCTGGGAGAATAGATGGTTAAGAAAGAAAATGAGAACAATGTTTCAAGATTTAAATGGGGTGCCCCATTGAGGAGGTGGGGGAAAAATTTTCTGTTGCTCTAAAGACTAGGGCACAAGAGAGCAATGTTTTCAAATAGCAGGGAAAGGGATTTGACTCAAAAGATTAGGAAGAACTTCCTGAAGAGTGGCATAGGCTGCCTCAGAGTGTGGTGGAATCTCCTCCTTTGGAGGCTTTTCTGCAGAGGCTTTTGATCAGGAGTGCTTTGATTGTGCCTTCCTGCATGGCAGGGGGCTGGACTGGATGTCCCTTGGGGATCTCTTCCAACTCTAGGATTCTATATCAGGAGTAGGCAATACGGGGTCTAATGGATATACTTTTTTCTCCCATCTGCCATCTCATCCTGACAAAGGGCAGCCTTTTTGGGATCCAAATGTTTCCCATCTTCCCTTCACTTTCTGCGTCTGAAAGAGAAGAGGAAGGAGAGGAAAGGGCAGGGAGGGGACTTGGGGAGGATCCTGGCCCGCACACCCCACTCCGGCCCACCATGTGGCAACCCAAGATAGAAAGTTTGCCCATGCCTGATGTAAAGGCTTGGTTAGAACATGCTTATAGTACAAGAAAGCATAAAAACAGCTGGATGGCCATTTGTGAGAAGTGCTTTGATTGTGTATTCCTGCATGGCAGAAATGGTTTGACCAGATGGCCATTGAGGTCTCTTCCAACGTTATGATTCTGTGATTTTCACTCCTGGTCTCCAGAGTATGGATTAAAGTCATCTCTGTACAATATTTCACTGCATCAAAGCGGATATAGGTTTGGTGAGAATCTTCAAAGCAACATCTTCATGTTTGTAAGAGACTGTTAAGAGTATCAGTGGAAAGAATTATAAAATGTAACAAGTGCACAATAAACACTCGCTGAATTTGAATCCAGATCTTAACAGGTGATTCCAATAGCCCATCCCAACTGCTTGGTTGGAACGAGTCCTTTGGCAGAGAAGACATGTAAAACTACAACTCGTATGATTCTGCAACATTGTACTATGGCTGTTAAACTGATGTCAAACCACAGTGTAGATCAGGGGTGCCCACACTTTTTCAGCCTGTGAGCTACTTTTAAGAAAACCAAGTCACAATAATCTACCTGCCGCCGCTGCGCGCTCCCGCCTCCGCCCTGCCTCTTGTCCGGAAGCTGCGGTGAGAGAGGCAGGCCTTCCTCCGCCCGTGCGGCTTCTTCCTTCTTGGCTGGCTGTCAATCACGACACCCCTCAGGAGGCCGAGCCCTCAGAGGCTGGGCCGGGCCTGGCTCTTTTCCCCCGTCGAGGCTGACTCCCAAACTCCTGCTTCTTCCCCCTCGGGCCGCTTCGGCCTCCTCATCCATCGCCGCCCTGCCCTTCCCAGCCCGCACCTCAAGGGCTCCGCACTCTGCCTCCATCTGCCTCTCTTCCTTGGCCAAGCTGAAGGTCTCTAGCCTCCGTTTCCGGCCAGTGCGCATGCGCCAATGCTCGAAGCGCTCTCCAAAGCCGTGCGGGCGGAGGAAGGAGGCGCCGGGAGAGCGATCGACTTCCTGAGCAGCCCTGGTGTAGATGCACCCAGAGTCACACAACAATAATAGAAGACCACAGTGCTTCACTTCCCACATGCATATCTGATGGATCTTTGCCACAGAACTGAAATGGCAGGTTGCTATTGTCCCGATTTCTAGCATATTTCCTAGTATATGAAGCATTCTGCAATTCTTACCTAATGACTTTCATAACAGCAGAGTGAAGTAATCTTAGCACAAATATTGGGATTCAGCATTTTCATAGCAGCAGGATCTGGGCCGGTGCCGATTTCTCTCCACTTGGGAGAAGGCCAGCCTTGCTGCACAACTTCTCCTCCTAAAAGCAGCCCAAATGCAAATCTAAAAATAGCTTGGCAGTAGTAATTTGGAGTCTCTTGGGCCAGAGCCCAAGCTAAGCAATTTCCACACAATCCTCAAGTGTACCAGAGATATACATTTGGAAGGGGAGGATTGTGGCATATCATAACATTTTCATTAGTTGGTTCCTAATTTTGCATCTCCAGATGTTCTTCATTTTCCCTAAGATGAGCCAATATTGCCAATGATCAGGGGTCCTCAAAGTTATAATCCAGCAACAGCTGGGAACCTAGAGTTTGGAAACACTTTACTAGACCATCTGAGGGAAGTAATAGTCCCACTCCCATTCTGCTTTGGTCAGGCCTCACCTGAAAGAAATATTGTGTCCAGTTCTAGGCACAATTCAGGAAGGATATTGACAAGGTAGAAGGTGTCCAGGAAAAGCCAGTCAAAATGATCAAAGGCTTGGAAACTAAGCCCTATGAGGAACAGCTCGGGAAGCTGGGTATGTTTGGAAGAGACTGTTAAGAGAGGACAAGATAGCCTCGTTGAAATATTTGAAATGATGTCACAATGAAGAAGGGGCAAGCATGTTTTCTGCTGTTTGGAGACTAGGACACTAAACAAAAGATTTAAATTGCAGGCAGAGAAATTCCACCTAAACATTAGGAAGAACTTCCTGATGATAAGTGCTGTTCAACAGTGGAATGTGCTGCCCTGGAGTGTGGTGGGGTCTCCTTCTTTAAAGGTTTTTATACAAAGGCTGGATGGCTCTCTGTCGGGAGTGCTTGCGGTCTCTTCTTTGGTTCCTCCTTGTGGACAAATTGATGGAAAGAAAATTGGCTGACAATTAGAGTAGATCCAGTCAACCATTTGTCAAAGTAGGCCATTCTAATGGGATTGGGTAGATCTCCCAATGAATCGCAGTGCTCTCTGGACCATCCTCAAAAAAATCAAATGCCCTGACAAATTTGTGAACATCCTGCAGCTCCTCCATGATGACATGATGGTAACAGTCTTGGACAGCAGTGGCTCCCAAAGTGACCCATTTAAGGTGGAATCAGGTGCCAAACAGGGATGTGTTGTTGCCCCAATCTTATTTTCCATCTTCATCGCTATGATACTTCATCTTGTTTGTGGGAAGCTTCCCACTGGAGTGGAAATCATCTGTCGGACAGATGGCAAGCTATTTAACCTCAACAGCCAAAACCAAGTTCACAACAATATATGTTATAGAACTCCAATATGCTGAAGATAGAATAATCTGTATGCATTCAGAAGAAGACCTACAAGCGACTCTAAACACCTTTGCAGAATCATGCAAGAAGCTCGGCCTCTCATTGAGAAACCAAAGTGCTCTTTCAGCAGTCACCAGCCAATCCCTCTGCAATGCCAGAAATACAGTTTAATGGTGTAACATTAGAAAATGTTGCACCATTTCCGCTACCTTGACAGCCACCTCTCCACAAAAGCCAACATTGACACTCAAATACAACGCCGCCTGAGCTCTGCGAGTGCAGCATTTTTCCAAATGAAGCAGAGAGAGTTTGAGGACCGGGACGTTTGTAAGGATACCAAGGTGCTTGTTTATAAAGCTATTGTCCTCCCAAACCTGCTATATAACTCTGAAACCTGGACTGTTTACAGATGACACACTCAACTGGAATGATTTAATCAGTGTTGTCTCCAAAAAATCCTGCAATCTCTTGGGAAGACAGGCGGACAGATGTCAGCATGCTGGAAAAAGCAAAGATCACCAGCATTGAAGCTATATTCCTACACCATCAACTCCGCTGGACCGGCCACGTCCAAATGCCCGATCACCATTTTCCAAAGCAGTTACTCCCAACGGAAAAAGTAATGTTGGTGGACAGGAAAAGAGATTTAAGTTGGGTTTAATTCCAACCTTAAAAACTGTGGCATAGACACCAAGAACTGGGAAGCCCTGGCCCTTGAGCGCTGTAGCTGGAGGTTAGCTGTGACCAGCAGTGCTGTGGAATTTGAAGAGGCACAAATGAAGGACGAAAGGGGAAGAAGGATGTACCAAGAGGAAGGCGCATCATGACAACCCTGACTGGGACCCCTTTCTACCCAGAAACCGATGCCCTCCTTGTAGAAGAACATGTGGATCAAGAATAGAGCTCTACAGCCACCAACGTATCCACCGCCAAGACACTACACTTGAAAGGCCATCATCCTCAGGCAACGAGGGATTGCTCAAGTAATTAAGGATAGATCTACTGTAGTCAGGACTAAATGGGGATTTAGCCCATAGACTTTGCAGTTGTACTTTGACTTTGTGTACTTATTTATGACTATAGACACATTCATGTAAATACCTGTAAGATGAGGAAGGAGGTGGATAATATTGCTCATGCTGAAACCCATTCCTTGAAATCCTGATTATCCTCCTGTTTCCTAAAACTCTTTGCTAAAGACCAGTAACTTTAAAAAAAGAAGAAGAAAGAAAATCAGTGTGGGCAGGATGTTGAATTCTGAATCTCTGTACAAAGTTGTGGTCTTGTGGACTATACGTAAGTTTTTCTTTTATCTGTTTTTCAGTTTGATTCTTGTTTCTTTCAGTGTCAGACAGTTTGATTTCTCAGCCTGTATGATTAACTCCATGGAGGGAAAAACAACCCAACTGGCAGAGGAAAAAGTACAACAGTTTATAAAATACATCTTACCTCAGATGCCTTTAGTCAGTAGGCGTAGACTGTTGTGTGTTTTGCATTAGTTTTCAAGACACGGTTCGGTAACTGTCAGTGAAAGCTGTAAGTTGCAAAGCAAGCAGTGCAAGGGAAAAATATTGCTCATGTGATGTGTACCTTCCTGCACCTCTGCCCCCATCTTTCAGTAGCACAGTGGGGGTTTTGGTGGGGAAAATTCAGGGTGGAAACTTTAGTGGCACACGCTACTGAGAACTCTTGACGGAGGCTGGTGCCATATATTGATTTATTCCTTTTGGGAACTCCTTGGGGTTGCCCCAACCTCACTGTAGCACCAGGGGTGTGATTTTGCAGCGGTCATGCTTAAAGAGCCCACACATGTACAACCCAACCCCATGGTTGAGCAGAAGTTCTCCAAAACCAGTGAACTGAAAAGGTTTGCTATTAATAGGGTTGCAAGGGTGACACTTCTGAAAGAAAAAACACCTGGGTAGTGCCATCTACACTTTAGGATTAATTCAGTTCAACACCACTTTCACTGCCATGCCTAAATTCCATAGAATCCTGGGAGTTTTAGTTAGTTGAGGCAGTAGCACTCTTATAAAAACTACAACTAACCATGTTCCCATAGCCATGGTGTCAAAATGCAGTATCTCCACAGTGTAGATGCATCCTTAGAAATAGCTTGGTAAATATTTTTAAAACATAAGTCTCACTTATCCAACCTTAGCTCATCCAACGTTCTGTATTATCCAACACAGCCTGCCTCCCGCCCGGATCCACAGATGTTTCAATACATTGCAATGTTTTGGTGCTCAATTCGTAAATACAGTAATTTTTATACAATGTTACCGTGTATTGAACTGCTTTTTTTCTGTCAATTTGATGTAAAACATGATGTTTTGGTGCTTAATTTGTAAAATCATAATGTAATTTGATGTTTCATAGGGTTTTCCTTAATCTCTCCTTATTATCCAACATTTTCACTTATCCAACATTCTGCTGACCTGTTTATGCTGGATAAGTGAGACTCTGTTATAAATATAAAAGTCTGTTGTCTGGCATTGCTTCGGAGTATGTTCATATTGAAATATTGCTATGTGTCTTCCAAGTTGACTCTGACTTATGGCAAGATTTATCCTGGGAAGGGTTGCTGTGATTTTTCCAGGCTATATGGCCATGTTCCAGAAGCATTCTCTCTTGACGTTTCGCCTACATCTTTGGCAGGCATCCTCAGAGGGTGTGAAGTCTGTTGGAAACTAGGCAAATGGGGTTTATATATCTGTTGAGTGTTCAAGAATCCACCATGTACCAAGCAACTGTGGACAAGTCTACATAGGGACCTCCAAATGCAGCACTCCAACGCGAATCAAGGAACATGAAAGGCACTGCAGACCAGAGAAGTCTGCCATAGCAGAGCACCTGGTGAACCAACCCAGACACAGCATTTTTTTTTGAGATCACAGAAATGCTGGTTCACTCTAACAACTACCATGCCATACTACACAGAGAAGCCATTGAAATCCACAAGCATGTGGACAGTTTCAACAAAAAGGAAGAAACCATGAAAATAAACAAAATCTGGCTACACATATTTAAAAAACTCTAGAATCAGGACAGCAAATAAAGAACAACACTCATAACACAGGGGAATTCCAGGCATGAAACAACCAGGGTCAGCTAACACCTCCCAACAAAGGATTCCTGAAGCAAGAAGCAGCCAGCCTTTAAAACTGCAATGCTAATCAAGGTGGCCAATTGCAACATTCACACTTGGCCGACAAGAGTTCTTTCTCTAAACCTGGACATTCCACAAATATATAAACCTCACTTGCCTGGTTTCCAACAGACCCCTCAACCTCTGTGGATGCCTGACCTCGATTTGGGCAAAACGTCAGGAGAGAATGCTTCTGGAACATGGCCATATAGCCCGGAAAACTCTCAGCAACCCACTGATTCCAGCCATTAAAGCCTTCGACAACACATATCCTGGGAAGGTTTGCTTTTCGGACTTCCTTTTAGGCTGGGAGAGTGTGACTTCCCAATGGAAGATCACGGAAATATTATAATACATGTAATTTTTTCTTTTAGAAACTAAAAGTTAAGGGGATGGGAAATAAATAGAGGATTGATACTTACAAAAAGATGGAAAGAAGAAGCGATACCAAAGATCGACGAATGGAGAGTAAAATTAATGGATATAATGAATATGGACTGCCTTACTAGAGCTCTAGCTCAAAATGCTAAAATGAAATATACGGACTGGACTCTAATTATAGAATACCGGAAGAATAGTAATTTTGAATGGTTGATTTCACCAGATGGATAAGAACCGGGGGGGACGGGGGGGGACGGACACGGGACTAAATGAAGTCCGGTAATGGATTTAATTATTGGAGTGAATCACTTCTTAGAAGGACAAAATAAGGGAAACTGAATGGGAGGGAAGTACTCGTGTTTGTCTTCCATTGTGTACTTTGTGTATGTATTGTTTTACTTTGTGTATTGTTTTATATTTGGAAAAAGTAATAAAATTCATTTTTAAAAGGCAATAAATAGAGAGGATTTAAAATAAGGACTTGAAAGTGGTCTAACAACTTCCTCTCCCCTCCCCTCCCTCATATTATTATCATTTGGAATCATTCAGTGAAGGTGAGAGATAAAAGGAAGTACTTCTTCCCTCAGCATGGAGTTAAATGATGCAATTTGCTTCCACAGGATGTAATGATGGCCGCCAGCCAGGGGCTTTAAAAAAGAGGATTAGGGAAAAATGTGGAGGATGACACTGGCGTTTCATATACACCGCAGCCTGAAGTTAATTCTGTCCACAATATTTGTCATCATTTTGCACAGAGCAATTTGTACAGGGAACCACAAGAAAGCAAATTTTCCCATGGGGAAAATTTAAGATTTTGGAGCATTTCAGTTTTCAGAATAACAGATAAAGGATGCTCTACCTCTACAATGATGGACTAAATAGGCTTCAGATATGTTCATAACCTAAGTTTTGGAGTTCAGTGCTATCTGTACACAGATGACATACAACTCTATCACTCCTTTCAACCTACTGCTAAGGAGTCTGTTCTGATCATGCTTGGCATGATCAGGAAGGGAATCGAAAATAGGTCGGCAAATGTTGTATTGCCTCTCTACAAATCTATGGTGAGGCCACATCTGGAGTACTGTGTACAATTCTGGTCACCGCACCTCAAAAAGGATATAACGGAACTGGAAAAGGTACAAAGAAGGGCAACAAATATGATCCAAGGGATGGAGCAGCTCCCTTATGAAATCAGGTTGCAACGCCTTGGTCTTTTCAGCCTTGAAAGACGGCGTTTAAGAGGTGACTTGATCGAAGTGTATAAAATCATGCATGGGATAGAAAAGGTGAACAAAGAAAAAAATATTTTCTCTGTCACACAACACTAGGACTAGGGGGCACTCCCTAAAGCTCCAAGGTAGGAAAGTTAGGACTAATAAAGGGAAATATTTCTTCACCCAGAGGGTCATTGGGTTATGGAACTCACTTCCAGAGGAGGTTGTGACAGCTGTCAGCCTGGACAGCTTCAAGGCAGGATTAGACAGATTCATGGAGACCAAGGGAATCAGTAGCTACTGAAATGGACATCCAAGTGCCACCTCTGTGTTGATGGAGGCAGGCAGGATTTTCCCGGGTACTGGTTGTGGGGGTCGGGAGCAGGTGAGGGTTTTGCCCTCCTTTCTGCTAGAGATCCCCGTGTACAACTAGTGGGCCACTGTGTGACACAGAATGCTGGACTAGATGGGCTGAGGCCCGATTCAGCATGGCTCTTCTTATGTTCTTATGTTCTTATGATCCTGAACCGGTGCTTGGAGGCAGTGGCTGTCTGGATGAGGGTGAACAAATGGAAATCGATTCCAGACAAGAAGAAGGTAATCCTGATCAGTTGAAAGGCCAAACAGGGTATAGGGTTCCAGCTGGTGTACAATGGGGTTGCACTCCCCTTGAAGACACAGGTTGAAGGCTGTTTGGAAGCTCCAATTAGTTCAACAGGTGGCAGCCAGATTTCCAACTGGAGCGGCATACAGGGAGCACACAACTCCTCTGTTGCATCAGCTCCAATGGTTGCTGATTTGCTACCAAGCCCAATTTAAAGTGCTGGTCTTGGCCTATAAGGCCCTAAATGGTTCTGGTCTAACGTACCTGTCCGAACACATCTCCTCTTATGAACTTTAAAATCGTCTGGGGAGGGCTTGTTCTCAGTCCCACCCCCCTCATGAGCGCAATTGGTGGAGATGAGAGGCAGAGTCTTCTCAGTGGTGGCCGCTTGACTGTGGAACTTCCTCCCCAGCGACAGCAGGCAGGTCCCATCCCTTCTGGTCTTCAGAAAAAAAATTAAAGACCTGGCTCTGCATACCAGTGTTCGAAGAATAAGTCACTATGAGTTTCAACATGGCCTGAAAATGGATTATGAGAAAGGATTTTGTATGAATTGAACTTATGCACTTTCTATTTTTAAAGCTGTATACTGCTTTATGTATTTTATGGATTGACTGGTAATTGTCTTAATTGTGCATGCAGTCCCTGGACCCCATTTTTGTGGCTCCCGAGTCCCCCTTTTAGCAAATTGCCACAATTTCAGGGTATGTTTTGGACTGCAAGCCATGCAGAAAGCCATCCAAATGTTGGAAAGCACATGAAAATACTTCTTATCCCAGAGCTGTTTATAATGTATTCAACAGGTCAGGGACCAAAGCACTGCCAAAAACCAAATCCTCCAGTTGTAGGACTCTATGTTGTTGTTGTTGTTTTACTTTAATTAAGTTGTATTTTGAATCACGTGCATTTTAATTTGGTTTTATTATAATAAGGGTATAAATCAAAATGGTCAAAAGAACAAGTCATTCAGACGTGTCATCAAAAAGCAGGAGACACCTATATGGGCATATGTCAGTTAATGCAACGAGCCTTGGGTAGAATTTTACTCTAACCCAGTGGTTCTCAACCTTATTAATGCCGCAACCCCTTACTACAATCCCTCATGTTGTGGTGACCCTCAACCATAAAATTATTTTTGTTTCTACTTCATAACTGTCATTTTACATTACTGCTATGAATTGTAATGTAAATATCTGATATGCAGTCGTAATGTAAATATCATTCACTGGACCAAATTTGGCACAAATACGCAATACGTCCAAATTTGAATACTGATGGGGTTGATGGGGGGATTGATTTTTGTCATTTGGGAGTTGTAGCTGCTGGGAGTTATAGTTCACCTACAATCAAAGAGCATTCTGAACTCTACCGACGATGGAATGCAACCAAACCTGGCACACAAAACTCCCATGACCAACAGTGTTTGGTGAGCATTGACCTTGAGTTTTGGAATTGTAGTTCACCTACATCCAGAAGGCACTGTGGACTCAAATAGTGATGGATCAGGACCAAAGTTGGCAGATACTCAATATGCCCAATTGTAAAGCCTTGTGGAGTTTGGGGGGAATAGACTTAACATTTGGGAGTTGTAGTTGCTGGGATTTATCAACTACAATCAAAGAGCATTCTGAACTCCACCAATGATAGAATTGGGCCAAACTTCCCACACAGAACCCTGATGACCGACAGAAAATTGTTTTCTGGTGGTCTTTGATGACCCCTCTGACACCCCCTTGTGACTCCCTCCCCCCAGGTTGAGAAACGCTGCTCTAACCAATCCTGCTATAGCTGTGCATGCCTGACCTATGAGCTCAAACCTTTAAGTTTGGCCACTAACATAGGAAATGAAAGAAAGACAGAGGCTGCTGAAAGAAAGAATTGCCCTTGGATGCATTTTGGAAGAAGCGTGTGAGTGCTCTAGAAGGATGGAAGTGTTTTATTTTACCTTTTCTACTTGAGAAAGGCTGTCTTGACCTGGTTGTTTCATTTCACATGAATAGAAGGTTTGCTGAAACTCACTGAAGTTATTTTAGGTTTATGAACCTACCTCTGTTCTTTCTGTGCTATTTCTTCCTCTGATGCCAAAGTTATGCACAAAGAGGTAATGCCCAGGAATATATCTACTGCAGTCTATCTGTATTATCCCCAGGTAGCTCTATTTTTCTCTACAGTCCCAATGACTAGGGATGGGTGGGATCTGACCAGGACTAATTGACCTCTTGTTTGCATGCAGTTGCTCACAATTGTCTTCAAACTTGCCATCTGCCCGCATGAACGTGGCAGTAGTAGTAGCACCTCGGGCTCTGCAATTTGGTTGTCTTTGTGTGTCTGCCAGCTACCTGAACGGCTGTTGTGCCAGGCCTTTGAAAGAACAATACCTTGTTATAAAGGAACTGGACCAAGCACTTTCCCTGCCAAGAATGAAAGGGGAGAGAGGGTGGCTTTCCCTTTGTTCCAGGTGCTGCTTCAAGTCAGCTAAGCAAGAGACAGCTTGGCAATCCACACAATGCTGTATTTGTGGGCAACATATGTTTGCTAGCAGAAGCTTGCAGCCAGAGATTCCTATCAGTATGTGTGTGTAGGAAACCCAGAGCTCCTCATCCCCTTTCTGCACCCTCCCCACTAACGCCATGCGGCTATTAGGCTGGACGGCGCCAAAAGCCACCCACCAAGCCCAAACCAGTTTGCCAGTCCTTTGTGGCAGCCCATGAAGGGGATCAACAAATATGCTGGTTTTCCTTCTCACCTAGAAATGCAAAAACTGGGGAAGGAGGTGAAGGGAGAGAAGTGTTTGCAAGCACCTGGCACATGGCAATTCGAAGGATTGACTTCGTGGGTCACAGGTTGCGCCAGGCTGCCTTTGGCCCAGTATCAGCCTTTTTTGGATGTACATCTCCTGTTTTCTCTAGGGTAGTGGTTCCCAAATGTTCTTTGACTAGGGACCACTTTAACCAGGGACCACTCTCCAACATTAGTACCAAAAGGGTTACAAATCAGTGTTTGGTCAACTTTAGATTCGATTTGGTTATTTGGGGTGCTGAGTCAGAAAATTGCATTGCGTAGACCACATCAGCTCTAGTTTCTGATACAGCGCATATGCCATCCAGTAGTCGTCATCTGCTTTCCCACAGAAAACCATATTTAATAATCTAGAGCTGATGTGGTAGTAGTAATCTTTCGTGGGTAGTCAGCCTCTCTCCTCCCAACATCCCCATTGCCTTGGTTTTAGGAGACATTGTAGAACTTTGATGGACTGGTAGAGAGCTTCAAGGGCTACAGTATGTCCATGCCTGATATGGGTGGATAGTGAAGCAGTGCCAATGTATGCTATCCTTTTAGGCATTGTGTTCATGAGTTCACCTGCCCCTTTGGACCTTGTCAGTAGGATACCAGGTCCACTGAAGAAAAGGCTGAAAAAAAGAGGATAATCCTTTTTGAAGGCTTTCTACATAGATTTTGAGAACTTAATCTTTCTCTCTCTCTTTTCCCTCCTCCCCCTTTACCCCTTTGCTTTAACAGATTTCTGGATGAATTGGAACTTTGAGTGCAACCTCACTAGATAAGTATTACAAGTCCTTCATATTGGAGCTAATATTGGCAGGCTTCTCTGGAGCAATAGAACTGGGTTTGTTTATTTACTGTACGTTTTTGTGTCCACCACAATCCCACAGATATTTCACATATTTGTCCATGGTAGAGCATATGAATGTTCCTGGCTTCTCCAGTTGGGAGGATCAAAGAGCAGATAGATCATGAGAAATAAAGACTTTTTTGCCATCTTCCAGCCAATCTTGGGCTAGAAGTACAAATAATCTATCCTGAAAGAAAGCATAGAGATAATTTTCTATCTCATGCTTATTTCTTTCCTCTCATTTCCAAAGTATAAATTCCAGTTTTGCAATCTAATCTATTTACATATTGACTCCAAAATAAGCTCAGTGTGTTTCATTTATGCACTCCTGGAAATGTTTAGGATATCAAGGCAGACCCTAGATCAGGGGTGCCCACACTTTTTCAGCATGCGAGCTACTTATATTAAAACCAAGTCAGAAAGATCTACCTACCTGCTCAAGACTGGGGAGGGGAGGGGGTGAGGCGGGGCTGAGAAGACCTTCTCCCATATCCAAACAATGTACTGATTTTAATGGTGGGACGCAGAGGAACATCCTTCCCCCGCAGACCTCAATTCTTGGATACACATGTTATACCAGACCTCAAGGACTGAGGTCCGAAAAAAATAGGACTTGATGATGATGATGTTCCCAAACTATATGCAGTACACATTTTTCCCATGTATGGGATTATAGATCAGAGTCACCAAAAGATCTCTTAGCATGGGTTGAGAAAGATCTTCTTGCCCTATCCTTAGACAGTAGGAAGCAGTTAGTCAGTCAGAGATGATCACCTTGGACTAAATCAGGGTGGCCAAAGACTGATCTGTGGGCCACGTGCATCTTTTCTTGGGGCTCCCATGGTCGAAAAATACTTGGTCCCCAAAAGGCCATCTACAGCAGTATTTCTCAAAACTCTGGCCCTCCAGGTGTTTGGGACTTTGGTTTCCTGAATCCCCGATCATTGGCCAAAGCAGTTAAAGCTTCCGAGAGTTGAAGTCCAAAAGACCTGAAGAACTAGACTTTAGGAATTACTGCTCTGGAAGGAATGAAGAGCATTTTCATTATATTTTTGAAATGCCCCATCCATTGTTGCAAAAAAAAAAGTAACTTTCCCAAGATTTGGTTTTCTCTTGATCCCTTTACATGCTGACAAAGCCACTGCAGCTGATAAAAATGGCTCTTGTTTTTAATCTAAACTGTAGATTGAACTGAGCTTTTAAAACAATGTCACCATTTGGCCAGTCAGTCTTGGAAACAGGATGCTGAGTGTAGATGACCTTTGGTTATTATCTCACTGGACCTTTTCTTATAAGATTTACAGAACCTGGAGACATTGATTCTGTTGTTCCTCCTTATCTATACAGTTAGTGGCTTTCCTCCCTTTTCTTTCTTTTCCAGAGCCTGATTCCCTTGGTTTCACAGAAATCTGACTTGGGAACCCGGCAGGTAAGGAAACTATATCTCTGGCTGAGAGGTCTAAGGACTTTGTAAAACTATAAACCCCATGATTCCACAGCATTGAGTCATGGCACTTAAAATAGTGTCAGACTACATTAAATCTACAGTGTATGTGCACTCCTGTCCTTTAACCGTAGGTACCTATATGGAAATTATTTCTAAAGTCAACAAGGTGTAATGTTCCCATACCTTGGGAAGTCTGATCTGGCTATGGTCGTCCACGCTCTGGTCACATCATGAATAGACTACTGCAACTCACTCTACGTGGGGCTGCCTTTGATGACGGTTCAGAAATTGCAATTAGTCCAATCGGCGACAGCCAGATTACTAACTGGAGCAACATACAGGGAGCATACCACCCCCCTGTTGTGTCAGCTCCACTGGCTGCCTGTCCACTTCCGAGCTCAATTCAAAGTGCTAGTTTTGACCTATAAAGATCTATACGGTTCTGTCCCAGCTTACTTGTCTGAACGCATCTGCCTCTACATCCCAACTCGTAACTTAAGGTCATCCAGGGAGGCCCTGCTCTTGCTCCTGCCAACATCTCAAATGTGGCTGGCAGGGACGAGAGACAGGGCCTTTTCGGCTGTAGCCCCCTGCCTGTGGAACATCCTTCCAAGCGAATTATGATTGACCCCATCCCTCCTGGCGTTCAGGAAGAAATTAAAATCTTGGTTTTGGGACCAGGCCTTTGCACAAATGCAGCATTTTGACTGGAATGGACTGGTAAGACGACAGATATAAGGATACGGCTTACTGTTTTATTAATTGGGTGTGAACTGAGTATTGTTTTATTTTAACGGATTGTTGATAATGTGTTTTAATTGATTGCTATTTTTAACTTTATATGTATTTATGGTTTTATATTGTTTTTGATTGTGGCATCGAATTGCTGACTTTGTTAGCCGCTCTGAGTCCCGGTGTGGTGTGTGTGAAAAGGGCGGGGTAAAAATGCTGTAAATAAATAAAAAATAATGTAGTTGAAACTTGCAGAAGGTTTCAACTATAGCATCCATGCCTAATTGCCCAGCACATAGAAAAAGCACTAAGTTAAGGAAATCAACATTATGACCTCAGATAAATTTCCCAGAGCATCAGAGAGACGGCAGGTATGCTTTGACTCTTTCCATGTGCCTTGAAAAGTTATGTGGATAGATATTACATACGTATTTCTTTTTGTTCTTGCCTTTCTCTCAAAACTGGTACTCCATATGACTCACTGCAGGATGAAAAACATAAAAGCAAATAGGAACTGTTCTTTGATATACTTATATCTACTTAATCTAGTCAATCTAGTGGATCATAATAAATTGCAGCAAGTTCTTGCTGGTATGGGAATACCAAGTCACCTTGTCTGTCTCCTGAGGAATCTGTGTCATGACCAAGTAGCAACAGTAAGAACAGAACAACAGACTAGTTCAAGACTGGGAAAGGAGTATGGCAGGGCTGTATACTCTCACCTGACCTATTCAACATGTATGCAGAACACATCATGCAACATGCGGAGTTTGATGAATCCAAAGCAGGAGTTAAAATTGCTTGAAGAAACATTAACAACCTTAGATACAGTATGCAGATGATACCACTTTGATGGAGGAGCTGAGGAGCCATGTAACAAAGGTGAAAGAAGCAAGTGCAAAAGCTGGGTTGCAGTTAAACATTTTTAAAAACCAAGGTTATTGCAATCGGACTGATTGATAACTGGCAAATAGAGGGGGGAAAGTGGATGCAGTGACAGACTTTGTATCTCTAGTCATGAAGATTACTGCAGACACAGACTGCAGCCAGGAAATCAGAAGACATTTACTTATTGGGAGGAGAGCAATGACCAATCTCAATAAAATAGTGAAGAGTAGAGACATCACACTGGTAACGAAAATCTGCATAGTTAAAGCAATGGTATTCCCTGTAGTAACCTATGGATGTGAGAGCTGGACCATAAGGAAGGCTGAGCGAAGGAAGATAGATGCTTTTGAATTGTAGAGTCGGAGGAAAATTCTGAGAGTGCCTTGAACCGCGACAAGATGAAACCAGTCCATATTCCAGGAAATAAAGCCTGACTGCTTAATGGAGGGAAAGATATTAAAGGCAAAGATGAAATACTTTGGCCACATCATGATAAGACAGGAAAACTTGGAGAAGACAATGATGTTGGGGGGAAAGGAAGGAAAAAGGAAGAGGGGCCGACCAATGGCAAGGTGGATGGATGTTATTGTTGAATTGACTGGCTTGACCTTTAAGGAACTAGAGGTGGTGACGGCCAACATAGAGCTCTGGCGTGGGCTGGTCCATGAGGTCACAAAGAGTCCAAAGCGACTGAATGAATAAACAACAACAATCTAGTGAATATAATACTGAAACCTAGCCTAGCCTCCTCTGAAAATTGGTGATTAAGAGCTACCATTCTCCAAAAAAACCTGTTTTGCTGGAGGGATATCCAACTGCTTCCAGAAGTCCAAGACTGTTCATTGCACATTGATTATAGATTTTTATAGATCATTCATTTTTATTGTATGTCAATTTTATATAATTATATGCACACATACACACCTAGTTGGCCCGTCTTATCCATGAAATCTGCATCGAGGGTTTACCAATGTAAGGCTTGAAAAGGTTTTTTTTTAAAAAAAATCCAAAAAGCAAATTTTGATTTTGCCAATTTTGTATAAGGTACGCCACTATATGACAACATTTTATATAATGGAACTTGAGAATCCATGTTGTTGGCCAGTCTCCATGCTTCCCTTTCCCAGAGCCCTAGGCTGTTGCATCAGTAGCATCAGGAGTGAGTTAGTATCTGTGATTCTTTGTGTTCTCTCCTTCTTGTGTTTAGGACTGTTGTGTGAATGTGCACAATGATGTGGCAGCCTTGGGCTTCAGGAGAGAGTTAATAGCAGTGGAAATGTTTGGTACTCCCTAGTCCTGAACGTCAAGACTGTTGTGTGCACATTGTTTTGGAAGCATTGGGTTTCAGGAGGGGTTAATAGTAGTAGCAATTTTTGGTGCTCCCCCTCTCCTGAAGGCTGAGACTTTTGAGTGCCTAATGCTGCGCCAGTCTTGGACTTTGGGAGCAGGGTTGACGATGACAGCAGTTGCAAATTTTGGTGCTTCCCACTCCTGAAGCTCAAGGCTGTTGTGTGCCCATTGAGGAAGGCTTCAGGAGAGGTTGATAGTAGTAGCAATTTGTAGTACTCCCTCTTTTAAATCCCAGGACTGCCATGTGCACATTGATGCAGCTCTCTTGGGGGTTGACAGCAATGGCAAATTTTGGTATTCATTCTTCCTGAAGCCTGATGGGTATTCCTCTCTCCTGAAGCCCAAAGCGGTTGAATGCACATTGATGTGCCATCCTTGGGCTTTCTGAGAGAGGATGTGGCTAATGTAGATGTGAATTCTTCATGCTCTCCTCCAGGTCACCATGCCCATCCCTCTGCTACTTCCCATTGAATTTATCTGTTTTTCTGCTCTGTGGGGTTCCTGTACCTGTAACTGACATGAATGTGATGTATGTTGTTGTGTGTTTTCCAGGCTATATGGTCATGTTCCAGAAGCATTCTCTCTTGACGTTTCACCTGCATCTATGGCAGGCATCCTCTGAGGACCTCATAATAATAATAATCATCATCATCTTTATACGCCGCCACCATCTCCCCAAAGGGGACCCCAGGCGGCTCTTATGAGGCCAAGCCTGAAAATACAATACAACAAAATAAAATGCAAAGCAACACAAAATTACATCACAATAAAATACATAAAGTAACAAAATAAAATAAACAGCGCAAAATAACATAATAAAGATAGAACACATATTAAAAATAGAACATATTAAAATAGAACACAATGGGCAGACCAAATGCACAAAATAGAATGATAAAACCCTGGATGAGATAACAATGGAAAAAGAATATTTGTGAGGAGGGAGCTCGTAACAATGGGGTTAGGCCTTCGTTAAAGGATGGGGGAAAGTGCATCATGAGGATGGCACTGAAGATGGAACAGCCAGAAATAGAATATATGGTCCCTCTCCAAAGGCACAACGGAAAAGCCAAGTTTTTAGATCTTTGTTAAAGGCTGCTAGGGTGGGGGCTTGCCTAATCTCATCAGGTAGCGAGTTCCAGAACCGGGGGGCTACAGGGGAGAAGGCTCTCTCCCTCGTTCCCACAAGTCATACTTGTGATGGAGGAAGGGGTGAAAGGAGAGCCTCCCCAGAGGATTGAAGAGCACCTGCAGGTTTATGGTAGGAGATGCAGTCATGAAGGTAGGCGGGTCTCAAACTGTTCAGGGCTCTATAGGTGATAACCTGCACCGAAAGATGAACGGCAGCCAATGGAGCTCCTTAAACAGGGGGGGGGGGGGGTTGACTGGTCCCTGTAATTTGCCTCAGTTAAGTAGTCTGGCTGCCGAACGTTGAATGACTTGGAGTTTCCGGGCCGTCTTCAAGGGAAGCCCCACATAGAGAGCATTGCAATAGTCCAGTCTAGAAGTAACTAAGGCGTGGACTACCATGGTCAAGTCAGACTTCACGAAGTATGGTCACAGCTGGTACATGAGTTTTAACTGTGTGAAGGCCCTCGCAGCCACCACGACACCTACGCATCAAGCATCAGCGGTGAATCCAGGACGACCCCCAAGCTGTGGACCTGTGTCTTTAGGAGGAGTGCAACCCTATCAAGCACAGGTTGCCACCCTATACTCTGGTCAAATGTGTGACTGACCTCTGTCTTTTCAGGATTGATCTTCAGCTTGTTCATCCTCATCTGGATCGTCACAGCAGGCAGGCACTGATCCAGCACCCGAGGGGCTTCCTTGGATTCTGGAGGAAAAGAGTAGTGGAGTTGGGTGTCATCTGCATAGAGATGGCACCGAACTCCAAAACTCCAGATGACCTCTCCCAGGGGTTTCATGTAGATGTTAAAAAGCATTGGGGATATAATGGAATCTTGCGGGATCCCACAGGTCAAAGGCCAGGGGTCCAAGCAGGTGTCCCCCAGCTTCACCAACTGGGAGTGACAATCCAGAAAGGACCTGAGCCACAGCAAAATTGTGTCCCCAAGTCCCGGCGAGTCGACCCAGAAGGATACCACAATTGATGGTATCGAAAGCCGCTGAGATGTCCAAGAGACCCTCTGAGGATGCCTGCCATAGATGCAGGCAAAACATCAGGAGAGAATGCTTCTGGAACATGACCATACAGCCCATGGGTGGAATCACACAAAAACCCAGTGATTCCACCCATGAAAGCCTTCGACAAAACAATGTGATGTGTGTTTCTTTTCCTGTCTTGTCCTGATTCTTTCTGTCTTTCTGTCTTTCTTTTCCCCTTTCCTTCTTCCATTTAATGTTTATCATTGTTGTTGTATTTAGAAAAATTCTCAATTAAAAAATGGCACAGGTGGAAGTTCGCTAGGCTTCTCAGAAACCAAAACTGCAACGAAACCCCCTCCTTTCCCCTTCTTCTTCTTCTTCTTCTTATTTTTTCACTCATTGCTGAAGGGGGGACTACTTGCAGTTCACCGTTTTAACCCACAAGGCATATATTTAGATGCTAGCTTACTAAGAACAAACCATTGGCTTGGAAACCCCCTTTAATTAGCTGCCACAAATTTGCAAGAGGGTGATAAGCCTGAGTGGCAGATTTGAATATCACGACTTCATGAAGGTGCTGCTGTGGGGGGGAATATCAGGGTTGTGGGGTTGGAGCTTGCAAAGGTCTAGTCGTAGTGAAGAATGCTTTGAGAGCTGGGAAACATCAAAGTTGGGTTTTCCAGTGCTCATACTGAAGATTCAACCCACTTAACAATGACTAACAAGTTTTCTTACACATCATATTGTTATTACTGTTGCTGCTATTATGGTCTTCTATTGATTCATGGGCAAAACCATAAATCCTAAAATTCCCCAACTGGGAAAAGTATTTTTTGGAACTACAACTCCCTGTGTTACCTCCTAATGCCAACCTTCCTTGGGCTGGGGGAATGTAGACAGGGCTTTGGGGCAGAGGTCCACCACCAAAGATGGTTGTTCCCTTTGGGAGATCTACTTTTGTGAGGAACACGAGGGTAAGGGACTGTCCCTTTGCTGTGCAGAAAGGAAGGCGCTTGTGAATAACGGCCTGCCAGAATAAGGACGTATTTATAATATTCTTTTCTTCTTTTGACTGTTCTATTTCAGGATGGATCTGTAAGAAGATTTATTTAAAAATGAAAACCCCTTATGGAAAAGATAAAGATGATTTGATTGTTACTGGATTTGCTTATTAGTAGATTAGTAGTAATTGAAATATGTGTGTAGTAGGGGAACCTAGAGAGATGTAGATAGCATTGTTATATATAATAATTGATACACAGATCGGAAGTGCTTCTTCTTCGTTGTCCTTGAATTCAGTATGGAAGATATTTTGTTGTATCCATTGTAGAAAGTGTAGTCTTTTTTTCTAATTGGTTAGTTTATTGTATTTTTTAAAAAAATGGAAACATAGAGTGAACAGATATTGGTCTATTTATAATATTCAGTAGTTAAAAAGAATTGTAAGTTTTTTGGGCAAAAAGGAGGGAGATTATTGGATTCACGAAATAGCCATAACAGTGCTACAGGGCAGAGGAAGATAAGGTAAAATAGGACAGGTAAGGTATGTGATCATGGGAAAAGAACATGCCCAGATTACCCATAAGGCCAACGAGGCCATGGCCTAGGGGCACAAGTCGAAGGGGGGTGCAGATCACGCCCCCCCCCAAACCTGGTCCGCGCACCTCTTTCCCCCTTTCTCATGCCCCTCCTTACTCCTTCTCCCGGCAAAGTCTCTGCTCCGTCCCCTCCGGGAGCGCACGCTAAGCGGACATTGCTCGCTCGCTTGTGCGCTCTCTCGCTCTCTCTTGCTCTCTCGTGTGCGCTCACTCACTCTTTCTTGCGCACTCTCTCTCGCAATCTCTCTTGCTCTTTCTCTCGCTCTTTCTCTCGTTCTCTCACGCGCACACTCTCTCTCTCTCTCTCTCTCGATCTTTCTCTCGCGCGCACTCTCGCTCTTTCTCTTGCTCTCCCGTGCACTCTCTCTCTCTCACACACATGCACGCTCTCTCGTGCGCGTCTTTGGAGCGAGTTTGCACCCACTGCGTACTCCCCAAGCTTTCCGACTCCTGAGGAGACCTTCAGAACACAGCGGAGCTTTTCAGCCGGTGGGAATGGGGACCTTGGAGGTGGCGGGATGGTGCATACTCGCCTTTCTCTTCTGCTCCGTAGGCACCATGGCGAAAGCCAGCCAAGTGTGGGTCTGAGTGGTGTGTGTGTGTGTGGGGGAGAGGTTGGCTGGGGGCGTAATTCCAAAGTGTGGCCTAGGGCACAAAAAGGTGTTAATCTGGGCCTGGGAAAGAACAACCAACACTCAATTGGGTGTTGGTTGTTCCTAAACTGTACTTTGTTCCAAATATACTTGTGGGAGACTTCTCTCATGTCCCCGCATGGGGAGCTGGAGCTGACAGAGGGAGCTCATCTGCACTCTAGTAGCCCCTGCTCTAGGTTAAGAATGCTGCTGCTTAAGGCCAGGTTGGTGAATGCACCCATTCTGGACTTGAACCTGAATGAGCATGATACTGCTCTGTTGTCAAAGAGACGTAGTTGGATGAGGCTAAGACACTGGTTAATCTCTTTGATTTGCAGACCAGGTTTCTCTGTGCTGCAGTAGACAAGATTCAAGGATGGGGAGATGCAATGGTTCAGTGATTCCATTTCCTTGACCATCCCACAGTCTGTAGGATTTAAGTGTATTTAATGCTCGAAGAGCCCGGGTGTTCTGTTGGTTTGAGTTTTGTACTACAATTCTAGATACCATGATTTGAATCTTCACTTGTATGTGAAAACCCACAGGGTCAAATTGGACAATTCACAGGATCTCAATATGTGATAGGTTGGTTTAGAGCAGTGGTTCTCAACCTGTGAGTCCCCAGGTGTTTTGGCCTACAACTTCCAGAATCCCAGCCAGTTCACTGGCTGTTAGGATTTTTGGGAGTTGAAGGCCAAAAAACAAACAAACAAACAAAAAACAGGAGGGACCCACAGGTTGAGAACTACTGGATTAGAGTTAGAAATAACTCAAAGGCACTGTTTAAAGCTGGGTGGTCAGGACAGATGGTTCGAAGAGCTACCTTTTCCATCTAAAACCATATATAACTCAGGCCCAGGCTATTTGAAGGACTATTTTTTAACCTAGGAACCGGTTTGAGCTCCATTATCTACAGAGAAAGCAGAAAACTCCTAGACATGGCTGGTGGGAACGCAGGAGATTGCTTTCTCTGTGGTTCCTTCCATACTTTGGAACACTTCCCTAAAGAGGTCAAGATGGCTTCTTCTTTGGTGTCTTTTAACACCTTTCTTTTTAAGCAGGCATTTGAAAACCAACAAAAATGACCTTTGTGGTGCTATACTGGTTTTAATCTGTTTTAGACTGAGATTTTAATTGATGTTAATCATGTTGCTATTTAATACAGCATTCATCTCAATTTTAGTTGTTTTTTTATAAAGTCTAACTGTTGTTTCCTTTTGATACTCTCTATCTTTTCTGTAAGCTGCCTTGACTCCTAGCTTATGAGAAAGGTAGAATATAAATAAAGTGATGGATAGAGGTCAGTTTTATAACTTCTGCTGATAATGTGAGTTTGGCTATACTGAAGATCTCCAGATCTCTAAGAGGAAAAAGAGAAGAGAAGGTGAGAAGAGCGGGGTAAAAATGCTATAAAAATAAATAAATATAGATTCAGACTGCTTAGCTCCATTGTACAGAACAATGCCTCGTGCAGAATCACTCTGGGGTGGTGGTGCTCATCTTCATTTCTAAGGACTTCATTACACAATTTAATTCTAGACAAGGAGCACATTGCGTTTGGATTAAGTATAAATTGACACTTGAATATCCTAAAGGCACCAAATCCTGTTTGATCATGGAAGTGTGGCAAGATCAGCCCTGGTTAGTACTTGGATGGTAGTCCGACAATGATTATTAGGTGTTGTAAGCTATAGTTGAGAGCAAGACAAAACCATGTTTTGAGTCTTCCTAGCCTAAGGAAACCCTATGAAATTCATGAGGTTGCCATAAATTGGTGGTTCCCAATCTGTGCTCTGTGGACCACTAGTGGTCCACAAGAACTAAAATATGGTACATGGCTTCACAGTTACTATACCATTGCAACTGATCTCGTGAAATCCTCTTATAGTGCCAAGGTTTATTAAATATGGTTTTCCATGGGTGAGCAGATGGTGATTACTGGATGGCATATGTTCTGTATCAGAAACTAGAGCTGATGTGGTCTATCCAATGCAATTTTCGGAATCAACACCCCAATAACCAAACCGAATCTAAAGTTGACCAAGAACTAATTCATAACCCTTTTGGTACTAATGTTGGAGAGTGGTCCCTGGTCAAAAACAAACAAACAAATAGGTTGGGAACCACTGCCATAAATCAACAGGCATATTAAAGGCACATACATGCACATACAAAAGTTGATGATGGCATAGGTTTTCACAGAAGCTTCCCTTCCTCAGATGCCTGGACTGTTATCCTTAGGTTGATATATGCGAAGGAGTGGAACTGAGTAGCGAGGTCAGGCGGAAATGGAATGTAAAAAGTATAGATAATGTCAAATCAATATGGGTTTGGATAGATGCAAAGCCGGTACAGTGGCCTTTTGCAATATCAGCGATAGGAGATAACGCAATCAACTTAAACAACAAAGAGTCAGTCTTTAAGGTGGCACAAGACTAGTTATTTTTGCTGTCGCAAAATAACAGAGCCAGCCTTCTGGCAATCATTAAACATCAGTTTACTCATGCTGAGTCATTGAATATCTGTAGTGGGACAGGAAACCATTATCTTTGTTCGGACCGAAGTAATTAGAACTGAACTTTTTCACCAACTGGATTTTAGCATTTTCATTCTGGAGCCTCCCTTTCAAATTTCTTTGTTCAAGGACAGCCACCACAAGGTCAATAGCTGGGCCCTTACTTAGTCTGAAATGCTCCCCCGCTGTGTTTTTTGAATATTAAAATCCTAGAGGGATTGTCCTGTTTATCCTATCTGGAATGCAGAAGGGCATTTGTGGTACTTGGTGGCTTAGAAAAGCCACGGGATTTCCAGATCTGATCAGTTTGTGACAATTCTTGTACTGCGCGGATATTCATCCGATGACTTGCAGGTGTGCAATGGGATGCTTTCACTTCAAGCATGCCATTATCTTAGACCTCTCTGTTTAGCTTGGGTGCATCAATACTGCAGAATTAATGCAGTTTAACAACACTTTAGCTGCCATGTCTCAATGCTATGTAATCATGGAGGCTTACGATCAGTGAGGTAATAATACTATTTGAATTTGGTCCTTGTTTTTTCCAACATTATCATCACTAAACCACACTGGGAACATCTCTCTGAGGTTTGAAATGTAACACAGAACATTGCAAACTTGCTTTTTTGGACCACTGTCAGATGCCGTCAGCCAGCCAGCATGGCCACTGAATGTGTTGGCTGGAAAATTGTTGGCTTTCCACATTTGTGGGTTTGATTTTTGTGGATTGGATTCTTCCTCTGATGCAACTTTGTGGTCAATTTCTGGTGGACGGACCATAGGGCCATGCTGGAAGACTTGGATTCATCTGGAGGTATCCACCAGAAGTTGATTGTGGAGTCATGTTGGAGGCTCTAGAACAGACATGGGCAAACGTTGGCCCTCCAGGTGTTTTGGACTTCAACTCCCAGAAATCCCAACTAGCTTACCAGCTGTTTGGAATTGTGAGATTTGAAGTCCAAGACACTTGGAGGTCCGTAGTTTGCCCATGCCTTCCCTACAGTCATGCTGGAAGACTGGAAGTTCACCAAAGAATCATGCTAGAAGACCTAGAAATGTTAGAGGACCTAGGGAATATCTGTAGTCCTTTACTGTGCATCTGTGTCCAGCTTTTGGTAGATATTGTTATGTATATCCCGCTTTTCTCTCTGGAGGGGCTGTGGTGGTGCAAGGGGTTACTTTATTTATTTATTTATTTATTTATTTATTTATTTACTGTATTTATACCCCGCCTTCTCTCACCCCGAAGGGGACTCAGAGTGGCTCCCAGTTGGCAAAATCCAATGCCATACAAACAGAACATACAAATAACATATACACATACATAAAAATCAATAAAATTAAAAGTCATAACATATTAATGCATTAAAATTAGCTATTAAAACCACGCCAATTCCGAAGTTATAATCCAGGAGTCATTCTGGATACTTACTTCATTGCACTGACTGTTCTCCAAAGCCTTAGTTCCATATCCATGTTTTCAGTTTCTTTCTAAAGGTCAGGAGGGAGAGAGCTTGTCTAATTTTACTGGGAAGGGAGTTCCACAGCCAACGGGCCACCACTGAGAAGGCCCTATCTATCGTCACCTCCAACTGCACTGCTAAGCTGCAGAACTTTCTGACCGGAAGGTCAGTGGTTCAAATCTGCAGGGCGGGGTGAGCTCCCATTGTTAGCCCCAGCTTCTGCCAACTTAGTAATGTGAAAACATGCAAATGTGAGTAGATCAATAGGTACTGCTTCAGCAGGAAGGTAACGGCGCTCCATGCAGCCATGCCGGCTACATGACTTAGGAGGCGTCTATGGATAATGCCAGCTCTTTGGCTTAGAAATGAAGATGAGCACCACCACCCCAGAGTCGGATTCAACTAGACTTAATGTCAGGGGAAACCTTTATATTTCTCTCTGGATCGAGTGCTGCTGGAAGACTTAGAGATTTCATTGTTCTATGCCCCTAACCCCAGCATATGTGGGAGACTGATGGCAGTCCAAAATAAGCAAATTTCCCAAGTTCTGGTGCAGACAGAAAGATATGTAAGGCAAACAGGAGGAGAAGTATTGGCAGTCAAACAGATCACCAAAACAATTTTGCAGGCACACCGTAATATGCCAGAGGACATAGAGATACTGAGGACCTAAAGAATTCTCTGTAGTGATCTCTAGATCTTCCAGTGTGATTCTATAGTCAGCCTCCGGTGGATGTTGACTATAATGGAGGGGAATCTAGAGAGATTTCTCTAGGTCTTCAGCATTTCTGTTCCCCTACACCTCTTGTGCAGGCATGGGAAAACTTCAACTCTCCAGGTGTTTTGGACTTCAACTCCTTCTGGCTGTTAGGAATGGTGGGAGTTAAAGTCCAAAACACTTGAAGGGCCAAAGTTTGCCCGTGCCTATTCTAGAAGATGTAGAGGGCTAACTTTTTCTGCATGGCAAGGTTGGACGAGTTGGCTCACACGGTTTCTTCTTATTATATGATTCTGTGACTAATCCAAAATAACAAATTTCGCAAATTCTGGTGCAGATAGTATGAAAGGTGCAGATGATATGAAAGGTTTGACGCAAACGGGAGGTGATACATTGTCAGGCAACCAAACTAGCAAAGTATCTCTCCAGGTGCATCACACTCTGTGATTACCTGTGGTTCCTATGCTCATGCTCCACAGTGTATCAGGATGCCCAATAGTTCCAGCCTGTATCAGTTGTGAGAGATGTGCTGCAGAAAATAGGGGAAAAATATTCTTTTAGTGAAGGAATGTGGGGAGCTTACGCTTTCTGAGCCATTCCCCACAGTTCCACCCTTTGTATGACAAGCATCAACAGAGGATTCAAAGATACATTGACTGGTGTTTAACTCTGTTTACCGAGTCCTTGGAGGGCATGAGAGGTCATTTTTCTGAAGGCGATGAGGGAGCAGAGGGCAGGCGCATAAAGAGCGAGAGGCCACATGGGCCTGTCACATTCCTTTCATGAAAGGTATCGGCAGTGACGGAAATTTGACAGGAGAATGAAAGAGGGGAAGATGGGGGCTGGAGAAGCGCACTGTTTTTTCATCCTGCTGTGTGTCTTCCTCTCCACAACCTCCTCCTGCAACAGAGATGGCAGCTGAGAGAGTGAAGTGAATGGGGAGGGAGAGAAATGTGAGACATCTTTTGAATGGCTGCCAAGGTTGATTTAATTAGCTGCATTGAATTCATTAACTTTTTTCTCTCTTTCTCTCTAATGACGTGTCTCTGCTGTGAAGCACAAATTAGGAGTGGTGAGCCTTGGCGGAGCACGACGCTGACCTGCCAAAAGACCCAGCAAAGCAGAAAGATTGACCTACTTTTTATCAAATCTGAAGGGATCTCCTTTTAAACCTCTCCTTGGATAGACACTAAGCTGCACTTCTTCTCTCCTCCTCTCTCTCTTTTTCTTTTGCTTCTCCACGCAAGGCTTTGCCTCCCTGCTTTTAATCTCTCCACCGCAGCCTCAGGCTAAACCAGAAAATCCGCACCTCTCATCATCAAATGCAGCTAGGTTCCCCACACTCACTCTCTCTCACACACACCATGTGGAGCTGACTTCATGCGCTGGCGCAGAGAGAACCTTTATAAGTCAGCAGGTTGCACTCTGAGCTGAGACACTCTGTGTGTATCAAGCAGCTGCATTTTTACGGCGATGGATTTTGTTGAGCTCAAATGCACACACAAATTGGACGAGGGTGAATTTCAGATCGGGATTGCCCCAAGAGAACCAGCATGGTGTAGTAGTGGCCTGAGCATTGGATGAGGATGCTGCGAGATCAGGGTTCGAATACCCACTCAACCATGGGAACCCACTGACCTTGGACATGTCACATTCTGTCAGTCCCAAAGGAATTGAAAGGCAAACACAATCTGAAAAACCTCTGCAAAGAAAAGCTGTGATGGGTTCACCTTTGGGTCACCATAAGAAATGACATGAAGGCACACAGCAATCAAGATAGCATTAAGAATTCCAAAAGCATTGCTATTTGATAGGGGAGTGGGTTGTTGAACTGGGACCTGATAGATGCAGAGTGTGTCCCTACTCACCTGTGCCTGTGCCACAGGTTGAGAACCACTGCACTAGGCGACCTTGGGTTGGCTATTCTTTCTTAGGGCGCATATACACAGTAGAAAAGTGGTTCTCAACCTGTGGGTCCCCAGATGTTTGGGCCTTCAACTCCCCAAAATCCTAACAGCTGGTAAATGGGCTGGGATTTCTGGGAGTTGTAGGCCAATACACCTGGGGACCCACAGGTTGAGAACCAGTGCACTAGGTGACCTTGGCTTGGCAATTCTTTCTTAGGGTGAATATACACAGTAGAACAGTGCTTCTCAATCTGTGGGTCCCCAGATGTTTGGGCCTTCAACTCCCATAAATCCTAACAGCTGGTAAACGGGCTGGGATTTCTGGGAGTTATAGGCCAGTACACCCGGGGACCCACAGGTTGAGAACCACTGCAGTAGAGTTGGTGGAGTTTGTCACCACTTGGCTCAGTGCTATGGAATCATGAAATTTGATCATCATAGGTGATCACTTGTGGCCGAGAATTGTGGTTTTTCAAAGATAGAGCCTTGTGGTGTAGCACTTTTTGAAAAGTAGACTAAAGACCTTGTAAAACTACAGCTCCCCGGATTGCACAGCATTAAACAATGACGGTTAAGGTGAAGTCAAACGGCATCAATTCCACTATTGAACAGATCCTTAGCAGTTTGAATCAATTGTTCCATGTCCTAGTGTCTACAGCAGTAGAGCAGTGTTTCTCAACCGCTGTGATGCGGCACACTAGTGTGCCGTGACGAACCTCCTGCTGTGCCGTGAGAAAAGCTCTCTGCCCCCCTTCCTTCCACCCTCCTCCTGCCGAACTCCTGCTGCTTGGGGGGGGAGGAGGAAGGGGCCGGGGTGCCGCCTCCTTCGGCCGTTTCCCCAGCCAGCCTCCAATCCCCCATGACTCCTGCCATGACTCTCGCCCCTCGCTCGCTGAAGCAGTGCGGAGGAGGAACCCCGCCCACTGAAGCCCATCCACCGCTCATGCTCCTCCTCCTCCGCACGGCTTCAGCGAGCGAGGGGCAGGAGTCATGGCGGAGAGCGGCGCCAGGGACGGGGGCCATGACTTCCACCCCTCACTCGCACGGCCCCCTCAAGGCTGGAGAAGCTGTGGGAGAGATGAAGCCGGGGGGAGGGGCATGGTGCGGCCTGGCTCTGCCCCTGCCCTGGCTTCAGCTCTCCCACAGCTTCTCCTGCCTTGAGGGGACAGTGCCAAGCCAGCGTTGTGCTGGCTCTTCCACCGCTGGCTTGGCACTGCCTCCTCATGGCTGGAGAAGTTGTGGGAGAGCTGAAGCTGGGGGGGGGAGAGGGAGGGGCATGGTGCGGTCTGGCTCCTCCCCCAGCTTTGGCACTCCCAGCAGCTGCTCCCAGCAGGCCACCATCCCCAGCTGTTCTTTACTGTGTTAGAGTGTCATTTTGTGTCATTTTGGTTAATGGTGTGACCCCGGATTTTTTTAATGTAAAAAGTGTGCCGCGACTCAAAAAAGGTTGGGAAACAAAGCAGTAGAGAACAAAGTAGAGAACAAAGCTTTCTCCTTGTCCAATAACACACCCTTTCAAGTATTGTCCCTGCTCAATGGTCTCTTCTCCAAGCTGAACCTATCCGCTCTCTAAGCTACTCCTCACAGAGCTTATCATGTCCCCTCTCAACTTTCTCTTCTTGGAACTAAACATACCCAGATCTTTAACTGCTCCTCAAAGGAATTGGTTTCCATAACTTTTACTAGCTTTTCAGTACCCTTCCTGAATTGTGGTGCCCAAAACTGAACACAATATTCCAGACGAGGTCTGAGCAAAGCAGAATAGAGTGGCACTATTATTTCCCTCAACCTAGTCGTGATACTCCTATTGATGCAACATTTTTCCTCAGATAAAATCAAAGTATAGTGTAGAACTATCAGCTGTTCTCTCTTTTTAAAGCAATTCAAGACCAGGTGTAAACATTTCACTTGGGTGTTCTCCTGTACTGTCTTTGCTCATTCGCAATGGGTATTGTTGGTGTTGCAGGAGGTGTCTTGAAGCTTTGACTTGCTGTCTTAAGAATTCCACAATGCTTCGGGATGGTACTCTGTCTGCATGATCAGTTGTATGTATCTATTAAGATCCCATGGGCTCAGTTATTTGTCCATCAGAGCCATTTGTGCAGCAGGCAACAAATGGTCAATCATGCAGAGAGGAGTTAGCCTTCTTTTTTTCTCTGTCTTTGTGTCCCAAATTCCTGGTGCACAAAATGGAACGAAAGGGCCATTAATCTGTTCAAGCAAAATGGCCACATTAGTTCAGTGCCTGCAGAAACAGGAGGCCTGTGGGAAATGGAAGGAAGACACAACAACAGTTTTGGTACCAATAAAAAAATTAAATTAAAAACTACATACACGTATTTGACAAGTTCTGTCCAGGGCCAATTAAACAATATGAAAACTGTTATCAATGAAACCTCAGACTTCATTGATTCCATACTTTTATGATGCCCTTTATTATTTATTTATTATTTATTTAAAACTTTTATATTCCAATCTTCTCACCTCTGTAGAGGAACTCAGACCGGCTTACAGCAAGGATTCAATGCTACTAATACAAATTAAAACATTCTACAACAATACAAGATTAAAATACATATAGGTAATATACAAATAAGGGTTTTGCCCTCCCTTGTGCTCGAGATCCCCGTGTACAACTGGTGGGCCCCTGTGTGATACAGAATGCTGGACTAGATGGGCTGAGGTCCGATTCAGCATGGCTCTTCTTATGTTCTTATGTTCTTAAACCAAATCGCCAAAATAAAATCATATTCAACTCTGTCCGCATATGTGGTTGCTCACTTTGGTCTGTAACCAGTCTCAGCCATTATTCTGGGAATGCTTCATTCCATAGCCAAGATTTCACTAGCCTCCTGAAGGACAAGAGGGAGGGGGCAGATCTGATCTCACTCGAGAGTTCTATAACCGACGGGCCACTACAGAGAAGGCCCTGTCTCTCATTCCCACCAGGCGCGCTTGCGAAGGTGGCAGGACCAAGAGCAGGGCCTCTCCGGATCTTAGCGTCCTTGATGGTTCATAGGTGAGAATACGTTCGGACAGGTAAACTGGGCCAGAACCGTATTGGGATTTATAGGTTCAAACCAGCACTTTGAATTGTGCTCGGAAGCTATTTGGCAGCTAGTGGAGCTGGCGCAACAAGGGGGTTGTACCCTACTCCCGTTAGTAACCTGGCTGCCGAACGTTGGATTAATTGCAGCTTCCAAGCAATCTTCAGAGGCAACTCCATGTAGAGAGCGTTGCAGTAGTCCATACGGGATGTAACCAAAGATTGGACCACATTGGCCAAGTGTCTGTGCATATACCTTCAAGTCTTCTATTGACGTATGGTTTTTTTACGTGTCAGGAGCAACTTGAGAAAATGCAAGTCAATTCTGGTGTGAGAGAATTGGCTGTCTGCAAGGACGTTGCCCAGGGAATGCCTGGATGTTTTGATGTTTTACCATCCTTGTGGGAAGATTCTCTCATGTCCCTCCCTGCATGGGGAGCTGGAGCTGACAGGGAGCTAATGCACACTCTTCCAGGATTCGAACCTCCAACCTGTTGGACGTCAGTCCTGCCAACACAAGGGTTTAACCATTATGCCACTGGGGGCTTGTATAGTGACCTCATGAATTTCACAGGGTTTTCTTAAGTGAGTAATACTCATATATGGTTTTTACAGTTCCTTCCTCTAAAATCTAGCCTACAGCACCTGGTATTAGTTGCTGGTCTCCCATCCAAGTACAAACAAGGACTGACTGCTTAGCTTTCAAGATCAGATGGGATCCGGTTCCCTTAAGGTGTTTTTAATCATCTTATGTGAAGCAGTACTTCTTTTTGTCTGTCAATAGGTTTGCCAGACTGAAACTTGTAGAGATTCCGTGTTTGTAGCATATCTGACAAGGTCCCCATGGCCTTCTGGCAAACAAACTAGTCAAATGTGGGTTACGCAAAGCTATGGTTAGGTGGATCTGTTGTAATTGGCTAAGTGAACCATAGGATGCTCACCAATGCTTCCTCTTAATCCTGGAAAGAAGTGCCGAGTGGCATGCTGCAGGGTTCCGTCCTGCACTTGGTCTTGTTCAACATTTTTATTAATGACTTAGATCAGAGGAAGGTGACTAACACGATCAAAGGTCTGGAGAACAAGCACTGTGAGGAGCTGGGCATGTTTAGTCTGCAGAAGAGAAGGCTGAGAGGAGATATGAGGGCCATGTATAAATAAGTGAGGGGAAGTCATATGGAGGAGAGAGCAAGCTTGTTTTCTGCTTCTCAGGAGACCAGGACATGGAACAATGGCTTCAAACTAAGGAAAAGGAGATTACATCTGAACATGAGGAAGAACTTCCTAACTGTGAGAGTTGTTCATCAGTGGAACTCTCTGCCCCAGAGTTTGGTGGAGGCTCCTTCTTTGGAGGCTTTTAAACAGAGGCTGGATGTCATGCAACCTGAAGGCATATATATATATATATATATATATATATATATATATATATATATATATATACACACACACACACACACACACACACACACACATACACATGTAAGTTCTATGAAAGCAGTTGATGCATACTTTTGATGGGGACAATGGCGTGATCTGTAAATATGCAAACAGCATTGCTCATAATGTTCTGCTCGTCCCCCACCTCCATGCTAACCTTCCTTACTATGAGAGCTGTTCAGCAGTGGAACTCTCTTCCCCAGAGAGTGGTGGAGGCCCCTTCTTTGGAGGCTTTTAAGCAGAAGCTGGATGGCCATCTGTCAGGGATGCTTTGAATGTGATGTTCCTGCTTCTTGGCAGGGGTTGGACTGGATGGCCCACCAGGTCTCTTCCAACTCTATGATTCTAAGGGACTACTTTTAATGGTTGCATAATTTCCATTTCTGCCCAACCATTAAAGGCACGGGAGTCTCTTTCAGGTTTTAAACTAGAAACCATAGTTCCAAATGCATTTATTTATTTGCCATATTTATTTCCCACTTTTCTCTCTACCCCATCAGGGGACCAGTCTAGTTTAACACCCAAATTTCTATTTTTTCCCCCACAGCTAGGAGGGGATGTATGTACTTTTTATCTGTCCATACCTGTAAGCTATTTTAAATAACAACAACAGGATTGTGTTGGGGGTCTTCTTTAAGCCTTAAATTCCCCCAGATTGTATATATACAATAGATCTTCACTGCCAGAGTTATTTGCTCTCCCCATAGGAATACCTTGCTTTGGTGATACAAGGACTTCTACTGTATACATTTCTGAAAGTGGGCACCTAGCCTCCATAACTGAAGCTCTGTGGAGGACATCATGACTGTGTTCTTTCCTGAACAGCCTCCCTTTCATCTAGCAGGCTTTGCATTCCCCCAGTTTACCGAAGAAAACAAGCAAAAGGGAGTTTGGTGTTAATTATATTCCGAAAGGTGACGATGGCTTAGCGAGAGACCTGCCCTTACTGCTGGCTCCAAAGATCTGCCTAACATAAGACTTTCACAGATTCCTCCTAACACAAGTCTTCTTTTCACTTGGGATTTTTTTTATTGCTTCTAAACACCTCTCCCCCTTCTTATGGGACTACATGGTGCTTCGTTTCAGATGGGCCCCGTGAATTAACATATTGTACCTCCTTGCAGCTCAGGTAAATTACACGCTCAGGTTGACCGCTGCTCAGACACAAAGCATCCTTCACCGGTTTACAGGCCAGACTATAAAATATCGTCAAAGAGCCCTCCACTTGGGAGAAAGGGCATGGAAGAGAAATGCCGTCAACAAAGGCAGGGCTGTCTATAACTCATTTAGGAAACTAGGCCATGCTTCGGAAAAATCAGATTAACACCAGAGTTGGACAGAACGGAGGTATGTCAGAGGATTTGCAACATTATCATAATATCCATAGCAGTTCCTTAGAATTAAAGAGTCAGAAGAGACCCCTAAGGGCTATCTAGACCAGCTGGACATGCAATCAAAGAAGCCCCAACAGATGTCCTTCCAACTTCTGCTTAAAGACCTCCATAGAAGGAGATTTCACCACATTCCCATGCAGCATACAGCGAGGAAAACAAGTATTTAGTCAGATATCAATTGTACAAGGTCTCTCACTTAAAAAGATGCGAGAGGCCTGTAATTGATATCATAGGTAGACCTCAACTATGAGAGACAGCATGAGAAAACACATCCAGAAAATCACAATCTGATTTTTAACAAATTTATTTGCAAATTATGGTGGAAAATAAGTATTTGGTCCATAACAAAAGTTCTTCTCAATACTTAGTTATATACCTTTATTGGCAATGACAGAGGTCAAGCGTTTTCTGTAAGTCCTCACAAGGTTGGCATGATGCTGGTATGTTGGCCCATATCCTTCATGCAGATCTCTTCAAGAGAAGTGATGTTTTGGGGGTGTCGCTGGGCAACATGGACTTTCAACTCCCTCCAAAGGTTTTCTATAGGGTTCAGATCTGGAAATTGGCTAGGCCACTCCAGGACCTTGAAATGCTTCTTACGAAGCCACTCCTTCATTGCCCTGGCGGTGTGCTTGGGATCATTGTCATGCTGAAAGACCCAGCCACATTTCATCTTCAGTGCCCCTGCTGATGGAAGGAGGTTTTCACTCGAAATCTCATGATACATGGCCCCATTCATTCTTTCATGTATACGGATCAGTCGCCCTGGTCCCTTTGCAGAGAAACAGCCCCAAAGCATGATGTTGCCACCCCTATGCTTCATAGTAGGTATGATGTTGTTTGGATGCAACTCGGCATTTTTCTCCTCCAAACACGACAAGTTGTGTTTCTGCCAAACAGTTCTACTTTGGTTTCATCTGACCATATGACATTCTCCCAATACTCTTCTGGCTCATCCAAATGCTCTCTAGCAAACTTCAGTCGGCCCCAGTCATGTACTGGCTTAAGCAGGGGGGCACTTCTGGCACTGCAGGATCTGAGTCCCTGGCAGCGTAGTGTATTAAACATGGTAGCCTTCTGTAGTATAACAAATAATAATGTAATCACTTCCCCAGGTCCCAGAATGCTCTCTGTTCAGGTCATAATCCACTAGGTTCCCCAAATGAACATTCACAAGGTTGGTTCTGGGTGCAGGTTTAGTTCATATAACATTCCAGTAAGCTCACTGTTTTCCCTGGTAGTCAATTTGACATATTACTGATTGTAGCCTTTGTTACCCAGCTCTCTGCAGGTGGTTCCCAGATTTTTTTCTCACTGTTTTTGTGATCATTTTGACCCCACAGGGTGAGATCTTGTGTGGAGCCCCAGATCGACGATTATCAGTGGTCTTGTATCTCTTCTGTTTTCTAATTATTGCTCCCACAGTTGATTTCTACCCACCAAGCTGCTTCCCTATTGCAGATTCAGTCTTCCCAGTCAGGTGCAGGGCGAAAATTTTGTTTCTGATGTCCTTCGACAACTCTTCGGCCTTCACCATAGTGGATGGAGTTTGGAGTATGTCTGCTTGAGGTTGTGGACAGGTGTCTTTTATACTGATAACAAATTCAAAGAGGTGCCATTACTACAGGTAATGAGTAGAGGACAGTGTTTCCCAAACCCTGGTTTTCCAAGTGCTTGGATTTTCAACTCCCAAGCTCCTTGAATTCTTCCTCCTTTTCCTGCTTGTTATTATTGTTGCTGTTGGGAATCAGGAGCTGTTAGGCTCAAAATAACCCTCATTTGGGGGAGATTCCACAAAAATATAGCAGAATGCCAGAAGCACAGTTCAAAATCAGCAGAAAGTTATTGTAAAGAGCAAGGATTGGTTTTCATTCAGCAGGATGGAACAGGATCGCAGATCCACAACTTCATAGGATCAGATATATGTTTATTAAAGAAAAAAGACATACATTCTTTATAGGAAAGGTTCTTGGAGCTAACTAGCTTCACTGAATTATGTTGTGTAAGGAAAGGAAAAAGGAAAAATGGCAAATACTACATCTTGCCTGAACAATGGCAAGATACTTCCTCACTCTAGAGAAGACAAAAGGCAAGAGAGAGGCCAAAATGGAGAATAGACCACATGACCTCACCTGGGTAATAAAAATACTGGGTGACAGTTATTATTATTATTATTATTATTATTATATGACAAAAGCAGAGATTGGCAATGACAGGCATTTAACATATACGCAAGAGAGATTTTTATGGGGTTGCTACATATTTATTTTAAAATTATATGTTTTAAAATGTTTTAATACTGATTTTTGTTGTGACTTTTAAAATTGTTTAGGACGTAGCTTTGGGTCCTACTCTGGAAGAAAGGTAGCATAGAAATGCAATAAGAATGCACAAGTTAATAAGTTCTGCATCGAAATGCCACATCTTGGATGTCCGGTGGTTGGACTGAATAGTCCGAGTGGTCTCTTCCGTCTCTATGGTTTTATGATCCCTTTTGGCTTTGTGGCTTTTCTGGGCTTTAGCAAAATCTTTGTAAGCCATGAGTTCAGGTGCAACGAGACTATGGAATCAAATTAAGCTTATGCTAGCAAAATGTGGTCATTAAAAAAAGGAGATAGAATATTAAGGCCGTCTTCTAGGTTGAATGACATAATGCAACGGCAGCATTTTCTCTCTTTAGATGCCTTCTACTAAAGATCCTCTGAGAGGGAAAGCGCTTTGGCCAACCGAGGGCAGCCGGCTAAGCTCGAGTCTATGAGTTCAAAGTTAAGAAGGATGCAAGATTTGCAGGAGCAAACACATCTGAGGTTCGGCTGATAAGATAAAGTTCAAAGTCAAAAGAGAAGTTAATTTAGTTTTCACCAACCCAACTCAGAAAAAAGTGTACCCTGAATCTGACAGTTTCTTCCAAGTGCTTATAAGCATTTTCACACATGCCAGAATTTATTTCTCTGAAGGGGCGCATCTACACTGTGGAATTAATGGAGTTTGATGCCACTTGAACAGCCATGGCTCAATGTTATGGAATTCTGGATACTGTAGATTTACAAGGTCTTTAGCCTTCTTTGTCAAAACATGCTGGTACCTCACCAAGCTGCATCTCCCATGATTACATTGTGTTGTGGCAGTTAAAGTGGTGTCAAACCACATTAATTTTCGATCAGGCATGGGCAAACTTTCTAACTTGAGGGCTACATGGTGGGCCAGAGTGAAGTAGGCGGTGCGGGAGGAAGAGGGCTCTACCCAAGCCCCCTCCCTGCCCTTTCCTCCCTCTTCTCTTTCGGAGGCAGAAAGTGAAGGAAACGTTTGAATGCCAAATGGGTAAGCCTTGGTCAGGATGAGATGGTGAATGGGAGGAAAAAAAGTGTATCCATTAGACCCTGTATTGCCTACTCCTGATACAGAATCCTAGAGTTGGAAGAGACCCCCAAAGGGCCATCCAGTCCAACCCCCTATCATGCAAGAAGGCACAATCAAAGCACTCCCAATAGACAGATAGCCTCTGTGGAAAAGCCTCCAGAGAAGGAGACTCCACCACACTCTGAGGAAGCCTAGGCCACTCTCCAATAGCTCTTACTCTCAGGAAGTTCTTCCTAATTTTTTCAGTCAACTCCTGTTCCATGGCATTTGAAACCATTATGCCCTTGTGCTCTGGTCTCTAGAGCAGTAGAAAGTCATTTCCCCCCACCCTCCTCCTCTTCAATAGGACACCCTTTGAAATCTTGAAACATGGTTCCCATGTTCCCTCTCTACCTTCCCTTCTACCAACTAAACATCCCCCAGGAGGAAAGGAACAAGGAAAAAGAGAAGGAAGAAAGAAAGGAGAAAGAGTGAGAAAAAGAAGGAAGGACAAATGGATAGAAGGGAAGGATGGAAAGAAGGAAGGGAAGGATGAAAGAGTGGAAGACAAGGAGGGAGGGAGAAAGAGGGAGGCAAGGAAAGGAAAGGAGGGAAGAGAAAGAAGGAAAGACAAAAGGGAAGGAAGAAAAGAAAGAAGGAAGGGCTAAAGGGTGGTAGGGAAAAGGGGAGCGGGAGAGAGAAAGCAGTAGGTGAGGAAAGAAGGGAAGGAGGAAGGAAAGGGAAGGAAAGGCAAAAGGGCAGGAAGGAAGGAAGGTTGAAGAAAGAGGGAAGGAAGTATAGAAGAACTAAAGGGTGGAAGGGAAGGAAGGAGAGAGGGAGGGAGAAAGAGGGAAGGAAGGAAAGAAGAGAAGGAGATAAAAGAGAGAAGGAAGGATAGGGCGATGAGAGAGAGGAGGACTTGAGAAAAGAGCCCTCAGGGGTGCCACATCCGGCCTCCAGACCTGGATTTACCCATACCTGATGTAAATGCACCCAAGGATGAGATTTCCAACAGTACTGTGTATCACTTTTTCCTTCAAATGTGTTCCTGGCATCCAAATCTTAAGAGCGCTCCTTCCTTTTCCTTTGATATTGATTATACATTTCTGACAATTTCTTTTTTTCTTTTTAAAAAAGGTTTTATTGGTTAAAACAACATTAGCATACACATTTCTGACAATTTCATACCAAACTTGCAAAGACCAACCCAAAATTCCTAAGACTGTACATATTTGTTTTTCGACACATTTAAGATGTGTGAAGGGGCAAAAAAAACTGGGTTTGTTCTCGTCATTCTATCAGTTACCCTATTCACCTTTTCCTGTCTCATATTTGTACACGTTGTTTGTACATTAGAATCACATTGCTTTGTCTTTCTATTTAATTCATGATTGCAGATCATTTAAATGTTTTGTTTCCTTATTTGTGACCGGCAGCTTTTCCGTTTTCCCATGAATTGGCATGAGCTTGTCACGGTCTTTCTTACAGGAGCAAGTGACCTGAACATCAGACAAACAAGGAAGTATACAAACGATTTCTGAAAAGGCATAATGACGGGATTAAGTAATATTTCCCTCCATTTGCTGTGTTCACCGGTGTGTGACCATCTCGGATGTAGCCAATGCTTGTATTTATGTGTCTGAGAGAGAGAAAGTTGCCTCCAAAGTAACTCTCCTTGCTGTTATAATTTGAGGCTTCTCTGTGGAAAGATGATCTATCAGGATGTTGGACACATTGGCAAAAATACCTCTTAGTTGAAATTTGGGCAGCTTAAAATGTCACCCTGTCTTTTCCTGCCCTCCCTGCTCTCCTTACCTTTAAATGACCTATTCTGTCTGTTGAGGGAAATTAATGGCTCCAAAGGAGCAAAGACTGAACAGATGACATTTGGAACTCATTCATGACTGGGAATGATTGACTTCCATTTGTTTCACTTGCCGTTAGTTGCAAAATAAATGCTTGCTCCTGTCCTGGTGCAGTCAGTGTCAGCCGTGACTGAGCCCCTTGAAACCAATGCATCAATGTGAGGGTGTGTTTAAAGGCCAAGCTAGTCAAAATGTGAAAGCACAATGCCAGATGCATGAAGAAATGCAAAAAGGTAGCTGTTGCAAAATGTCTTAAGAACACTTCTTTAAAGCAGTCTTTCTCAACCAGTGTGCCGTGGCACACTAGTGTGCCGTGACGGACCTCCTGCTGTGCCGCGAGAAAAGCTCTCTGCCCCCCCCCTTCCTTCCCCCCTCCTGCTGCTTGGGGGAGGAGGAAGTGCCGAGCAGTGGTGAAGAAAAAGAAGAAGGGACCGGGGTGCCGCCTCCTTCGGCCATTTCCCCAGCCAGCCTCCAATCCGCCATGACTCTCGCCCCTCGCTCACTGAAGCCGTGTGGAGGAGGAGCCCCGCCCACTGAAGCCCGTCCACCGCTCATGCTCCTCCTCTGTGGGAGCTGAAGCTGGGGGCATGGCGCGGCCTGTAGGAGAGCTGAAGCTGGGGGTAGGGGGTGGGGCATGGCACAGCCTGGCTCTGCCCTGGAGCAGCTGCTGGGAGAGCTGAAGCCAGGGGTAGGGGCGGGGCATGGCACAGCCTGGCTCTGCCCCCCTCCCGGCCGGCACTCCCAGCAGCTGTTCCCAGCAGGCCACCAACCCCCAGCCATTCTTTACTGTGTTAGAGTGTCATTTTGGTTGGTGGTGTGCCCCCGGATTTTTTTAATGATAAAAGTGTGCCGCGGCTCAAAAAAGGTTGGGAAACACTGCTTTAAAGAATAGCCAGTGTAGTTGCTTCAGCCACTGAATTCATCTACATCGTAGAATCATAGAATCATAGAGTTGGAATAGACCTCATGGGCCATCCAGTCCAATCCCATTCTGCCAAGAAGCAGGAAAATCGCATTCAAAGCACCCCCAACAGATGACCATCCAGCCTCTGTTTAAAGGCCTCCAAAGAAGGAGCCTCCACCACACTCCGAGACAGAGAGTTCCACTGCTGAACAGCTTTCACAGTCAGGAAGTTCTTCCTCATGTTCAAATTGAATATCTGTTCTTGTAATTTGATGCCATTGTTCTACGTCATCGTCTCCACGGCAGCAGAAAACAAGCTTTCTCCCTCCTCCCTATAACTTCCCCTCACATATTTATCCACGTCCCTCATCATGTCTCCTCTCAGCCTTCCCTTCTGCAGGCTAAACATGCCCAGCTCTTGAAGCTGCTCCTCATTGGGCTTGTTCACCAGACCCTAGGTCATTTTAGTCACCCTCCTCTGGACACATTCCAGTTTAACAACATCTCCCTTCTATTACGGTGCCCAGAATTGGCCAGTGTGGTTCCAATCAAGGCAAAATAGAGGGGTAGCATGACTTCCCTGGATGTAGACACTAGAATCCTATTGATGCAGGCCAAAATCTGATTGGCTTTTTTAAACCGCTGCATGACATTGTTGGCTCATGTTCAACGTGTTGTCCACGAGGACTTCCAAGATCTCTTTCACACAATGTAGTATACTGACCCTTATTGTCCCATAGGAGACTTTTGAGATCACTAGCTATCTCTGGCTTCCACCATCCTCTTAAGATAGATTGCTGTTGTGTGCCTTCAAGTTGTTTCTGATTTACATAGGAAATCTTGGAATTGGTTTGAGGTTCAGATGGTGATTTCACAAACCACAGAGCAGTGATGCACATGAAAGGCTTTCTTTCACAAGCTTTTGTGGGTGTTTGTTGACTGGCTGCTACAGTTTTAAGCTATTTTCAAACTGCAATCCGTTGTCAATGTAGATGAGTCCTTGGTTAATTTGGCACATAGTAGAAAAAATTACAATAATCAAAAATGGAATTAACGATTTGTTTTCTTTTTTCTTTTTTTTTCTTTTTTGCTTTGCCCAATGGTAGGGCTGGCCATGTTTTGTAGGATAGCAATCTAGTATTAAACCCGAGTCTTCTTTCCAAAAAATGCAAGATATGCCAATGACTTTTGGAATCAGCCACAGTTCTGACCGTGTACCATCTCACCTGTGTTATATTTTGGAGTTGTGCTTGGAGTCGCATAGAGATAGGTGTTTCTAGCTATAAGGAGCTTTTGTGCCTTATTCTTTCAAATGTGGCACAATAAGGAGGCCTTGAGTTGCCTTTTAAAGCTTGTTTTTGAAGACCGGAATTAAAAAAAAAGAGGCTGCTTGGGAAAGAGTTGCTCTTATCCGCCTGCCTGACATGGCCTTGTCTTGTTTTTGTTGCTGAAGAAATAGCTCCTTTCTCCCTCGCTTGTTATTTGGTAGGAGTCTGAAATAATACAATATTTCAGTCTTCTGCACACATCTCCAAGAGGAAAAGTAAACTAAAGGAACAGATAAAATACAGAAGACCTGCAGAGTAAGATGATCTTGCAGCATAGGTAGTTATAACTAGAATTTATTTGCTATGACATCTACGGTAACTATGCTGTATTGTTTTTTCTTTCTCGCTGAACCAACTGCCTAAATCACTGTGTGGCCATGGAATCTTTGTAAATATTTCAACTTTTATGGTTTATATTTTTAACTAGTTTTTGGTCATTCAATCACTTTTTAAACTCTTATCTGGTGAACTTTTAACTAATTGTTTTTGTTCTTCTATTGTAAGCTGTCTTGAATGGCAAACTGAGAAACAGGCCAGGAATAACAGCAGGAGCAGCAATATTTTTCAGGAAGGAATACTTCCAAAATGTCTGATTTACATAACATTTGATGTTCACCTACACTGTACCACTAATACTTTTTGACACCACTGAAATTGCCATTAATCCATTCTGTGGAATACTGGGACTTGTAGTTTACTGATGCACAATGCTCTTTAGCAGAGAAAGCTAATGATCTTGTAACACCACACGCCCAAGAACAGTTAGTGGAATAAGTGACTATCAACAGTGGGCACCAATGTGCATTGAAGCACTCAAGACACACATCGGACTCTGGTTAAGAAATGCTGGAGCACATCTATATAAATAAAAATGTAATGTTCATTTGTGGGATTAACATAACTGAAAAACCACTGGACGAATTGACACCAAATTAGGACACAACACACATATCAGGCCAACGAATGACCATCACTCATAAAAACACTGAAAAACACAGTGGAAGAAACTTAAAAAGCCAAAAAATATGATGCATGTGCAAAACCACATATATAAACACAAACACACATATATACACAAATATATATACACACACACATATATACACAAAAAAACATATACACAGATTGGGCCATAGCAATGCATGGCAGGGAACAGCTAGTTAAGAATATCCAGTGTGCATCAGAAGTATCTAATGCACATCAGATGTACCTGATGCATAGATATAGAACAATACTATGAAAGAAATCTAGGAATATTAGTAGACCACAAGCTGAACATGAGTCAACAGTGTGATACAGAAACTAGGAAGGCCAATGCAATTGTAGGCTGCATCAGTTGGAGTATAGTGTTCCCTCACTTATTGTGGGGGTTACATTCCAGGACCTCCCGCAAAAAGTGAAAAACTGTGATGTAGGGATGCTATATTTATTTTAAAAGTTATACATTACTTTAGTAGTTATACACTATTTTAAGTCGTTATAAACTTTAAAGTGAAGGAAAGGAAGGAAAAGCCCTTCAAGGCTGGAGGGAGAGAGGACTGAGGAGGGAAAACATCTCGGAGAGCGGCGGCAAAAACCCGCAAAACAGCAAAAATTAAAATTAAATTTTTTTGAAATCCACAAAACAGCAAGTTTGCTAAAAGTTAACTGCAAAGTGGTGAGGGAACACTGTAGTGTCCAGATTGAGGGAATCTCAGTCCTACGTTATTCTGCTTTGGACAAATTTCACCTGGAATACTTTGTCCAGTTTTGGGAACCACAGTTCAAGAAGGATATGGACAAGTTAGAATGTGTCCAGAGAAGAGAGGCAAAATGATCAAAAGCCTAGAAGCTAAAGCCTATGAGGAGCAGTTGAGGGAACTAGGATGTATTTAGCTTAGATGAAAGAAGACATGTTTCACTATTTTAAATTATGTCACATCGAGGAGGGGCCTAGCTTGTTTTCTGCTGTTCTGGCGACTTAAGCTTAGGCTATCCCTCTTTGTCGGAGGATGATGGTCTTCCAGGTTCGTTGCACTGGCAGTGGGTACGTAGGTGACTGTGGAGCCCTATTCTTGATCTGCATCTTCTTCCGCAGTGAGGGCATTGCTTTCCAGGTGTAAGGTGGTCCCGGTCGGGGTTGGCTTGATGCACCTTCCTCTTGGAACGTTTCTCTATATCGCCCTCCATTTGTGCCTCTTCAAATTCTACCACACTGCTGGTCACAGCTGACCAACTGGAGAGCTCAAGGGCCAGGGCTTCCCAGTTCTCGGTGTCTATGCCAGAGTTTTTAAAGTTGGCTCTGAGCCCATCTTTAAATCTCTTTTCCTGCCCACCAATATTCCATTTTCCTTTCTTGAGTTCAGAATAGAGCAACTGCTTTGGGAGACGGTAGTCGGGCATCCGGACAACATGGCCAGTCCAGCGGAGTTGATGGCGGAGGACCATCGCTTCGATGATGGTGGGCTTTGCTTCTCCCAGAACTCTGACATTTGTCCACTTATCTTCCCAAGAGATTTGCAAGATTTTTTTGGAGGCAACTGATGAAATCGTTCCAGGAGTGGCATTTAATGTCTGTAGACAGTCCATGTCTCTCAAGCATATAGCAGGGAGGACAATAGCTTTATAAACAAGCACCTTGGTATCCCTATGGATGTCCCAGATGACTTCTCCACAGCTGTATGGTATATGGTAAACTCCTGCAGAGGTAAGAGGATCCCTCTTGTCCTTTGCTGAATGTAGCATTTGTTAGATTTGCTTAGTGCCAAATCGTTTTCGTGTACTCAGAAGTGTCGCTAGAGTACAGCATCATTGGATATGGATGATCAATTCCTACCCTCTTTAATTCTCAAATGGTCTCAGTCTCAGCCATGAGATGGAAAATCTTTCCCTTTTGGGGAACTCTGAGATCTGATGCCAGTAAGAATAGATGTAATAAGAATAGAAAACCAACAATATCAGCACCACTTGCTCTTTCATTATGTTTCACAGTTGGTTTAAGGAGAGGGCATGTAAGGTAATGCTTAGAAAAAGGAGTATCTCTAGACTTTTTCCAAATAACGGCCAGCTGGACTTTGTACCTTGGACTCTCCCAAAAGAGCTGTATTGGTGACGCTCTTTTTCATTGTACCAAAAAAAGCACTGAACTCTCAAAAGGAGTGAGTGGTTGGGGAGGACCATTTCAAAGGAGAATAGAGGTAATTAATAAGAGTTGAGACTGGCATGAGCTGAGAGTCAAGGTGGCAGCACAAAGCACATGCCACCCAACTTGGCACATCATCACATATAATTTAATGTTCGGGGTTGATTTGCCACACTGCTGGGTTTCACCAAAACATCTGCAGAATTTGGAGAAAGAATAGCAATTGTTCCTCTTCCTCCACCCGTCAATCCGCTCCTGATTTCAAGCTATTTTTGAAATGTCTTGTTATACATATTCTCAGTCAACTGCCAGCTCAGATTAGTCATTTAGAGTTCTTGTTCTGCATCACACAAAAAAACAAAACAAAAACGGAAGGCAGATTTTCATGAATGAGTTTGAAAATTATGGCAAGATCATGTGGAGGCTGCTTTTGTTCAAACGCAGGCATCACATTGATGATTATTTTGCTCAACCGTCAACTTGTGATGTCTCGGTGCCAGTGCCTTGACTTACTTCCTAGAGTCTTCACACACCAAGTAGACTTTGCTTCTTTCTGTTTGTTGCTTTTAAAAAACTGGATGAGAAGAACTTATCCTTGCAAAGACTGGAATAGAGTGGCATCTGCATGTTGATCGAAAATAAACTAGAAAAATAAAGTGATCAATAAAAGAAAGACTTTAATAAAAGTTAATGATAAATGTATCTTGGCTTGTGGGTGTAATTTAAGTCCTTCGTTGAGTTTGCTTCTGGTTTTGATTTTGGCCAATTTTGGGTCATTTTTGTGGGGTTCAAGTATTAATGGCTTATTAGGGCTGGGGAGAAAATCTGCAGTGCTTGGAAGCCATTTTGCAGTGCTTGGAAGCCATGGGTGGTTAAAAATCGCCCAGAAAAAAAATTAAAGACAATTTTAGGGGCTTTGGAGTCACACTTTGGGGCCTGGCGTTAGCCTGTGTCACTTCGCCCACTTTTGTGATGAATCTTTACCAAGGCAAGCATGAAATGGAGCTGAATAACGTTTTAATTATTATTATAACAACAACGACGACACAACTTTATTTATATTCCATCCTTCTCCCCAAGAGGATTCAGAGTGAATTACAGCATATAAACACACACTGGCAAACACTCAGTGCCTTGTTACAATGAAATACAGTGAACCACAAACAAACAGGCAAAGGCTTCTCCTTTCATTTCTGGCTCTGGAGCTGGTGCTCATCTTGAGGAATTTGTTTTAGCTTCCATGTTTCTAGTGACTAAGGTAGTGGTTGCAAATATCAAACAGTTGCCTAGATTTACTCATCCATAACCATGTGATGAGGATCAGCCACCAAGGAGGCTGCCACTACTATTTTCTTCCCAGGCATTGAAAGTGGCATGTGGCAGATATAATAGAATGGGTCAGCGTTTCCTTTAGGTTCTTCCAGAAATTGACAAAGTTCTCACCTTTCTCTATTCTACTCAGAGGTGTTTCATTTTTATTAAGAGTAAGATATAGTACTTACACTGGCCTGTGAATAAGTCGACCCAGGGTTTTAGTGTCAACTTTTTTCGTTTTACTAAGGATGCATCTCTGTTGTAGAATTAATGCAGTTCCATACCACATTAGCTTCCATGGCTTAATGCCATGGAATCCTGGGACTTGTAATTTGGTGAGGCAGAGAAGACTACAAATCTAGTAAAACTACATTTCCCAGGTTTCCATAACATTGAACTATGGTAAGTAAAGCTGTTTCAGACTGCAATAATGTTAAGATTTCTAGACTTAATAAATTAGTATGTACAGTAGTTAGGTATAATTAGGTATACTTAGTTAAGTAGATAGAATCAAAGAGTTGGAAGAGACCTCCTGGGTCATCCAGTCCAAGTCCCTGCCAAGAAGCAGGAAAATCGCATTCAAAGTACCTGTCACAATGCCAGGGCTCTTCCTTTACAGAGGCAGAGATGAACCAAACAAATACACAGTTTGTATAAAACAATTTAATTAAAACAGTACTTACTTTCTGGCTGTTTTAATAGTCCAAAATATAAAATATAAAGATAGCCACAGAATACAAAACAAAAACTTCATTGAGTGAAGTCCAGGGATCAAGAGTCTATACCGTAGTCAAAAGCCAGTCCAAAGATTCAGGGTTCCGGGGTTCCAAGGGTTCAGGAAACAGGTCAGGATACCGAAAATCCACAAACCTGGAGGAAAAACCAGCACCATCTACCACCAAAATAAAACAAATACTTTTCTCCCAAAGATCAGTTCCATGGCTTGCTCCTTATATCCAGAAACACCCAGCTGCAACCTATCTCTTGCATACCTCCATCCTTAATTACTTTCACCCATGAACTCATATTTACAGATTACTCAACCCTTTAGAACTAGTACTTAGATGAATTCTTCCATCACCAATCACCATCAACTGCAGAACATAATACATGACAGTACCTCCGACAGATGGCCATCCAGCCTCTGTTTAAAGGCCTCCAAAGAAGGGGCCTCCACCACACTCTGGCGCAGAGTTCCACTGCTGAACAGCTGTCACAGTCAGGAAGTTCTTCCTAATGTTCAGGTGGAATCTCCTTTCCTGTAGTTTGAAGCCATTGTTCCGCATCCTAGTCTCCAGGGCAGCAGAAAACAAGCTTGCTCCCTCCTCCCTATGACTTCCCCTCACATACATGTCCCTCATCATGTCTCCTCTCGGCCTTCTCGTCTGCAGGCTAAACATGACCAGCTCATAGGGCTTGTTCTCCAGACCCTTGATCATTTGAGTTGCCCACCACTGGATACATTCCAGCTTGTCAACATCTCCCTTAAATTGAGGTACCCAGAATTGAACACAGTATTCCAGGTGTGGTCTGACCAAGGCATGCCTTCCCTGGATCTCTAGACACGACACTCCTGTTTATGCAGGCCAGAATTCCATTGCCTTTTATAGCTGCCACATGACATTGTTGGCTCATGTTTAATTTGTTGTCCATGAGGACCCCATGATCTCTTTCACACGTTGTAGAATATTGGTCCTTATTGTCCCATAAGACACTTTTGAGATCACTGGCTATCTCTGGCTTTCACCATCCTCTTAAGCTGTTGTGTGCCTTCAAGTTGTTCCTGATTTATGGTAACTCCAAGGTGGCCCTATCACGGGATTTTCTGGGGTTGAGTGACTCACTCAAGGTTACCAAATGGGTTTCCATTGCTGTGTGGAGAATCGAACCCTGATCTCCTCAATCGTAGTCCAGTGCTTAAACCACTATCGCATGCTTCTCTCTTCACATACAGATTGGAGGTGGTCACCTTGGGAGCTGGTCCATGGCTGTGGAAGTCTCTTCTACCACTTCAATCTCTTTCTGCCAGCTGCTTGGTATTTTTTCTTCAGCTATTAAGCAATTGCTGCAACCAAGTCTTTTAATGAATGTATGTGTGATTTGCTGTAATTCTATCCATATTATTATATTTTAAATGCTTTTACATTGTTTCAAAATTAGTGCTGTTTTTAATGGGCGTCTTCGCATGGGGCTCATTCCCCCTTTGGTTCTAAAATGCATTTAAACTGTTTTAATTTAGTGCTCGGTTTTAATATGACAGCTCATATAATTGTGTCTATAATTGTAATAATATAGTTATAATTCTTGTAAATTGTGTTATAATTGTAATAATATAATTATTATGCTTATAAATTGTGTTATAATTGATTGACTCTTAGCTGTGTTTGAATTCATGTTGCACACTGCATTGGATCTTATCAGATATTAAATAGACTCAAAGGAAGGATCCTTGCCAACCTCGATAAATGTAATCCTAACAACAAGTTGTATCTACTGCATACTGCATATTTTAAATTGGGTTCACACATTGCAATACTTTAGGATTCCAGAAGACCTTGGTTTCTCATTTCTAAATAATGTTTTCTTGCATGATTACTATTTGGAGAAGCAAGCCATGGGCTTCCTGTCTATGGTTTGTTTCTTCTGGTTCCCAACCCTTCCCAATTGTCTTTTCTCCATCAAACCAGAACCAAATACTGCCATAGGTTGACAGGCAACTTGAAGGAATACACACACACACACACACACACACACACATCAGGATTGACTGGCATGGGTGTGAAAGGGTCAAATTTAAGCATGTGGGTCAGTCAGAGTTCAGCTTTTGCACTTTCTTCTTTCACCTTGGTTAGAAGGCTCTTCAGCTCCTCCTTGCTTTTGACCAACTGTCACGAGCACCGACTTAGAACTGCCCCTTTAACACACACACGGAGACGTAGTAAAGGCTAACTAAGTTTATTGAATAAAACAAGTCCAAAAAAGCAATTCACTTAAAAAGTTCATAGAATAGAGCAATCAGCACGAAGCTGTAGTTCAGTAAAGAAAGCAAAGTTCCAAAAGGTTGATTCAAGGCAAACGTGGCAAAAGCTTGGCAAGGCTCCCGGATACAATCCGGAACGAAGCAAGAGATCCGCACCAATGCGAATCTCAATCAAGGCAAGGTCTTGGTCTTAGGCGAGCCAAACTAGGCTCCAAGAATACTCCGCTTCACGCCCTTCAGATCAGACGTGGCCGGAGAACTGAAGATCAGTTCCCACGGGGCCGTACTTAATCCCTCGGCCTGGAACCCCGACGATCTAGGGCCCGGCGTCTCCAGTCTCTACTTTCCGAACGGCGACGGTCTAGGGACAGATGCCAGCTCCTCCTGCCCTCCTCTATGTCCCTGCGCCTGTTATGAGAACGGCCCCGCTCTTGCAGTTCAGTATCGCTATCTTCCTGAGAAGCAGCCTCCCCCGGAGTTTCCCAGCCGCTAGCCTCCATCTGCTGCCCGGCCAGCTCTTGGGAACCTCGGCCGTTTGGGAATTCATAACTATCTCCACTATCTGCTTCGCTGCCTCCCATCTCCACCTGGTCCGCTCCTTCCCCGGGAGAATGCTCCCACTCGAGATCCCAGGCTAAACTCTCTACAGGTGAAACAGGCAAAGGCACGGCTGACCAATCTTGCTCTGGGCCTTCTAACTCATCCTCCGAGTCCCTTCCAGCCTGTGCGGGTCCCAATGCCAACGGGACCCCTGGCGCATCACCCCCTCCCAGTGGCACGAACGGGCCCATGGGTGCTACACTATCCCCCCCCTCAGGGCCCCCCCTGGGCCGCCCCCGGGGCTTGGGCTTGTCAGGATAGTTGCGGTGGAACCGAGCCACCAACTCCGGCGCGTGTACATCTCGAGCCTTGACCCAAGCACGCTCTTCCGGGCCAAAACCCTTCCAGTCAATGAAGTACTCCAACTTCCTGTAACGGAGGCGGGCATCCAAGATGTCCTGCACCTCGACCTCCTCTCCGCCCTCCCGCATCACGGGGGAGGAGAGCGGCTGCGTCACGTCCGGCCGCACCCCCGCCGCCGGGCGGAGCAAAGAGCGATGAAACACCGGGTGGAGTTTCATGTCCGCAGGGAGTTGTAGTTTGAAGGAGACAGGACCCACCTTCTCCAACACCTTGTAGGGGCCCAAAAATCTCGCATCCAATTTGCGGCTCGGGCGTTGGGTGGGCAAGTTCTTGGTAGACAACCAGACGCGGTCCCCCACCAGAACGTCAGGTCCCTCCTGGCGCCGCCGATCCGCCATCCGCTTGTAGTCGGCCTTAGCCTGGTCCAATTGAGTACGTAGCAAGTCTTGAAGTGCAGCGAGCTCCCGCAGCCAATCCTCCGCCAGGGGCACCTCCCCCGACGGAGTCACGGGAGGGTAGAACCGGGGATGGTATCCATAGTTGGCAAAGAAAGGAGTCTCCTTGATGGATTCCTGCGTCGCATTGTTGTAAGCAAACTCTGCCATGGACAACAAGGACGCCCAGTTGCTTTGCTGGTAGTTAACATAGCACCGCAGATACTGCTCCAAGGTGGCATTCACCCGTTCGGTCTGGCCATCGGTCTGAGGATGGTGAGCCGTAGACATCCGCGCCTCAATCCCCAGCTGCTTCTGGACAGCCTTCCAGAACTGGGAAGTGAACTGGGAACCACGGTCCGTCACCAAACTCTCGGGCAGGCCATGCAACCGAAACACATGTTGTACAAACATATCGGCCGTCTCCTTGGCCGTAGGCACCCCCACACAGGGGATGAAGTGTCCCATCTTGGTGAGACAGTCCACCACGACCAAGATCGTGGTGAACCCCTTGGACTTGGGCAAATCAGTGATGAAATCGGCCGTAATCATCTTCCATGGGGCAGAAGGGGTCGGGAGGGGCTGGAGCAATCCGGCCGGCTTGCCCCCTGGATTCTTGGCCCGCTGGCACACAGGGCAAGATCCCACAAAGTCCTCCACATCCCGGCGCACTTTGAGCCACCAAAAGTCCCGTAGGACCAGCTGCAGAGTCTTAAAGAGCCCAAAATGTCCCGCTGCCTTGGTGTCGTGGCAAAGCTTTAGAATGTCCCCGCTCAGGGCCCGGAGAAACATAAACAGAGTCACGGTGATAGAGCACCCCGTTTCTCACCTGAAAACGGGCCTGCACCCCCTTGGTCAGCTGCTCTTGCACCCAAGGGTCATCCCGTTGGCGGGCCTGAACCCGCACACTCAACGGCCGCTTGTCCACAGGGCCGGGCGGGGCCGCCGGAGCCGGCACGGGAGCCGTTCGGGCGGCTGCAAAGTTCTCCGCTTTGAGCAGAGGCTGCTCGGGGAGGCCTTCCCCCCCGTGGACATACTCCGGCTTCCGGGACAGGGCATCAGCTTGCTTGGTCTGCTTGGGGGGTCACATAGTGAATGCGGAAATTGAAACGCTCAAAGAACAGGGACCATCTCTGTTGCCTCTGGTTCAATTTGCGCTGAGACTTCAAGTGCTCCAAATTCCGGTGGTCGGTGTGAACCTCCACCGGGAATTTGGCCCCTTCCAGGAGGTGTCTCCAGACTTCAAACGCCACCTTGATGGCGAGGAGCTCCTTCTCCCAAATGGTGTAGTTCTTCTCCGGCGCCGTGAGCTGCCGGGAATAGTAGGCGCAGGGCAACAAGTCCGTCCCCTGTGGTTGTAGCAGGATCGCTCCCACTGCTACATCAGAAGCGTCAGCCTGCACGATGAAGGGAGTGCGGGGGTTGGGGTGCTGCAAAAGCGGCTGAGTGGTGAACAGCTGCTTCAGCCTCCGGAACCCCGCATCAGCCTCCGGCGTCCACCGGAACGGCACCTTTCCCCGCAGGCACTGGGTGATCGGATCAGCCCACTTGGCGAAGTCAGGAATGAACTTTCTGTAGTAGTTGGCAAAGCCCAGGAAGCGTTGAATGTCCTTTTTGCTGGCCGGAGCCGTTCAGTCAACCACGGCCTGGATCTTGGTGTCATCCATGGCAATGCCCGTGGAGGAAATACGGTAGCCCAGAAAGTCCACCTCACGCAGATCAAACGCACACTTCTCCAGCTTAGCATAGAGCCCGTGGGCCCGCAGTCTCTGGAGCACTTCCCTGACGTGGCGGTCATGGGTGGCCTGATCCGGAGAAAAAATCAGCAAATCATCAAGATAGACGGCCAGATATCGATCCAGCAGGTCTCGGAAAATGTCATTCATGAAATGTTGGAAACAGGCTGGGGCGTTGCACAAACCGAATCCCATCACCAGGTATTCGAAACTGCCCCACTTGGTCTGGAACGCAGTCTTCCACTCATCTCCCTGACGAATCCGGACAAGATTATAGGCACCCCGGAGGTCCAGTTTCGTGAACACCTTGGCGCCCCGCATCCGTTCCAGCAACTCGGGGATCAGGGGCAAGGGTAGCGATTTGCGAATCGTGATCTTGTTGAGCTCCCGATAGTCATTACACAACCGCAGTTCCCAGATTTCTTCTTGACAAACAGGATGGGCGCCCCGCCGCCCACTGCGAGGGCCGGATGAACCCCTTCCGCAGGTTTTCGTCCAGGAAATCACGAAGGGCCTGCTGCTCCGGGTCTGAGAGGGGGTAGAGCCTCCCCCTCAGGATCGGGGCTCCGGGTTCCAAATCAATGGCACAGTCATAAGGCCGGTGCGGAGGCAGCCGTTCCGCCTCCTTCTCGCTGAACACGTCCCAAAAGCCGGCGTACTTCTTGGGCAGCGTAGCCACCGTAGTCACCTCCTGCGCCGCACACGCCCGGGCCATCATGCAGTGGCTCTGGCAGTGGTCAGAAGTAAAAACAAGCTGTCTCTTGGCCCAGGAGATCTGGGGATCATGGAGCGTCAGCCACACAACCCCCAACACAATAGGAAAGTCCGACAGCTTAGTCAGGAGAAAGGAAATCTCTTCTTTGTGAGAACTAGTCCACATCCTGGTGGGAGCGGTATACTGGGTCACAGCCCCAGCTTTCAAGGGCCTCCCATCAATAGTCTGAACGCCCTTGGGCTCTTGAAGATCCAGAAATTGTAATCCAGCAGACTGGGCATAGTCCGCGTCAATGAAGTTGTTGGTAGCCCCCGAGTCGATCATGGCATGGACCATCATCGGCCCTTTCTCGGGAGACCAGAGGGTGACCATCACAAGGAACAGTTGTCCAGTCTTGGGTTCCGGAGGAAGATGGGCGGCAATGCCGAGTGGCGAACCCTCTTACACTCGGCCGGACCCTTCCCCCGCCGCCTGAAGGGCTTCCTCAGGCTCCGGGGCGCTGGCCACCGCCGCAGAGGCCCGAGGGGTCTTCCCACGCGGCTTCTGGGGGCAATCACGAGAAAAATGACCCGAGCCCCCACAGTACCAACAAAGGTTGAGTCTTTGGCGCCGAGCCTTTTCGGCGGCATCCACTTTAGGCCGCACCGTGCCCAGTTGCATCGGTTCAGAATCATCCACAAAAGGGGTGGGAGCAGGGATCTGGTGGGGTACAAACTGGCCGGTCCCGGCCTCCCGCTTGTTCGGCGGTTTCTCTGGGCCGCCCCCCCACCTCCTCTTGTGTTGCGTGGCCGCCTCCGCCTGCAAACTCAGGGCGATGGCCTCCTCCAGGTCGGCCGGCCGGGGCAACAGTAACATCTGTTGTTGAAGCTCGGGCGAGAGTCCCGCTAAATACGTATAGCGTAATGCCGCCACTTGCCACTTGGTCTGGCTGGCCAAAACTCGGAAACGGGAGATGTACTGGGACAATGACATGTCCTTCATGGTCAGCCGTGCCAAATCCCGTTCCGCCAGGTCCTCGCTGACGGGAGGTCCCCAGGTCGCCCGGATCGCCGCCAAGAAAGTGTCCAAAGTGGCCACATGAGGAGACGCTGCATTGATCAGGGAAGTTGCCCAAGTCGCTGCCATCCCCTCCATGCAGTTGAACACGAACCCCACCTGGGCTCGGGGGGTGGCAAACTCGTTGGGCTGCAGCTCCAGGTACATCTTTACCTGTGCAATAAAAACTTCCACCGCCGCCGGATGTCCATTGAAACGTGCCGGGGCATTCACCGACGGGTGCCGCCCCGCTCGGGTTCGCAACTCTGCCACCTCCTGCTGCAACGCCACCACCTGCTGATCCGTCAAGTTTGCCATGGCGACAGTGGGGACGATGGGAGCCTTGGTGCCCTTCCGGCGGTTGCTGGTACGTCCGTGGTGCGAAAAGGGGTTAGAGTTCTCCGGCCAACTGTCACGGGCACCGACTTAGAACTGCCCCTTTAACACACACGGGAGACGTAGTAAAGGCTAACTAAGTTTATTGAATAAAACAAGTCCAAAAAAAGCAATTCACTTAAAAAGTTCATAGAATAGAGCAATCAGCACGAAGCTGCAGTTCAGTAAAGAAAGCAAGGTTCCAAAAGGTTGATTCAAGGCAAACGTGGCAAAAGCTTGGCAAGGCTCCCGGATGCAATCCGGGCGAAGCAAGAGATCCGCACCAATGCGAATCTCAATCAAGGCAAGGTCTTGGTCTTAGGCGAGCCAAACTAGGCTCCAAGAATACTCCGCTTCACGCCCTTCAGATCAGACGTGGCCGGAGAACTGAAGATCAGTTCCCACGGGGCCGTTCTTAATCCCTCGGCCTGGAACCCCGACGATCTAGGGCCCAGCGTCTCCAGTCTCTACTTTCCGAACGGCGACAGTCTAGGGACAGATGCCAGCTCCTCCTGCCCTCCTCTATGTCCCTGCGCCTGTTATGAGAACGGCCCCGCTCTTGCAGTTCAGTATCGCTATCTTCCTGAGAAGCAGCCTCCCCCGGAGTTTCCCAGCCGCTAGCCTCCATCTGCTGCCCGGCCAGCTCTTGGGAACCTCGGCCGTTTGGGAATTCATAACTATCTCCACTATCTGCTTCGCTGCCTCCCATCTCCACCTGGTCTGCTCCTTCCCCGGGAGAATGCTCCCACTCGAGATCCCAGGCTAAACTCTCTACAGGTGAAACGGGCAAAGGCACGGCTGACCAATCTTGCTCTGGGCCTTCTAACTCATCCTCCGAGTCCCTTCCAGCCTGTGCGGGTCCCAATGCCAACGGGACCCCTGGCGCATCACCCCCTCCCAGTGGCACGAACGGGCCCATGGGTGCTACACCATCAAAGTGGTATCATCTGCATATCTGAGGTTGTTAATGTTTCTTCCAGCTATTTTAACTCCAGCCCTGGATTCATTAAGCCTACACATCACTAGATCCTTTTTCTGCAGATGCCAGGGACAACACCTGCCATCCTTCTCTATGCAAAACAAGTGCTGTTACCAAAAAGCCTTTCCTTGTGCCACAATGTGCATAAACTATGATTATACAGAGAAATTGGTTCTCAAAAGAATCTTGGATTGATTGGAGCCAAACAGTTTCTGGATATGTTTTCCCCCGGGCTAATCTATGTAATTACGCTTCTTAGCTGTGGGGCATTCCCCGATCAAACAAAATCTCCTTTCTTATCCTGTTGGAGAGAGTGCCTTCCCTCTTCAAAATGCACACAGGCTGCAACCAGGAGAGTATCGAGCCATAAAAAGGAGCGGAATCAAAAGGCAATGGAGAAGAAAGCCATGCACAATGCCCAAGGTGCAAAGGAAGCCATAGTGTGCCACAGAGGCACCCTCCTACCATGCGCTGCAGCTGGATTTTATCAGCAGGTGGAGGGTGGGAAGGGAGAGAAGGCTGTCAGGTGAAACAACTAGTCTCCACTTTCTTTTCTTTTTCAATACACCGCTAGCAATTTTCTACACTTCAAAGCTGGGGCAACCTGCCCGGGAACATGTCGACCTTTGGCACAGTTATTTCTCTTTCCAAAACTTAAAACACTTGACTGAAAATGGAACGGGTGTGTGTGTGTGTGACATTTTCTTTCTTTCAGCCTTTAGTTTAGTCTCTTTACTCTGCTAAGGAGGTTACAAAAAGATGTTTCTTGGAAGTAATTGAAGTCCTGAGTGAAGTAGCTTGTGAAACTGACTTATTCTAGGTCAACGCATTCAGCTTAACATGCTCTGTGGTCAAGGCCTTATTAGACGCTACTTGAGTCTTCCTTGCTCAAGAAACCCCGTGAAATGCATGGAGTTGCCATAAGTCAACAGATGATTTTAAGGTACATACACGCACATACACACAGGCCATAAAGCTCAACCAATACTTATGATGGAGATCTGAGAAGGAGGTGCCAGCCAGCCATATATGGTGTGAAAGAACTTTTCCAGGGGCTGTTTGGATCTGAGGGCAACAACATACAAGCAAAGCTCAATGGACAAAGCCTTGGACAATGAAGTTGTCTTTTTCTGCTCTACCCAGCTGCCTTTTCTTCCTCATCCCTGCAGCTCTGGTTCCCAACCTTTGGTCCTTTGGGTGTTTTGGACTTGGGCTCACATAATTCCTAGAAGCTTGTAAGTTGCCTGGGATTTCTGGGAGTTGAAATCCAAAACAACTGAAGGACCAAAGGTTGGGAACAACTGCTTAGCTAAAATGCTTTGGGGTTTTTTTAAAAAAAGAAGTGCCAACACTGGGACCATGTCCATGGTGGCAAAAAAGGCAGACTCATCCCAAAGCAGGTACTGGCAACCCAGACAATGTACAGCAATCCTCGTTCTTATTATTTTGCCTTTGAAAAAGTTATTCACATTCTCTAACTTAGTTTTTCTCAGCCACCCTAATGCTATGATCCCTTAATTCAGTTCCTCATGTGACTCACAACCATAAAATGATTTTCGTTGCTACTTCATAACTGTAACTTTGCAACTGTTATGAATTGCAAGATAAATATCTGATATGCAGGATGTATTTTCTTTCACTGGACCAAATTTGGCACAAATACCCAAAATGTCCAAATTTGAATACTGGTGGGGATGTGGGGAGGATTGATTGTGTCATTTGGGAGTTTCAGTTACTGAGATTTATAGTTAATCTACTATCAGAAAGTATTCTGAACTCCATCAATATTGGAATTGAACCAAACTTGGCACACAGAACTCCCATGACCATCAGAAAATACTGGAAGGGTTTGGTGGGCATTGACCTTAAGTTTGGGGGTTGTACTTCACCTACACCCAGAGAGCACTGTGGGCTCAAAGAATGATAGATGTGGACCAAACATGTCACGAATACTCAATATGCCCAAATGTGAACACTGGTGGAGTTTGGGGAAAATAGACCCTGACATTTGGGAGTTGTAGTTGCTGGGATTTATAGTTCACCTGCAATCAAAGAGCATTCTGAACACCACCAATGAGAATTGGGTTAACTCCTATGCCTTGAAAGGACTCACTGGCACGGGCCTCCCTCCAGCCTCACATGTTCTCCCTTGCCCACACATGTGCACCACACTATCATGTGCTAAGCACGCCTGCTCTCCCCCTCCCTGCTTGGAGTCTCAGAAACAGTCCTTCCCTTGGCTGAGAGGCCGGCCAATCACAGCAGATGAAGGCTTTTGGTGGAAGGATTCACTGTTTCTAAAAAGGAAGGGAAGGACAGGCTGAGAGATCTTCAGCCTTCTCTGCCAAAGAGATTTCTAAGACCATCAGAAATATTTCTGATGGCCTTTTGGTGACCCCTCTTAAACTCTCTTGCGACCCATCCAAGGTTCTGACCCCCAGATTGAGAAACGCTGCTCTAACAGAAACCACATTCAAGGACCTGGGCTGGAATTGTTGGAAGATGTAATCCAGCAGCAGCTGGAGGCACACACAATCTCCATTCCAGTATAAAATGATGTAAATCCTATATATGAGCCTATGTGGTTTGCAGGGTCAGCAAGAATTTGAGAAAAACTCTGGAGGGACTGAAGAGACATTTCCATTGTTGAGCAAGGAAAGTTCTTAGCAGCATCAGTCTTTCTAAAGGGTTGTATGTGCTCTAGTGAGACCCTTTTTTTCTGGGTGTGCTGATTCACAATGAGCCAGACACAGTGAGTGACTCTCCATAATTGATTCATAGGTTTGTTCTTCTGGATGGCTAGTTGCTTAACACTGCCTATGTTGGGATGTCTGCAAACTGTTTTTTCATTGTTCTTGGGTTCTCCTTTTTGACTCCCATCTAAGCATCAAGTTCAAGAAGATTTTTAACATATTCCTCTCTATAAGAAAGAATTAAAACCACCATTATCTGACAGTAGCCTAGAATAAAGGTTGACAATTCCTCCTCCAAAATGCATGGAACCAGAAGTGTTTTGCATTTTCTTTTTTCTGATTTTGGAATACCCATATCCTCATATACAGTGGTCCCTTCATATTTGCGGGTTTGATGTTTGCAGATTTGGTTATTCATGGATTTTGTTAAAATTGGCTCCTTAGGAATCTTTTGGTCCTCTGGTGCAATTCTATGGCCAGTGGATTTTGACCGTGGAGTCATGCTGGGGAAACTAGAAAATCTCTAAAGCTGTCGTATCTCCTATTTAAAATTAGCAACCTTATTCTTTATGCTTATTCGCTTTCTCTAAAATTTTGTGCTCATAACCCCAGACATGGGCAAACTTTCTAACTTCGGGGTCGCATACTAGCACTCCCTGCTAGGAGGACTGACTTCCCAGTGATGGAAGGAAGGGAAGGAGGAAGGAAAGAGGGAAGGAAGGACACAAGGGATGAAGGGAAGGATGGAAGAGGGAAGGAAGGAAAGACAAAAGGGAAGAAAGGGTGGAATGGGATGATGGATGGACGGACAGATGGAAGGAAGGAAGACGGAAGGAAGAGAAGGAGGAAGGAAAGAGATGGAAGAAAGGGAGGATGGATGGATGGAAGGATAAAGAGAGAAGGAAGGAAAGAAAAGGAAGGAAGGAGAAACAGGAAAGAGGGAGGGAGGGAAGGACAAAAGGGTGGAAGGGAAGAAAGGAGGGAGAGAGAAAGAGGGAGGGAAGGAGAAAGGAATGAGAGGAAGGAAGGATGAAAGGATAGAAGGGAATGCAGGGAGGGAAGGATGTGAGGGAGGAAAGAGTGAAGGAAGAAAAGACAAAAGGGAAGGAAGGAGTAAGAGGGAGAGAGGGTAAGATGAAAGGATGGAAGAGAAGGAAGAAGGGAGGAAGAAAGAGGGAGGGAAGAAGGGAGGACAAAACGGTGGAAGGGAAGGAGAAAGCAGGAGGGGAGGAAGGAAAGAGAGAAAGAAAAAAATGATAGGATGGTGAGAGAGAGAAGGGCCTGAGAAAGGAGCCCAAAAGGCCACATTCAGCCCCCAGGCCTGGGTTTACCTATACCTGTCTTAACCCCAATAGATGTGGAGGGGAGTGGCTGGAGAAGGACGGAGGGAGGAGGAGGAATCCACAAGAGGGGGCCCATTCTGCCTCTTGGACTCCGGAGCAACGACGGAGGTCTTCTTTGCAGCGTGCAGGGGTGCGTGAAGAGGACCAACAGCAAAAAAACTGGTCAGGTGTCTGAAGATCACCAGGATGAGGCCCGAAGATCACCCTGGTGATTGAGATCACCATTCTGAGCACCCCTGATGTGGAGGGCTGACTTTTTGCACATCTTGGAGATAGGAACCAAATCTAAACATAAATTTCATTTATATTTAGATTTGGATACTAGTATCTACACAGAGGATTAATTGAGATCCACAAGCATGTGGACAATTTCAACCGAAACCATGAAAACGAACAAAATCTGGCTACTAAAATCAGGACAGTAAATAAGGAACAACATCTGAAAACAGGAGAATTCCAGATGAGAAACAATCAGGGCCAGCTAACATCTCCCAACAGAGGACTCCCCAAGGAAGGAAGCAACCAGACTTTGAAGCTACAAGGCCATTAAATGCTAATCAAGCTAGTCAATTGCAACATTCACACTTGACTCAAGCAGAGAAGAGTCCTTTCTCCCACCCCGGACATTATTCCACAGATATATAAACCTCACTTGCCTAGTTTCCAACAGACCTCACAACCTCTGAGGATGCCTGCCATAGATGTGGGTGAAATGTCAGGAGAGAATGCTTCTGGAACATGGCCACACAGTCCGGAAAACTCACAACAACCCAAAGTTCATTTATGTTTCATGCATATGTTACAACTATAGCCTAAGGTATTTTTACAGAATATTTTAAATATTTTTGTGCAGTAACGAAGCTTGTGTATATCGATCCATCAGAAAGGAAAGGTGTCACTTTCTTAGCCACCTATGGAGAAAATTTTGGATTTCAGAATTCTGGATAACTATGGGAATTGTAGTTTTACAAAGCCCTCATGGAAACTGATTTCAACATGACGCTGAGACTGTAATTGTATGTTTTTAATTGTTAATTTGTTATTATATGAGTTTTTTGGGGGGGGGGTTGCCTTGTTGTTTGTGTTGTATTGAGGGCAGAGACTGCCTGTGTAAACCGTCCCGAGTCGCCTTCGGGCTGAGAGGGGCAGTATAGAAACGTGACAAATAAATAAATAAATAAATAAATTCAGCCTCCTCTGCAAAAAGTGCTGGTGCCTCGTAAATGTAAAGGTTTACCCCTGACATTGAGTCCAGTCGTGACTGAGTCTGGTGCTCATCTCCATTTCTAAGACGATGAGCCGGCGTTGTCCATAGATACCTCCAAGGTCATGTGGCTGGCATGACTGCATGGAGTGCCGTTACCTTCCTGCCTGAGTGGTACCTATTGATCTACTCACATTTCCATGTTTTTGAACTTCTAGGTTGGCAGAAGCTGGGGCTAACAGCAGAAGCTCACCTTGCTCCTTGGATTTGAACTGGAGACCTTTTGGTCAGCAAGTTCAGCAGCTCAGTGGTTTAACCCACTGCGCCACCAGGGGGTTCCTGCACTGTTGCCTCACCAAACTACAAATCCCCTCATTCCATAGCAGAGACTTATGGGAGAACATGTAGCATCAAATTGCATTAGTTCTACAGTGTAGATCCACTCCTTGAAATTGGAACATAGGTTTACATAAAAGTTTCGGTGATACATGATGTATACAGCTCATTTTGGGAGAGTAAATATGAGAAGTTCTTGCGCTAAATATTTTATTTATCATTCTTAAAAGAAAATATTCCGTAATTCAGTTTTCTCTGACTTTTTGCGAAGGGGGAAAAAAGAGGCTTTGAAAAAGATTATTTTTATCCAAATCGTTCACATCTCTGGACGTGGACACTATTTCAGAGAGGGCTAGATAGACATGTAGCCTGACCTGACATAAGGCAACATCCTCTATTCCTACTCTGTTCTAGGCATACATTCTAAATCTATGTAGAGCCAATGTGAAAAACAAACAAACCAGAAATGCAAATGTGAAACCCACAATCCCCAAATCTCTGGCTGCTGACAGCTGAGGATAAACAGGATGGGTTCATGTCCCCATAGATCAGTGGCGGTAAAGCTTTTTTCTCTCTCCTTTTTTTTGGCAAGTGTAACTCAAGACAAATTTAAAATACAAGACTGAGCTGCTTGACTTACAATTCAGTACCTGTGCTGATGCCAGTCCCCACGAGCAAGGAAGTGTAATGCTTCGAATCTGAATGTGAGTTTCTCCTGATTTGAATTTGCAAAATAAAGCCTTTGGGTTACAACTATCATAACACTTCATCCATGGTTAGGGGTTTCTCAGAATTAGTTATTCCTTCCCACTTCCAAAGATTTCACTGTATGCTTTCTATATTGTATTCCTTTTGATGTTTTTGCTGCAAAGAGGGGCTCAACATGTTGGAGGTGCCTGGCATAAAGACCTACAGGCTATCTAGTACACGGCAGTGGGCGTTTGCAGTGGCTGTGCCGATTCTATGGAACTCGCTGCCAGAGGGGACGTGAGCCCTGCGGGACCTGATGACATTTCGCAGGTCCGTTAAGACCTGGCTGTTTAGGCAGGCATTCGGCCCCTGACCGGTGTCCGCCATAACCTTCCACCCTGCCGCGCCATCGCCACCTGCATTACTGTTGTTTTGCAGTAGTTTTATTGTTGGGAGTGGGGTTTTAACATGGTTTTATAATGTTGTTTATGTGTTTTAACTGGTATTTTACTCTTGTAAACCGCTCCGAGCTCCGGAGAGAGCGGTCTATTAAGTTGAATAAATAAATAAATAAATGTTGCCAATTTGTCGCTCACTAAGGTTACCATCTGTCCTGGAAAATATCCATGGAGGGGGTCCCATTATCAACTCTCACACCCCACTCCTTGCTTAAAAAAATGGGTTCAGACAAACGTTAAAGTGAAGTATGGTATCAGCAGGACTTGTACCCAGTTTCATTTATCTGTAATGGACAAAATATATCCTGAATACCTACAACATGGAAAATGTTGAAAGCGCACTGCATGTTGCAGTATCAAACATTCAGCCAAGATTTAATTTTTTATGAAAAATATTTTATTTATTATTGTTATTTTTTATCTTGGGAGTTCTGACTTTGCCACAGTAGTCCATGCTCTGGTTACATCCCGAATAGATTACTGCAACACACTCTACACGGGGTTGCCTCTGAAGACAGCACAGAAACTCCCAAGTAGTCCAACGTTCAGCAGCCAAGTTGCTCAGGGGAGCAGGGTACAGAGAGCGCACAATTCTCCTGTTACACCAGCTCCTATTAGTTTCCGAGCACAATTCAAAGTGCTGGCTTTATAAAGCCCTAAACAGTTCTGGCCCTGTTTACCTGCCCGAACGTATCTCCCATTGTGAACCATCAAAGACTTTAAGATATTCTGGGGAGGCCTTGCTCTTGGTTCCACCACCATCGCAATCACGCTTGGTGGGGACAAGAGACAGGGCCTTCTCTGTGGTGGCCCCTCGGCTGTGGAAGTGCCTCCCTAATGAGATCAGATCTGCCCCTTCCCTTCTGACCTTCCGAAGAAACTCAAATCCTGCTTGTGGGATCCAGCATTGCAGAATAGATTGATTTGCTGGGGAAGATAATGTTTTTAGTGGATTGCAATAGACTGATTAGGATGATTTGATCTGGTGAACTGTTTTTAATGTACATTTATAACTGTTTTTAATTTTGCTAATTGCATTGCATGTTATGTTTTATATTGTGTCGGCATTGAATGGTGCCTGTTGGTAGCCGTCCTGAGTCCCTCTTCAGAGGTGAAAAAGATGGGATATCAATGTTCCAAATAAATAAATAAATTCATTTTCTTCACTTATACCCTGCCAGCCTGATGTCGCTGGGGAGGGAATTCCACAGCCGGGTAGCCACCACTGAGAAGGCCCTGTCTCTCATCCCCACCAATCGTGCTTGTGAAGGGGATAGGACAGAGAGCAGGGCCTCCCCAGCAGATCTTAAAGCTCTTGTTGGCTCATAGGAGGAGATGCGTTCGGGCAGGTAAATTGGACCAGAACCGTTTAGGGCTTTATAACCCATGACCAGCACTTTGTTTTGGGCCCGGTAGCAAACTGGCAGCCAGCGGAGCTGACGTAACAGAGGAGTAGTATGCTGACCGGACTCTGGCCCAGTTAGATATGTGGCTGCCACCCACCGGACTAATTGAAGCTTCTGGGCTGTCTTCAAAGGCAACCCCACATAGAGTGTGTTGCAGTACTCTATACGAGATGTAACAAGAGCATGGACTATCGTGGCCAAGTCTGACTTCTCAAGGTATGGGTGCAACTGGCACACAATTTTTACTTGTGCAAAAGCTCCCCTGGCCACCTTTGAAACCTGGGGCTCCAGATCAACGATGAATCCAGGATTACTCCCAAGCTGCGAACCTGCATCTTCAAGGGGAGAGCAACCCCATCCAACACAGGCTGTAACCCTATACCCTGTTCAGCCTTACAACTGACCAGGAGTACCTCCGTCTTGTCTGGATTCAATTTCAATTTGTTTGTTCTCGTCCAGACCATCACTCCTGCCAAGGACTGGTTCAGGACCTGAACATCCGCCTTAGTATTAGATGGAAAGGAGTGATAGAGTTCAACGTCATCTGCATACAGATGGCATTGAACTCCAAACCTCCGAATGATCTCCCCTAGCGTTTTCATGTAGATATTAAACAACATGGGGGACAATACTGAACCCTGTGGGGCCCTGCAAGTCAATAGTTGTGGGGTCGAGCAGGTGTCCCCCAACAACACCTTCTGAGAATGGCCCGCCAAGAAAGCCTGGAGCCACTGCAAAACAATGCCTTCAAGCCCCATTCCCATGAGGCAGCTTGGAAAGATACTGTGGGCTACAGTATCAAAAGCTGCTGAGAGGTCTAAGAGAATCAACAGGGATAGTCTCCCCTGGCAAGTTCCCAACGTAGATCATGCACTAAGGAGACCAAGGCTGGTTCAGTTCCATATCCCGGTCTAAAGCCAGACTGCGATGAGTCTAGAAAATCAGTTTCTTCCAAGAACACCTGGAGTTGCGAGACCACCACACATTCCAAGAAAATAAGGACGCATGTCCATTTCATTAGTATACAAATTTACTTTCATCTTTAATAAATGGTAAAATGATATGTATACTAAAGAACTGATTTAAAATACATTTCATTATGATTTATGGTGTTTGATTGTTGGGAGGTGTTAGATGGCCCTAACTAATTCTCATCTGGAATTCCCCTATTTTCCAACAAAGCATCCCCCAGGCAGCAACTAGCCAGGCTTTGAAGTTGCAAGGCCATTAAATGGTAATCAACGTGGCCAATTACAACATTCACACTTGCCTCAAGCAGACAAGACTTCTTTCTCCCATCCTGGACATACAGACATACAGTATAAACCTCACTTGCCTAGTTTCCAACAGACCCCTCAACCTCTGAAGATGCCTGCCATAGATGTGGAAAAAACGTCAGGAGAGAATGCTTCTGGAACTTGGCCATACAGCTTGGAAAACCCACAACCCAAACATTCTTATATTTTCAGAGTCTTTTCGGTGCATTTCACACATGCACTATGAGGCAGTCATTCCGCACTGGACAACAATGCCCAACCACTTCTGTACAGCATGAGTTTAAATGCTAGTAAATATTGGATGGTATGTGATGGCCTCTTTCTCACTTGTGGCCTGCATGGTGAGGCATGTGTTAACAGAAAGAGAAAGACACACACACAAAATGCCACCACCAAATCGACTTTTATGTCATGCCTCCTTGCTACAACTCATTTTAGTGTTTAGTTTGGAAGGGAAGATACCTATAATTTCTGTTTTGGCTGGGCAAAGAGACTGCTGTTCAATGAGCCATTCCCTCCTGACACACACACACATACACATAGCTTGTGTTGCAGACCTCTGGACTGTTTGGTGTGCTGTCTCCGTGAGATACTTTATCACCACTTTCCCCGCAAGCCTTCGCTCCATCTGGCAGGCCCAACGGCTGGAAATGAAAGGCCCTGTTCACGCTTAGGGTGGCTTGAATTTATATCTCTAAATAAGCCGGTTGTATGAGGAGGCGGCTAATTCGTAAACACTTCCCGGATGATAAATGGCAGGCCACATCGGCCCTTAATTGGCGCCTCTCGGGGAAACGTCTCCACCAAGGCTCTCCTTGGCATGAGGAGAGTGGTCCACGGCAGAGAGAGGAGGCAGAGAGGCACAAGAGCATGAAAAGAGAGCGGCCTCTTTCTCTCTCTGAGGCCAAGCAGAGGTGGGGTTTGTCTGCCCAACGTGCAAAATTCCTGAGCACCGACTGCTTCAGCAAAGGCACAAGCCCCTTCAGTGTCAGGTTGGCTTCAAGAGCGCATCTCAAAGGTCCTTACTATGGCAAAGCTTATGTCAATCCTGCCTAAGCAGCAGGCTCAGGGGAAAGGTTTGCAAAGGACAACATTGATGGTATGAGGTCTGCATAGACTTCAGCTGTCCCAATTAATCCTCTGCCCTCCCAATTTTTCAATTGCTTCTGAAATGTCCCAGTTTCTTTCTCCTCCCACTTTCCCCCTTTGTCCTCAGCTTCTTTCAGTGGCTGCAAACTGCCTTCAAAATGCAACTCTGCAGTGGTGGAAGAGGAGAAGAGGGCCCCATCTACAGGGTTGGAGCATGTGAGCAATCAGTGAGTGTGCAAAATAAAATGCATGAAGCTGATTGGTCACACAATGCCCAAGGTGATTTATTTATTATTTATTTATTAATACTGTTGTATTTTTGTTCAGGCGTCAGCTATGCAGATGCAAGTTAGAGAAGAAAACACATTAAACACATTGACAGACTGATTTTTGTTCAGGCTTCTATGCAGATTGGCTGCTGAAAGGAGGTCTTATACGGACAAAGAAATACCAGTTTAAATCTCTCTAAAGGAACGCTGTGTGAGTTGGTGCAACTGATCACAATGTACAGTGTTCCCTCACTTATCACAGGTATTACGTTCCAGGACCACCCGCGAAAAGTGAAAATCCGCGAAGTAAGGATGCTATATTTATTTTAATATTTATACATTATTTTAGTAGTTATACACTATTTTAAGTCTTTATAAACCCTCCCCACACACTTATACAATACATAACCCTTCTTGCACATGTTGTTCACGTAATCCTCTGTTCCGACTTTATCCGCAGAGGCAGCCTCTCCATACAGACAAACACTCTTAAGTCCATATTGAAAAACCGCAAAACAGTGAGTCCGCGAAAAGCAAACCACAAAGTAGTGAAGGACTACTGTACATATGTTGTTCTGAACTAAGACGAGTAAACTACTTGTTCTTTATTGTTCATCTGTGTGGCATATTTTCTTTCTCTGGCAAGGCAGTGTGTGGGCTGATCAAACATGAACTACACATGGTTTATTTTACATTATGCCACATACACTGACTATTTAAATGCACTTCAATGCTAGTTTCAAACTGCAGTGGCTAGGCAACAGATGCCCATGAAAGTGTGCAAAAGAAAGCCTATAATATGCATCAGTAATATGCATCAGCAAAGTCACTTCCTTCAGTACTGGTTTGAAACTGACTTAAGTGGTCAATGTTGTTGTTTATTTATATATATATTTGCATGTTTCCAGTTTCAGGCAAAAGAAAATTGGACAAGAGGTGGATGCATAGCAGGACAGAGGGTGAGTCCTGGCACCACGATGGCTAGGACAAAAGGAAAATGCTCACTAACTAAGCATATAACCCCACCGAAAGTCCTTGCAAGATGCAGCAATCAATCAATCCCTTTAAATTGTGGTAAGCTGCTGAGCTGGAGATTTGCAAACAGCCCTTTCCCTTGCCTGGAAGTCAGCCCACCAAAGCTGGAAAATTTATTCCCTCATCTCCCACATGGAAACAACTGGAGACTGGAGATTAGGTTCTAGTAAATTTGCTTTTCAAACAATAGTTTCTTCCTCTTCTCAAGATTACAGTTCCCAGTGTTCTCCTGTCTGTGAGAAGAATTCAATACTGATAAAGGAAACTTGTCAAAACATCAGATTCTGAAGGTTTTAGGAAAACATTGAATGGTTTGCAATACAAGGGCCCAAATCTAATTTAGGTTGAGCACTCTGCACCTGGAATTCCAAAATATTCCAAAATCCAGAATTATCCCTGTAAATGGCTGAGATAATGATACCTTTGCTTTCTGAAGTGCATGTTCTTTTGACTGAATTATGAGGCCATTAAAGAACTCCAGGAAAGCTGAGGAATGCGGAAGGAACAACAAGGGACACTGGGAACGCTGAGAGATGAGGAGTGTGTCAGCTCCCCCTGGTGGCCAGAGTTTGCCTCTGTTCATCTATATGTTGTGTATGTGGAAATGGCAGGGATTGTCTGCTAAGTATGTGTATCTGTAAACTGCTCTGAGTCCCCTTCGGGGTGAGAAGAGCAAAATATAAATAAAGTAAATAAATAAATAAATGTTCCATGCACAAAATATTGCATCAAAGTACCTTTGGGCTGTGCATACAAGGTATATACAAAGCATACATGAATTTTGTCTCAAGAAATAGGTCCTATCTCAATGATATTTCATTGTGTATACTGTATATATGCAAATATGGGCATTACAAAATCCAAATAAATTAAAATCCAAAAAAGTTCTGACCACAAGCATTTTGGATAAGGAATTCTCAAGAAGTATTTAACCTCCAGCTGGAGAAGGCCCATTACATTGATGGGAACTTGATAATTGAGCATAGGTTTGTTCCCTTGACCAAGAGATCCATTCTAGCTGAATTGGACCTTTCATTTAAACTAGGAACATTTTCCTTTTCACTTGGCTGGTGTGAATCTTTCCATCTTTATCATTCCAATATTCAATGAAAGTTGATGTGTTGTAAAAGACAGAATATAGTTTTTAGACAGTCTAGGTTTTTTTAGTGGGGAAAAAAGAGGAAATGGAAAAGCTTTGAGATGGATATATAACAAAATATTGTGGATATAGAGAAGGGTTTTTCAGCAAGTGACCAACCCAATTGAGTCAGCTCTGAGGTAGTGCAAGCACCAAAGGAAAATATGTTGTGGTGTAAAAACAGAAGTGTCTTTTGTTAGAAGGAACTGTACATTTCTGCTCTTCTCAGCATTGGATGGGTCAGAGAACTAGAAGACGAAGAATATTTTGGGCAACTTCCTTGTGGATTTTGGCAAGGCAAGAAAATATGCTTCAAATTGCTATATGTGTAATTGACCAAGAGAGGTACCTTAAACTTTGCATACATTTAACACGTCCAGCTACCATGGTGTATCTTCAATAGGCTTGTGCAATTTGACTGGAGGGCAATCGGTTTATGTTATCGGGATTTTGTTGGATACCCAGATCCATTTTCGGGAGCCTCTCAAAAATCATCTAATGGAAATTGTTTTCAGCTAAGCAGCTGACAGATACGGGAAGATCCGGCCCATTGGCGAGAATGGGGAACTTTAAAGAACGGGGTTAAGGAAGCATTCTTCCTGAGACCCTTTCCTTTCTTCCTTTCAAGGGAGTCTAAGTTTGAGCATTCCGGGATTATGGAAACAGCGCATAAGACACACCATGGCGTTCTTCCATTCTGATTGGTCCAATAGGCAGGGATCACAGGGAAACCCCATGCAAGCAGCACGTGAAAGCCTCTCCACATGCCACGTGGTGCCAAATAGGAAAGGAAGAGCTGTGATTGGTTGCCACATGGTCCCGTTATGGATGAAAAAAACATGACAGCTGAGCCCTTACCATTACGGCCATCCGACCCAGCCGAAAAAGCCCGATTGGCCAAAAAGAACCGACCATCCTTCTCCCTATCCCCTGTCAGCATTGCCCCATCTTCTCCTTCAAGAGGCCCCCCTTGTTGTTCCTTTTTCTACTGACATAGGAAAAGAAGCCCTTATTAATGTCCGTGGCAAGCCTGAGCTCATTTTGTGCTTTAGCCTTGTGGACCTTTTCCCTACAGGAGTTGGCTATTTGTTTGAATTCTTCTTTGGTGATTTCTCCCTTTTTCCACCTCTTGTGCATGTCTCTTTTGAGTCTTAGCACAGTTAGAAGTTCTTTGGACATCCACTCCAGCCTCTGAGCGATATGTTCAGCTCCACCAGCACAACCTGTTTTCCAGCTTGTGCTTACAGTGCTTAAGTAGTGGGGAAGAGTTCTATACTTGTCTACTTATTATACTTGCTTGTTTGTTGCTAAGAACATAAGAACATAAGAAGAGCCATGCTGAATTGGACCTCAGCCCATTTAGTCCAGCATTCTGTATCACACAGTGGCCCACCAGTTGTACACGGGGATCTCGAGCAGAAGGGAGCAGAAGGGAGGGCAAAACCCTGACCTGCTCCCGACCCCCCACAACCAGTACCCAGGGAAATCCTGCCTACCTCAACCAACTCCGATGTGGCACTTGAATGTCCTTTTCAGTAACTACCGATACACTTGGTATCCATGAATTGTTTAACATCATTAAGTCAGAAATGTGTGAGACAGAAAAGACATCTATCAAGCAGGGTGATCAATGAGTAAGACAAAACCTGTTCAACAACCAGTCCCATGCCCACCCTCCACACACAGACAGGGCCAAGGAGAGAAATAAACCCTAAGGCTGTGAGTGTATGACTTGCCCAAGTTTTCCTTTGAGTGTAGATCTGGTTTCATGGGGTCCTGACTCATGAAGCCAAATCACTGCACCACCTTTGGGGTCTATTTATATTGTAGAACAGGGCCGCCCAAGAAGTTGATCGCGAGACCAAATGAGGTCGATCGCAGCTGGATGGGGCCCTGCGCGCAAGCATCCTGCGCGCGGAGCCCCTGCTGCCGCGCGCGCACTCCTGCCGTCGCCTTCCATGCGCATGGTGCTTCTTCCGCCTGAGGGGCATTGTGGGAAGGAGGGAGCACGAGGTGGGACCTCCGGGGCCCCGGCCTCGCGCTCCGCCCTGCCTCTCTCTCATCCGGAAGCAGCCATGCAGCCTCCGCTGCCAGTGAGAGAGGGGGCCCTGCCTCGCACTTCCTCCTTCCTGCAATGCCCCATGGGCGGAAGAAGCGCTGCGTGAACGGAAGGCAGTGGGAGCATGCGCATGGTGGTGGGAGCGCGCACAGCGAAGTAGATCTTTTCAACTTGGTTGCTTAAAAGTAGCTTGCATGCTGAAAAAGTGTGGGCACCCCTGTTGTGGAATGAATGCAGTATGGCACCACTTTAACCACCATGGCTCAATGCTATGGAATTCTAGGAGTTGTAGTTGGTGAGGCACCAGCACTCTTTGACAGAGAAGGCTAAAGACATTGCAAAACTACCATTATGATGGAGTTGCTTTAAGGTTGCCACAGGTCGGAAACAGCTTGAAGGCACAAAAACATCAAAGTTCAACAGAGGTTGCTCTGAGGTTTCTTCCGAGGAAGGCAGGAAAATCAGCCATGCAAATACAGAATGGATGACGTCAATGTAGATAACAGCACCAGAGAAAACAATCTTGGGTTGTTAATTGACCCAAAAGCTAATAATGGAAAGGGTAGCATCTTTGAGACTCATTTTATTTTATTTTGCGGTTTCATAGCTATCTATCTTCATCTTCATAAATCCCACAGAAGTAGACTGACATTCACAAAAGCTCATGCTTCAAGGAATCATTCTGATACCACTCTTGATTCCCTCATTCCCTCTTTTGCATTTTCTGCTTAGGCAGACAAATGCATCCATTTCACTAAAAACAATCAACAGTGTGATGGCAGATAGTCAAGTCAGCAAATGCAAATTGAGATTGCATCAACAGACGTAGGTTTGGGGTCATGTTGAACTGCAGCTCCCAGAATTCCGCAGCATTGGCTGTGCCCTTTGCAGCTGCTGGAAGTTCCTGTACAACAAGACTAGGAGGGTTGTGTGATTCCCACGATACAAAAATAATGGGATGACATTATTCTATGTTGGTGACATCACGGTTGGTTTCCTATCCCCAGGTGACACAGTTAATGTTATATTGTGTTCTATGAGTCTATATTTACATTATCACCCTGTTTGTGGTTTGAAATAGTGTAGAAGTAATAGAATGTAAGAATGTAGGTTTTCTTAAAAAGAAAATAAATACAAAGGTTGCTGTAGAAAACTCAAACACAGGGGAACTCCAGAGAAGAAGCAAACAAGAACAGCTAATCACATCTCAACAAAGAATTCCCCCAGGCAGTAACAGGGCACATCTAAAAACTGTCAGGCCATCGAATGCTAATCAAGGTGGCCAAGTGAAACATTCACACCTGGCTCCAACAGATAAAAGAGTTCTTTCTCCCACCCTGGAGTTTCCACAGATATATAAACCCACATTTCCTAGTTTCCAACAGACCTCACAACCTCTGAGGATGCCTGCCATAGATGCAGATGTTTCTAGAACATGGCCATACAGCCCGAAAAACCTACAAAAACCCAGTGATTCCAGCCACGAAAGTCCTCGACAATACAATAAATACAAAATTTGCAAATGGGAACATATCCAAAGGAAGATGGCAAAGATGGTCTGGCAGGGAGCAAATAGGGTTGAGGCATAATGTGCCAAGCTTCATAACATCAGTGGAGCCTGCCCACACTGACATTACCAGGATTTAAATTCAGAAATCAGTGGTCTTCTATGCCACTACTCTGGCCACCATGGTCAACACATAAGTAAACATTGGATCTATTCTAACTGGCAGATTTCCGGACTTAGGCCAAGAATTTCCTTGTCTCTGGGTTCATTTGTTTGCTTAGGACAGTAGTTCCCAAACTTTGGTCCTCCATGTGGTTAGGATTTCAACTCCAAGAAGCCCCAGCCAGCTTGGGCAACCACCAGAAATTCTGGGAGCTGAAGTTCAAAATACCTCGATGACCAAAGGTTGGAAATCACTGGCCTACATCCTGTCACCTATAGTTTTGCCCTGTTGTGTTCACATTTGACCTTATTTTCCAGATGTTAGAAGGCCTTGTGGAAAAATTTGGGGCCCCATTACAAGCGGGGTCAACAGCAATCAATATCAGTGATTGTGCAAGCCCTGCTTGAAGCTGCCTTCCTCCTTTCCCCCCATGAGCTGCTTCACATTTGATGCTGTGGAGTGTTTGTCTCAGCTTTATGGAGATTGACTTGATGTGGATAGTCTTTATGAGACATGACAGGCAGGTACAAAGTCTGGGTGATGCGAATGCCAGCATGCTCTGTCTCATCCTGTCATCATGTTACCTTGCCTGACAACAGTGGGTTTGTAATCGGAAGGGATGTGAAGTGTATATGTGTGGGGGGAAACCTTACTAATGTCCATGAAAGAAGTTTAATCAGACCAATTATTTGGGTCACATTCTGGCTTCTGCTGATTTACATGCATCTATTGTCTGAATAATTGGAAGCATGCCAAGAACTTGTAGACTTCTGCTGTTATCTTTGCTCATTTATTCATTGGCATTAAGTGTTGGACTAATATTCTGGCAACCAGGGTTCAACTCCCCACTCTGGCCTTGTGGTAGGTTTCTCATAGTATTGCCACAATTTGGACACAACTTGAAGGCATACAACAACAATTCATTGTCATTTCATCTAAGTCCTTTTCAATATGCTGTACTGAAATGGATGTGATAAGCTGTATCATAACCAGATACAGTGAAGACATCTGCTCTTGTGCTTTGCTATGCTGCTGTTGAGTATGCATGCCCAGTGTGGAACACATCTCACCACACTAAAACAGTGGATGTGGCTCTTAATGAGACATGCCGCATTATCACAGGGTGTCTGTGCCCTACACCACTGGAGAAATTACACTGTTTGGCCGGAATTGCACCACTCCCGCCTGGGCACACAGAAAACTGGGCAACTTGGAAGGCACTGAACAGACTGCGCTCCAGCACCACAAGATGCAGAGCCAACCTTAAGAAATGGGGCTACAAAGTGGAATCCACGACATGCGAGTGCGGAGAAGAGCAAACCACAGACCACCTATTAAAATGCAGTCTGAGCCCCGCCACATGCACAATGGAGGACCTTCTTATCGCAACACCAGAGGCACTCGCAAGTGGCTAGCTACTGGTCAAAGGACATTTAATAGAATGCCAAGTTTTCAAACTTTGTGTGTGTGTGTTTTTATTTTAAAAAATACAATATAACTGTTTGGTTTGCTCCTAATAAATAAATAAATAAATAAATGGCACAAGAATGTGCAATTCCCAAGTTCCAATCCAACATTATATTGCATTTGTTCCTATTATTGAGCAATGAATTTCAGCAGAGAGATATGTAAAGTGCTACACATAATTGGATGTGAGATACTTGGTTCTAGGAGTCTTAGTAGACCACAGGTTTTGGACAAGTATGCATGAATACCATCACAAACCCCTTCGTTTGGCCAAAATCCATCATCCCAAATGTGATTGCAAGTAACCTATTGTTACTCCTGGTTATCCAAAATGCAGTCACAATGATCTGTGGAGGCCCTGTAGATCTCCAAAGAGGGTGAAAGCAAGGCTCTATGATGCTCTGTGCTCTAGAGCATGGCCACCCTTAAGTTAAAGCCAGCTTATCTCTTTGCAGATTGCTCTTTTTATGTTCCGTTTATTTGAAATGTTGGTGCACAAGCTCAGGCCCACAACAAGGGGATTGCATGTAAAACTGATCTGAACTGCAGGACTACATATAGAAAATACATTAAAACCCTCACTCCTCAAACTTATGGCTGATAGCCAGCTTGGATAGATAGATAGATAGAGAGAGAGAGAGAGAGGGAGAGAGGGAGGGAGGGAGGGAGGGAGGGAGGGAGGGGAGGGAGAGGGAGAGGGAGAGAGACCACTTCCACAGGTGAACAGGAGAGTGTTTTGCGTTGACTAGATTCCCCAGAATTATGGGAAATGTAGTTCAAATAACTAGTGCCTTTCCTAAGTTTTGACATTGTGTTGAAATTCTCATATGGGTATATTATTATTTACTGTTGAATAGACTTTAGAAGTGCAGGACTATAAGGGTGTCCTCAAATTCGACTAGTTGGTTAAACCTAGGGAATATGGTACAGTAGAGTCTCACTTATCCAACATAAACAGGCCGGCAGAATGTTGGATAAGCAAAAATGTTGGATAACTAGGAGGGATTAAGGAAAAGCCTATTAAACTTCAAGCTACGTTATGATTTTACAAATTAAGCACCAAAACATCGTGTTTTATAACAAATCAACAAAGCAGTTCAATACACAGTAATGTTATGTAGTGATTGATTGCTGTATTTAGCACCAAGACAGACAAGGATTCTTTCTTTCTCTCACCCTGGATATTATTCCAGGCTGGAGGCAGACTCCGTTGGATAATACAGAACGTTGGTTGAGTGAAGGTTGAATAAGCAAGACTCTACTGTATGTGTAAGTCAGCACATTTGAAAGAGGCAAGGCTTTTCTCAAGTTTCCCTCAAGGTAGCTGGCTGGGTTAAATGTCCCAGTGCACTCCACTTCTTAGGGTTAGCTCAATGTTAGGTACAATAAATTGGCACATTGGCAAATATCTGAACAAATACAGCTGATTGTTAATACCTATGCCCTTTTTCACTCTACATATGGGGTTATTTTATGGTACAATAATTATACATAATTATTCCATTATATTTGTCATGTTACCAGCTTATGGAACCCCAGATTTGAAGTTTGGTTAGGCACTAGTGCTCTCTGGCTGAGAATTATAAATGTCTATGTGCTTTCAAGTCACCTATTGATTTGTGGCATAGGATTTTCTTATATGCCTCCCCTGGAATCTGTAGGATGGAACTATGGAGGTTAAAGTGGAATTATAGTGCAATACCTGTGTAGTGTGAAAGGACCCTTCTGAGAACCTCTCTTCTGTCTTGTGAAAAAGATGTTTTGTGTGTGTCAGGAGTTATTTGAGAAACTGCAAGTCACTTCTGGTGTGAGAGAACTGGCTGTCTGCAAGGACGTTGCCCAGGTGACCCCTGGATGTTTTGATGTTTTACCATCCTTGTGGGAGGTTTCTCTCATATCCCTGCATGGGGAGCCGGAGCTTACAGAGGGAGCTCATCTGCGCTCTCCCCGGATTCGAACCTGCAACCTGTCGGTCTTCAGTCCTGCTGGCACAAGGGTTTAACCCATTGCACCATTGGGGGCTCCTGTGACAAAGAATGCCAATTGTCACTTTGGGGATTGACCCGGCTTTCGTCACCCCAACACATTTCAACACTCTCATAAGGCTCATCTGGCTTAATTCAACAAGGACATATTTATGTTCGTATAGCTGACAATAAAGCATCTTGTTTTGGTCTTTTCACACATGAAGCTACATCCTTTGATCAGACAGAGGGTGGATGCTTGACAGCTAGCAGCTGAATGTGTGACCCCATCAGGAGTAATACTAGGATATCTGGAAGGTCTTATCTCAAGGAGTTTGGTAGGTTTCACTTGGGGAAGAGAAGACTGATAGGTGATAGGATAACAATCCATCTTAGATGTTGGATAAAGATGTCTGAATGGAGAATGGATAATGGGGTAAATTTGCTTTTTGCTGCACCAGAACCCAAATCAACGGGCTCAAATTACAACAAAAAACATCCCAACAAAACATTAGCAGAAATTCCTTGATGTAAAGAACTGTATTGGGACCCTCAAGGGGTGGTGGACCATCCTTTATGAGAAGTGCCTCAATGGAAATTGGATCTGTTAGAGAGGCTTTAGCGGTAGATTTCCAACATGGTGGTCCATTACAACTTTCCCATTCTATGATCAGTGTTTGAGATAAGAGGACACCTTCTCTTTCTGCCCCCTTCCTCTCTCACATTTGGGTCTGCATTCATCCAGTAATGAACATCTATAGCAGTGGTTCCCAACCTTTTTTTGACCAGGGACCAATTGACTAGGAATCACTTTGACCAGGGACTACTCTCCGACATTAGTACCAAAAGGGTTATGAATCTGTTTGTGGTCAACTTTAGATTTGGTTTGTTTCTTTGGGGTGCTGATTCAGAAAATTGCATTGGATAGATCACATCAACTCTAGTTTCTGGTACAGAACATATGCCATCCAGTACTTGCCATCTGCTCACACACAGAAAACAATATTTAGTAAGCCACTATAAGAGGGTTTCGCGAGACCAGTCACTCTCATTGCAATGGTGAAGCAATGGTGAGGCTGTGGACAAAATTTTAGTTCCTTCAGACCACTGGTAGCCCACGGATCACAGGTTGGGAACCACTGATCTACAGACCAATTACTGAACCAGACATAGGACCAGCCATACTAACAAACAACTACAGATTTGGGCATATCACAAAAAGGCAGCAAATTATTGTAGTTTTCCAAGGTCTTCAGCCTTCTCTAACAGTCTTGGTGTGTCATCAAACTACAATTCCCATGATTCCATGGCTATAAGCCACGGCGATTAAAGTGGTGTCATACTGTAAACATTCTACAATGTAGATGCACCCTCTGTTTTCCAACATGATTTTATGGCCAATTTCTGGTGGAAGTTTGCTTGTCGGAGGACCTGGAGATCCCTAGAGAGAAAACATTGATCAAATCCTCACAGAGGACATAGTTAGAGGGATGACTATATTGTCTTTTTATTGCAATGGATAAAAAGCTATCTGGGTGTGAGAGTCACATTTGCACTTTGAACACAGTTTACAGACATTGAAGTGAACTGAGGGCAAAGGGGAAAGGTAGAAAGAAGAGAGAGAAAATGGGACATTTTAAGATTAGTTCAAAATGTGGGGTGACAGAGAAGGAATGTACACTGATGACCCACCAAATCAGGACACTTGGCAAAAATAGTCATCTGTATCCCAAACTCAGGCTTCGGGTGCCTTTCGCATACAAATGTGTACTAAACAAAACACTCTGTATGTCCCAAAGTAAAGTTCTTTCGCAGCCGAAGGGTTAAATCACTCCCAGATGCAGAGAGGCACCCAGTCGCCCCCTTTGCCTTCACACTCGCTTGGTTTGCCCTTCCCATTGTTGGAGTAACTGTTCCCGCATTGACTGCTTTCCTTTTGATGTCTGGCAATGTTTGTTTATGAGCGCCAGTGGCCCCGGTTAACTCTCAGGAAAAAAGCTTTGACTGAAATCCCCTCTGCTGCCTTTCCCTCCCCCTTTTCACAGCCCTGTGAGCTGATAAAACCTCAGGGCCAGCTTTCAAAACCCCAGGAAAGTTGGAGCATGGAACTCTTTCTTGCTAGCTGCCTGCCTCCTAGGCAAACCGGGCCTGTTAATGGCAAGGGGTTGGATGGGGATGGAAAGGGGGTGAGAGAGAACATGAATCTTGACTTGATCTAAAAGACTGGTTTTATTGGGTGTAATTAATGGGTATATGCTGAAATTTACAGGAGTGTGTGTGTGAGAGAGTGTGTGTCTGAGAGAGAGGAATCCTATAACATATTATATACTATAGCATACCCCCAACTGTTTCAATGGAGTTGCTATGAGTTTTCGGGGCTGTATGGCCATGTTCCAGAAGCATTCTCTCCTGATGTTTGGCCCAGATCTATAGCAGGCATACTCAGAGGCTGTGAGGTCTGCTGGAAACTCTAAAATCAGGACAGTAAATAAAGAACAACACTAAAAACAGGGGAATGCAAGACAAGAATCAATCTGGGCCAGCTTTTTTAAATGTCAGGAGTGATTTGAGAAACTGCAAATCACTTCTGGTATGAGAGAACTTGCCATCTGGAAGGACGTTGCCCAGGAGATGTCTGGATGATTTTATGTTATACCATCCTTGTGGGAGGCTTCTCTCATATCCCTGTATGGGGAGCTGGAGCTGACAAAGGGAGCTCATCCATGCTCTCCTTGGATTTGAACCTCCGACCTGTCAGTTTTCAGGTCTGCAGGCACAAGGGTTTAACCCATTTTGCCACTGGGGGCTCCTTATCATGGCCAGCTAACACCTCCCAATAAAGGGTCCTACAGGCAGCTACCACCCAGACTTTGAAGCTACAAGACCATTAAATGCTAATCAAAGTGGCCAATTGCAATATTCACACTTGCCTCAAGCAGGCAAGAGTTCTTTCTCCCACTCTGGACATTCCAGAGATATATAAACCTCACTTGTCTCGTTTCCAGAAGACCTGACAAACTGAGAATGCCTGCCATAGATGTGGGTGAAATGTCAGGAGAGAATGCTTCTGGAACATGGCCATACAGCCCAGAAAACTCACAGCAAACCAGGGATTTTAGCCATGAAAGCCTTTGACAACACATTGTTTCAACTGAGTTGAATAGCATGATCAATCTGCAGCTGTAGATTCTGCGGATTCATTGTGTACCTCCAGGGGTGCATTTACACTGTCAAATTAATACACCTTAACACCACTTTAACTACCATGGTTCAATGCTATGGAATCATGGTGGTTGTTGCTTCCCAAGGTCTCTCACCTTCTCTGCCAAAGAACAAGTGGGCCTGAACCACCTAAGGCTTTCAAGGTCATAACCAGCACTTTGAATTCTGCCCAGTTACAGACTGGCAGCCAGTGGAGCTGCTTCAACAGGGGGGTTGTCTGCTCCCTGTAGCCAATTGTCCTCTGCTTAAAGGTAGGACTGACATTGGGTTGGCCCTTCAGAAAAGAAAAGTTGCTTCAAGGTTGGCTCTACTGCAGTATTCAGGTGCTGTGATATCTGGTTCTCAGCAGCTGTCTATCAGGTTAAACATCGCTCAAAGCAAAACATTTCAGCAGCTCAGTTTTGATTTGAATGTGCACACGTTCCGTATTTGCTCACTGGCTAAAAGCACGACGGGGACTTTTTGCACCATGCATTTGAGGAGATAGTTGCCTTTGAAGATCCTCACTAATTGAGTCAGGGCAAATGGGCAGGAAAACAGAAAACGCCTTCCAACAATCCGGCCAAGTGTAAAATATTCAGTTTCATGTAATTGGGCATGGATCCCAGATTGGAAAGCACTCTGCCCTTAAGTCAAGTGGGAACCTCTCATTCACACCGGAGGTGCTGAGATGGTTTCAACAAGTCGATGAAAAGTAGCAGGTGAAAAGGGAAACTCAATGATCTCAACCCTCATGCTATATAGGGCAGGAGTTCAGACACTGCCACAATGGCTCGAACTTTACCAAGCAAGGAAACTGGAAGCTAACACCAATGCCTTTCTGAAATGCCTATCAACAGGAATTATGATATGCAGCATCACAAATTATGTTCCAGATCCCTCAAGAATTTATGTAGTAGAAATCTCAACCCATAGAGTTACACATTGGTTGGAATTTTGTTTGTGACATATGCAGGTTAAAACCCGGAACCTCAAGCCATAGTTAATACCGAATGAGAGACTCTCCCCCGGACACACAGAAGGCTGGGTGACTTGGAAGGTGTTGAACAGACTGCGCTCTGGCACCACAAGGTGCAGAGCCAACCTTAAGAAATGGGGCCACAAAGTAGAGTTCACGACATGCGAGTGTGGAAAAGAGAAAACCACAGACCACCTATTACAATGCAGTCTGAGCCCTTCCCCATGCACAATGGAGGACCTTCTTATTGCAACACCAGAGGCACTCCAAGTGGCCAGCTACTGAGCAAAAGACATTTAGTATGATGCCAAGTTCTTAAACTTTTTTTAAAAAAACCCATTACAACGGTACCTCTTCTGATATGATAAATAAATAAAAATTAAGGCTCTATGGTACATCTTTTTTTGACCAGGGACCACTTGAACAGGGACCACTCTGACCATGGACCACTCTCCAATATTAGTATCAAAAGAGTTACAAATTAGTTTTTGGTCAACTTCAGATTCGGTTTGGTTATTTGGGGTGCTGATTCAGAATATTGCATTGGATAGACAGCATCAGTTCTGGTTTTTGAAACAGAACATATGCCATCCAGTAGTTGCTATCTGCTCGCCTACAGAATACCATATTTAATAATCTAGAGCTGATGTAGTAGTAGTAATCTTTCGTGAGTCTCCCCTCCCAACATCCACATTGCCTTGGCACTATCAGAGGGTTTCGCAAGCACTCTCGTTGCTGTATGGTTTCCAGGCAACAGTGTAGTAATGGTGAGGCCAATTCTTGTTCTTGTGGACCACTGGTGGTCCACAGACCACAGGTTGGGACACCACTTCCCTACATGGTTTGGGTCCAAGTTACCCAAGGAATTGCCTCCTCCATCTGCCCTATATGCTCAGGTGCACTTTTTATTTTTTGTAGGCAGATCTCTCTATTTTGTTTTGGACAGCAAACGTTGATGGTTTTATATAGCAGATCAATCAATTCTGGCGATAGTACAAGCACAGGGAAATGCAGAAGGGGCTAAAGATAAAAGGGCGTGACTGCAAGCTCCAACTAGTTCTAAAGTTTTTACTGCCAGTAAAGAAACCTTAGAAGAGATATTATGGTCACTGATAAGAGTGGTATGGGAGACCACACAAAAAAGTTGGGAAACAGATCAGCTGTTGCTGGGATACTAGGCAACACAGGACTGGATTTGCAACAGAAGCACTACATCCAGTCATTAATGCAGACCAAAGAAACATGGGCGTTTGGGTGCACCTACACTGTAGAATAAATGCAATTTGACAGTACTTTATCTGTCATGGTTCAATGTTTGGAAGTGTTTGGGGATCGAGACATCCATTGTGATGCCAAGGTGCTTGTTTATAAAGCCATTGTCACCCCAACCCTGTTATTTGCCTGCCAAACATGGAGAGTCTAGAGCCCTCACACTCAACTCCTGAAACTATTCCTTCTTATCTTATGTATATTTTTTAAAATATGTATTGTTTTTAATTATGGGATGTTTTAATTTGTGATTTTATTATTGTAATTTTTGTAATAGCCTCTTATTGGGGCTCAGTGTAATGCCGTTCTGAGTCCCCTTTTGGGGGTTGAGAAGTGACGGAATAGAAATGCGGGAAATAAATAAATAATAAATAAATATTCCAACAGCGTTGCCTCTGAAAAGTCCTGTAAACCTCTTAGGAAGCCAGGTGGACAAATGTCAGCGTGCTGGAAGAAGAAACAACCACCAGCATTGAAATGATGTTTCTACGCCATCAACTCCGCTGGACTGGCCACATTGTTTGAATACCTGATCACTGTCTCCCAAAGCAGTTACTATACTCCCAACTCAAGAATGGAAAACAGAATGTTGGTGGACAGGAAAAGAGATTTGAAGATGAGCTTAAAGCCAACCTTAAAAACGGTGGCCTTTCTGAAAGACACCGAGAACTGGGGAGCCCTGGGCCTTGAACAGTCTTACTGGAGGCCAGCTGTTACCAGCAGTGCTGTGGAATTCAAAGAGGCATGAATGGAGGGTGACATCAAGTCAACTTTGACCGGGACCACCTTCTACCTGGAAAATGATGTCCTCACTGTGGAGAACTTGCAGCTCAAGAATAGGGCTCCACAGTCACCTATGTATCCACCGCCAAGACACTACACTTGGAGGGCCATTATAATCAGAGAATGAGAGATTGCCTAAGTAAGTAAGTATCTGTCATGGCTCAATGTTATGGAATCATAACATTGTAGTTCTGTAAAATCTTTAGCATTCTCTGCTATGAGGTGCTGGTGCCTCTCCAAACTACTAGGATTCTTTAGCATTGAGCCATGGCAGTTAGATAAGTATTAAACTGCATTAATTCTACAGTGTAGCTGCACCCTTATTCAGGAGCTTCTAAGAAGTTTTCCCTTGATCCTGAAATCTAGGAGTTATGGAGAAAGGAAGAAATCTTGCCAAGAAAGTCTCATAATATTGTCATCCCAACTTGTAAAGAACTTGAAGGCACACAACAAACTTGTGTTTCTTTTGCAATTTCACACATAGATTCAATATGTCTAATTGGCTTAAAATCATAGCTGAATGGTTGGTGCTACACGCACTGAAATTCATTAAAGCAATGATTCTGTTTATAATACACTTGTGTTTTTAAAAATAAAAATAAGTAATTTATATTTATTTGTTTGATTGACTTTTTTAAAAAAAAATAAAGGATTATTACATCCTTCCTTTCCACATACAAACTTAAAAGCAAAACAAAACAATTAATGCAAAAGTCTGTGTTTTATCAATCTGAAATAGCCATGAAAGGCAATATATCACCAGAGTCACATGGGTCAATCAATCAATCAATCAATCAATCAAAGTAGCAACAAAAAAAATAAGAGCAGCAAACTGAGCCGTTAAATTCAAAGTCTCCTGGAAGAAAAGAGAAGGGAGTATTTCACATCTGCTAGAGAAGGCCAAAAGGAAGTCAGATAAGCTGAGCCCCTTGTAAAGAGAATTCCGGAGCCTGGGGCAACCATTAAAACAAAGCTCTCTTTCTTGCAACCTACCAAAATCTTAAGTGCTGGTTGACACCTCTAATTTTGTTGAACCAGTGGCTGCTAACTTGGAATATTCACTGATCTCTTCTTCATTCGAGTACATTATATTCTGCTAATTATGTTGGGAGATCAATGCCTTGGCATCTTCATTGGAGATCCTTCGTTCTGTCTAAGTTTCCTCTGGGAGATTTTTGATGGATCCTTCTTGGTGGCCATCTCAGCAATGTAAAATCATTTACTGAAAGCTATTTTGTTGAAAGATGTAGAATTTCTTTTAGACGTAGGCTGGACTGGCTGCCTCCCTGCTGCTCTTTCACTATCTGCAGGAACAAAGAAAAACAGTGCAGAAAAATGCATGTGTCTGGACATTACACAGATATATAAACTCCACTTGCCTAGTTTCCAACAGACCTGACAACTTCTGAGGATGCCTGTCATAGATGTGGGTGAAACGTCAGGAGAGAATGCTTCTGGAACATGGCCAGACAGCCTGGAAAACTCACAGAAACCCAGTTATTCTGGCCATGAAAGCCTTTGACAACACAATTCCTGTGTCTATTTGGTGGAGCAAACAATAAAATATGAGTAAATTACATTTGTATTGGAAGGGTACTCCAAATTTACCAGATCCTGTCTGATCTTGGATGCTAAGCAGGGTCAGCTCTGGTTAGCACTTGAATGGGAGATTACCAATGAATACCAGGTGCTGCAGGCTAGATTTCGGAGGGAGGAACCCGCAAAACAAATCTGGGTATTCAGAGGGTCACCATAGATCATCAGGAAACTTTGAAGACATCTACTCACACCTATTGAAAAGCAGAAATTTATACAATCCACTACAGCTTGCAGAATCTTTGAGATAGCATAGCCAGTGGCCCTACTGACTGTGGTATTTAGGGACCAAGGTAGAGCTAATAAGGTGAACATTTTCCTATATCTTTAGAAAAAGTGGTTCCATTCATTGCCTGGCTATGGAAAACTAGTGGGTGAGGTGACCTTAAGTGAGTCTCACACATTCAGATCCAGAAGATGCCCTGATGGATTTGTCTTAAGGTCATTATAAGTCAGGAATGACTTGAAGGCACTCAATAGCAATAATAAATAATAATAAACTTTATTTGTACCCCACCACCATCTCCCCAAAGGGAACTCGGGGTGGCGTATATGAGGCCAAGCCCAGGAATACATATCAATACAATGACATAAAAATGTAAAACAACATTTCAAATAGAATAAAATAAATAGCAAGGAGCTGTGGTGCTGCAATGGGTTAAACTCTCGTGCCGGCTGAACTGCTGACCTAGTTGGTGGTTCGAATCCGTGAGACAGGGTGAGCTCCCTAATGTCAGCCCCATTTTCTCATGTGGGGACATGAGAGAAGCCTCCCACAGGATGGTATCACATCTGGGCATCTCTTGAACAACGTCCTTGCAGACAGCGAATTCTCTCACACCAGAAGCGACTTGCAGTTTCTCAAGTCGCTTCTGACACACACAAAAAATTCAGTAGCAAAACCCAAAAAGGAGTTCTTTTCCAAATTAGTCATGTGCCTTTTAGATGAGACGGGCAAATAAATTCTCATCTGCCCTTGGGAATTTGAGCAGATATGTGGCCTATCACTGTTCATGTGATGGGTCTCAGATCGGCCAGTGACATTTTCTCCCCACATTCAGGTAAAGCTTTCTCTAGCCTTGGGGTAGATCTACACTGCAGAATGAATGTAGTTTGACACCACTTTAACTACCATGGTTCAATGCTAAGGAACCTTGGAAGTTAGAGTTTGGTGATTCACCAAACATCTCCCAGAGGGGAGTGAGGCAGAAAGAAGGATCACTGGTGAAGGTACCAATGCATTGGTCTCCCAATTTCATTAACAGAAAATAATATTTTCTCATTCACAGAGAAAACCAAAATACAACTCCCTTGATTCCATAGCATTGAGTCATGGTAGTTAAAGGGTATCAAGCTACATTAATTCTACAATGCAGATGTACCCTTGGATGAAAGTCTCTATGATATCTGGAGATGCTTCAACAAAGACTGCTTGGGCTACATGTTGGGGAGCTTTAGCTCTAGGTATCGTTTAAGACTGAACAGGGGCTTGAATTTGTTCCCTAGCAATACTAAGAACATAAGAACATAAGAAGAACCATGCTGAATCGGGCCTCAGCCCATCTAGTCCAGCATTCTGTGTCACACAGTGGCCCACTAGTTGTTGGGATCTCTAGCAGAAAGGAGGGCAAAACCCTCACCTGCTCCCGACCCCCACAACCAGTACCCGGGGAAATCCTGCCTGCCTCCATCAACACAGAGGTGGCACTTGGATGTCCATTTCAGTAATGGTGGCGCAGCAGGTTAAACCACTGAGTTGCTGAACTTGCTGACAAAAGGTTGGCGGTTCAAATCTGTGGAGTGGGTTGAGCTCCTGCTGTTTGGCACATCTTATGCCAACCTATCAGTTAAAAAAAATACATACAAATGTGAGTAGATCAATAGGAACAGCCAATGGAGCTCCATGCAGTCATGCCGGACACATGACCTTGGAGTTGTCTACAGAAAACGCCGGCTCTTTGGCTTAGAAATGGAGATGAGCACCAACGCCCAGAGTTGGACACGACTAGACTTCATGTCAGGGGAAACCTTTAACTTTACTAATACCACTACATGACCAGCACTGTGTGTGTTGCACTCTCCAAGAGTAACTTTCCCCAGGCTCTACATTACCATGAAACATGATTACTCTTTGGCAAGCAGGACAAAAAGATACGACATAAATTAACTTTAAATCTTAGTTTCTAATTAAAGACGTTAAAAGGAATGGAGATGGAAACATAACAGGAATCATTATTTTCCAACACGATTCCAATCTGATGAGCTGATCTACAACAGCCATCCTTCCCAGTCAGCATAATCATAGGGATTAGGAACTGTGGTTCCATACATGGGAGTTATAGTCCCCCTGCAAAGATACAGAATGGGGGACGCATGGCTCGAGAGCAGTACGTGTGAAAAAGCTCTTGGAGTCCTCGTGGACAACAAGTTAAATATGAGCCAACAATGTGATGCAGTAGCAAAAAAAAAGCCAATGGGATTTTGACCTGTATAAATAAGAGTCTAGTGTCTAGATCCAGGGAAGTCATGCTATCCCTCTATTCTTGCTTGGTTAGACCACACCTCGAATACTGTGTCCAATTCTGGGCACTGCAATTAAAGGGAGATGTTGAAAAGCTGGAATATGTCCAGAGGAGGGCGATTAAAATGATCAAGGGTCTGGAGAACAAGCCCTAAGAGGAGAGGCTTAAAGAGCTGTGCATATTTAGCCTGAAGAAGAAAAGGCTGAGAAGAGACATGATGGCCATGTATAAGTATGTGAGAGGAAGTCATAGGGAGGAGGGAGTAAGCTTGTTTTCAGCTGCCCTGGAGACTAGGACGTGGAACAATGGCTTCAAAATACAAGAAAGGAGATTCCATCTGAGCATTAGGAAGAACTTCCTGACTGTGAGAGCTGTTCAGCAGTAGAACTCTCTGCCCCAGAGTGTGGTGGAGGCTCCTTCTTTGGGGGCTTTTAAACATAGGCTGGATGGCCATCTGTCAGGAGTGTTTTGAATGCAATTTTCCTGCTTCTTGGCAGGGGGTTGGACTGGATGTCTCATGAGGTCTCTTCCAACTCTAGGATTCTATGATTCTACTTTGAAAGCCTCCAAATTGGGGGGAAATAGGCTAAACTGTTCAGATCGGAAACCTGTCCGAAGCTCGCTCCCAGCCCCCTCCTCATTATTTGCTAAGTTCAGCCACAGTTGTTTGCTAAACACGGGGACCCATCAGAGATGTTAACTGAAGCTTTTCCTCTCCCCGCCTCTCCTGGAAGCCTTTGTTGCCTCAGCAAACAGGTCATGAATCCAACACACCTACTGCCCAAACAAACATTCCTTCCAGTTATCTATAGGATGAAGTGCCTTTTGACAAAGACATCAATCTTTCCAGAGACAGAGCGCTGGGGGTGCAGGAGCCTTTCTGATAGCACATGTTGGAGTCCTTGACTCCAGGGTCTTTCCCCCCTTCTCCTGTGGATTCTTGATAACTATGTTAAAAGAGCCTTCTCTTTTCATTGAAACCACAAAGGGCATGATTTGTTGGCCTGGAGCCAGTGTAGCTGCATAAAAAACCAAAGCAGCAAATTGGAAACAGGCATTAACTTGCCACACAACTTGGAATCGTTCCATTTTTAGAAGGGTTACAACCCCCGGAACCCCCAAGCAAGATGTCTTTGGGATTTGGGCAACTGTATAGTATCTACAAATCAATATCCACAATTTGATTTAATCCACATACAACAAAACATGTCCTCTTTGGCATTTTCTAGATCCTCCAGCGTGACACTAGGATATTGTGGGGGCAGATGTCTTTAATTTCAAAAGGGTTCACTATTATCTGTAGTTCCATATATCCATGCAAGGTCCAGAAACATATCCCCTGCAGATACAGGGGTCATTCTGTAGTCTGTATCTTTTTGAAGTTCAGGAGATTCAACCTGAACATGAGGAAGAACTTACTAACTGTTAGGGCTGTTTAGCTGTGGAACTCTCTACCCCTGAGTGTGGTGGAGGCTCCATCTTTGGAGGCTTTTAAACAGAGGCTGGATGGCCATCTGTCTAGGGTGCTTTGAATGTGATTTTCCTGCTTTTTGGAAGGGGGTTGGACTGGATAGCTCATGAGGTCTCTTCCAACTCTCTGATTATGAATGTGCCTTGCAAAGATACACATAGACAACTTCTGTATCTGAAATTCTGCATAGGGCTTCTGCTGGATATGAGTGACATGGTTGCCCATATGTTGGCCTCAGACTTTCCCATTGTATTTCCTCTCCACCGAGTGGATATGCTCTATGACAGTGGTGTCCAACCTTTGATCATCCTGGTTTTTTGAACTTCACTCCTAGAATTCCTGAGCATTGGACAAGGGTTCTGGGAGTTGGAGTACCAAACACCTGGAGGACCAAAGAGTGGACACCTCTGCTCTATAATATCTGGAGGCACTTAAGCAGGGACTACTCAGCATATGTATTGGAAGCATCTAGCTCTTGAAGTTTTGCCTGAATTTGATAGCCTGGCCAACTGTATCACTCCCAACGTTTGGGGGGAAAGTCCTTTGTTGGGCGACTGAAATCCAAAAGGACCACTGACAGAGTGGCTAGAGAGATACAGCAGACCTATGCCAGTACTCAAGCAGGAAGAGCAGTTTATCCTCCTCTCCCCTTGGGTGTCCAAGGGCACTGGGGGCATCCTTAGGATTGCCCCATAGCCACTAATCAGTTGTGGGGTTGTACTCAGGGACTGTCTGTCTCTCCATGTCAACCTACAGGAAGAAAGAAACTGTTGTTATCCCTGGAAAAGAGTGGAAGCTGTTTCTTTGCTGCAGGGCGCTCAAGAATAGATGAACTACTCATGGATTTAAATCAGGATGACTTATTTTTGGTTTTATATGGTATTCATTTATTTATTATTTCAATTTCTATACTGCTCCACCCCGTAGGCTTGGGGCGGTTCACAACAATCTAAAACAACATAAAGAGATTAACATAAAACATCAAGCAGAAATACTACAATCTAAAATACTAAAAGTTCTATACTATACCAGGGCTGTTCGACTTCTACCGGCCCAGGGGCCTGAATTCTGGTCACTGATGACCTGGGGGGCCGTAGGGTCTGCCCCCACCCCTGGCTCCACCTCTGCCCCTGGCTCCGCCCCCTCGCCACCCCCAGCTCCGCCCTCTCCCCCGGCACCCTCTCCCCTCTCCCCTTATTTTAATTTAATATTAAATATATTTAATTCCATCCTCCCCTCTCCCCTTATTTTAATTTAATATTAAATATATTTAATTTCATCCTCCCCTCTCCCCTTATTTTTATGTAATATTAAATATATTTAATTCCATCCTCCCCTCTCCCCTTATTTTTATTTAATATTAAATATATTTAATTCCATCCTCCCCTCTCCCCTTATTTTAATGTATCCCATCTCCCCTTATTTCATCTTTAAATATATTTAATTTTATATTTAATACATGAGGGGGAGATGGGGGGGGAGGGAATGAGGAGCCCCCTGAGGAGCCCCCTGCTTCGGCCTACATTTTCCAAACGCGCAGGATCCAGGAGTACCCGGACGATGAGAGAGGCGATGACCGACTGAGTCGAAGAAGGTCCTAATCACATCTGTGGGCCTCAGCGATCCAGTAGTAGAATAGCCGAAGAGTATCGAGAATCATATGATCCACACGGGATTTCGCTGTCAACGCCGGCATGATCTCGTGTTGACAGCGAAATCCCGTGTGGATTGCGTATTCTTGCAATACTTGCTCCAAACCCGGAAGTAGGTTATTTTTTCAATTTTTATTATTTATTTTATTTTTCAATTTTTATTTTTTATTAAAAAGCTTATGGGGCAGTAGGGAAGGGGCTGGGGGCCGTATACGGCCCCCGGACCGCCAGTTGGACAGCCCTGTACTATACTATAAATTCTAAGCACAGATATTACACAAGACCACTCAGATTGAAAGCTTGCTGAAAGAGAGCAGTTTTGCATGCCCTCTGAAAGGAGAACAACTCTCTGATCACTCGAACTTCATCAGGCAAAGCATTCCAGAGCGTCGGTGCCACCACTGAGAAGGCTCTCTGTCTGGTGGAAGACAGATGATAAGTCCGGACAGTAGGAACATCAAGGAGATTTTGTTCTTTCGACCGAAGTGATCTTTGGGGAACATATGCGGAGAGGCGGTCCCTCAGGTACACCGGCCCTTGACCATACAAGGCCTTAAAGGTTAAAACCAGCACCTTGAAAATGATCCGGTACTCCACTGGCAGCCAGTGCAATTGCTGCAGGATCGGAGTGATATGACCTCTCACCTTTAGCCTTAGAATAATAGAATGATAGAATCATAAAGTTGGAAGAGAACCCATTGGCCATTCAGTCTAACCCCCTACCAAGAAGTAGAAAAATTGCATTCAAAGCACCCCTGATAGATGTCCATCCAGCCTCTCTTTAAAAGCCTCCAAAGTAGGAGCCTCCAGCACACCCCGGGGCAGAGAGTTCCACTGCTAAACAGTTAGGAAGTTTTTCCTTATGCATTTGTATGTTTTAATTGATAATTGTTATGTTATATGGTTATTGTTTGGTTTTGTTTTGCTTGTGTTTTTGATTGAAGGACAGAGACTGCCTTGTGTAAACCGCCCCGAGTCGCCTTCAGGCTGAGAGGGGCGGTATAGAAAAAATGATTAAAAAATTAAAAAAATTAAAAAATGAAATTATAACCCGCCACCATCTCCCCAAAGGGGACTTGGGGCGGCTAACCTGAGGCCAAGTCCAACACAGTACAACACAAAAAAACACAAAACAGCAAGGAAGAAAGAAAAAAATCATAAGAAAATATATAATATGACAAATAAAATAAACATAAAATCACATAATAAATCACTTCTCCTCACATATTTATACATGACCATCATGTCTCTTCTCAGCATTCTCTTCTTTAGGCTAAACATGCGCAGCTCTTTAAGCTGCTCCTCATAGGGCTTTTCTCCAGATCCTTGATCATTTTAGGTGCCCTCCTCTGGACACATTCTCTGCCAATGAGTGCTGGTGCCTCTCCAAACTATTTCTCAGGATTCCATAGCATTGAATTGAATGCAGTTTGGATTAGTGTCAAACTACACTAATTCTACAGTGTAGAATTGCACCACGTGTTAGAATTAATCAATACCTAATACCAAAAAAGGGAGAAGAATAAATGGATTTTACGAGTGAATGTACGTGAGTGACATGAACGGAAACTCCAGTGATTCAGTCCACCTTTTCTTCCATTTACCTCCTTTTGCATTCACGCTTCATTGCCGTCATCATTCAAACTTTCCTTGCAGCTCCTGCCGGCAACATGTAGCAGAAAGTAACTCATTGTTCAGATGTTTTGTACAAAAAAAATCTAATATGCATCTAATCTGCATATTGCACTACTGTTTTTAGTTGGAAAGTTCAGAGCTGGAAAAATTAACAAATGATTCCTCTCCCTTCCCCATTTGTTTTTGTTGGCTCAAAACCAGATCGCTACAAGTCATGTGGCTTTCTCCCTTTCCACGCAGCATGAATATAACATTGTGGGCTATATATTGCTACCTTGGCATTCTGTGGTATCCATGCTGTGGTTTAGCTTCAGCTGTCATACATATGTCAACGTCAGGTGTTGGGGGCAAAGAAATGGTATGACAGCTGGAGTTTTCTTCGAGACGGCTCTTTGCAAACATAACAGTCTCAGCTGGAAAAAAGAGCAGTAGGCGGGTAAACTTTTGACTTTTTCTCCTCTGTAGACTGAGATGTCATCCTACATCAAAAATCTGCTTTAAAACTCCTCTTTCAGTTTCATTTCCCATGCAAGATGGGGGCATATTCTTTGAAAAACTAGAGCATTCAGAAAATCCCTTCGAACGTAATTTGCTCATGTTACTCAGTATTTGCTGGAATCGTGTTGTGCTTTGGTTGAGCATCCCTTCTCCAGACTCTTGAAATTCAAAACACTCAAAAATCCAAACTTACCCATGCCACTGATTGCACGAAGCAACTATCCTGTAGAGTTCTGTTCCTACTATCAGGGTTAATGGCAATTTATCCTTATGGGAATCCTTACTATCATACTTGTCCAAGTGTTGTGCTACTGCGATGCTTTGCCAATTTGGAGTCCCACAGCTGTACTTCCAGGTAGAAGTGTAACTCTGCCACCCCAAAATTCTGCTGCTCTGGAGATTTAGTAAAAGCACCTTTGCAACTGCATTGAAGTATAGTTAAACTGCCAAGCCTATACATTAAAAACCAACTGATAAAAACATATCAAACATCAAAACCCATTTTAAAACCATTCAATCCAATATCATAGTTCAAGCCCTTTCCAATTGTCATTGCACTTTTCCATATTTGCTTATCGCCCAGAAACATTATTATCCAAACACTTGGTCCCACATCCATGTTTTTAGTTTTTTTCTGAAGGTTAGGAGGGAGGAGCCGATGTCACTAGGGAGGGAGTTCCACAGCCAAAGGGCCACCACTGAGAAGTCTCTGTCTCTCGTTCCCAGCAATCCCACCTGTGAAGGAGGCAGAACCGAGAGCAGGGCCTCCCCAGATGATCTGAACCTCCAAGATGGTTCATAGAGGGAGATACATTCGGAGGGGTAAGATGGGCCAGAATCCTTTAGGGCTTTATAGGCACTTTGAATTGTGCTTGGTAGCAAACTGGCAGCCAGTGGAGCTGACGTAACAGGGTAGTTGTATGCCCCCTGTGTGCTGCTCTGGTGAGAAACCTGGCTGCCGCCTGTTGGACTACTTGCAGCTTCCAACTCCACGTAGAGTGTGTTGTAGTAGTCTATTCGGAGCATGGACTTTATTACTTTTCTTGATTTTATTTTGGATGTGCTACTCTGTTTAACCCTTGTCCCCAAATAACTTTAAAGATGGTTGCATTACTTGTAATTTACAAGGATCTTGACCAGCAACAATCCAAAGTATTTGGGAAAGTCATGTGAAAAGCAAGTTACCCAAGGTAAGATCATTTAGTGTATATACTGGAATTGCATGCTTTTTGCTCTCCTTGGCCCACTCATCAATGCTCTTTAGTGGTGAATCTAACATGGTTTTTTAAAAATTTGAACTGTTAAGATCTACAAAAAAGTGCTGCATGTCAGTGTGTGTGTTGAATCTACATGGGGGTTTAGTCTGAACTTTAAAGAAGTCATTCTGGGTACTTTGCCTCTACATCACAGGGTAAAAAACCCAAGATACTACTGCTACTACTCTGTTAATATGAACATATATCGAGAATAGCATCTAGCACCTTGGATAGTTCCTTCAGATGATAATCCAGAATAGATTCTTAGCTTCCAGCAACATGGGAACCTAGGGCCCTTCCTCACAGCCCTATAGCCAAGAATATCAAGGCAGGAAATCCCACAATATCTGCTTTGAACTGGGTTATCTGAGTCCACACTCAGATAATGTGGGATTTTCTGCCTTGATATCTGGGATATTGGGCTGTGTGGAAAGCCGCCTAGCGACATCTCTGTAGGCTTCAGCTCTACACTTATGGCTCTCTTGCTTTGTTGTTCTGTGCCTTTAAGTCATTTCTGATTAATGGCAACTTATCATGGGGTTTTCTTGGCAAGGTTTGTTCAGAATGGGTTTGCCTTTGCCTTCCTCTGAAGCTGAGAGAGTGTGACTTGCCCAAAGTCACCCAATATATATTTGTGGTTGAGCGGAGATGTATACATGCCTGGACTTTTTTCTTTTTGAAAGCATCAGATGGTAACGTCAAGCCTTCACCTCAGTTGTGCTACACAGACGAGTCATCTGCAATTCATAATGAAAACATATACATAACTCATGCCATATATGTGTGTATTCAAAAGATGGTGTGTTTCATGGGGGGAGACCCTTTTTTGCAACAGGAAAAGAAAAACTTACTCAAAGCCAGAAAAAAAAACATATGTGTGTAGGAGCCTTAATGTCATGCATTATAGAGTTTACTTCTTTTTCTTGTCACAAAATGAACATTTACAGTAACCACGCACCCAAGGCTGTTTTCCCCCACCTTCTTATGTTTCTTTTTCTTGACCTAACTCTGTGCAAAGTGTTGATGAAACTTTAAGTGCTTATGGTCTGGGTTTAAAGCTCACTATTGAATCACCACAGATTGTAATGAAGATTCAAGCAGCAGGTTTCAGGATGTCCTTGGGGTTTTTTTTCTTTTACTAAAGATGGGGAGGGCTGTGAGACTGAATGGGAGCTAGAAAAGGAAGATACACAATACTCCCTGCTCCAATGGCTTTTTCAGATCACAATCCATGTGCAACTGCTAATAGGGATATTTAGGTTGTGCAACCCTGATGTAGGATGTAGCTCTGGGTGCAACTGAATTTGAGGGGAGGAGGGGTTGTTTGATGTTCTTTCATCTCCGTCTCAATTGATGTCTATGTTTGCTTGTTAATTGCCATCAAATTGTCTCTGACTTATGGCAACCCTAACTTGGAGGTGTCTATGGACAATGCTGGCTCTTTGGCTTAGAAATGGAGATGAGCACCAACCCCCGGAGTTGGACATGACTAGACTTAATGTCAGGGGAAACCTTTACCTTAAGTCAGCAAGAGCAATTCAAATTATTATTATTATTATTATTTTAAAAGCCAAACATACACAAAAATCCAGATAATAAGCCAGAGTTGGAGGCGGGGGGGACTTTTTCAGGTGCTCACATTCAGTTTACACCATCCCTGGTCATCTGGGGCTGATGGAGACTGGAGTCTTAACAACATTTGGAGTATTAGTAGAAATGTCCAATAATTAGTTCTGGGGAAAACTCCCCAGCTCTGCAATGGCCTTCATGAATCAGAATGGAAAACATGATGTGTGTGTTGTTGTGCATGTGAGGGTTCACAGATTGCACACTCATTCCTTTGGTAGTGGGATTTTTAAAACACACAAGCACACAATTGCAACCCAAGCAGTTTTGGAACCACCTTCTTGGGATTTTTTTTCCTCTTGTGTACTTCTTGCAGGGAAAGTTTTAAATCTGCATATTTTAAAATCTGTATTTATAGATAAAGAGAGTGTGTGAGAGAGAAAACTGAAAAACTAGAAAATATGTGCATGTCTTCAAAATAAAAAAATTAAAAATGGCAAAAAGGATTTTATTGGGAGTTTAAGAACATAAGAACATAAGAAGAGCCATGCTGAATCGGACCTCAGCCCATCTAGTCCAGCATTCTGTATCACACAGTGTCCCACCAGTTGTACACGGGGATCTCGAGCAGAAGGGAGGGCAAAACCCTTGAAGTTGTTCAGGCTGACAGCTGTCACAATCTCTTCTGGAAGTGAGTTCCATAACCCAATGACCCTCTGGGTGAAGAAATATTTCCCTTTATTAGTCCTAATTTTCCTACCTTGGAGCTTCAGGGAGTGCCCTCTAGTCCTAGTGTTTTGTGACAAAGAAAATAATTTTTCTTTATTCACCTTTTCTATCCCATGCATGATTTTATACACTTCGATCAAGTCACCTCTTAAACGCCGTCTTTCAAGGCTGAAAAGACCAAAGCGTTGCAACCTGGTTTCATAAGGGAGCCGCTCCATCCCTTGGATCATTCTTGTTGCCCTTTTCTGTACCTTTTCCAGTTCCGTTATATCCTTCTTAAGGTGCGGAGACCAGAATTGTACACAGTACTCCAAATGTGGCCTTACCATCGATTTGTAGAGAGTTTATATCATTATCAATTGACTTATGGCTATATAAAGCCAGTGTAGACTTTGAATCCCCTCTTGGCCATGAAAACCCACCTGGGAGAGTCACATACTCTCAGCTTCAGAAAAGTCCATGATAGGTGTACCCTAGCTTTGCCATAGGCTGCAAACGACTTGAAGGCATACAGCATCATCAGACAGGTTGAATTGCACCAATTAACAGTGGTACTGTGAAAATATAATGCTTTCAGGCTCTCTGTCTGTCTCTTCATGCACGACTAATTAAATGGAAATTGTAATATTCCAATAAGCTGAATTAATGGGAATTCAGGTCAATCATACACATAAACTTGTAGTAAGAAAGCAAAACGTCCCTCATTTCATTGGTGTCCAGAATATTTAATGATAGTTTATACAGTAGATTCTCAGTTAACCAGAACCCTTCTTTGGAAGCTTTAAAACAGAGGCTGGATGGCCATCTGTCGGGGGTGCCTTGAATGCAATTTTCCTGCTTCTTGGCAGGGGGTTGGACTGGATGGCCCATGAGGACTCTTCCAACTCTCAAGCAAATGGCAAAAAACCCAAGTAAATAATATTTTACATTTAAAAGCTGTTTTTATAATATACTAAACCAGTAAAACTGTGATATTATATTTGTCTATATTTGTCTTAATTTGTTTTTTAATTACTGTCTTTAAAATATGAATATCAAGTCAATACAAACTTTATAGTATGACATACTGTGGGGTATAGTATTAGTTAGGCTTATTTTTACTAGTAACTCTCAAGTGATTATAAATTACATTTATCTGGTATCTACTGATCCCCATGGGTGCTCCTTAACTGGGAGTCTATATATTATGTGCCAGTTAGCTAAATGTGTATTCTGTGGAATAATAAAAATAATAATAATAATTCACTTTATTTATATTCTGCTTTATCTCCCCAGAGGGACTCAGGGCAGATTGCAATACACATATGAGACAAACTTCTTCTCCAGAAGCCAGAGGTTAAAGGGGAAGCCTTTACCCTTGTATGCCATTGTTATTCCACTGTATTACAGGCATTGAATGTTTGCCTATCTGTGTATGTTGTAATGTAATCCATTCTGAGTCCCCTCAGGGAGATAGAGCGGAATATAAATAAAGTGTTATTCTTATATATTATTAGGCAATCCCTCAAGTATGATGGCTTTCCAAGTTCTTGGAAGATGCCTGTGCATGAGTTTTTTTAATGTGTAGAGGTTGGTGCACAGTCTTCACAGAGTGAGGGTCTCAACCACTGACATGGTTAACATGACGACGGTGGCTTCTCAATACCTTGCAGCCTTCTTCTGCCTTCACAGGTGTTGTACCATGTACCATGTTATCTTCTGCTGTTGATTGTGCTCAGTCTGGAGCCTCCTTTGCAACCCCCACCCCACCCCGTGAGTGCATGACTCCAGTGGTTATGCCCCCAGGTTCATTGGAACACGCAGGTCTTCTCACCATGACAAAGTGACAATCCATTGAGGTGGTGTGAGGCAAACATTAAATGCCTCTTACAATGACATACAACACAGACAAAGGTAAAGGCCTTCCTGTTTTTCCATCTCCGGCATCTTGAGGCGATGCTCAACTTTGGCCATGGGAAGTGCTCTTGTTCCATTTTTCCATGCCCAGGAGCCTGTTGTCCATAGACATCTCCAATTGTGTTGCTGACATGTCTGCATATCTGCATGGGGCACCGTTTTATCTTCCTGCTGAGGTGGTATCTATTGATCTACTCACATTGCTTGTTTTTGAACTTCTAGGTTAGCTGAAGCTAGAGCTGACAGTCAGGAGCTCACCCTGACTGGCAGCTTCGAACTGCCAATATTCTGGTCAGCAGCCTTCCTGCAGCTAGTGGTTTAACCTACTGTGCTACCACTGTTCCATCTGAACAACAGATATCTGAACAATAGATATACATTAAAATTGCTACTTTTGGAATATGTGGATATGCAACAATTTTTTTAAAAAAATATGTACCATAAATTACACCTTCTCAGGAGAAGAAAAGAGATATTGCTATAACAACGGGACCATTGTAAAAGTGCAGCCAGCAATGTTGTCATTGCATTGTGGCTCACACTGTACAATGGATGCTCTTGTGCAATGGGACAGTTTTCCAATGCACACCATTGCAGCTTGCTAAAAGGGTTGTCTATTGTGCAGAGAAGTTGCTACCTCTTCAGAAAGCTACACATTGTAGTTCCTTGAAGTTTGAGTGTTCCTGCATGGCAAGGGGTTGGGCTGGATGGCCTTTGTGGTCCCCTTCCAGTCCTAGGATTCTATACAATGATTCTAGCACTTCCAGGTTGGGAAGTGATCATGCTCACAAAAGACTCATCTGGTTACAAGAGGGGAAAAGCAACACCCCCCCCCCCATCCTTTCCCCTTTTAAGCCCTTGTAACATTGAATTACTGAAGAAGACTAAATGGGAAGCCATCAATCTCCGGGATCTGCCCTCTCCGATGGCCCCCAGCCTCAGGGAAACATTTTGCTTTCTAATTTTTCCTGACTGTTGCAGGACTATTAAGGGAGCCTAGTTGGAGGGGCCAGTTGGGTGGGAAATGGACTTCCTTTTCATTATCGCTAATGACAAGCATATTTAGAGAGACTGCCCAAAATGATCAGTTCTCCTATAATGGCATTAGAAAGCCCCTCTAACTCTCCGCTCCAAAACAGAACCAAAAATGAATCAGGGAAGGATCTATCTATCTATCTATCTATCTATCTATCTATCTATCTATCTCAATGGCAACACAGAAAAATGGTAGATTATCAGCTATTGTCCCTTTCCCTCCAGTTCAGTTATGGGTGAAATCCTGAAAATAGCAACAGTAAATATCCAAAGATGCTCCCCATAAAAACTTCTAGAATAACATTATGTTCCATTGGAGGGCCATGGACAGCATTTGAATAAGACATATACATTACAAATGGATGCTGCTGAGCAGGCTCAAAAAAATCTTTAGCTATTTTGTCTCTTGCACAGCGAAGCTTAAATGTCAATTTCTCAAGGGTCTAAATGCTGTCAGGCCATTGACGGATGGATAAAACTTACGGATTTTCCCAAGTCTTTACAATCTCTATCATGGCTGCATACAGAAATATTGATGTAATAAACGATGGGATCAGAGTAACACACCGTCTTCCACTCCATGAGTCTGACAATCCAATTCATCACAATAGGAGCTCTCTCCCATTAGACAAATATAGTACCGGGGTTCTATTTTAACTGCCATGGATGAATTGTATGAAATCCTAGCATTTGTAAAAGAAAGAAGGGTGTTTAGAGTGTTCAGCTAGGAGGCTCTAGTGCCCCACTAAACTACAAATCCCAATATTTCATATGATTTTTGTGTGTGACAGGAAATTGCAAGTTGCTACTGGTGTGAGAGAATTGCACATCTCATTGCCCAGGGGATGCCCGGATGTTTTGATGTTTTACCATCATTGTGGGAAGCTTCTTTCATGTCCCTGAATGGGGAGCTGGAGCTGACAGAGGGAGCTCATCCACACTCTATATTTGTACAGTGAGAATGGTCAGCAGAAATCCAACCCCACCTCCCAGTGGTGCCGACCGGATAACCAATCAATGGTCTGCAGTGATAGGTGGTGCAACGAGCCAGCTGCAGTACAAACTGTCACATCAACTTGTCAAACAACTTTTTTTTAGGAATGCCCAAAACAAAGTCATGTGGAAATGACAGCCAAAGCAGACCCTACGAATTCGTGGGAAAACCCTAGGATTACATCATCCTGCTGGATTACATCATCCAGCAGTCTTATAAGGAATGCTGGGAGTTCAACAACATCTGAAAAGCTTGACATATAGAGGTTGGCATCCTCTTAGTTAATTCCAAGCAGCGTATGTCTCTCTCTGTGTATCTATTTTCTTTCAAGTTGCTGTCAATTTATTGTGAACTGGTTATGTCTGTTCCTTCCTCTGAAATATAGTTTTTGGCACCCTGTCTCCATTGCTGGTTTCCCATCCACATACTAAGCTTAGTTACCAAGATCAGGCAGGATCTGGTGCATTTAGGGTATTTAGGATTCCATAGTTTGGATCCATGGTTCATCGTCAATGTGGTTCAAACTGCTATGATTGTGCATGGCCAAGGAGTGGCCTTTGTCTTCATTGAGTTTCCCAAATGTTGGTCTTCCAGATATTTTAGGCTTCAGCTCCCAGAATTCCTGAGTGCTGGCCAAGCTGACTGGGGCTTTTGGGAGTTGAAGTCCAAAACATCTGAAGGACCAACCTTTGGGAAACACCTTGATTCTTACTTGACAATGGAAATAACATCTGAAATAAGATATAGGTTCAAAGACCATCACTCTTCTCCTCCTGTATGATTAATAACATATTATTATGATATTGATACATTCATTCAATTAACAAACTATTGCCATACAAGTCTTATCTTGATATATTATTCCAAAAGTCACTTTGCCTTAAATAACACTTTATATATTCCTTAGTTGTGAATCAGTATGATTAATAACATCTTTGCCTGATGAAGATGCTGTTATCTATATTGTTCTCCAGGCTGAGTAGGGAAGCTGCTCCTGAGACATAGGACACATCTGAACTGTAGAATTAATGCAGTTTGACATCACTTTTGACTGCCATGACTCAATTATTTAAAATCCTGGGTTTGGGGTTTGGTAGGGCGCTAGCACTCTTCCGCAGAGAAGGCTAAAGAACTTATGAAACTACAGCTGTCACGATTCCACAACACTGAGCCATGGCAGTTAAAGTGACATCAAACTGCATTAATTTTGCAGTATAGATGAAGCTCCAGAAGAGGTTCTTTCCCTGCTTGATCTACAACAGGGGTGCTCACACTTTTTCAGCATGCGAGCTACTCTTAAAGCAACCAAGTCCAAAAGATCTACCTGCCCATGCCGCCGTGTGCTCCCGTGCCCTCCCGCCATCGCACGCTCTTGCCACCGCGCATGCTCCTGCTGCTGTTTTCCGCCTGCTCAGCACTTCTTCCACCTGCGGGGCATTGCAGGAAGAAGAAAGCACGAGGGGGGAATCCAGAGGGAGAACTCCGCCCTGTCTGTCTCGCCGGCAACAGAGGCTGCACAGCTGCTTCTGAATGAGAGAGAGGCAGGGCGCTCCCTCCAGAGGCCCCGCCTCATGCTTCCTTCCTGCAATGCCCCGCAGGCGAAAGAAGCACCGCGAGAGCGGAAGCCAGCAGCAGGAACGCGCGTGTGCGCAGGGTGTGCGCGCGCATGGCAGGAGCACCCCATCCGGCTGGTGAGGCCTGAAGATCACCTGGAAGAGGGCCAAAGATCTACTAGTAGCTCCCAAGCTACCTAATGAGCACCCCTGATCTACAGTTAACCTCACATGACCAAGAACAAAAAGTGGTCCTACTGGAGGCAGGAATAGACAATTGATATATTCATGGTACTATCTCAGAGGACCAGAACGTAAAAATAATGACCAAGATGTCCCAAGTAGGTCTTATTTGCTAATTTGGTTTCAATGACCAACGTTCTCAGTGCTACTCTTCCTCTCCCCCCCCCCTTTCTTTTAAAGAAGCAGAATCTGGCTAATTATCAAAACCACACATTTCCACAATGGTTAACCTTGAGTCAAGGCGATACTACTACAGTGACTCAAGCCTCATTGCAAAAACAGAGTTACACTTTCGGTTTAACTAAGCAGTTAGCTTCTGACTTCATCCCACAGTGGCTCTGAGGTTCTTCATTCTGCTCCCCTCACTATTCATGCAACTCATTTCAAACTCAATGAATAAAAGCCAGAAAGGATGTGCTTGACTTTCCTGCCCAGTCTGACCAGTGAACATGGTGGTGGTGCAGGCCAGGAAGTCCCTTCTTGTGCTGGAAGGCTTTCCAAAAAACACAGAAGGTGGGAACAGAGATGCCACCATGAGTGTCACACCTCTTGGAAGACGTTCCAAGTCCCACCAATACCGCATTCTTCTCAACAACAACTTTCTCATTTCACACACCCTTCCTCTCTTATGTGGTTCATACATTTTGGTCCTTCAGATGTTTTTGGACTTCAGCTCCAGATTTTCTGACTTTTGGCTCATTTGAGAGTTGAAGACCAAAACATCTGGAGGAGAGAAACAATGGACTCATTCCTTCCTTCTGTCCAAGGTTCATTGAATCATAAAAGGTAGTGCAGTTAGAGAAAGTCTGAACACAGCTTGGGAAGGTTACTTTTTCTGAACTAGAGCTTCCAGAATCCTCCAACCAACCTGGCCAAAAACTATTTTACTTTAATTATTTACTTCACTTTCTTTATTTTTAACCCACCTTTCTCCCAATATAGGTGCCAAATTAAAACAATGTAAATGCATTAAAATATAAATATAAAACTTAAACAAACAATCAAACACTTGTATCATTAAAACCATTACATGTCAAAATATTAAAATGCATTAAAATTTCCCAACCCTACCCCCAGATCCCAATCACACAATTATAGATCTTTTACCGGGACTGTGGCGCAGTTGGCTGGGAGTCAGCTGCATAAGATCTTTACTGACCAGAAGGTCATGACTTTGAAGCCTGCCCAGGTCGGGGTGAGCTCTCGACCAAATTGTGTAGCTCATTGTCGACCAGTGCAACCCAAAAGACAGTTGCATCTGTCTAGTAGGAAAATGTAGGTACCACTTTGTGGGGAGGCTAATTTAACTGATTTATGAGGCCTTAAAATCTCCACGAAGTACGCAAAAGAATGAAGGAATACGACAGCTCCCCCTGGTGGCCAGAAGTTGGAATGTTAAATTGCCTCTGACTGTCTGTCTATATATGTGGTGTGCCTATGGCAGTGTTTTTCAACCTTTTTTGAGCCGTGGCACATTTTTTACATTTACAAAATCCTGGGGCACACCACCAACCAAAATGACACAAAATGACACTCTAACACAGTAATACATATAGTTAATATGTTTTTAAATGTATTTATACACACAGTGTGAAACCTGGGCCTGTTTCGATGAACACAACATAAATATCCTGGCAGGAATGGCAGAAAGATACAGACAAAGGTCTTGCTCAACAGCTGGGAGTTACAGTTCACCCGCAATCAAAGAGCATTCTGAACTCCACCAATGATGGAATGGAATCAAACTTCCCACACAGAACTCCCATAACCAAGAGAAAATACTATAAGAGTTTGGTGGGCATTGACCTTGAGTTTTGGAGTGGTAGTTCACCTATATCCAGAGAGCACTGTGGAGGGGAGGGAGGAAGAGGTGGGGCGAGTCTGCACAGTAGCGCCTGCACGGGTCACGTCTTCCTCCCTCCCCCCTCCCGCAGAAGCAGCAGCATGAGCAAAGTGAGCAGAGTGAGGCTGGGAAGAAGGGAGCCCGAGTGGAGAAGAAAAAGTGTTTGGCAGGAGGGGGAAGAAAGGGTATTGGAAGTTCCAATTTCCCACGGCACACCTGATGATCGCTCACGGCACACTCGGGTGCCACGGCACACTAGTGTGCCACGGCACACTGGTTGGGAAACACTGGCCTATGGCATTGAATGTTTGCCTGTATATGCACATTGTCATCCGCCCTGAGTCCCCTGCGGGGTGAGAAGGGCGGAATATAAATTATGTAAATAATAATAATAATTTTATGGAAACTATGTTTTAGATATGTTTTACATATCTTTCATTGTGTTTTAATAATGCTGATATCTAATAAATTCAGAAATTAATTTCATAAATTAATGTTTTAGCTGCATTAAAAAGATTGCAAGAAGCTTGGAATCCCATTTTGGAAGAAAGACAGAACAGACAATCAACAAGAAAACAATCACAAAAATTCGGGTCCGTTACTTTTTAATTTATTCATTAATGATCTGGATGTAGGAGTGAATTCTGAGGTAGCAAAGTTTGCAGACGACACTAAATTGTTCAGGGTAGTTAAAAATGAAACTGATTGTAAAGAGCTCCAGAAAGATCTCTCGAAATTGAGTGAATGGGCAACGAAGTGGCAAATGCATTTTAACCTAAACAAGTGTAAAGTCATGCACATCGGGGCAAAGAACCCCAACTACACCTACCAATTGATGGGGTCAAAGCTTTCCGAGACAAACCAGGAAAAGGGATCTTGGGGTTTTGGTGGACAGCTCAATGAAGATGTCAACCCAGTCTTGCAGCAGCAGTGAAAAAGCAAATTCTATGCTTGGCATGATCAGGAAGGGAATCGAAAATAGGTCAGCAAATGTTGTATTACCTCTCTACAAATCGATGGTAAGGCCACATTTGGAGTACTGTGTACAATTCTGGTCTCCGCACCTTAAGAAGGATATAACGGAACTGGAAAAGGTACAGAAAAGGGCAACAAGAATGATCCAAGGGATGGAGCAGCTCCCTTACGAAATCAGGTCGCAATGCCTTGGTCTTTTCAGCCTTGAAAGACGGCGTCTAAGAGGTGACTTGATCGAAGTGTATAAAATCATGCATGGGATAGAAAAGGTGAATAAAGAAAAACTATTTTCTTTGTCACAAAACACTAGGACTAGAGGGCACTCCCTGAAGCTCCAAGGTAGGAAAATTAGGACTAATAAAGGGAAATATTTCGTCACCCAGAGGGTCATTGGGTTATGGATCTCACTTCCAGAAGAGGTTGTGACAGCTGTCAGCCTGAACAACTTCAAGGCAGGATTAGACAGATTCATGGATACCAAGTGTATCGGTAGTTACTGAAAAGGACATTCAAGTGCCACCTCGGAGTTGGTTGAGGTAGGCAGGATTTCCCTGGGTACTGGTTGTGGGGGGTCGGGAGCAGGTCAGGGTTTTGCCCTCCCTTCTGCTCGAGATCCCCATGTACAACTGGTGGGCCACTGTGTGATACAGAATGCTGGACTAGATGGGCTGAGGTCCGATTCAGCATGGCTCTTCTTATGTTCTTAAATTCTAAACCAAATTCTGAAGAAATGAGATAAATAGTATGGAACTAGAACAGAAGTCACCATGTTTCCCCTTCCCCTTTCCCCATTACTTGTTTATGTAGTGTTATTTTATGTAATGTAATGTTTGTAAAATGGAAAACTCTTAATAAAAATTAATTTAAAAAAAAAATTCTAAACCAAATTCTAAACCAGGTTGAATTGCATACTAAAATAAAATTTGATATAAATATGCTAATTTTGTTAATAGGGATATATGGTGATAGAAGAATTAAGACCAAGACCAAGAATTAACGATGATGACACATGCAATAGCTTGGGGGTGGAAAGATATAAAGAAATTGACACTTGAAAAATGCTATGAATATGTGTGGGACCAAATACAACTGGATATTATGGACATTATAAGAAGCAGAACAATATGGTCAGACAAGTATTATGTTATTTGATTTTCACAGCAAGATTATTATATGTTTGAGACTGGAAAACTTTTGATATTTATAAAGAAGAGAGAAATAAAAACAATGCTAAGTTTTGAATATTATTCCTTTTTATGTTTAAAGGTAGAAACGTAATAATTAAAAGTATAATAAAGGAAGAGAATTACGCAAGGGATATTCGGAAAGTAAGGTTACAAGATTTTTTAAAAATACAGTGACTAAATATATTTTAATAAAACGTACATGGATTATTACATTATTTTCCACATAGCCACTATCAGTTTAATACATTTTGTCTTCCATGTGACAAGTTTTTTGATGCCTGTGTCATAGAAGTTTCCCTCTGTCTTTTTCAGCTTTTTCAGCTACTGTACGTAGTTTGTCACCTCGATTTTCACCTCGTCATTATCAGAAAAGTGTTTTCCACCCAGGTGTTCCTTCAATTTAGTGAACAGATGATAGTCACTGGGTGTGAGATTGGGGCTGTGAGATGGATGGCTTACAATATCCCAACCAAATGAAGTCAACAACTCTTGTGTTGCAAGAGCAGTGTACGGACACACAATGTCATGAAGGAGACAGATAAAAGGGAAACGAAATGAGGATGCTCATCTCTAACCTTTATCACAATGCCAGTTGATGACCTATTGATGTCTGGCACTGCTCATTCATTTCTGCTGGCTTCCCGCTACACGGAAGTGATACCGACTTCCCCTGTGAAAATTCCCTGTGAGAGCTACATGCTTTGTAACCTTACTTTCCGGATAACCCTTGTATTATTGCAAACATGTCATCAGTTTTGGAGTGCAGGAAGTCAACTTTTAAAACTTCTTTGTGTGGTTGGTTTGATTGTTTATATTGGGTAGTTATTAGGCTAGTATGTTTATTTAGTGTTGGTGTCCACCCGCTTCTTGTTGTATTGCATTTATATGTTCTACTGTAGACTGTAGAGTGTAGAGTAGGGGCCACGGTCATGCAGTGGGTTAAACTGCTAGCTGCAGGAAATCTGCTGATTGGAGGGTTAGGAGTTCAAAGCTGTGAGTTGGAATTTATTTTATTTATTTATTTTTATTTATTTACTTTATTTATATTCCGCTCTTCTCACCCCGAAGGCGACTCAGAGCGGATTACAGTACACATACTTGCAGACAATCCCTGCAGTTCAACATATATAGACATATATAGATGAACATAGATGAACAGAGGCAAACCTCTGGCAAACCTCTGGCCACCAGGGGGAGCTGATGCACTCCTCATCTCTCTCAGCGTTTTCCAGCATCCCTTATTATTCTTCTGCAATCCTCAGTGATTCCTGGAGTTCTTGTGGCCTCACAAATCAGTCAAAATTTGCCTCCCCACTTAATGTGGTACCTTTATCTCCTACTTGACATATGAACTGTCTTTCGGGCTGCAAAGGTCGACAGCAGGCTACACTTAAGGTCGAGCACCCACCTCGACCCAGGCAGGCCTCTAACTCATGACCTACTGGTCAGAGAGATCTTATGCAGCTGACACTTAGCCAGCTGCGCCACTTCCCGGTGGAATGAGCTCCCTGGCTGTCACCCTAGCTTCTGCCTACCTAGTAGTTTTAAAGCCTGTAAAGCAAGTAGATCAATAGGTACCAACTCGATGGGGAGGCAAAAAGATGCCCCATGCAGACATACAGACATGCCAGCAATGATCTGAAAAGTCTAAGGACAACAGTGAATCTATGGACAAGAGGCTCCTCGGCATGGAAAAATGGAAGTGGCCAAAGTTGAACATCGCCTCCAGATGCCCGAGATGGAAAAGTGTTTTGTATGTCGTTGTTACTGTGTAAAAAGGTGTGGAATGTTTGCTTATATGTTAAACTGTAATCCGCTCTGAGTCCCTCCGGGGAGATAAAGTGTTATTATTAGCATTTTCCTTTGTATAGTAACTAATAATGATAAATGTGTGTCTTCTTCATCAATCAGTCTTCCATCTTCGCCACATTCTGAAAGTCTGTGGCCATGGGTGTCCCGATTTTAGTATGTGAAATGTTAGAAAGAATGTTAATATGCTGCAAATTGGTGGTAAGAATAATAAATATATTCATGGCAACCAGCAGATTCTACTTTAATATGTTGCAGCCACAACTATACAACGGCTGTTTTGTGCCGAATACTCAAAAGAGTTATGTGTACAACCTGCCACCAAAGGAAGGGCAGTGAACTATTTGCAGAAGAAAAATGTTGCCATATCTCTTGAGCCTTTGGGATCCTTATCTTTCCTGACAAAAGGAAGTGGGGACTCATGCTTCCTGGTCAACAGATGAAAACAGGAGGAATGAGATGTGGCCAATATGACATCATGGAGGAATGTTTCCCCTTGACCAAGAGAGCTGCGGAAGAGCAAACATGTGTAATAAAAAAAGTAAATTAATTTCCGTTTGAAGTGAAGAAAGGAAGGGAAAACCACACAGAAGGAAACAGTAGTTTGCAGGAAAATGATTAAGTTACTGGATGAAAGAATTAGCCCGGGGTCAGCCAAAGGGCTTAACGAGGAGAAAGTCAGAATTCACTGATAGAGATAATGAGGAACTATGTGTCAGGCAGCAGGTCTACAAATATATGAGGACAGAATTAACCCTAATGATGAAACATATGCAGTATAGTGAACAGTCTGATGTATTATCATAATACAGTACAAACCTATTAAAATGAATGACTTTCATAGAATCATAGAATTGGAAGAGACCTCGTGGGCCATCCCGTCCAACCCCCTGCCAAGAAGCAAGGAAATTGCATTCAAAGCACCCACTACAGATGGCCATCCAGCCTCTGTTTAAAAGCCTCCAAAGAAGGAGCCTCCACCACACTCTGGGGCAGAGAGTTCCACTGCTGAACACCTCTCACAGTTAGGAAGTTCCTCATGTTCAGATGGCATCTCCTTTCTCATTATTTCTATCAGCCATTGTTCTACATCCTAGTCTTCAGGGCAGCAGAAAACAAGTTTGCTCCCTCCTCCCTATGACTTACCCTCATATTTATACAAAACCCTCATCATGTCTCCTCTCAGACTTCTCTTCTGCAGGCTCAACATGCCCAACTCTTTAAGCCACTCCTCATAGGGCTTGTTCTCCAGACCCTGTGAGAGTTGTTCATCGGTGGAACTCTCTGCCCCAGAGTGTGGTGGAGGCTCCTTCTTTGGAGGCTTTTAAACAGAGGCTGGATGGCATGCAACCTGAAGGCATATACATACACATGCAAGTTCTATGAAAGCAGTTGATACATACTTTTGATGGGGACAGTGGTGTGATCTGTAAATATGCAAACAGCATTGCTCATAATGTTCTGCTCATCCCCCACCTCCATGCTAACCTGGGTTTTTTTTTGCAATAGATTAAAAAAATGTTTGCACACTAGTTTTAAGAAGCATCCTGTTGGTTCACGAAGACTTGTTTGGGGAGAGGGGTGTGATCTTGAATAAGTTAAAAAAAACCCTCCTTATTTGTATCAGAGGAAGCTGCATGTCTAACCTTTTTTTTTATTCTGACAAGGGAAAGAAAATGAAACCATCTTAGGTGAAACTCTTAATAGCCACTATCAGTTGGCATTTCCACAGGTTTCCCCTGCTTCATTCTGAAATGTTTAAATGGAAGGGATCATGCAATAGAGGAAATATAGCATTAAACAGGTAAAGATGTAGTAGAACAATACCTGGCTACTCTAAATGAATTTAAGGCTTCAGGGCCAGGTGAACTCCATCCAAATGTATTTTAAAAAACTGGCAGAAGTAATTTCAGAACCACATGCAATAGTCTTTGAGAATTCCTGGAGAATAGGAGAAATGCCAGAAGATTACAGGGGGACAAATATTGTCTCTATCTTTAAATGAGGAACAAAAGAGGACCCAAACAATTGCCACTCAATCAGCCTGAAATCAGTACCATGATGTTTCCAGAGCAGATCATAAAACAGATACCAGATAGTGTAAACCACTGTTTCTCACCTGGGAGTCAGGACCCTTGGGGGCGGGGTTGTCGTGATGAGGTGTGAGAGGGGCTGCTAAAGACTATCAGAAAACACAGTATTTTCTGTTTATTATGGGGGTTCTGTGTGGGAAGTTTGGCCCAATTCTTTTGTTGGTGGGGTTCAGAATGCTCTTTGATTGTAGAGGAACTATACATCCCAACAACTACAACATCCAAATGTCAAGATGTATTTTTCCCCAAATTCCACCAGTGTTCACATTTGGGCACATTAAGTATCTGTCCCAACTTTGGTCCAGAGTCCACAGTGCTCTCTATATATTGGTGAACTACAACTCCAAAACTCAAGGTCAATGCCCACCAAACTCCTCCAGTATTTTCTGTTGGTTATGGGAGTTCTATGTGCCAAGTTTGGTTCAATTCCATTGTTGGTGGAGTTCAGAATGCTTTTTGATTGTAGATGAACTATAAATCCCAGCAACTACAACTCTTAAATGACAACATCAATCCCCCTCAACCCCACCAGTGTTGAAAGTTGGGCGCATTGGGTATTTGTGCCAAATTTGGTCCAGAGAATGAAAATACATCCTGCAACTCTTAAATGACAACATCAATCCCCCTCAACCCCACCAGTGTTGAAAGTTGGGCGTATTGGGTATTTGTGCCAAATTTGGTCCAGAGAATGAAAATACATCCTGCACATCGGATATTTACATTACGATTCATAACAGTAGAAAAATTACAGTTATAAAGTACTAGTAACAAAAGTAGTTTTATGACTGGGGGTCATCACACCATGAGGAACTGTATTAAGGGGTTGCAGCATTAGGAAGGTTGAGAACCACTGGAGTAAACCCTTAGAAAACAATGTGATGATATTCACTAAAAGCCAACATGGGTTTTCCCGAAAGAGTGGAGATTTGCACCTTCCCCTTTATCCCTCCCTTATAATGGTATTCTCTTACTTCCTGTTTTCTTTACCTTTCTGATCCCACCAAAAGTCAAAAAGTTTGAACTTTAGTATTCTATTTTTTTGGAACCAAAGAGAGCCTTCTGGGTGCAAAGAAGACCAGCCTCTTCCAAAGTACCTTACTACTTGTTTACAGTACTTTATTCTTTATCATACTCTATTCATGAACTAAAATGATGTTCTCTTAACCTCAGGGTTAAGTTTTTTAAAACAAATACAAGGGTTTGTAGTTTTTACAAATACAAGAAAACTAAGCTTTGGATTAAGAACCCATTAAGAAATGTACCATTTATCTCCTTAGCAGCCTCCCATTTAATTAAGGAATTAATTAAAAGCTTAATTCTGGCATTCAGTTAATGCTAAAATTCCACATTAAATCACTTTAATTAGTTAAAATGTAAATATAATAAATATCTCCATGTGTAAGAACCCCCCAACCTAATTGATTTTAACTAGTTTTCATAATGGAAGGGACTCCATAGGGCATTGAATCCAACTCCACACTCAATGTGGGAACTCCATCTGAAGTATTCCAACAGGTAGCCATCCAGATCCATTCTATACTGCCATATAATCCGAATAATCAAAGTAGATAATCCAGATTATTGGTTTTGAACTGGATTATATGAGTCTACACTGCCATATAATTCAGTTCTAAGCAGACAATCTGGATTTTATTTGGCAGTGTAGAAGGGGCCCTAGCATCTTTTTGAAGATGCCCAGATATTCATTTATTTATTTACATCATTTATATTCCACCCTTCTCACCCCGCAGGGGACTCAGGGCGGATCACAATGCCATTTAACATACAACATATATAGACAGACATAGAGGCAATTTAACATTCCAGCTTCTGGCCACCAGGAAGAGCTGTCGCATTCCTTCATTCTCCCCCCCACCCTTTTTGTGTACTTCCTGGAGATTTTATGGCCTTGTAAATCAGTTAAATTTAGCCGCCCCACACAAATTTCCTCCTGTAACTTAAAACCACAAGGTTTTGAGTGCATCTACACTGTAGAACGAATGCGGTTTGACATCACTTGAACTGCCATGGCTCAATGCTATGGGATTCCAGGAGTTGTACTTTGTTGAGGCACCACCACTCTTTGGCGGAGGCAGCTCAAATACTTTGTAAAACTACAACTCCCAGGATTCCCATTGTGTTGAGCTATGGTGGTTCAAGTGGTGTCAGCTATGTGTCTTCTATAGTGTAGATCAGTGGTTCTCAACTTGTGAGTTGTGAGACCACTAGATTATTAAATACAGTTTGCTGTGGGTGAGCAGATAGCGACTACTGGATGGCATATGTTCTGCACCAGAAACTAGAGCTGTCTATCCAATGCAATTTTCTGAATCAGCACCCCAAATAACCAACCCGAATCTAAAGTTGACCACAAACAGATTCATAACCCTTTTGGTACTAATGTTGGAGAGTGTTCCCTGGTTAAGTGGCCCCTGACCAAAGTGGTACCTGGTCAAAGTGGCCCTTGGTCAAAGGGGACCCTGACCAAAGTGGTCCCTGCCTGGTCAAAATGGTCCCTTATCAGAAAAAGGTTGGGAACCACTGGTGTAGATGCACATTTAGTCCTACATTATGGGACAGCAAATAACAAACATACAGTATATTGTCCTCTCTGTGATGGTCCTTTTGATATTTAGACTAGAATTATGTCATTTCCAATCTTCTCCAGAATGAACATGCTGGGCTCCTATAGCCCTTCCTTGTGCATTTTGTTCTTTGTGCTTTTATCATCCTTTCTCACCCCACTGATCTGGGGTATATCATAACAGTGTTGTAATGGTCCACATGTCCAAGCAGCACTGGAATGGTTTTAAGGTTTATATTCCTCATCATTTTGGGCTTTGCAATGCTCATTGGACATGAAAATGGGGCTGGTCACAGCTTGGCACCTTAATGCCGCCAACTGGAACAAGACAAGGGTTTGAACCTTTGCTTTGCCATGAAAGTCACATGGTGTCCTCGAGCATGTCATACTCTCCCAGCCTCAGAGGAAGGCAATGGCGAATCTCTTCAAAACATACCTTGCCAAGAAAATCCTAGGATAAGGTTTCAATAAGTTAGACTTGAATCAATCACATGCATACACACATGCACTTCACAAGGCTCCTCCCCTTATGCATTTGGATATTTTATTTATATCACTTAAGGCAAAAGAAAGCAACACCTGGGAAGCTGACATTGAAGCCTCTCAAACCAGAGTCTGGATGGCATTCCACCAGGAGGTGATAAGATTCTATCACCTGTGAAGAGCAAGTGCAGACGGGAAGCCTTGTTCCCTGGTGATAGGAGCCATGGCTGGAGGACACACGTAGAGAAGGAGCAAGGGATTGGGTTACCAGAGCTTAGAAGCCTTGCCTGCAAGGATAAAATGTGGCTTTTGCTCTCTTGAGTTGGTCTTTGGCTCGCTTATATTGGAAAGTCAAAAGGTTCATTTGCATGGAGATAAAAATAAAAATGTTAATTGCAGGTGGATATGTTACTTGCTTTGCTGCCCTTCCACCCATCACTGGTGTATTAAATAAAGGGTGCATCTACAGTGTACAATTAATGCAGCTTGATACCACTTTGAAGGTCATGGCTCAATGCTATGGAATTGCAGCTTTATAAGTTCTTTAACCTTCTCTGCCAAAGACTGCTGGTGTCTTACCAAACTAGAATTTCCTTCCATAGCATTGCCTCATAGCAGCTAAAGTGGTGTCAAACTGAATTAATTCTCAATTGTAGATGCACCCAAAGTGCAGCTGGGATGGTAATCAGAACATATACGCTTGGTTCACTGTTCACATGCTTATTGGTTAGCAGAGGAAAGCAACAGATCTCTCAATTGAAGCTAGCTTGCAGGGCTGTTACTAGAATAAAATGATAATAGGCTCATGAAAGCCACTCTGATTTTCTTGGGAGAAGGAAATTATGAGCTGGAAGGCAGCTATGCTGTGTAAATAATTGGGTCAGAAACTGCTTCTCACAGTAAGCTATAGCAGGATTACATGGATAGGATTCAAGGAACAGAGGAGAAAAGTGAGAAAATGAGAGGTGGGCTAGTATGGAATCTTGTTAAAGAAATTGTACGCTTAATAAAAAACCAACAGTGCCTTCTTTCTTGCAGGCATTAATGTATCACACTTTCTGGAGAAAGTGAATTATTATTATTATTATTATTATTATTCCAGTCTTTCTCCCAATAATAAAAGTCAAGGCAGATGACAACATTTTAAAATCAATACTGATTTTAAAAATCTATATAAAACTCTCTCAAATTGCCAAATGAATTACTTTTAAAATAATAATAAAATAAATTTTATTTGTACCCCACCATCATCTCCCTGAAGGGATTCGGGGCGACTTACAAAAGGGCCGCACATAAAATAAACAATATATATAACTGAAAACAATAAAAACATGAAATTACAATCACCAACACAATCGCCCATACATATAAAAATCACATAATAAAATTGAAATACATAAAATGCAGTCATAACCGTACATAAAAACATGTTGTTTTCGATTAACAAAGGGAAGATGGCACCTGTTCCCTCAGGGATGTGAAGAACTGACTAACCTTTAAAATCTACTCAAGCTCAAAGGCTTGTTTAAAAAGTAATTGGAAAATTTGGAGAGAGGGGGCTAACCTAATCTCTTTAGGGAGGGCATTCCAGAGAGGTGGGGGACCACCGAGAAGGCCCTCTATCTTGTCCCCCTTGGGATGGTGGACGAGGAGAAGGGCCTCCCCGGCGAATCTTAAAGCCCACATTTATTTATTTATTTATTTATTCGGGTTTCTATGCCGCCGACTCCCGGAGGCTCACGGCGGCTTACAGAGCCGAAGGCACAGTAAAATACAAGATTAAAAACAATTAAAAACAAAACAGCATAGTAAAACACAACACATCAATGCAATCTTGGAGATAGGTTGGACCCAAAGCGTATAAGGCTTTTGTAATGACGCTCCAATTTCGGTAAGGATCACGCGTAGATAGAAGCACGGTCCAACACGATTTTATTGCAGGTACAATACTTGTAAAGCTAAAGCACCGGCCCGCCACCCAAACACACCTTTTATACCTAAACCCCCCTCCCCTTGCCCATGCAATGTCCAGGCAGGGTTGCACCATATCCGGGTGATTCAGCAAATCCCATAGTCCAAAGGGATGTGACCTCACGGCCCCTGAGTCAGCATATTAAGATCATTGTCCAATGTCCAAGTCCATAAGAAGTTACCTCTCACTTCCCTGGAGGCACCTGGAAGTTACATCACTCCCATACTGACTCAGCATGTCCTTCAGTAACTGGGGCAAAGGTCCCAGAGATCTGGGACAAAGGTCAGCTACCTCATGGCAGGCTGGAAACCTGAATTTCTTCCAAGCTCAGATTTCCCAGATCTGACAGCTTTGTAGGTGATAACCTACTTTTTGAATTGGGCTCGGAAACTCACTGGCAGCCAGTGGAGCTGCTTTAATAGGGGCATGGTATGCTCCCTATAGCTAGGCCCAGTTAGTTATCTGGCTGCTGACCTTTGCACTAGCTGCAGCTTCCAAGCCGTCTTCAAAGGCAGCCCCATGTAGAGTGCATTACAATAGTCCATTCTAGATGTAACTAAGGCATGGACCACCATGGCCAAGTCAGACTTTTTGAGGTACGGTTGCAGCTGGCGCACCAGTTTTAACTGTGTGAAGGCCCTCCCAGCCACTACTGGCACTTGAGCATCAGCGCTGAGTCCAAAAGGACACCCATATTGCAGACCTGTGTCCTCAGGGGGAGTGTAACCCTGTTGAGCACAAGTCAAGAGGTGCGGAGGGAGGAGGAAAATTCCAAGGGAAATCGTAGGGTGTGGGTGCCACGCTATACCCCAATCGGCCTCGTGACTGACCAGGAGGACCTCTATCTTTGGTGGATTAAGCCTCCATTTGTTGGCCCTCATGCAGTTCAACACAGCTGCCAGGCAACAGTCCAGGATTCGGAGAGCTTCCTTGGAATGATGTGGAAATGAGTAGTAAATATGTGTGTCATCTACATAGAGATGTCCCTGTTCATCTATCCTCCTCTCAATTACCCTCTTTGTCCTCAGCTGATGGTACTTCCAAACAGGCCAGAAATCCGGGAGGAACTGGGTTATTTTCTGTCACCACCCTAAACCCAAACCCCTTGGGATTTTCCTCCTCCTCCTGCACCTCCTGACTGCTATGGAATCATGGGTAGTGGTGAGGCCCCAGCACTCTTTGGCAGAGAAGACTGAAAACTTTGACTGCCATGATTCCATAGCATAGAACCATGGCTGTTAAAGTGGTGTCAAACTGGATTACTCTTACAATATTGATGCACCACATGATACATGTGGATAAGCAAGTTCAGAGTGCAACCAGCATGTCAAAAAGTTTTCTATGTCCGAGAATATACAAGCTTGGAGAAGCTGCAGCAGTTTGCTTTTCTTGAATCTTCTAAAGAAGTTTCTGCCCACTTCTTTTCTCTCTACTCAAAGTCCCATGTTTTCTTGAGTACAGGAATATACAGTGATGCGAATATATGCATTTTTTGGCTGACCGTGGATTATAAGAGCATCTATACAACCCATGTTTTTCAGCTGATGACACATTTTCGGCAAGCATCATCAAGTGTCAGGAGGTGCGGGAGGAAGAGGAAAATCCTAAGGGAAATTCAGGGGGTTTGGGTTTAGGGTGGGGACAGAAATCTGGGAGGAACAGGGTTAAATTAACCCAATTCCTCCTGGATTTCTGGCCTGTTTGGATGGGCACTCAATTGAGGGCAAAGAGGGAAAGTGGGAGGAGGATAGATGAACAGGGACATCTCTAGGTAGATGACCTACAACAGGGCTGTCCAACTTCTACCGGACCTGTGGCCGGAATTCCAGTTACTGATGACCTGGGGGGCCGAAGGGTCTGCCTCCGCCCCTGGCTCCGCCCCCCCCCGGCTCCACCCCAGCTCCGCCCCCTCCCCAGCCCCGCCCAGGCTCCGCCCCCTCCCCGGCTCCGCCCTCTCCCCGCCTTGGAGGTGTCTGTGGAGGACACCGGGGCTTTGACTTGGAGATAGAGATGAACACCAAAATCCCAGTCTCAAGTCCCAGTCCCTGCTTTGAACTGGATTATATTGCAGTGTGGATTCAGGGCCCTTCCACACAGCCATATAACCCAGAATACCTGCTTTGAACTGGATTATCGGAGTCCACACTCATATAATCTGGTTTAAAGCAAATAACATGGGATTTTATTCAGATGTGTGGAAAGGAAGTCAAATGAGAAGCCAGGGCCCTTCCACACAGGCCTATAACCCTGAATGATAAGGCATAATATTCATTCTGCCTCTGCTAATAATAATAATAATAATAATAATAACAGGTTCCTGGAGTAGGAGACCTCCAAGGGCCATCCAGGGCCATCCAGTCCAATCTCCTTCTGCCATAAGGGGAAAACACAATCAAAGCATTCCTCACAGATGGCCATTCAGCCTCTGATGATGATAATAATAATATTAATTACAATGGGTTCCTAGAATAGGAGACCTCCAAGGGCCATCCAGTCCAATCCCCTTCTGCCATAAGGGGAAAACACAATCAAAGCATTCCTCACAGGTGGCCATTCAGCCTCTGATAATAATAATAATAATAATAATAATAATAATTACAATGGGTTCCTAGAATAGGAGACCTCCAAGGGCCATCCAGTCCAATCTCCTTCTGCCATAAGGGGAAAACACAATCAAAGCATTCCTCAGCCATGTTGAATCAAACCTAAACTCTCATGAGAGCAAGAGAAAGTACTGAACCTTGAGTTTGGGAGTTGTAGTTTTCCTCCATCCAGAGAGCACTGTGGACTCAAATAATGATGGATCAGGACCAAACTTGGCACGTAGCCTCAGGAGAGGAGGAAGCCGGAAAGGGAATGAATGAGCACCCCCCCGTGCTCCGAACTCGTCCCCGCCCCTTTTTCGCTCTGGCCACGCCCCCTCTCACTCGTGCACTCTCTCTCTCCTTCCCTCTTTCCTTCAGGAGGTGGAAGGGGGAAGGAAGGAAAGGGGGAAAGAGAGAAAGAAGGAGGGAGGGAGAAGGAGAGGGGGGAGGGAGGGAAGTAGGAGGAGGAGGAGGAAGAGAGCCTGCTCCTCCTCCCTGCCCCTCACCCCCCCCCCCCGCGAAAAAAAAAATATTCTGAAAAATTTTCCAAAAAAATATTCCAAAAAAATATTTTTAATTTTTTTAAAAAAAATCTTAAAAGGCAGATATCTTGCAGGAGGGTAGGGGGCCGTGGGGAAGGGGCTGGGGGGCCGTATACGGCCCGGGGGCCGCCAGTTGGACAGCCCTGACCTACGACATAGATGACCCATGCTTTTCATCTGTGAATAGTTAGAGGCTATAACTACTTGCTGTGGGAACCTGGGAACTGTTCTTTAAAATATTTTTATGAAACTGTGCTCAAAATGCAAAGCCAGTTCATCCACATGCTCCAGCTGATCTGCACATACAAGTCCCCTGTCAGGAGCCTCAGGCATTGACAGAATTTAGAAGTGCCCTTTGTTTCACAAGGAGGCTTCTGGCTAACTTGACAAAGAAAGAAAGATGCTCCTTTGTGCTCTTTCTTTCTTTCTTTCTTTCGAAAAGCCAGAATCCATGTCATGGAAGTCTGTTATAAGGGTGGAAGGAAAGGAAGACAGTGTATGTGGGGGCAGAAGATTTGGAGTTCCTTGGAGACCCTGGGAGTGACATTTGGGGGAGCCGTGGCTTAATTAAGGATATCTAATATGGTCTCAGGAAAGGAAGGGCATGGCTCATTAACTGGCTGGAATCCTTTGAGGACGTCGCTGCCCTGGAAGAAACAAAGGGGCGCAGTGTAGGCACCCAGCGCTAAAGCATGAGACTCCAACAGGTCAGAAAGCCCAGACCTAGAGGAAACAGTGTAGAATTCAATTCCAATTATTTTCAGGGTTTAAGTTTCCAGATCTTTGGGGAGTATGGGGAGATAAATATGAGCAAATGTGTTCAATTAAGAAAACTAAGCCTGGTACACACACATTTACAAATGGCTTGAAAAAAACTGCTAAAGAAACTGTTTACCACAAAGCACTATATGCCTTATAGGCTTATTCCAGACATGGTCAGCCAAAGTTTTAGGAAAGCTCCTTTTTTGGACTCCTAGAAACCGTGGTGATGCAGCGGGTTAAAGCACTAAGCCACAGAGCTTGCTGACTGGAAGGTCAGAGGTTCGAATCCGCGAGATGGGGTGAGCTCCAGTTGTTAGCCCCAGCATCTGCCAACATAGCAGTTCAAAGACATGCAAATGTGACTAGATCAATAGGTACCGCTTCGGCAGGAATGTAATGGCACTCCATGCATTCATGCCAGCCACATGACCTACGGACATGCATCTACGGACAACGCCAGATCTTTGGCTTAGAAATGGAGATGAGCATCCCACCTCAAAATCAGACTTGATTAGACTCAGAGAGGAGAGAGCTTTAACTATCCTGGCTGCGAAACCTCCAGCCAGTATAGTTAATGGGAGCTATAGTAGAAAAAAGAGATGCTTTTTTGAGTTTTGTGGTCAGTTCAAGTTCATAGCTGGTCACTTCTCTTTGGATGAATCCACACCTACAAAGTAATTCCTCCTTACTGCGATCCCATTCCTGGTTAAATACATGACGTTTCTTTGGATTTATAAGGTGCATCTACACTGTAGAATTAATGCAGGGCTCAGTGCTGTGGAATCCTAGGAGTTTTAGTTCTCTGTCACTTTTTGGCAGAGAAGGCTTAAGACCTTGTAAAACTGCAACTCCCATGATTCTGTAGCATTAAGTCATGTCAGTTAAAGTGGTGTCAAGCAATGGCTCTGTGGTTAGCACAGTGGGTTAAACCACCAGCTACAGAAAATCTTGCTGACTGGAAGGTTGGCAGTTCAAGCCGCAGGTCAGGGTGAGCTCCCGCCGTCAGCCCTAGCTTCTGCTTACCTAGCAGTTCAAAAACAGCCATGTGAGTAGAACAATAAGTATTGTTTTGGCGGGGAGGTGAAAGGTGGTTCTGAAAACATGCTGGCAATTCAATCAGGAAGGCATCAGTGGACAACAAGCTCCTCGGCATGGAAAATGAAACAACTTCACTTCCCCGTGGCCAAGTTGAGCACAGCCTCCAGACGCCAGAAATGAAAAAAGAGGGAAGCCTTGCCTCTGTCTATGTATTGTCTGTCTTTGTTGTTCATTGTATAATGACATTGCATGTTTGTCATGTATTCATGTATGTGTTCTGTAATCTGCTCTGAGTCCTCTCGGGAAGATAGAGCAGAATATAAATAAAGTATATTATTATTATTAATGCCACAGTGTGGGCACACAAAAAGTGAAAGCTTTTTCGAGTTTAAAATGAGATTAAAACCTTCTCTACTCTATAGGTTCTTGGTAAAATGGTTTTTTTACATGTCAAAATTGGTGTGAAGGCAGAGAAAGAAAAGGGTTGGCATCCTTTTCCAGCAAATGTGATATTGCTTCTTTTTTTTTTAAACCATTTAGTATATGCATGCAAACATCCAAAGCTCTCTCCTCTCTGAGGTGTGTGTGTGTCACATTTTTTTAAACTCAATGTGTACTTAATTCAAATTCTAGCAAAGGTGTCTTTGGATCAGTGTATATATGCAGATAACTGCATGTCTGAATACCACAAAATCTGTGGTTGTGTCCTTATTGAGGTATGCGTGTTACATTTCATTAAACTCCAAGGGAATTTAATCCCAGGATCTAGTACAGAAGTCCAGTTCACATATGCAGGAAACTGCATATTTCAGTATCTGAAGATCTGATGTTCTCTGCTCACTAAAGTGTGTTTTATTAAGCTCAATGGGAATTTAATCATGGCTTCTAATAAAGATGCCTTGGATCACATTGTAATCCATTTATTTGGAAGGATGCGAAGTTCATAGTCATAGGGATTTTCGCCCAGTTAAAAACTAGAGGGAAAAATGAATGCCCAATGCATCTGTCCTACTGTTTATTAACAGTATGATTTTACTTTAAGGCAATATTCATTTTATGGTGGTGGTCTGGAATCTAACTTGCTGTAATAGGAAGGTATGCCAGGTCTTTATTATAATATTATTATTATTATGTTTATTTATACACAGCTTTTTTTCTCCACAATGAGATTAAAAGTCATCTTCCCCTGCTTTCAATAAGATGAAGACATTGAGTTGCAATGGAATCAGGCTACTATAATTGTACAATGTAAATGCACACCAGGCTCTAATAAAAACGGATTCCACAAACCTGATCAATCCCCTAAAGCAGCATTTCCCAACTTGGGGGTTGGGATCCCTGGGGGTGGGGGCACAAGGTGGTTTCAGAAGAAGCATCAAAGACCACCAGAAAACATATATTTATGATGATCTTAGGAACCCCTTTTAAAGAGAAGGCTGAAGATCTCTCCACCTGTCCTTCTCTTCCTTTTTGGAAACAGGCGGAGAATCCTCCCACCAAAAGCCCTCCTCCGCAGTGATTGGCTGGCCTCTCAGCCAAGGGGAGGGCTGTTTCTAAGACTCCAAAAAGGGAGGGGAGAGCAGGCATGATTGGCGCATGGCAGCATGATGTGCATGTGTGGGTGAGGGAGAGCGTGTGAGTCTGGAGGGGGGCTTGTGCCTGTGAGTTCCAAAGGCATGGGGGTTCTGTGTGGGAAGTTTCGCCCAATTCTATCATTGGTGGGGTTCAGAATGCTCTTTGCTTGTAGGTGAACTATCAGTCCTAGCAATTACAACTCCCAAACGTCAAGGTCTATTTTCCCCAAACTCCACCAGTGTTCACATTTGGGCATATTGAGTGAATACAAATGTGCCAAGTTTGGTCCAGATCTATCATTGTTTGAATCCACAGTGCTCTCTGGATGTAACTGAACTACAACTCCAAAACTCACGGTCAATGTCCATCAAACTCTTCCAGTATTTTCTGTTGGTCACTGGACTTCTATATGCCAAATTTGAATCAATTCCATCATTGATGGAGTCCAGAATACTCTTTGATTGCAGGTGAACTATAAATCCCAGCAATTAAAACTCCCAAATGATAAAATCAATTGCCCCCCAAAACTACCAGTATTCAAATTTGGGTTTATTGGGTATTTGTGCCAAATTTGGTCCAGTGAATGAAAATATATCCTGCATATCAGATATTTACATTACTATTCATAGCAGTAGCGAAATTACAGTTATGAAGTAGCATTGAAAAAAATTTTATGGTTGGGGGGTCAGCACAAACTGAGGAACTGTATTAAGGGGTCATGGCATTAAAATGATTGAAAAACACTGGGCCTAAAGGGTAATATCTTTGTTTGTTTGCGATCCATAGACTCATATGGCCATGGCTGCAATCTTTCTGTTGCATGCCTATAGGTACTGATCCTAGTTAGTTACAAATGATATCAATATAGATTGTTGATGTAATTGGCTTGGCTTTTCTAATTCCTCTGGAGACAAACTTGTTATTATGCTTGGAGGTAATGCGGTACTAAAACCATGAGTGTAATCCCATTTATAGGCATCCAAGGATTTAAACCCAGCCTGGCAGATGGCACAGCCACTTTTTAAAAAGGCAAATAAATGTAGAGTGATGGTGATTAAATCCAGGAATGGGTAAGAGCAGAAGGGAGAGTCAAATCAAAATGGATGGAATTGCTCCTTGCATACAGATGCAGAGCGAGGGGAGAGTTACAGGCATTGCTGTCAACAAGGAGGCATTAAAAAGAGGAGAATGCCAGTGGTCCTAAATGGAAGGGCAACAATGTACCGCTTTGAAGATGGTGGGCGACACATCTATATCCCAAGGGTAGAGTTGCCCTCCCTGTGGCCAAACACCATTACTACATAGTTATGGATACACAGCAACTAACATCATCATTATCAACAACAGCATGATTGATCAGTAAAAATAATAGCTAACATTCAGCATTGCAATTATGGATGTATAACTAACTCACTGAAAGGCACCAGATATCATCTGATCTTGGGAGCTAAGTAATGTCATCCCTGGTTCGTACTTAGATGGGAGACCACCAATGTTGTAGGCCAGAGATCCTCAAACATTTTAAGCAGAAGGCTGGTTCATCCCCCCCCCCCCCCAAGAACAAATTCAATGTGTTGTCGAAGGCTTTCATGGCCGGAATCACTGGGTTGCTGTAAGTTTTCTAGGCTGTATGGCCATGTTCCAGAAGCATTCTCTCCTGATGTTTCACCCACACGTAAATGACCTTGAAGGGCTGTGTCTGCCCCATGGGTCTTAGCTTGGAGACTCCTTCTGCAGGCAGTATTTCAGAGGAATGGACTGACAAAGTTATCTCCATGCATTCTCTGCCTAAGAAAACCTTATTAAATTCACCAGAAGTCAACACTTGGTTTGGAGGCACACCAGAGAGTTGCCTTGGAAGGCATAGAGATTCACAGACAGATTTAAAAAAGTTTCTACACTGGGTTGCTGTGAGTTTTCCAGGCTGTACGGCTGTTGCTTTTCTTCCAGTCATCTTATATAAAGCTAGGATAAAAACATGCAAAACATCCATTTTCTCTCCCTTTTTTCCATCTCCTCTGACCATTCAAGGACCATCAGGGTACATCCACATGGCTGGATAATCGGCCCTCAGGGCCTGGAGTACATCGCCCTTGGCAGGATGAAGCGACTCAACGAAGGCTCCCTAAGGTTATAAAGGACACACACATCTCTCGCCCTAATAGCGTTACACTGCCTAAGACGAGGAAATAGCAAGTAAAGAACAACTTGGCTGGTTAGTTTTGTCACCGAGAGCTCATCGATTCTTTATCATTTTGGCAAGAGCATGGAGCTTAACCTCAGTTATTCAGCTACATATATTTACGAATGTTTTGTGATTATAAGTTTGCATGGATTTGGAGCAGATTCAAAATACTGAAGTTGGTAAAAGCAACCCAACTCCTTCTAGTAGATTGGCTCTAGCACTTGGCCTATTGTATGAATAGGACCAGCCCTACAAATATATATAATTTATTAATGTATCACCGGTTCCTTATGCATTGCAATAAAACTACCATCCGGGAGAGAATGGCCTTCCTGTTTAATTATTAATCCTGAAAGTAATTAGGAAACAGAATCGCTGTCCAAGCCACTTAGACAATCCTATCTTTCCAGCGAATATGAATTTGATGCTCCTTGTATCGGCAGCCTGGAGTTATTTGCCAATTGGGCTCCATCCACGCTCCATGTTATGCATTAGAAAACAAATACACAGAAAAATACTGCTCTGATGATCTTTTGGGAATGATAGGGGAAACATTTGATATGCCAAACTATGACACATGAAGCAACAGAAGTGTATCACATTGCTATTTGTAAGAGTTTGATATGACTTAACAACAATGGCTCCATCCCATGAAATCCTGAAATTGGTAGTTAAGTAAAATACTCAAAATTCTTTAGAGCAATCCTCTGAATTGTAGCATTGGATCCCTCTGGCATAAATGTATAAGCTTCTTGCAAAACTACAACTTTCTTAGGTTGAGGCCACAATAATGTAAATTAGACTTTCAACTTTCATGGACTTTAGGAATATTGACCACCCACGAAAGCAGAAAAACTGTGAGTAAATGCTATTTTTTAACCTGAGATAACACCTTTCTAGGAATCTCTTAGCCTTCCAGCATGACTGTATGGTCAACTTCCACCAGACATTCTGATTCCTAGAGATGTTGTCTCTCTAAACGTGTCCAAGTCCTCCAATATGGCCAATGATCAACCTCCAGTGGATGTCCACTGGAGGTTGATTATAGTGTCACCATGGAAGACCTAGAGGGGAAGAAGGAAGAAGCCGTGCTGGCGGAAGAAGGCTGTGGTGGGAGAGCGCCTCTCTCACCACAGCTTCTGGATGAGAAGCAGGGTGGAGGCCTTGCGAGCTCTCCCACTGCAGCCTTCTTCCGTCAACGCGACTTCTTCCTTCTTTGCCGGCTGTCAATCGCATCACCCCTCAGGAGGCTGAGCCCTCCGAGGCTGAGCCGGGCCTGGCTCTTTTCCCCCTCGGGCTGCTTCAGCACTGGTTCTTCCCCCTCAGGCTGCTTCAGCCTCCTCCTCCTCCTCTGTCGCTGCCTTGCCCTTCCCAGCCCGCACCTCAAGAGCTCCACGCTCTGCCTCCATCCGCTTCCGCCCAACGCGCATGCGCCAATGCTCAAAGCGGTCTCCAAAGCCGCGCGGCGAGGAAGGCAGTGCTGGGAGTGCGTGCACAGGGAGAGCGTCTTGCGGCAGCGGCGACAGTTAAATTGACCTGGTCAGGGCCTGAAGATCACCCGGATGAGGCCCAAAGATCACCCGGTCGATCGGGATCACCGTCCTGAGCACCCCTGGAAGTACTCTCAGATCCAGAGCAGAAAACAAGCTCTCTCTCTCTCTCTCTCTTGTATTTACTGTATTTATACCCCACCCTTCTCACCCTGAAGGGGACTCAGAGTGGTGTTACAATAGGCAACAATTCGATGCCAATATAAACAGACATAATAAAATAAACATATACATTGAAAACATACCATTAAAAATAAAGAAACATTGAAACCTATTAATTAAAACCACACAACCATAAATCATAGTCAAAGCTGTTCCAGCTGTTATTGCATATATTACATATTCACTTATTTCACTGCACTACTGGCCAAAAGTTTGGTCCAAGAGTCATGTTTTTACTTTCTTTCTGAAGGTCAGGAGGGAGGGGGCTGACCTGATTTCACTGAGGAGAAAGTTCCATAGCTGAGGGCCACCACTGAGAAAGCCCTATCCCTTGTCCCCACCAACTGCACCTGCAAAGGAGGTGGGACTGAGAGCAGGGCCTCCTCAGAAGATCTTAACCTTTGAGATGGTTCATAGAGGGAGATGCTGTTCTGGGCATAAAGCCAGCACTTTGAATTGTGCTTAGAAGCAGACTGGCAGCCAGTGGAGCCGATGTAACAGGGGGATTGTATGCTTCCTTTACACCACTCCGGTGAAAAATCTGGCTGTTGCATGTTGGACTGCTTGAAGCTTCCGAACAGTCTTCAAAGGCAACCCCACATAGAGTGCATTGCAGTAGTCTAATCGGGATGTAACAAGAACGGGGACCACCATGCCCAAGTCTAGCTTCTCAAGGTATGGGCAGCAGCTGACACACAAGTTTTAATGGTTTTCATAGGGCCTGGTTTCCAGACTTGACCATTTTGGCCATCCTTTTTTTGGATGCCTTCCATCCAGCTGGATGCCCAGAACTGGAGACAGTATTCCAGGTGTGATCTGACCACAAACAATTGCACACAGATGTTATGCATAGACTTTTCACATGAATGTACATATTGTAAATTCAATTGCACATTTGGTGTCTTGGTTCAGTTAGGCAACGCTGTCATATACAATGATGAATATGGGCTATAATTAATGCATATTTCTACATCTAGAGATTTACTCTATGTAAACCTGATATAGGAAGTGAGCTAGTGTGAATGGACCCAAGGCCTTTTACTTCTACGCAACAGTGTAGAACCAGGACTTTTTCACTAAACAGTAGTAAGAAGAGAGGAAAAAAAGAATATATATTATTTTGCACTGATTGAGATTTTTGGGGTGGAGGTGGGGGGAGGTCGGTGTAAAATCTTTTGACAGACTATTCACCAAAACAAAGTCCTCAAATCTAAACATAAAAAGAAAGAAAAAAAGAAAATATACACAAAGCCTCTTGCAATCTTGCAAGGCAGATAGAAACCCTTTTAAAGCATGCCTTCTGAGCTGTGAGAATGAAATTAGTGAAGATTTATATCTCCCCATTGGCGAGAGTCTGCTAAAAGCAATTCTGGAGTTCTCATGCATCTTCATTTGCTTACTGTCTCACATGTGTTCCTGTAATTAACATCCCACAAATATTTAAAGGACAAACCCAGGCTTTCCTAACTTTCTGGAGAAATCTGAATTTTATTATGGCCATGATGAAAGGTGGAGGAAGTCCTCCTTATAACCACCCAAATGCCAAAGCCTGCATTGTCTAGACTGTGTTTAGGAAATCCCTGAACTTTTCAACTCCTCCTGGAATGGTTTGTCTCATTATGCTTATTCTACCTGACATATTTTCCCTAGATCCTTTGCTGTATCTCTGAAGATATCATAACATCTTTCTGAATGGTCTCTAAGGAAGGCATATGTGGCTTTTGCAGAGCTGAATCAACAGGAAAGTCGAAAATGGATCATCCGGCAGAACGGGGCTGTTAGGACTAAGATGGTCATGGTCTTCACGAAGCACCAACTTTGGGCACAAAAAAGATGAGAAATTATAGGGTGACAAACTGGTATGTCTCCACTCCTGTGAATCAGAAAAAAAGCCCAAAGATGCCATTTAATTTCATATCACCAGGGATGTAGTTGTGATTCTGTATGGGAGGAATGTTGGCATTTCCTTCTCAATAAGTATTCTGTCCCATTGCCCTGAACTTTTCCTTCATTCCTTGAATTTTTAGCATTACAGTAACTTAAAACCTCAGTTGAGCATTTAGAAATACAATTTAGAACATCCTACGAAAAGGGGCAGGTAGTGAGGCCAAGAAATGTGTATCCAGAGGATGATGATGATATTATTAATACAGTATGGATTTATTTTGTGCCTTCCTCAAGACACAACGTGGAGTACAACATAAGTAAAATACATAGATAAAAATATAAGATTATATATATATATATATATGTATATATATATATATAAGAAATAGGTCAAAGGTTTCCTCTTGACATTAAGTCTGGTCAAGGCCAGCTTTGGGTGGTGGTGCTCATCTCCATTTCTAAACCAAAGAGCCAGCATTGTCTGCAGATGCCGCCAAGGTCATGTGGCCGACATGATTGCATGGAGCACTGTTACCTTCCGTTGATCTACTTACGTTTGCATGTTTTTGAACTGCTAGGTTGGCAGAAGCTGGGGCTAACAGCGGGTGCTCACTCCACTCCCCGGATTTGAGCCGCCGACCTTTCAGTCAGCAAGTTCAGCAGCTCATTGGTTTAACCTACTGTACCCCCAGGGCTCCCGATCAAAGATTGAAACAAATTTAAATCATTCATACCAATAAAATATAAGCTTAATGCAGTTGACTCTCCATATACATGCATTCTGTATCCATGGATTTAAGCATCCATGTCTTGAAAATATTCCTTAAAAAAATCCCAAAAGCAAAACTTGATTTTGCCTTTATATATAAGGGGCACTCATTTTACTATGCCATTTTATATATCAGGACATGAGCATCCATTTATTTTTAGGATCTATGGAGCATCATGGAATCCAACACAAGGAGATACCAATAGTTCTCTGAATTAGACTGATAGGTATGAATGAATTTTGATGTCTCACTCTGTAATGCAAGAAATTTGAGAATGAAAAAATCACTTTGAGGACAGGATTCTTATTGGGGAACAATGCCCTCATTTCCCCCCTTTACCCCATTGCTACATCTCTGGACCACTCTTTTGGGTTCCACAGAGGTTAATGATTTAAATGAATATTGAAAGTTCTATTAATGACTTAATCACATTTTTAAAAAGGTAACACCTCTCCCAGCCTTGAGCTCTCACTGGAATCCAAGATGACTAAACTGAGACAATCATACTTTCTATGTATCAAGAGATGACGTGGCTTATTGGAATTGGCAGTGATGCTCAGTAAAGTGAAAAGCATTAGTAAAAAGGAAATAACACATTAAATATGGATGACTCAATCAAGGAAGCTATGGCCTTGAGCTTGCAAGACCTGAGCAAGGAAGTTGATAACTTAGGGCTCTTGATGTCTCTCATCCATCAGTTCACCATAGGTTCAATATTTTTTATCTGGAATCAAGGGGTAATATGTCTTTGACACCCCAAATTCAATCAAATGATTGCATGAAATGCCTTCAGCTTCTCCCTCCAAAAGCTTGCAGTGTGAGACACACATGAGATCTTTTTCAAAAAGTCCAATGTGAACTCCATGCTCCACATTAAAAAAAAACCCACTGTAATGCAAGAATGGCTTTCAAGGCTTGGTGCCAAGGCATCTTGCAGGGCAGTTCAGTGTTATTTTTCTTAATTATTCATGCCGCCCACCGAAGCTCAGCTAAGCCAATTCCAATCCTGACAAATTAGCTACCGGTGCCTTTCATAAGTAATTTATCACAAGGACTTGTTAACGCTGGCCCAGTTTTACACAGAGGAACACTGGCTTCAGAATAGCTGGGCATAGGCACATGGACCTGGAGAAAGGAAGCCATGGTTTTGCTACCTAATTTTTTCAGTCTAAACTAATTCAATTTGTCATGACTCCAAGACTATTGTACTTGTCATTGCTCCTATCTATTCCATTATTCTTGTTTTCTCCTCTTTCTTCTCCTGCTGATTATTACAGATTGGAAAAGTTACCCGTTGGGACTACCAAAGAGTAGATATTCCACCTCTGCTGTTGCTACTCACATTACATTCTCACCTCCACATCTGTGGATTTGACTTTTGAAGATTTGATAATTCATGTATTTGATTAAAATCTTTTCTCTAGGAATTTCTAGGTTCTCCAGTACAACTCCAGCAGAAGCTGACCCATCATGTTGGAGGACCTAGAGATTCCTAGACAGAAGACCTCTCTAATATGGAACTGCTAGAAATGTTTGATATAATTGCATTGGAAGAGCTACAGTTTCTAAGACTCATGTTCTCTCAAGTAATTTTTTAAAAAATTGGTTGTTTTCCCACTTTTGTGGACTTCCTGCACCCCTAACCCCAGCAAATGTGGAGGGCGAACTATATTGGAAATGTGAGCATTCATTATATATGCAAGACATGAAATAAACAATCTTGCTGGCCACACAACCAGGAGGTGACAATGCAGGCTCCTCGGCTTGTAAATGGAGAAAAGCACCTCCCCAGAGCTAGAGATGAGCACCGCCTCCAGAAGCTGGAAATGAAAGGAGAAGCCTCTGCTATTGTTTATTTTTTGTGTGTCTCACTGTATATGATTGCAAAGGCACCAAATGTTTGCCTGTGTATGTAAATACTGTAATTCACACTGAGTCCCTTAGGGCAGTCTTTCTCAAACAGTGTGCCGTGGCACACTAGTGTGCCGTGACAGACCTCCTGCTGTGCCACGAGAAAAGCTCTCTGCCCCCCTTCCTCCTGCTGAACTCCTGCTGCTTGGGGGAGGAGGAAGGGCCGGGCAGTGGCGAAGAAAAAGAAGAAGGGACCAGGGTTCCACCTCCTTCAGCCGTTTCCCCAGCCAGCCTCCAATCCGCCATGACTCCCACCATGACTCTCGCCCCTCCCTCGCTGAAGCTGCGTGGAGGAGGAACCCCACCCACTGAAGCCCGTCCACAGCTCATGCTCCTCCTCTGTAGGAGAGCTGAAGCTGGGGGGAGGGGGCAGGGCATGGCGTGGCCTGGCTCTGCCCCCTCCCCTGGCTTCGGCACTCCCAGAAGCTGCTCCAGCCTTGATGGGACAGTGCCAAGCCAGCATTGTGCTGGCTCTGGCACCGCTGGCTTGGCACTGCCCCCTCAAGGCTGGAGAAGCTGTGGGAGAGCTGAAGCCGGGGGAGGGGGTGGGGCATGGTGCAGCCTGGCTCCGCCCCCTCCCCAGCTTCGGCACTCCCAGAAGCTGCTACCAGCAGGCCACCATCCCCCAGCCGTTCTTTACTGTGTTATAGTGTCATTTTGTGTCATTTTGGTTGGTGGTGTGCCCCCGGATTTTTTTAATGTTAAAAGTGTGCCACGGCTCAAAAATGGTTGGGAAACACTGCCTTCGGGAAGAAAGGGAGAATGTAAATGAAGTGTATTGTTGTTGTTGTTAAAATAAAATTGTTAAGTTTTCCTATGTACCACACTTTGTGATTTGTTTTATATTAGGCCTTCACCCATGAAGATGTGAAAAGGTCACAGTTAAGTTGTGACAGGCACCAAGGTGCATGCATCATCCTCGTTTTGAATTTTCCCTAGATCTAGTTTCTAAATATTCAATACTAGGACTTCCACAGATTCAAATTACAACTCCATTTCCACATCCTCCTGAAGTTCAATGCCAGATGAAGGATCTCATATCTCTGGAGCGGTGATTCTAGTTGCATCTCCACTGAGGAATTAATGCAGCTTGAGATCATTTTAACTTCCATGACTCAATGCTATGGAATCCTGGGATTTGTAGCTTGATGAGACACCAGAGCTCTTTGGCAGGGAAGGCTAGACCTTATAAAACTGCAATTAGTATGATTCCATGGCACTGAGCCATGGCAGTTAAAGTAGTTACAGACTGCACCAGCTCTACAGTGTAGATGCACCCAAAGGGACTGTTCCTGTTACACATGAACCCTCATCTACTAATGAACTTGAGAAGATTGCAGAAGAGGAACAATGGTTCTGGATCATGGTGTGAATTTTAACAGGACTTTCCAAACCCTGGCCCTATTTTAGCAATATTGCTGGAGACCTTGGACAGCTCCAATAAAATTCAGAGCAAAACATTGATTTAGAACTTCACTTACATGAAATCCACTTAGCACTCAAAGGAAGGAGTTCTCGATGTTAAAAGAATATGACATTAAAAGAATATGACACCATGGCTGTGTAGTATAAATGGGTCCCTCAGCCCAGCTTGTTTGGAGTTCTGGGTGCATCTATACTGAAGAACTAATGCAGTTTGGCAACACTTCAATGGCTCTGTCTCAATTCTTTGAAATCATTCTGAGTTGTAGACTTTCAAGGTCTTACCTTTCTCTGCCAAAGAGTGCTGGTGCCTCACCAGCACTCACCAAACTACATCTTCCAGTGGTGTCATTAATTCAACAGCTATTAGAATTGTTGATGTCTAGGACTGAATATGGATAGAATGGCACTTTTCCTATTCTTTTCCTATTGGGGCATTTGCCAAACAGAATTTATTAAAGTAACCCTTTGGGCACCAGACAGAAAGTCTTAGGCCCCTTCTATACCGCCATATAAAATCCTAATTATCTGCTCTGAACTGCTTTATATGGCAATGTAGACTCTTTTAATCCAGTTCAATTCAGATAATGTCAATTATCTGCTTTGATAATCTGGATTATATGGCAGTGTAGAAAGGGCCATAGCTATCTGAAGCTTTAAAAGTGTACCGGAAGCATCTTATGTACTCTTTCTCTCAGAGTTTCACCCATTATCAGTATCATTTATCAATAATTAACAAAATGTTTAAATAACAGCAAAGAGATAAATGCACCACAGGATGCAATTTCCAATTAGCCCGGGTCACATCCCCTGCAGAGTTTTGCTGTTGCAATGCTGTGCAAATGAAAGCTCCAACTCAAATCCGGGCCTTGCTTTCTCCTCTCTCTCTCTCTCTCTCTCTCTCTCTCTCTCTCTCTCTCTCTCTCTCTCTCTCTCCCTCCCTCACACTCTGCTGGCAGCCTTGCATATGATCAAAGAATGGCCCCCTACAAGTGGGAAGACAACACGTGTGATTGCTTTTTAATCCCAATAATGACTCATATCTTAACAAGGTGATTCTCTAAGGCTTACGCCAGAACCTCTCTCCTTTTGGAGATCTATACACAAGGTGAATCTCTTTGGATTTTCAGTCATTTAAAGACAACACTGATCTACACAAAATGGGCTCAAATTTTATCTTTAACAATAGAAAATCAAACTGCAGCATCCTCTCCAATCTTGTGTATCGTATGAGCTTAGACACAATCCTCATAGTAGTAGGAGGTGTGTATTGGAGAGAGAATGGAGGTTACCTTTCATAGAATCATAGAGTTGGAAGAGACCACACAAGCCATCCAGTCCAACCCTTTGCCATGTGTATTACCACTCCCTGAATCCTCAGCTATCATGTGCAGTTGTCATTCTGGTTGTAGACTTTAGAAGATATTGTCCTTTCTCCAGGGTTTAGCTATCAAAGGGTACATCTCTACACTGTAGAATTAATGCTGTTTGGCATGATGTTAACTGCTATGGCTGAATGTTATTGAATCCTGGGAATTGCAGCTCTACAAGGTCTTTTGCCTTTTCTGCCAATTTCCAAAGATTGTTGGTGCCTCACCAACCACAACTCCTAGGATTCCATAGTATCGAGATGTGGCAGTTAAAGTGGTATCAAACCACATTATTCTACAGTTTAGAACCCATCCTACATTGCTGAAGCTATTTTGTGGGTAGGGTTTAGCACCTTGCATTGTGCTATTGTGATATTATAATATTTTTGAATATTTTAATTAACATTTCATACAAAAAACACAAATAAAGGAAAGCAATACTATTTATGCATCCTAAAAACAACAATCACCTAACAAACTGCACAACATACATGTTTATTCTAATTACATGTAATTACAAAGTAAGCCACTCCGAATCCCCTCGGGGAGATGGGACAGGATATAAATAAAATATATTATTATTATTATACTACAATGCTATACACATAAATTACTTTTTAAAGAGGATTTTGTGCTTCTCCTTTGTTGGTTTCTTTACAATTTAACATTTTTTTCTTCCTCCTTATATTCAACAGGTTGTTTACTTATGAAGGGGCTTTAGCACAGCAGGCTAAACTGTCAGCTGCAGAAAATCTTGCTGATCGAAAGGTCAACAGTTCAAGCTCAAGTTGGGGTGAGCTCCCACTGTCAGCCCAGCTTCTGCTTACCTAGCAGTTTGAAAACAATAATGTGAGTAGATAAATAGGTACTGATTGGGGGAGGTAATAAAAGGTGCCCATGTGGACATGCCGGCGATTTGATCAGGAGAGTGTCTAAAGACAACAAAGCTCCTTGGCATGGAAGATGGATCGACATCACAATCCCATGGCCAGAGTAAAGCACAGCCTTCAGATGCCAGAGATGAAAAAAGATGGGAAGGCTTTACCTCTGTTTATGCACTATCTGTCTTTGTTAATTGTATAACGACATTGAATGTTTGCCAAATATGTGTACTGTAATCTGCCCTGACTCCCCTCGGGGAGATAGGGAGGAATATAAATAAAGTATATTACTATTATTATTAATATTATTATATGTTATGCAGAGCCCCCGGTGGCACAGTGGTTGAAATCGCTGAGCTGATGAATTTGCTGACCAAAAGGTTGGCCGTTCAAATCCAGGGAATGGGGGTGAGCTCCAGCTGTTAGCACCAGCTTCTGCTAACCTATCAGCTCAAAAACATGCAAATGTGAGTAGATCAATAGGTACCGCTTTTTGGGGTGGGTAACGGTGCTCCATTCAGTCATGCCAGGCACGTGACCTTGGAGGCATCTACGGACAACACCAGCTCTTCAGCTTAAAAAATGGAAATGAGCACCGCCCTCCAGAGTTGAACAAGACTAGACTTACTGTCAAGGGGAAACTATTATTATTATTATTATTATTATTATTATCACTTTAACATTAGGAAATACATATCGCTACAGTTTATATTTCCAAACCTGTACGTAAAGACTTTCTCTTCCCCTCCAATATACATATTGGCAAAAAGGTTTCAATTTTTCTAAGAATGTGCCCAGTGACTTATGCTTCCACAACATTATTATTATGTCCATCTTCACTGCCCAATCTTATGTAGTTGCGCTTCCGTTGTATCACGCTATTGTAATTTGGACTAAAACCCAGAGTAGATTCACCACTGTATATTGCCAAGGGAGCCACTAGTTGCCACTACATGGCATGTCTCCCTTTAAATCAGAGTCACTAATGCTTGAGATCACACTAAGCAACGGAGGGAATCACTGACTGCAATCCCCAGCATTCTTCACCATTGGCTATGCCAACAAAGGCTACTGTGATTTACAATCCAGTGAATGCAGAGGGCCAAATGACTCTCTTCCCTGCAGTAATGTCCTCCTCTCCTTTCAGAAGAAGGAGCAACTGCAGCTTCCCCTTCTATGTCCTGCTTGGCTGCTAGCAATTCTTCTGTTGCTATTTTTTGCCAAACGTCACAGAGCCAACCCATTCCTCCTGCCATAAAATCCACAGCAAGAAATAGATCGGCATGTCTAAGCCCCATATATAATTAAATCATGGGCTGGTACAGCGAGTGAAAGCTCAGAAGACATGCATGAGCTACACACAATCTGGCTACACTTTCCAGCCCTGTCATTAAAACTCTCTGCATGTTGATCGATCTTCCAAATGTTGCGGACTCCGTGAATGCTTTGCTGGGTTGAGAGCACATCTCTGTCTTTGACTCCTGATGGGCCATATTTGCTATCATCTCGTGTTGTTGATTGTATAGTAATCAACTATGCGCATTAGACCTGATTCAGAGCAGTTACGAGACTAAATAGATATCACTATTTTGTCTTTTTGTAGTTGGGTAAGGTTTTAAAACACACTTTCCAGTATATACATATTATCTATACCATTTTTCAGTGATCTGCAGATCTCCAAAAGTAAAATTAATGTTATTTGTGTTTTTAAAAAATGTCTGGTAAGATGAATCTCACATTTATTTTTATGTGAGAATCTACTTGGATCTATTTATACTTGCCAATGACTATGTCCCCTGTTATCGTTCCATTGTTGTTATATACCTTCCTGCCATTTTCAACTTCAACAAAAGAAATCATACCTGGTCTCCAATGCTCAAATCACCGCACCATGCTTTTATCTGCTGTCAAGTCACCTTTGATCCATGGTGACCCTATGACTGACTCCTGGCCAACTCAGGTCTTGCAATCCTAAGGCTATGGCTTCCTTGACTGAATGCTTGTTATGTTGTCCTCCTCTTTCCTCACAACCTTACACTTTGCTAAGCATTATTGCTTCCCCCAATGAGTCATGACATCTCATGATGTGTCCAAAGTATGTTAGCCTGAGTTTAACATCAGTATATATTAAAATATATCCACAATGAATAATTATAGCAGCTTGATTCCATTTTGATTGCCAGGATTCCTTTCTATGTACTCCTGGGAACTTTTAATTTTGTGTAGAGTACAGTGGCTCTCAACCTGTGGGTCCCCAGATGTTTTGGCCTTCAACTCCCAGAAATCCTAACAGCTGGTAAACTGTTAGGCCAAAATACCTGGAGACCCACAGGTTGAGAACCACTGATGTAGTACTTAGGGATTTTCCACACAGCCATATAATCCAGTTCAAAGCAGATAATGTAGATTTTATACAGCTGTCTGGAAAGAGCCTTAGAATCTTATGCTAAAGACCTCTACTACTAGCCTTAGCAGATTAGTCAAAGGCCCCTTTTACACTGCCAGGTAATCCAGATTATCAAAGCAGAAAATCCACATTATCTGATTTGAACTGGATTATTTTAGTCTACACTGCCATATAATCCAGATCAGGGGTGCTCAGAATGGTGATCGGGATCACCAGGGTGATCTTCAGGCCTCATCCTGGTGATCTTCAGGCCCCTGACCAGGTTTTTTGCTGTTGGTCCTTTTCACACGCCCTTGCACGCTGCAAAGAAGTCCTCCGTCGTTGCTCCTCCCCGCTCCCTGCTCGCGCGCCACCTCCAAAAGCTCCAGAGTCCAAAAGGCAGAATGGGCCCCCTCTTTTGGATTCCTCCTCCTCCTCTGTCCTTCTCCAGCCACTCAGAGTCATAGGAGACGAAAGGGGCGGGCCTGATGATGCAATGCATGGCTGGCCCGCGCATGCGCAGATGCGCCCATTCTGCCCCTCAGACTTCTCGTGAGCTCTTGGAGGTGGCACGCATGCTGGCGGCGTGGAAATAGGAGCAACGGCAGAGGAGAAGAAGAAGGAGACTTTGGGGTCATTTCCTTACCGCATCTCAAAGGTCGGTCTTTTTACTTTGGGGTGGGTGCTTGATTGTACTGTGGCATGTCTCTTTGTTTATTTTTAATGTTTAAAAATGGCCTTTTAGCTCCAAAGCCTCTCTGCTTGCTTTGTTCCTTGAGAAATATATGTTGGGGATATGGAAATGTGGGAGAAATGGGGTGGTTGGATGTATTTTTGCATGCCCTTTGTTTACCTTGCTGAGTATTAAATGGCCTTGCAGTTCAAAAGCTTCTCTTCTTACTTTCTGGCTGATAATATGTGTGGTAATATGGCAGTGTGGGAGAAATGGGGTGGTTGGATGTATTTTTATGCTCTGTTTTATATTGTTGTTATTAAATTGAAATGTTGATGTTTTATAACTTCATTTTATGTAAACTGCCCCGAGCCTGCTGGAAGGAGCGGTACATAAAAATGAATAATAAATATAAATAAATAAATAAGAAAATAGTTATATGTTTTACATTTCTGGGTAGGTGATCTTTGGGACTTGGTTTTTTAATCAGTAGCTCCCTTGCTGAAAAAGTGTGAGCACCCCTGATCCAGATCAATAATGTGGATTTTATACAGCTGTGTAGAAAGGACCCAAGTATCTTAATCGACAACAAACCCCAAGACAGGGCAGACAATGACAGTTAAACTGCTGTAAATGTGCACTGTGGATGCAGCCAGAGGGTATTGTCAGTGAGTTGGATGATTCTGATCTTCTGGACTGGTCACTGGATATTCTAGAAAGAGAACCATAAGAAGTTTTCCTTAAGCAGTAGACTTTGCTTGACCTCTGATGTATGGCTATGAATGTACATGAATGTGTATGGCATGGAACAGTTACTGTTTGGACTTCAGCTCCCCAAATCCTCTAACCCACATGGACACTGGTTTTTTAGGCTCATGATCTAAAATGTAATTTTGGCATTCTGTTAGGCATTATTTATGTCATCACAAACTGATTTAGAATCATTTTACAAAGGGATCACAATGTTTCCCAAGGCTCATATTTTCAGGAGAATAGCAGGGATATTCTCACATCTCTTGGACCAATGTCCAAGACTGAAAGAGGCTATGGTAAGACCGCTGCTGAAGAAGCCGAATTTAGACCCTTCGGCTCCCTCCAATTACAGGCCTGTGTCCAACTTGCCCTTTTTGGGCAAAGTAATTGAGAGGGCAGCAGCGGATCAGCTGCAGCGGTTCTTAGATGACACAGCTGGACTTGATCCCTACCAGTCCGGCTTCCGTATTGGGCATGGGACGGAGACCGTGCTTGTCGCCATTACAGACCAACTTCGCCCGCCAGCTGGACCAGGGCGGGTCAGCCCTGCTTGTCCTGTTAGATCTGACAGCAGCGTTCAATACGGTAGATCATGCACTGTTGACCCACCGTTTAGCCGGCGCCGGAGTCGGGGACCGCCTCAATGGGTGGCCTCCTTTCTCCAGGGCCGGGGACAACGTGTGGAGGGGGGCGGGGGGGTCTCCGGGAGATCCCCACTTAATTGTGGGGTCCCCCAGGGGGCCATCCTCTCCCCCTTATTATTCAATGTTTATATGCGCCCCCTGGCCCAGCTGGCCCGCGACTTTGGTCTGGAGTGTTATCAGTATGCGGATGACACCCAGCTTTTTGCTGAGAATGGACGGCAGGCCGGATACCGTACCCGATTGTTTCCATCGATGCCTGGAAGCCGTGACTGGTTGGCTGCGCCAGCCGGCTGAAGGTGAATCCGTCGAAGACGGAGATCCTGTGGCCCGTCGCCCGGGCTGGGTGGGTGCCGGTTGCCTACCCTGGATGGCGAGCAACTTAGCCCGTCATCTTCGGTTAAGAGCTTAGGTGTTCAGTTGGACTCCCTGCTGACCATGGAGGCCCAGGTCTCCGCGGTCTGCAGGGGGTCCTTCTATCACCTACGACAGGCTAGGCGACTGGCACCCTACCTGTCCGGGAATGACCTGGCGACGGTAATCCAAGCGACGGTCATCTCGAGACTAGACTACTGTAACGCCCTCTACGTTGGCCTTCCCATGTCGACACTTCGGAAACTCAAGCTAGTGCAGAATGCCGCCGCTCGCTTACTGACGGGCTCGTCAGTGAGGGAGCACATTACGCCCATTCTCCGGCAACTGCACTGGCTTCCCATCGAGTACCGAATTGTTTTCAAGGTGTTGGTACTGACCTTTAAGGCCTTACACGGCCTAGGGCCTGCGTACCTGAGGGACCGCCTTACCCCGTATTTGCCCCCGAGATCACTGCGGTCAGACGAACAGAATCTGCTGACCATACCATCTGTCCGCTCCTGCCACCTATCCGCGACTCGCCAGAGAGCCTTCTCAGCGGCAGCTCCAGTGCTGTGGAACTCTTTGCTGGACAGTGCCCGAGCCATCTCGGAACTAGCCCCTTTCAGAAAGGCCTGCAAGACCACCCTTTTTGAACTAGCGTTCAACTAAACCCTGACGGATAGTATGTCGTATACTTCTGTATATTCCTTGCACCTCGTGACATGTCAAACCATGTTTTTAACCTGTTTTATGTTTTACTGTCGGACTGCATGTCTGTGACATGCTGCCCATGTGTATTTTATTGTTATCCGCCCCGAGCCTGTAGGGAGGAGCGGAATATAAAATTGAAGAAAAAAAATAAAAATGTGAGAACGACACCAGCAGCATTGTGGTTGCCAACAATCCCAATGAACAGTTGTCTTGGTGCACCATATGTCCTAATATGCATCAAGACATGTTACACAGCAGGACATGTTGAACAACGGAAAGCCTTGAGGAGTGGGACATCCTATAAACATTGGGCATTATCATAATTCAATAATATATCATGTCAGAGTTGCAACATTATGTATTGTAGACTCATAGTTGTAATGGATCTCAGCCAACAATTCCAGGATCTGAACATGAACTATTTGTCCTTGGTCTTGTACAGAATTTAGAAAATTTACTTTTTTGAACTATAGAATCCTTTAGCCAGCATAGCCATTGGCTGTACTACTGGTGGGATTCTTGTAATTATAATTCAAAACAGTGTTGTTTCTGAATTGCCTCCTACATCTGGGTAGATTACTGGTCCTTACTCATATAAAAAACAAACAAATACATAGATTTATGTTGCTTTTTACGACAGTTCCTTTTACCTCTAGTGTATTACACACTGTATGGAAAGTCCTTCCTTCCTTCCTACCTACCTACCTACCTACCTACCTACCTACCTACACCCATGGACTGAGATCCTACATTGGTATAGCCTGCGTATTGCATAGCATTAATGTATACTTACACATTATACTCTACAACCCCTGTGCTGAATAGATATCCTGTGCAACTAAATGTATAACATGGATAACTAAATGAGTCCAAATGCAGAAATGCATCCACATTTGCACCCATGCTTCTGTATGTGAAATGGCATTACATGCATGACTTGCATTGTATAAAGATTTTGTGTATGTATGTGTTTGAACTGTGTTGTAACCCATCAATAAAATTATTATTATCATTATTATTTGAGTGTCACAGTTCAGAACTGTTCAATGGGAGAAGATATTATCCCTGAAGGTAGTGAATTCTCCAGTAGTGGAGTCCTTATAGAAAGGTTGGATGAGCATCCTTTGGGAGTGCTTTGATTGTGTATTCCTGCATGGTAGTAGATTGGATCATTTCGCCCTTCTATCAACTCTAAAATTCTCTAATCCTAGAGATGCTCTACATCCGATTAAAGCCAACCTTTAAAACTGTGGCATAGACACTGAGAACTGGGAAGCCCTGGCCCTCGAGAGTACTAACTGGAGGTCAGCAGTGCTGCAGAATTCAAAGAGGCAGGAATGGAGGTTGAAAGGGAGAAAAGTGCCAAGAGTGTCAAGTGTCAAGCCAACTCTGACTGGGATTGCCTTCCATGTGATAGCTGATTTCATCACTGCTGGAGAACATGGGAATGAAGAATAGAGCTCCACAGCCACCTACAGACCCACCGCTAAGACACTACACTTGGAGAACCATCATCCTCGGGCTATGAGGGACTGCCTAAGTAAAAAAAAGTCTATATCTGATAAACATGTCCAACCAGTAATATAGGAAATTTGCACATGTGTAAGAAAACAACAGGTTTCTGTCCATGGTATTTATATGCTCAACTGTACACAGAGGATGTGCATCCATGTGCCACAATCTTCTCTAAAGTAATGCAGTGGGGGAACGTCAGGGTATTTATGTAATAAATGGATGAAAGGGCAAGTCTGCTGTCATGGTCTTTGGCCCTTGCAGAAGTGTGTCTAAGGCATCAAAGGTCTGTTGCCTTATTTGCAAAACTCTCTTCCCCCTTCGGACATACTTATGTAATGATGTCAGAAATGGAAAATGCAGGAGGTACTCAATGAGCAGGATGTGCCAAGTCTATTTTCTTCATTATTCATGAAACAAAACCAGGAGTTTAAACAGAAGCTTGAGCAGAAACACGAAACAAAGCATTTTATTTTACACATTAACCAATGATTAATGCTACCTGGATTCCAATAGTGCTCATAGGGCACTTCGTGGGGAAGGAAGGGGATTTCCATCCAAGGAATGTGCTTTGCCTACTGATGCAAGTGCACCTGTTGTAAAGTCTTGAAATCGGAGTTGGGCCAATATCGGCAAGGTAAAATTATGCCATTGCCTCCAGAAATAAAACATCTGTCCCATCCCAATTAAGTTTGCATTCCATCCCCAAATTCCTAGCATTGTACTAACTTACTTTTAGAAATATGATTGAGGCATCCAAAGAAAAGAAGCTGGCAAAATGACCAAGGGAATATGAGCACAGCAAATAGAAGTTCAAGATGTGAATGCTTTTTAGTGTCTCGCTTTCTGCAATGCATTCAGGAGGAAGATTTTTTTAAATGAGGAAGTGACAATACTGTATCCTTATCCCTATCGGCATCCGATTAGTTTGGGCTGCTTTTACAGAATATGGGTCTATAGCAGGCATGGACAAACTTTTGACCTCCAGGTGTTTTGGACTTCAACTCCCACAATTCCTAACAACCTCAGGCCCTTTCCTTTCCCCCCTCAGCTGCTTAAGCTGTTAGGAATTGTGGGAGTTGAAGTCCAAAACACCTGGAGGGCCAAACTGTGCCCCTGCCTGGCCTATAGTGACCATATAATGCTGTTCCAAGCTGCATGATATGCCAGTGTGGATCCAGGCTTGGGGCAAATATAGAAATACATTTTTCAAATGCTTTCTATTTCCACCAGAGAAAACTGGTGGTTTTTTAATAAGCAATAATGCCATTTCTTAACCATGGCTGAGTAATGCAAGATATCTCAAATTATTTGAAGGGGCCCACCCATGGGAAAGAATGACTCAGGCAAACTCCTTGGATGGGAGTTTGACAAGAGAAGAGATTAAGACCAGAAATATCCAGAAATGCAATGTTTCTGGAAGAGAATGACATCATGGCAGCAAAAGTAATCCATATCCATAAAAGATATTTCCCAACATTCCTTACCACTTGCCCCAAATTTCATCATGCTTTGGCGTGACCAATAAGACAAAATCCATTATGAGGTTATTCAAGTAGGAGGAGGTTTGATTAGTTATAGGATAAAGTAAATTTAGGCTGTCCTGCCTGACTCAGCACACAAAGACAGCTGTGCTTTCAAAAAGCATCCAAAAATGTCTAGGGATGGAGAAATCATCCTGGTACAGATGAATCATTGGGGTACATCTATATTTATTTATTTATTTATTTTATTTATTTATTGGGACTTCTCGGCCGCCGACTCCCGGGGGCTCGCGGCGGCTCACAAAGCCGATGGCCCAACGCCAAGGGTTAAAACAACAACATAAAAACAATTAAAACACATTAAACACAATTTAAACAGGCAGTACAGTTAAAATAAGCAGCAGCAGGTCTAGCAGCAAGGAGGGATTTACACCAACCTACTCTCCGAAGGCCTGTCTGAACAAGTGGGTTTTACAGGCCCGCCTGAACGGGAGCAGGTCACGCAAAGCTCTGGCTTCGGCCAGAATTAATAGAGTTTGGCTCCTTGTTAGCTGCCATGGTTCAATGCTAATGCTGCAAGGAAAAGGTTTGTAAGGCTAAAGTGCAAAACGAGCTAAGGCTTAGCACAAAACTGCATTCTGTGGACGCCAATATTAAAAGACAAGGGAGTTCAGGATGGATGGGAGTTTTTCAAGAGTGAACTACTCAAAGTGCTATTGCAAACAGTGCCAACAAAGAGAAAAATATAGACAAGTGCAAAGAAGCCAGGATGGATGTCCAAAGAACTTCTAACTGGGCTAAGACTCAAAAGAGACATGCACAAGAAGTGGGAAAGGGGAGAAATCACCAAAGAAGAATTCAAACAAATAACCAACTCCTGTAGGGAAAGGTTTCACAAGGCTAAAGGGCAAAATGAGCTCAGGCTTGCCAGGGACATTAAAAACAATAAAAAAGGACTTCTTTGCTTACCTCAATAGAAAAAGGAAGAACGAGGAGGCAATAGGGGAAAATGGGAAAATGCTGACAGGGGATAGGGAAAAGGCAGAACTACTTATTGTCTTCTTTGCCTCAGTCTTCTCACAAAAAGAAAACAATCCTCAACCTCAGCAACATGGAGTGGATGAAAGATTAGGGTAAATCTAACCCCAGATTGAGAAAGAAGTTGTTCAGGAATACCTGGGTGCTATAAATGAATTAAAGAACCCAGGGTCAGATCAACTACATCTAAGAGTATTGAAGGAACTAGCGAAAGTTATTTCAGAACCACTGGCAATCAGTTTTTAGAGTTCTTGGAGAACAGGACACGTTCCAGAAGATTGGAAGAGGGCAAATGTGGTCCCTATCTTCAAGAAGGGGGAAAAGGATGACCGAGACCATTGCTGTCTGGTCAGCCTCATATTGATACCAGGCAAAATTCTGGAAAAGATTGTCAAGGAAGTGGTCTGCAAATACTTAGAAACAAATGTGGTCATTGCTAATAGTCAACATGGATTTATTAAAAACAAGTCATGCCAGACAATCTGATCTCTTTTATTAATAGAGTTACAAGCTGGGTAGATGCGGGGAACACTGTGGATGTAACATATCTGGATTTCAGTAAGGCCTTCAACAAGGTCCCCCATGACCTTCTGGCAAACAAACTAGTCAAATGTGGGCTAGGCAAAAATACAGTTAGGTGGATCTGTAATTGGTTGAGTAAACGAACCCAGAGGGTGCTCACCAATGCTTCCTCTTCATCCTGGGAAGAAGTGACGAGCGGAGTGCCATAAGCAGGGTTCCATCCTGATCCTGGTCCTGTTCAACATCTTTATTAATGACTTAGATGAAGGATTAGAAGGCATGATCATCAAGTTTATTTATTTATTTATTTATTTTTCAGGCTTCTATGCCGCCACTCCCCGGGGGGGGGGGGGGCGCCTCGGGGCGGCTCACAAGAGCCAAAAGGCACAGTAAAAACAACAACACTTAGCGCTTAAAACAGCAACAAGTCAACACATAAAACAACACAGCAATTAAAATTGTGGTGATACATAACACCATAAAAACAGATTAAAAGTGGGCTACAAACATATGCCTACAGGTCAAAAGCCTGTCGAAAGAGGTGGGTCTTGCAGGCTCGTCTGAAGGGGAGCAAGTCCTGGGTGGCACGGATTTCCGCCGGGAGGGCGTTCCACAATGTGGGCTCAATGATGGAAAACACCCTCCTGCGGGTTGCTGTCAGGCGCACAGTCTTTGCCGATGGAACATCTAGGAGGTTGGCATCCTCCGACCGCAGTGATCTCGTTGGGCAATATGGGGAGAGACGGTCCCTCAGGTACGTTGGCCCCAAGCCGTGCAAGGCCTTAAAGGTAATAACCAACACTTTGAAGGTGATCCGATGCTCGATTGGCAGCCAGTGCAGATCCTGCAAGGCAGATGTTATGTGACTACCTGCTGGGATTCCAGACAGGAGTTGGGCGGCAGAGTTCTGCACTAGCCTGAGCTTCCGGGTCACCGACAGAGGAAGGCCAACGTAGAGTGCGTTGCAGTAATCCAGTCTAGAGATGACCGTGGCTTGGATCACCGTGGCCAGGTCGTTCCGGGATAGATAGGGGGCCAGCCGCCTCGCCTGTCTAAGATGGAAAAAAGCAGACTTGCTGGTCATGGAGACCTGGGTCTCCATGGTCAGCTGGGAGTCCAAATGGACTCCCAGGCTCTTTACTAGAGACGATGGGCATAGCGCCACACCATCAAGGGTCGGAAGCTGGACATCCCCATCACCCGGGCGGCCTAGCCACAAGATCTCCGTCTTCGCTGGATTCACCCTCAACCTACTGGCTCGCAGCCATCCAGTAACGGCTTCGAGGCAGCGCTGGAAATTATCGGAGACGGATCCAGGCCTTCCCTCCATCCTCAGAATGAGCTGAGTGTCATCAGCGTACTGATGGCACTCAAGCCCAAAACTCCGTACCAGCTGTGCAAGCGGCTGCATATAGATGTTAAATAACAGAGGGGAGAGAATGGCCCCCTGAGGGACTCCACAAACTAACGGGGAGCCCTCGGAGACCGTCTCGCTACTCCTCACACGCTGAGACCGCTGGTGGAGGAAGTTTGCAGTTGACACCAAATTGGGAGGGATAGCCAATACTCCAGAGGACAGGAACAGAATTTAAAACGATCTTGACAGATTAGAGAGATGGGCCAAAATCAACAAAATGAAGTTTAACAGTGACAAATGCAAGATATTCCACTTAGGCAGAAAAAATAAAATGCAAAGATACAGAATGGGGGACGATGCCTGGCTCGACAGCGGGACATGTGAAAAAGATCTTGGAGTTCTTGTGGACAGGAAGGTGAACATGAGCCAATAATGACACGAGGCACCTAAAAAAGCCAATGGGATTTTGGTCTGTATAAATAGGAGTCTAGTGTCTAGACTAGAGCCAGGGAAGTCATGCTACCCCTCAATACTGCCTTGGTCAGACCACACCTGGAATCACACTGTGTTCAATTCTGGGCACCACAATTTAAGGGAGATGTTGACAAACTGGAATGTGTCCAGAGGAGGGCAACTAAAGTGATCAAGGGTCTTGAGAACCAGCCTTATGAGGAGCAGCAAAGATACAGAATGGGGGGTGCCTGGCTCAACAGCAGTATGTGTGAGAAAGATCTTGGAGTCCTCATGGACAACAAGTTAAACATGAGCCAACAATGTCATGCTGCAGCTAATAAAGGCAATGGGATTTTGGCCTGCATAAACAGGAGTATAATATCTAGATCCAGAGAAGTCATGGTGCCCCTCTATTCTGTTAGGATGAACTTCCTGACTGTGAGAGCTGTTTAGCATTGGAACCCTCTGCCCTGGAGTGTGATGGAGGCTCCTTTTTTTGGAGGCTTTTAAACAGAGGCTGGATGGCCATCTGTCGGGGGTGCTTTGAATGCGGTTTTCCTGTTTCTTGGCAGGGGGTTGGACTGGATGGCCCATGAAGTCTCTTCCAACTCTATGATTCTATGGAATCATGGTAGCTGTAGTTGTAGAAAGCTTTCTCTGCCAAACAGTGCTGGAGCCTCACCAAACCACAAATCCTGTGGGTCCATAGCACTGAGCCATGACAGTTAAACTGGAGTGAAACTGCAGTAATTCTTTAGAACTGGTGCCATCCATTATGTGATGGGCTGCAATTCGCATCATCTCACAACATTACTTAGATGCCCATATAGTACTAAAAGACCATACTTTCTGAATTTTTGGACCATCCTTACTTTCTTGCAGTATTACTGCATTTACAAGGCATGCATTATTTCACACTGAGATCAAAACCTTTTTTTTTTGCAATCACAGAGAAGGGAAGCAAAACGCCCAGTCCTTGCAGCAGTTGTCTTCTCTCAGAGACAGCTGAAAACATGATCTAATTCTACTTGAATCAAGAACTTGTCCTTACAGAGGATATTAGTAACAGACCAATTCGAGCTTTATGGGAAAGGTTTTCTGGTGTCTCGCCCTCTCAGAGGCATAAATTGAGAGTTTAATGCTTTGCACCATTTAAGCTGTAGACATTCAAGGGAATAAGAGTGCGATTTCTTTTTTGGTGGTGGCTGGGGGAGTTGCCTTTGAACAATCTCTCTGCAATCTGAAATGAGAATATGAGCCCACTGTGAGAACACAGTGTAACTCAAGCCCATCGGCAGTATTCCCAACTGAAAGCTGGCTGGAAGGAAAAGTGCCACCTCCTCCATTAAAACCGAAGTGGAACATGAGTCAGCTGAGACAGACGTTCAGAGCATTTGACAGGGTTGCTTTATTCATGGTTTGCTTCATCTGGGAAGAGGAGGTTCAGACTGGAACAGAGTCTGCCTTCATACTACGCCCCATCATCCAACGAAGTGACCTCTATGTGCTGCATGGAATTGAGGGAAATAAATATTTCAGCAGAGTCTCTCTTTTTTTTTTGGTGGAACATGAAGTGCTGTTTTATTAGCCCTCTTGACTTGTAAAGTGAGAGATGCCAAGCTCTCTTACATTCAAACACTCTACAAGGCATAGAAGTAGAGAACACAATGCCCCAGCTTTTGAAAAACCATGCCTTAATTCAGCACTAAATATATTTCGAGCTGGAATAAATCTATCCCCGTTCACTGACTCGGTCCAAAACGACCCATTACTGCAGAACCTAGAAGGAGATAGACAGCAAGCATCAGATGTTCAGTGTTTACTGGTTGGCACTTGATGCACAAAGGGTTTTTTATTTTTATTTTTAGTGTTTGTTACTCATAACTTGACAGTTCTATATTTAATGCACAGTATTCAGAGATTCTAGGCTGTATTTCAGAGGAAGGAACTGACTTAACCACCTCTTAGTATTCCTTGCCTAAGAAAACCCTGGGATACTCATGAGGACATCATTAGTTGGCAGGCAGCTTGAAAGCATAAATATTCTGGGAATTGTGTATGAGATCCAACAATCAAAAAAATGATATAGTTAATGCTACATATGTTCATGATAGCATAAAGGATCCAGAGTGTAACCTATTATGTTCCCCTTTCAGAGCAAAAATGACTTAGAAGTACATCTGGTAGGACTAGCCGAAGGCCCCTTCCCCACAGCTGTATAAAATCCACATTGATCTGGATTATATGGCAGTGTGGACTCTGATAATACAGCTCAAAGCAAATATTGTGGATTATCTACCTTGATATTCTGGGTTATATGGCTATGTGGAAGGGCCTTAAGGATCTTTCCACACTGCCAAATAAAATCCAGATTATCTGCTTTGAACTAGATAATATGGCTGTGTAGACTCATGTAATCTAGTTCAAAGCAGATAATGTGGATTATCTGCTTTGATAATCTGGGTTATATGGTACTCAAACAGTGTATAATACAGTCAGACCCTCTATCAATTCAGTATTCAAAAGCAACAAAGAGGCAATGCAATGCAATAGTTTATACACATCAATCAAAATTATAATTACAGCATAAACATTATGATGCACAAGCATCTAAATACAAACATAACAGAGTGTAGTCCTCCCACCCTACAACGAATAGTAGCCCGTTGCGTTACTCACAGTTCCCCCGTCCCATAAGATAACAGAAATCAATGAGGCAGCACTGGGGAGTCCCAGCGATGGTGTCCATAAATCAATGTTGCTGCAGGATGCTGAATGAATCCCAAATCAAAGTAAAAAGCCCCCCGAGTGACTTGTGGCTACAGAGCCGCCGAACCCGGAACTCCGGGCAGGAATGTGTCAAGGTACAGCGTCAGGCGGGATGTAACTCCGCCCTCCCGGAGGTGGGGGCCAGAGGAGAATGCTCCGTAAACAGGGATGCTTGTGAGCGTTGCAAAACGGCCTAGGCAAATGCGATGTGGAGAGGTTCCCAAACGTAAAATAAACCCCACAAATGGGCAAGGCGTGTCGTCAATGGGATGAAGTACCGAGATCTTTCCCGTTTCGGGTGCTTCCTCAGGACGACTCACGACCGGGAAAAGTACACAACTATATAAAATAAATGCAATATAAGTCCCCCATAGGCATAGAAGGGTTGACGGGCAGGGTAGGAAAGTGTGCTTACCAAATGTTGTCTTCAGGAATCGCCCTAATGGGAGAAAACCGCGGATGCAGTAGAAAATAATGTGCCAAATGGCTGGTAATGACCGAAGATCCAGTCCAGGCTAAGGCCTCACCGAAGGCTATATCCTAGCAGGCAGATAGGGCACAGCTGAGGCTAATGCGGAGGAGTCTTGACATAGTAAATTAATATAGTAGCGCGTTTAAACTGACAGGCTCGTTTAATCCACGGGGTTGCTCACAGGCACATTGTACAATGTGTTTCAGTTCAGTCTTAAGTAAGGTAGATTGTAAATCAATGTGTGGTTGCGTCTCCACTTTCTCTAAGCCAACGAACTTGAACTCCGGGATGGATTTGTGTACTTCTTTGAAGTGTCTATACAAGTATACATCTTCATTACCAGAAAGGATTTTCAATCTGTGTTCCCTAATCCTTGCCCTCAACTGGCGTTTGGTAACCCCAACATAGAGTAATGGGCACGAGCAATAAAAGACGTACACACATTTTTCAGTGGCACATGTACAGAACCGATGGAGTTTGATGGTATTGGACGTGCCCGGAATTTGAATTTGCTTCAACGGGCTCACAAAGTCACAGCAGATGCAATGTCCACACCTAAAAGTCCCAGGTTGGAAGCTACTCGTGGTTTTCTTCCTGGCCCCCAAATCCGAGTGGGTAAGCCAGTCCCCAATGTTGGTGGTACGTTTGTATGCTGGCATCAGAGGTCTATCCAATCCTTGTGCATCGTAATGTTTATGCTGTAATTATAATTTTGATTGATGTGTATAAACTATTGCATTGCATTGCCTCTTTGTTGCTTTTGAATACTGAATCTGGGTTATATGGCAGTGTAGAAGGGGCCTAAGACATTCTGCTGCCAGAAGCAATGGAGGAGATGGTACACTTGACATTACATAGACAGAAACCTATTAGACCAGGGGTGCTCATTAGGTAGATTGCGTAGGGCATCCTGGTAGATCACAGGCAGGGTGGGAGGAAGGCTCAGTCCCGCCCAGCAGGCTCCTGACGCTGCCCAGTTGCAGAAGAAGGTTGGACTGGATGGCCCTTGGAGGTCTCCTCCTATTCTAGGAACCCATTGTTGTTATTATTATTATCAGAGGCTGAATAGCCATCTGTGAGGAATGCTTTGATTGTGTTTTTCCTTCATGGCAGAAGGAGGTTGGACTGGATGGCCCTTGGAGGTCTCCTTCTACTCTAGGAACCTATTGTTGTTGTTGTTACTACTACTACTATTATTAGTAGTAGTAGCAGAGGCTGAATGAATATTATAATCATTATTATTATGAATAAATTCAGGGGCTTATTATACTCACATTTAGTTGAATTCAGTATTAAAACATTTATAAATAAACTAGCTGTACCCGGCACGCGTTGCTGTGCCCTATTTAGGAGATGCGAGAAAGTCTGAGTATGTAAGGGTTTGAATTGTTGTTAGTTATGGTGTTGAAGTGAATTGGGTGTTTTATGTTTGTGCCTCAGCTCTTTGCCTGCAGTCCTTCAGGTTTGACTTGTACCATGGCCAGGACGGATCAGCTTGGGGAGGGCTTGTCCTGTCAGGGAATCTCTATCTTCACAGGTGTGTCCAGTGTCTGTTGGGGGACTGTTAAAAATCCTTTCCGTATCCTTTTTAGCCACCTTTCTCAAGATCTTCATGTCTAGCTTACTTTCTGCTCCTCTCTTTTTTCAAGATGTCCTGCTCTGTGTCTTTTGCACCCATTGGTCGATGTCCGATGAGGCTTTCCTCATGGACAGGCCATCTCTTCCAGCGCTGGGCATCAGAAGGTACTTGGTGATGACCTCCATCCCTTGGAGCCAGCATATAGAGGGGCTGGAGCACCCTCCTTGGCAAACCCCATTGTTGCTGGATGGTCCTCTTATTAATGTGGAATTCCAAGCCACTGGAGATCTTTTGGGAAAGGAAGAAGAGCTCCCCTTGAATGGTGTTGATCTCCATCATGGTCTTCTGATTTGAAAGTGTTGGAGGAGACTCTGGCACTCCTCTGACAGTTTGTTATGGGTTGGAATGTTCATGTTGGCTGGCCAGTACAGCAGTTATGCAAATCCGCCCTTATTGGCAGCCAATCATGTTGTCAGAATGTAGAGGCTGGGAGAGTCTTTGGCAGCCCTGGAGGATGCTGGGAAATGTAGTTTTATTTTTACTCGTTGTTTTGGGGGCCTTTTAGGTTTTGGGGGGAAAGTTTCTTTGCTACAAACATACCTTGCTTGAGGCCTATTTCTGTTGGCCAGTTTTGTGTTTCTGCGTTGTAAGGTTTCTCTGTTTGAGGTAGTCTTCACATGACGGCTCTTCCTTTATAAATATAGATTTCCAAATATTTTGCTTTTATGGCTCTCTGAGTAGTGGATAGGTTGTTTTATAAGTAGCTCGCATGCTGAAAACGTGTGAGCACCCCTGTACTAGACTGACAGTTGGGTCTTACTTCAATTGTCATTGAGAAAAACAAGATATAGCATTTCTGAGCTGGAGCTGAGGGAATGCATTCATGTGTTGTGTCCTTCAAAAGGAATGCATGGTCAATGAACTCAGAAGGAGCTGTGAGTTGCTACTTCTGCCTTGCCAGCTTCTGTAATCTCAGGTAGACTTCTCACTTCTCAGTATCACACTCTTCTTTCTCATTCTTAGGATGGAAAGGATGAAACTCAGAGTGAGAACATCCATAAGCTGAAAAGTGTGTGTCTCTCCTTTGGTAATATTTTTTGAAAATTTGACTGACATTCTCTTATTCTTAACATGCCATATCTATTGCCACTGCCATGACCCTACTGGGGCACCACCAGAGAACAGATTGCCAGATTTGAGGATGGAATTGACCTGTCATTCCTAACCCCCCTGAGGCAATGGCTTCACTCTTTCCTATAGTAGAGCCAGGTCTGTCATTTGGACCAATTCTACACAATGCAGCTGGAATCATGAGAATATGGGAAAGCTCTGCTGGATCAAACAAAAGTACCCTATGTTCCACTATTTTCTTTCAATTGAAAGATTCCAGGAAGATTATGAGTTGGGCTGGAAGCAGTAGCCCTTTCCTCTTGTTGCTTTTTAGCAACTTGGGGGTCAAGTTTCTGGATCTGGATCTTCCATTTTTCAGTTAAGATTGGCATAATAACCATGTTAAAACATTTGAAAGGATGAGGATGGATCAGCTTGCTTTCTGCTGCTCCAGAGAGTAAGAGGCAGAGCACCAGATTCAAAATACAGGAAAATATACTCCACCTAAACTTCTTGATGGTCAGAGGTGTTCAACAGTGGAGTGTGTTGTTGAACACCAGAGAATGGTGGGATCTCCTTGTCTGGAGACTGGATGGCCGACTGTTTGGAGTGCTTTGCTTCCTGCATGGAAGGAAGATGAACTGGATGACTTCTTCCAGTTCTATGTTTTTATGATTCTATCAATTCTCGTTTGCATAAGGAAATGCTTCCTGACACATTGGATGGCATCCTGTTGGTGAATTATGGGGAAAGGGGGAGAATGATGCCCACTGATGCCAGGTGACTGCTGGTATATTGGCTCAGAAGTTAAAGGGACTGGTTGCACAGATGTTGGTAATGAAGAGACAGTGGTATTGAGAACCGTTGACAGGTTTTACTCACCAGTGAAAAGGAACATAATACTTATGGATGGAATGAAAAGCAGTAGCAGGTGGCACACAATGTTGTGTGACAACTGTGAGTCAAAGACGCTATTAAGGTAAAGGTTTTCCCCTGACATAAAGTCTAGTTATGTCCGACTCTGGGAGTTGGTGCTCATCTCCATTTCTAAGCAAAGAGCTAGCATTGTCCATAGACACCTCCAAGGCCATGTGGCCGGTATGACTGCATGGAGTGCCATTGCCTTCCCACTGGAGTGGTACCTATTGAGCTACTCAAATTTGCATGTTTTTGAACTTCTAGGTTGGCAGAAGCTGGGGCTAAGAGCAGGAGCTCACCCTGCTCCCCAAATTCAAACCACCACCTTTCAGTCAGCAAGTTCATCAGCTCAGCGGTTTAACCTGCTGCACCACCGGAGGCTCCAAGACACTATTATTCTGCTGAAATTTTGCTTTGTCAGACTGATGTAATAAACTGCTCAATGACCAGAATAATGCCAATCAGAGCAAATAGTTGCAGCACAGTATGGTAGACACAGGGTCAGGAGGACCCCAAAATGGCCCTCCCATGCCCATGATCCAAAGACTGTTTCCTTTTTGCTCTGCAATTCCAGGTCTTCCGTTAAAGAGTTCTCTTTTTTTCCAGGGCAGGTTGTCTTTTTGGAATCATTTCTCATTTAACATCAGAAGACCTTCCATCCTAAACACACCCCTGCATTTTGGGGTCATGATTTGTACCATCCTGGCCTTGAATAACCTGGTTTTGCTGTACAATGGGAATGTCTCCATTTTATATCTTTTGCGGAAGTAGGATGAAGAGTCTTAAGGGGCTGTGACCTTTCGAGGAAGGAGTTACTTATCTCCTCTAAGTGGATGCCCCAAAAGGGAACTGTTTACAAAAGTAAAATCTTTATTGGGCTTTTAGGGAAAGGTGAAAGAGACAAGGCAGATCTTATACGGTGAGGCTGTAGTGAAGGGATTTTTTTCCTTCCATCTGTTTTTCAAGCAGGAAGGTTAGGGAGGCAACCTTAATGTTGCTGAGAGCTTTAGAGTTAGAGTACCTTTCCTGTTCCGCCAGGGCCAAGCCTGTAAAGTAAAGTGAAACAAATATTTGAAGAATCCGTGATTTTTCCTTTTGTTATAAAACTTCCTGTAACTTGTGACCTTGGTAACTGGTTGAAAGCCGTATTTTATGCCAAACTTATTTTGTTGCATTCTTCCCTTTACTTCTGGATGAAATTCTTTCCCTTTACAAAATATGGAAAATGCATATATCTGAAATACCTTTTCTTTCTTGTTTCCATGTGAGCACATGCATGTGTGCCCTTTCACAAGCACAAACATTTGTGCACACTTTTCTAACAATTCTTCCTCAATATACTTCCGTTAATTCTTCCGATACATACCTTGCTGGGTGGTACCATTGCCCCATATATCTGCATTGACATACTTTTTTTTCACCAGGGAACAGTGTCACACAATTATGTGAAATGTAAAAGCCAAAAGATAGTTTGCATATTCATTCGGAAAGCCAGAACCAGGTCATTTCATATTTAAGTGAGAGCCAGGCTCATTTTCCCCTCATCCCTGGCATCTAAGGAAAACTAGATCCAACACAATATGCCTCCCAATCGCTATCCAGTTCATTGGTTGACTAAGTGAGGATTTGAACTCTGGTTTCCAGAGTTATTGCCCAGCACCCAAATCACTACTCTATAGATAAGGTTTCGAATCCCCTCTCAGCTATGGAATCCACCAGGTAACCTTGGGAAAGCCATTCTTTCTTGGCCTCAGAGGAAGCCAGAAATCTGGTCCACGAGCCTCCTTCCTCTTTATTTATTTCATTTCCACTTCTTTCACATTGCCTGCCACTCTTTCCCTGTCGCTGACCATGGCATATGTTCTGTATCCAAAACTAGAGCTGAAGTGGTCTATCTATCCAATGCAATTTTCTGAATCAGCACCCCAAATAACCAAACTTGGTCTAAAGTTGACCAAAAACTGATTCGTAACACTTTTGGTAGTAATGTTGGAGAGTGGTCCCTGGTCAAGTGGTCCCTGGTCAAGTGGTCCCTGGTCAAGTAGTCCCTGGTCAAGTGGTCCCTGATCAAAAAAGGTTGGAAACCACTGACTTAGAACAAGCTTATCATAACGTTTTCTTTGCAAGACTTAATTATAGTGGGGTCACTACAGCTTCCCCCCTCCAAATTTTAAATTCATTTTTACTTTAACAAATCAGTATCCCAACAGTTTGCACCTCCAAATCTGATAATAAAGTCTTTTTCTCTCCCCCAGATATATAGTCATAAAAAGGTTTCCATTTATTAAATAATATGTCCAATTACAGTATGTAACATGATTTTTGTTCCTGGGTCATGAATGTCATTTCCTAATTGGTTTCATCATAGAACATACAAAAAGTTTATTAAATTGCAAAAAATTGTTTTTGTGGGACATTCTGCAACACAGTTTGCTATATTTTTTAAATGACTATCTCATAGTGTCTCAACCAATTCAACCTATTTTGTGGCAGCCACAAAAACAAACTTTCTGGAGTATAACAACTACTTTCAAAGTAAGTACTGCTCAATTAAACAGGAAATAACACTTTCAAACCAGGAACAGATTTTCCCCCAAATTTTGTTAGTGATGTTTATTCTTCAACATTGTTTAACTTGCCCATTTGGACTAGTTCCCACATTTTCACTGTCCAATCTTCTAAAGCTGATGTATCTACCTTTTTCCACTGTAGAGCATATAATGATTCTTCCTGCTGTTAACACAGTGGTTCCCAACCTTTTTTTTGACCAGGGCCACTTGACCAGAGACCCCTTTGATCAGGGACCACTCTCCAACATTAGTACCAAAAGGGTTACAAATGAGCTTTTGGTCAACTTTAGATTTAGTTTGGTTATTTGAGGTGCTCATTCAAAAATTTGCATTGGATAGATCACATCAGCTCTAGTTTCTGATACAGAACATATGCCATCCACTAGTCACCATCTGCTCACCCGTTACGTCGGCACTATAAGAGGGTTTTGTGAGACTGGTTGCTCTTGTTGCCATGTGTCTTTGAGGCAACAATGCAGTAATGGTGAGGCTAAGGACCATATTTTTGTTTTTGCGGACCACTGGTGGTCTAAGGACCACAGGTTGGGAACCACTGTGTTAAAACGTGCAGCGCTATTCTCTCATGCTCCTTTCTTGCTTGATCATCCAACAGTGCTAGTAGTAGAAGTTCTGTCTTTAAGTCAATTCTTGTCTTAAGAATTTCTTGGATTACCCCCTGAATTTGTCTCCAGATCTGTAAAAAGGTCTTCCACTTATGGAAGTAGGACCCTTCATGAACTTCAAATAATGTTCAGAGGATATGGCTTGCAAAAGGTCACCCAATAGATTTTCATGGTTGAGCCTGGTGAGGAGAACTGTGGTTTCCCAGGGTTCCAGTCCAACATTCAAACCACTATCCTTCCTTAATCTTCCTAGAACTTTTGACAACCCATATAAGTAGATGGATGTCACAAAATATTTGGGGTTGAGAGCAAATTGTGGATTTAAGAGTTCCTAGAATAGGCCTTATTACTGTATTTTCCGGTGTATAAGACAAACTGGGCATATAAGATGACCCCCAACTTTTCCAGTTAAAATATAGAGTTTGAGATATACTCGCCGTATAAAACTACCCCTCTTCCAATGCACACCAAATAAAAATTTGAAAAGCATCAGATTTGATTTCAATATGGCAATTTTTCTATTACTGTACCTCCTTCTCTGCCTCTCAGATCTCTCACCTGCGCACCTACATCGCTTCACTGTAGTCTTCAGGAGCGAGATCTGAGAGGCAGAGGAGGAGGTACAGTAATAGGATACAAGGACGGTCGTCCACGCTACGGTCGTCCACGCTCTGGTCACATCCCGAATAGATTACTGCAACGCACTCTACGTGGGGCTGCCTTTGAAGACAGTTCGAAATTGCAATTAGTCCAGCGGGCGGCAGCCAGACTACTAACGGAGCTACATACAGGGAGCACACTACCCCCTGCTGTGTCAGCTCCACTGGCTGCCTGTCCAATTCCGGGCTCAATTCAAAGTGCTGGTTTTGACCTTTAAAGCTCTATACGGTTCTGGCCCAGCTTACTTGTCCGAACGCATCGGCCGCTACGTCCCATCCCGTAACCTAAGATCATCCGGGGAGGCCCTGCTCGCCGCCGACCTCTCAGATGCGGTTGGTGGGGACGAGGACAGGGCCTTCTCGGTGGTGGCCCCCGCCTGTGGAATGCGCTCCCCCTACGGAGATCGGTGCACCTCATCCCTCCTGACATTCAGGAAGAAGGTGAAATCCTGGCTCTGGGATCAGGCATTCCCTCACCAGCACTAGGCAGCATGTGAGACGGAATTTTAATGGGAGGGAGGAAGAGGGTCAATGTTTCTAGGGTTGAATACTGTTTTAATTGGAATGATTGTAGATGTGTTGAGGGATTGTATTTTAATGCCTTAATGTTTTAATGGGTTGTGGGGTTTGGGGTTTTACGCTGTTGATGTGGCATCGAATTGTGCCTGCTGTAAGCCGCTCTGAGTCCCCCCTCGGGGGTTGAGAAGAGCGGGGTAAAATCCTGAAATAATAATAAATAAATAAGGACGGGCCAGACAGGTAAGAGGTGTGTGTTTTCTGGGCCCAGAGCCACTCTATCTCTTTTCCCCCCCAATGCCTGCAGCTTGCTCCGCCCTTCACTTACAGCTTTTCAGTGAGACGCTCCTTCACCTCACCATTGGGACCATATAAAGTCCACGAATCCTGATGAATGGATTTTTTTCTACCGTACTTGTACAGCATCATCCTTATTGCTTTCATACAGTCACTGCATATGGCAGGGACGTGGCCATTGCCATTTTTTTTAATAAGACTTTATTAAATTTTCAACTTTAAAAGAGCACACAAAACAGAAACAAAAAGACTACAGCGATTGACATTTCCGACGCAGTACTGTTGTATGACAACCCGCATTTAAGCGGGTGTAGGGAGAGGCCTGACTTTCCCCTCTCCTTTCCTTCGTCGGGACAAATGACAACCAAAAAAAAGGTAGGGTAAAGGAACAAGAGGAGGGGGAGGATGGGGGTGAAGAAAATGGGAGGGGGGGATAAACAATAAGAAAACAGTTAAAAGAGTAGTAGGGCAGAACGTACTTCGGACCCTTATTGGTCACAGCTATTTCCCATTTAGGTATATTTACACATTTATTTAAGAGACTCGAATATGGAGGGGGGGAGAGAAAGCAAAGGTACTTTGTTTCTTATTTTCTACCTACCACTGCATGCCGTCCTTAATTTTACACATTTTAGATTTTATACCTCCACCCTTATATACTTAAATCAAAATCTAAATTATATTCATTTTTACAATATTGAACAAACAATTCGTAACTTTTCAAATGTGTATTGTCCTTTTTAGAATTTGCTTTTAGGCAGGCTGTCATCCTTTCCATTTGGATGGTGTCCATTACTTTAAAAATCCATTCCTCTTTTGTTGGAGTTTCTTCGGATTTCCAGTGTTTCGCGAGGATCATTTTCGCTGCTGTCGTGATTAAAATAAAAATATTTTGTTCTATTTTGTCTAGCTTAGAATCCAATATTCCTAAAAGAAAACTTTCCGGGTTTTTACTTATTGATTTTTTCAACACCTTTATAATCTCCCTATGGATCATGGACCAAAATTTTCGGGCTCTCCTACACGTCCACCACATGTGGAAGTATGTTCCATCATTCCCCGTGCAGTGCCAACAGTGTGGACTAGCTGTCTTATAAATTCTGGCGATCTTTTCTGGGGTCAGATGCCATCGATAAAGTATCTTCACCCAATTTTCTTTATAGCTCTGGCAAAAAGGGTTTTATTTTGAAACCAATATTTCTTGACCATTTTATTACATGGTCCTTTACTTGATTTGTTTTCTCCCTATTTTGAAGATTTTTATAAATTTTACTTACCAATTTTTGATTTTTATTTAATAGGATCTCGTCTAGCTCATTATCTTGGTGGCCAAAGCCCCTTTTTTTATCTTCTATGTAAATATTTTTAATCTGGAGGTATGGAAACCAACTCAAGTATATGTTCTCCTCTTCTAGTTGTTGTCTTGATTTTAACCTAAACTCCGTTCCCTCCCAATACAGCAATGTATTATATGTTAACCACTGTTATTATCCAGCTGTCTAATCCGAAAGGCCTCTACTGGGGATGTCCACATGGGAGTCTTTGCCCCCTCACTTTTGTGATATTTTTCCCACACTTTTATAAGAATACTTCTAATATAATGGTCTTTGAAGCAAAAATCTGATTTTGTTTTATTATATCCAATATAAGCGTGTATACCAAACTTTAAATTAAATGCGTTTAAGGTACTTTTTCTCAGGTCAATAAAGAGTCACAGGGCAAGACCATTGACCACCCCATGGATATCACTAGAGGTCATCCCTTCAACTTTTGAACCAAAAAGTTTAGGACCTGAACTGATGTTAACCTAGAAACCCTATCTATTTTACCTGACCCCGGAATTCCTCTCTTTCAATGCAAGCTATTTTTAACTGGCCCCATTTTAGTCCTGACTCAGGCAGAGTTTGCTTGTAGAAAAGGTGATACTGAATATCTTTATTCCGTTCAAGTCCTGCGGCTCTAATCTTGCATGCGGCCTGAACAGATGAATAAGATACATTTTCACACCTTCCAATATTTCATTATGGAAACCAGTACATGTATAGCCAAACATCAGAGTGTTGTCAAGACAAAAAAAATATTAAGAAGGAAAAATGCACACACTAGGTTGCACCAGTTTGCTTTTGCCTGAGCCTACTGGCAAGGGCAAAATTTTGCCTTCTTTTCTTTTCTCTCTCTGCTGAGTTGATTGAGTACAAACTACTAATGCATTTTGAACTCAGTGTGCAGCAACTACATTAAGCTGAAAATGAAGCTGGGAAAATAAAACCGAAGCCCCTGGTGACACAGCAGGTTAATCTTCTCATCTGCTGAACTTGCTGACTGAAAGGTTGGCAGTTTGAATCTGGGGAGCAGGTTGAGCTCCTGCTGTTAGCCCCAGTTTCTGCCCACCTAGAAATTTGAAAACATGCAAATGTGAGTAGATCAATAGGTACCGCTCCGGCAGAAAGGTAACAGTGCTCCATGCAATCATGCCAGCCACATGACCTTGGAGGTGTCTACTGACAATGCCAATTCTTTGGCTTAGAAATAGAGAGGAGTATCACCCCCCACAAAGTTGGACATGGCTAGACTTAATGTCAAGGGGAAACCTTTACCTTTACCTTCAAATTGGGAAATGGGAAGAATATAAACTGGGACTTTTAAAAGCAGATGAAATAGTGGGATGGTAGAGGATTAATTGGAACTATCTTTGCCAACTTGGATTTGATGGAGGTTATGCCTTTCTACATGAAGCCTATACAGTACCTATATGGAAAATTACAAGTATTTAATTGAAGCCACTTGATTGCTGCCGTTTAGAGCTTGGCCAACATCTACCGATATCCATTTATGCGAGAGCATTGAATCCATTTGTGTGAGCAGCATGTCAATTGTTCTGATATATTCATTGTTAAATATCATTTGCAAACTTTTCTTTGGGGAAAAGTCCTTGGTAGGCACATCACTTGAGGTGTCAGTATTACTTCTGAATATACAATGTGCACTGCTACATCTGCAGTTAATTTATTTGACGTGGTTGATAAATGTAACCAATTCAGCTATTTTGCATGACATGAATTTCAAATTGTTCAAATGTTATTAATAATGTCCCCTCAATAGTTGGGAATCCTTTTTCCCCATTTGTAGAATTAAGGGCATCACTACTGAAAATAATGGCATTGAATAATGCCCTGTACGATCAACAGATCAGACAATGACATTCACTGAATGACCTCGGGACAATTATTCTCTGTCTTGGGGTGCATCTGCACAGTAGAATTAATGCAGTTTAGCACCACTTTAACTACCATGGCTCAATTCCATGGAATTCTGGGATTTTTAGTTAGCCTTCTCTTTGGCAAAGCAGGCCAAAAACCTACCGGCTGTTAGGTATTGTGGGAGTTGAAGTCCAAAATACCTGGAAAGCCAAAGTTTGCCCATGGCTGGTGTAGATGCACCCTTAATTGGACCTACCTCAAACAGTTGCTGTGAATAGGAGAAAGTCTATGTTCACTGCTGAACTAATTAAAAGGTGACAATTAATAAACACATTGGTAGCTTTCTCAGCTTTCATACATGGAACAAGAGGGGGATTCCATCTTGCTCTCAGGCAGAAGAAAGTATCAGGCAGGCCTCTTTCACGGTGCCGTATTACTCATTATAGTTTGGGAAGATTTCATCTTCAGGTCTAGAGCAGAACTGAGAGTGTTGCTGTTATACAAAACAACTTGCCACTAATGTCATTTTATTATTAATCAATAAGTTGTTTTTAGTAACATTTAATGTACTATTTTGGGAGGGAGAATATGACTAAAAGTGAAAACAAGGGCAAAATTTTTTTTAAAGCTTATCTTTGCGCGGCCAAGTAAAGATTGGATCATTAGATTAACACCTTTTCATTAAACTGCTTTTTATAGCATAGAATGTTGGCAGAATCACTTAATTCCAAGGTAACGTCTTACATCCTGGATTGTTGTACGTTTTTTAGGCTGTATGGTCATGTTCCAGAAGCATTCTCTGCTGACGTTTCACCTGCATCTATGGCCTCACAACTTCTGAGGATGCCTGCCATAGATGCAGGCGAAACATCAGGAGAGTATGCTTCTGGAACATGACCATACAGCCCAAAAAAGTACAACAGCCCAGTGATTCCAGCCATGAAAGCCTTCGACATGAAAGCCTTCGACAATACATCTTGCATCTTAGCCAGAATCTCATTGGCGACTTTGGAAGTAGACTTACATCTGCAGGAATTACAACTGGTCGGTTTTGTTATATCTACAAATACTGTAAATGAAGTGACTGATGCACAATGAAGTGACTGATGCACAATAGAACTAGTGCACAATGGGACTAATCCACACTGGGACGGAGACACATCAGTCTCATTGGTTATTGGTTATGTCATGCATTGAGCCATGGCAGTTAAAGTGGGGGTCAAACACCTTTAATTCTACAGTGCAGATGCACCCAAGATTTCTTCGTGCCTCTGCTATATAGCTAAGTATATGTAAAATTTTGTAATGTAGGCAATGATAGACAATTCTGGGGATGGTAGCTACTCTTGACATACTACTTCCAAGATCTGAGTTAGGCAGGAGGTGGAGAACCAACAAAGCAGATTCATTAGTGTGAATTTGAGATAGATGGATAGATAGATAGAGATAGAGGATTTGTGTGTGAGGGAGAGAACGAAAGAGTGTGTGTGCGTGTGTGTGTGTTTGTGCATGGGAATATGTGTTTGTGACAGTGGTCAGAGTTTCTATCTTGTTGAATCTGAGGGCTAACCATTGGTTCCAAAGGACCAATCAAGACCTCCCATTTGCCCATGTAAAAGGGGTAGTTGGGCCCAATTTTGAACATATCTTCTTTAAGAAAAAGATGGCAACCTTTGTGCACAAAACCCTCTTTTCTAGCATATCAAAAAGACAGAAATAATAGTAATAATGACATTTATATTTTGGTTGTTGTAGGTTTTTCGGGCTATATGGCCATGTTTTAGAAGCATTCCCTCCTGACATTTCACTTGCATCTATGGCAAGCATCCTCAGAGGTTGTGAGATCACAACCTCTGGGAATGCTTGCCATAGATGCAGGCAAAATGTCAGGAGGGAATGCTTTTAGAACATGGCCATATAGCCCGAAAAACCGACAACAACCCAATGATTCCAGCCATAAAAGCCTTCGACAATACATTTATATTTGTTATCCAACAGAGATTATCATCCTTGATGGTCAAGATCAAGATGGCGGCGGCTGTAGAGGTCCCTTTGGGTGAGCTCCAGCACAGTCTGCCAATTTCCTTGGAAAATGCCCTGGGTACGACCCGCCGATCCCTTGGATCCCCTCGGGGGGAGACCACGGTTGATCGCTCGTCCCAGGAGATGACTTTTGGGGACCCGCAGACCCCCCAATAGCCTGATATGGCTAGGGAAAGCATCTGCACGCCGCTGGAGCTCTCTGAGGCTGCACGGCTCAACGGCCTGGTCGCCCTCCCCAGGGCCTGCGTAAACCAACGACCCCGATGGGAAACGGGAGCAACAAATCCGATGGCATGTTTGGCCAATAACACCGGCCTCCGCACAGTTTCTAAGGTCCTTCAGGAAGAGAGGCCAGTTGGGACCCCCCCCCCCGAGGGAGAGGAGGCCCACGATGCACCGAAACTCCCTTGAAACTTTTGAGACCCCGAGAAGCAGCTCGCCGGTGCCCCTTGAACCCCGAGTGCCCCTGGAATCACCTCCTGACCAACCGGATCCCTGTCAACCTGATCCCTGCTTGATTGCGGAGCTCATTGTAGAATACAATGAGCTCGTGTCCCATGTGGAGAAGTTCCAGGAGAGGTTTGGCGGCCTACTGGAGAAGACGGGCATGCCATGCCCGCAACTTCCCCGGATCCCATTCCTGGGTGATGCGCCTGGCAGACCTCCCAAGCGGGCCAGTCCCCACCATGAACCCCAACTGGACCCCCGTGATGACCCAGACTTCGCCTGGGACCACTCGTGGGACTTTCCCACTAGCCCTGAGGATGGACCAAATTCTGCCAAGGAGGCGGTGGCGACGCTGAGCCTGACCCCCGGGGGCAAGGACGATCCGCGAACGCCGAGTCCGAGCCCCGACGACCAGGGCGACCTGCCTACCTGCCTGCCCCACATTGAGGAGGCACCCGGTGACCCCGGAGATCACCAGTCGCGTCTGGAGGACTCACTGGCGCTGACAGAGCCGCTGACCGACGAACTGGACATTACGGCCATCCTGGCGTTCCCTCGGAACTCCCGGGCCCGCCGGTGCCGTGCCGCGAGAAGCTGGGGGAGCCAGCTGGAGATGGAGTGACCCAACATGGCGACCAGCCTTGAGGACGCTCAACTCCGCCATGTGTCCGGCCTCGAGGAGGGAGCAGGACCCGGAGATGGTCGCCTCCCGGAAGTCCCGCCTCTGGAGGACTCCACTCCCCCCGAGATCCCCGGAAGTAGTCTCCGTATGGAAGTCCCACCCCTGGAGGACTCCAATGCCAAAACAGACCCTGTCCGGAAGCAGCAAGCCCCCCGTAGGAGGCGGCGGTGCCGCCGAACACGGAAGTATCGAGCCGAGCGGGAAGCAGGAGGAGCCCCCTGCCGAGAGGACCGAGCCCCCGGGCCCAGGCCCCCCCATCGACCCATTGGACCGACTGGAGGAGTCGAAGAGACGCCCAGCACCAAGGTTGGCTAGGCCCGGGAGGATCTCTCGGACCTTTCGACCAAGGACCTTCTGGAGCTCCAGCTACCGGCAGCTGGAGCCCAGAGCGGCAACCTCAGCAACAAGGACTGCTGCCTTGGACAGCTTGCAGACGATTTCGACCACCCAGGGCAGACAACCCACTGGCAGTCTGCCCTCTCTGCCTTCCGCTCGCACCCTAGTGCCAGCTATCTTGCTGGGCCCTCCCCGCCTGCCTTCTTTTGACGGCGGGGTGGTGTCTCAGTAGGTATCGCTGCTGACTTCTTCCCTCCCTCCCCCTCCCTCTCCCCCACCCTCGAGTTCTCTACCCATGTCTATTGTACTTTGTGTTGTTGGTGTTGCCACTGGGCACCCAAACTTTGTAAACCGCTTAGAGCCTATGGGATGAAGCGGTATACAAGTGTGATGAAATAAATAAATAAATAAATGTTTCCTCTCTTAAAAAACAGCAGGTACCAAATTGTTTTAATAAACATGATTGAAGTAATAACAGGTTTGGATGCTAATAATCCCTTTCGTATTGGCTAAATCAGTAGGGTTGTGCAATTTGGCTGGACCACAATCAATTTTCCATATCAGCAGCCACTAATATGGCCAGGAAAGGAAAAAGGCAGTGAAGTCCATGCTGTTGCAGGCACCCAAAGCAGCCAAACTAGCCGGACAAGCCGAAGAACATTTTTGAAAATGAATCAGTGCACAACCCTAATAGGAACCAACAGAAAGGATCTTATCAGGCACAGTCTTCTCTGTTTCTTCTCCCTGGTGCTGAAATGGAGTCCCATGGAGCCCATCATATGACCCATGGCAACTTCCAGTGGGACTCCGTGGGACTCCATTGTTGCAGAGTGGAGAAACGGAGCCTAGAATGTCTTTGTAGGAGTTGGGTGTTACTCCATATCTAATTGGAGAACAGAAGAAGAAGCGAGGAAAGGACAGATATCACTTTTTCTATCTTTTTATATCAATCCAAGGGGATTCAAACTATCTATTTATAGCAATTTGATACCACCTTTTCCTTAAAGATCTAAGGCTACTTGGGGTGCAACAGGAAGGAGTTAAAGTGATATTTAACTGCATCAACATGCCCATTATGGACACACCTTTGCTTTGAGAATCCCCTCATCTTGAAGAAAAGCATGGTAAGCAGTTAGAAAATACAGTGTTCCCTCACTTATCGCGGGTGTTAAATGCCAGAACCATACGCAAAAGTGAACATCCGCAAAGTAGGGATGCTATATACAGTATATGTATATTGCATTCTGAGGGTGAGGCAGAAGCGAGGAGAGATTTAAAGGAACTGCACACCTTTTTCATTTTTGCTAGTTATCTCTGTTTTGCTTTGCAATCTCTCTTGATTGGCAGCCTGTCTCCCAAAACCCCCTTCCATACTCCACTGTTGCCAGGAGGTGGGATTAGAACGCCGCTCTAGGCAATGGCAATCATTCATAAACTGGGAGGCAAAAACCCGCGAAACAGCAAGTCCATGGAAACCGAACCATGAAGTAGCGAGGGAACACTATATATGGTATTTCCCACAATGAGAAAAGTGTTGTCTATTGAATTCTGCGGGTGCAAACCGAATTTTGTTCCAGTTAATTTCTGGGTAATTTATCACGCAAAACTAGCTACCTTTCTTCTCATATCTGGAATAGAAGGAAAGGGAGGAAATTCCGAATTGGGAAAAAGTGAACTTGACATATTTCCCTACTTCCCATTATACATAACGCTTGTTGCATGCATCCAGTTTTCCAAGCAGTTGCTCATGCCTGCCAAATGCAGTGAGTTATCACTTGGTCAATGGTCATTGGTATTCACAAAGAGATTGCCCCTTTCCCTGTTTACATAGTCCAGACTCCATTTTAAAATATCAAATCACCTGCTCAAGGTCTTTTCATGGACATCTTATCAAGCTCTTAACAATGAAGAACACTTTCATAGTTTTGCCTTTGTCACTTTAATAAGCGTTGTTTCAACCGATCGAGGCCAATGGCATATTTTGTGCTTTTAGTTGGACGGCCGTCTTGTGTTCACATCACCCATTTTCTGCACAAGTCAGGCATATTAATCATGCAGGTATTGGGTACTCTTTAAAAAATAGAGGTACTTAATATTGAGAGAAAGTGCTTCTGTGACAGATAATGAGGACTGCAGGCAAGGTGGCTTGGTGACAAAGTGATTAATATGGGGTTTCAATAAAATATTCATGAAAGGAAATGGGAGTTGTGGCCAAGTGCTTTCTCTCTCTCTGTGTGTGTAAGTGCACATATATATGTGCTCTTGTATTAGGGGAAGCTCTCATTAAAGTTCTCATTCAGACAAATATTGGGTATTGAATCAGGTATTGGGGTTTTTTTTGGAGGAATATCCAAATTATGCACAGTTGGCCAAATAGTTCAGTGCTATTGACCATTTCCACTACCTTGGCAGCCACCTCTCCACAAAAGTCAACATTGACACTGAAATACAACACCACCTGAGTTCTGTGAGTGCAGCATTTTTCTGAATGAAGCAGAGACTGTTGGAGGATTGGGACATCCATAGGAAGACCAAGGTGCTTGTTTATAAAACTATTGTCCTCCCAACTCTGTTATATTCCATCAGCATTGCTGTCAAAAAAAATCCTGCAAAACTCTTGGGAAGACAGGTGGACAAATGTCAGCATGCTGGAAGAAGCAAAGACAACCAGAATTGAAGCAATGCTCCTACGCCATCTACTCTGCTGAACTGGCCACGTTGTCCAAATGCCTGATCACCATCTCCCAAAGCAGTTACTCTACTCCCAACTCAAGAACAGGAAATGTAACAGGTGGACAGGAAAGTAAACTTTAAAAACTGGCATAGACACCAAGAACTGGGAAGCCTTGGCCCTTGAGCGCTCTAACTGGAGGTCAGCTGTGACCAGTGCTGCAGAATTCAAAGAGGCACGAATGGAGGGTGAAAGGGAGAAACGTGTCAAGAGGAAGCTGTGTCAAGCCAACCCTGACCGAGACTGCCTTTCACCTGGAAACTGCTGTCTTCACTGCGGGAGAACAAGAATAGGGCTCCACAGAGACTTACGAACCCACCGCCAAGACACTAGACTTGGAGGACCATCATATTCCAACAATGAGGTATCATCTAAGTAAGCTATGGAGTCCTGGGATTTGTAGTTTAGTGAGGCACCAGCAAGCAAGGTTAAAGACCTTGTTCAACTACGGCTCCCAGGATTCCATAGCATTGAGTCATGGCAGTTAAAATGGTGACAAAGAGCATTAACTCAACAGTGCAGATACATCCCAAATTTGGACTCCATTTCAATGGTTATTGCAAGGTTAAAGGATTCAAGATGACCACCCTGAGAACAGTGGGAAAAAGGAAGCATATAAATTAGGCATGTGTGTAAAATTCCTTCTTATTGTTTCTACCATTTCTTTTGTGTCTTCCATTTATTCACAAACATGACATGGGAAGCCCCTCCCCACACAAAAATCTGCTTGAAACGAAAGCCTGTTTTCTTGTGCATCCAAACTTGCCCCCTTGCCTTGAAAAGAGTGCATGTGATGCAGGCAGGTTGGCCTGGAGCTCGGCTGCAGGCACACTCTTGGAGAGTGTGGTGGGGCATGTGTGGCGAGGCATGCATGCAGGCCTGCAGCTGAGCAGCTCTTACTCTAGAGTAAGAGGCACTTGGCTGCAGGCACTGGCAGGTGTGTGCACTTTCCAGGCCTGTGTGCATGCTCCGCCACACCTGCACTCTCTTTCCAAGGTACATGCATCTGCTAGTGTCTACAGCCAAGTGCCTCTTACTCTAGAGTAGAAACAGTAGGTGCCAGGTAAGAAGAACGCATATCGGGAAGGGGAGCTAGTGGGTGTGATGAATTGCCATGTGTGTGTTTCCAATGTTATAACATGCAACATATTCTTAGGCAGCCTAGTTCTCATTGAGAACCTGAAATAGCAAGCAAAAGTACTATCAATAGATATTTCTCTGTTCTCGACTCCCTGTTTCAAAAAGCGAATACTCAATTCTGTTTAGTAACAAGCCCATCTAAAATGCCGGTCTCATCACTGCCGCATTCTAATTAAGTCCAAGGCTTATTAGGCTAAGTTTTGTCAGCTTGCAGATAAGGCTAAAGCGATTCCTAGGTCTCCATGAAAAAAGAAGATGATATTTTTCTAACCTACCAGCTGCCTAAGTGGCTGCTAACTTCATCATCAAATCGAGTTTCACAGCGTTATCCTTATTAAATTCGTGCTGGCAACAATTTGCCATCCAGAGGCTTTTCTTTCATCCATAGCTTGCAAATAAAAAGAGATTCAGAAAGGAAGGCTTTAAAAGGAGAATATAGATGATCTGGTGCTCGGCAAAGCAGCTACGAATGAAAGTGTTTAAATTACTGATAAATCTCCTTTCCTGCTCACAGAAAGGCTATCTCTTCCCGGCCGCCACAAGCAACCCTTCCAAACCTTTCCATTTTCTTCAGAGGCAAAAGAAAAAGAGATTTCTCTCCTTTGAGGAAAATGGAAATGACACATTGGAGAAAGATATGTATGTGTGCTTAATATGTGCACACTTGCAGATATATTTATTTATTCATTTATTTATTTAATAAAAACACTACTAGGCCATGTTTTATGAGAGGATCTCATGGCAGTGAAAAATATAAACAATTTAAAAACATTTCCTGATGAAAAGCACAAACACTTTGAATAAAAAAACATAGTAAAAAAACAATTCCAGTTAAAGCCAGTTTTAAAACAATCCTTGAATATTAGAGTTGTGCACGGAATCGTTTCCCTTCATTTCATCCGTTCTTTTGTTACTTTTGTTACCTTCAGGATCACGTAGCGGGAAGGTCCCTCTCAAGTAAGAAAGTGTGTGTTTGTGTGTGTGGTGTGCAGGCCCAGAAAGCATGTGCACCTGCCTGCAGTTGAGAGCCTCCTCTAGACTAAGAATGGGAACTTGCCTCCTTGCCTTGGGAAGTGTGTGGGTGCGTGGCGTGCATGCCCAGAAAGCATGTGTGCCTGCCTGCAGCCAAGCGCCTCCGTTAGAGTAAGAATGAGAACTTGCCTGTTGCCTGCTTGCCTTGGAAAGAGAGTGAGTGTGTGGTGTGCAGGCCCACCACATGCTCACTGCAGACAGGTGACCACCTTCTTGCAGTTGAGAGCCTCCTCTAGAGTAAGAATGAGAACTTGCCTTCTTGCCTTGGAAAGAGAGTGTGTGCATGTGCGGGGTCCAGGCCCAGAAAGTACACATGCCTGTCTGCCATTGAGTGCCTTTCCTCTAGAGTAGAAACAGGTAAGAAGCCTCAAAGCATGCTACTGTCTGCAGCTGAGCTTCAATGCTACTTTACTCTAGAGCCCCCCCCCCCCCCAATGGGCCAATAGAAAACAAATGCAGAACCCTAAGGTGAAAACAAATATCTGCACTCACAAGTTAGGGAGGTTCCCAAAAATGGATCAGGCCCCCCTACCAAAAACTGGGACATGAAATGGGTCAACGTTTAACCTGAAAAAACACAACCCTATTAAATACTTTTAAAACTGCACCATTGCATTTAAAAATCATATCCATGTAAATTTGAAGTGAATTTGTCCCTGAAGGTTTTCATAAAAACCTATATTTTAGTTTGGCATTCGGAAGAAATCAATGTTGGTGTTGGTCAGAACAAGAAGGCAGGGTATCCCAATATTGGGAAGGGGGGAGGGCAGCTGAGAACAATACATTGCACCAATGGGAGCAATATATGATGGGAGAATATGGCCCAGCCTCATCTCCTCCCATGTTATATTGCTCTCATTGGTGGGACACAGAGGAGGACTTTTCCTTCAGATGTTCGTCCTTGGGCAGGTACATGTATATAAAGGTTCTCCTTCAAGTATTTTGGCTTTAAAAGTCATCACCTGTACCTAGCTCTAGGTTTTGAGTCATCATCAAGGATGGTCCCATGTAGAATGCATGTGGAAGTTACCAATATGTGGACTCTCTCTGTCTTTCTCTGGCTGAATATGCACTGGAGAATTAATGCTGTTGGGCACCCCTTTAATTGCCCTGCTTCAATGCTAAGGAGTCCTTGGGGGTTGTAGTTTTACAAAGTCTTTGGCCTTCTAAAGAAGATCAGGACCCTTTCCACAATGCCATATCATCTAGATCAGGGCTGTCCAACTTCTACCGGCCCAGGGGCCTGAATTCCGGTCACTGATGACCTGGGGGGCTGAAGGGTCTGCCCCCGCCCCTGGCTCCGCCCCCACCCCACCCCTGGCTCCGCCCCCTCCCCTCCACTCCCCCGGCTCCAATTTACTTACAATTCATAAGGGGCATCCATACAATCAAATATAATCTTTTACTAAGGGGAAATGCAGGGAGGGAATTCATAAGGGGCATCCATACACAATTACATAATAATAACATAAAGGTTAGCCTACCTTCCCAAACGCGCAGGATCCAGGAGTAGCCGGACCACGAGCAGAGGCGACGGCCGCTGAGGCAGCAGCCGAGAAGGTCCAAATAGTGTCTGCAACAGGGATTATAGCCGAGATTTCGGCAACAGGAAGCCGGAAGCCACATGGGATTTCACTCTCAATGCAGGCGTGATCTCGCGTTGAGAGCGAAATCCATGTGGCTTCCGTAGTCTCGCGATACTTGCTCGGAACCCGGAAGTGGGTAATTTTAAAAATATTATTATTTAATTTACTTTTAATTTTTATTTTTATTAAAAGCTTAGGGGGCCGCAGGGAAGAGGCTGGGGGGCGTATACGGCCCCCGGGCCACCAGTTGGGCAGCCCTGATCTAGATTATCAACGCAGATAATCCACATTATCTGCTTTGAACTGGATTATATGAGTCCACACAGCCATATAATCCAGTTTAAAGCACATAATCTGGATTTTATAAAGCAGCGTAGAAGTGTCCCTAGAGATGCTAGAGAGATGCCCTCTCTGGGTGTTTCTTAGGTCTTCCAGCACAATTCTATTATATGGTTTTGTTAGTTTAGTAGCGTTAGTTTAGTATGATTGCAGTTTGGTGTAACTGTATAAAGTCCTGGAATGTATCCCCTGCAGATATGGGAGTCTTATTACATATGCATATGTTTTATTAGATATAGAGGGGGGGGGGGAGAGAGAGAGAAAAGAAAGACATCCTCCCCTTCCCCTTTTCTCCCACTCACCATTCTTTAATTTCAGAGAGACAGTTCATCCATCTTTTGGGTTGTGTCATATAACTGTATGATTGTGTCTGCAGTTCCAGTCTTCATTAATCACTGCTAGGTGACCTGGAGTAATCCTGATTAACGATAACTTCATTTCTTTCATTTGGGGCTGTCAGTACTGTGCAAACAGTTTACTTTTCCCTTCGCTCACAGTCATCTTTAAGTTCTGCCGTACAGTCCCTGCGGCATCTTGGCTTAGAAACATGGCAAAATGTTGCCCCAATCCTTCTCAAATTCGGTGGTGCAGTGGACTTTCCATTTCAATCCACTGTTATCCCTGTCTCAATGATGCCTGCCTTTATTTAGTGGGTTTTGTTCAAGTATGCAGCTAGAGCAGGTACTCATTTTTACACTACAGGTGTATAGCACTTGGGCACCACTTTCACTGGCATGACTGTGTCCTGTGGAATGGAGCCCCGAGTGGTGCAGTGGGTTAAACCTTTGTGCTGGCAGGACTGCTGACCAATAGGTCAGCGGTTCGAATCCAGGGAGAGTAGGTGGAGCTCCCATCTGTCAGCTCCAGCTCCTCCTGCAGGGACATGAGAGAAGCCTCCCTCAGGATGGTAAAACATCAAACATCCGGACTTCCCCTGGGCAATGTCCTTGCAGACGGCCAATTCTCTCACACCAGAAGCAACTTGCAGTTTCTCAAGTTGCTCCGGACACAAACACACAAAAAATCTTGTGGAATAATGGCATTTATAGTTTAGTGAGACACCTAGAGCTTTCTACCATAATTTTAAAGCATTTTCTGAATCTACACTGCTCTATATCCCAGGATCTGATCCCATATTATCTGATTTGCACTGGATTATATGAGTCTACACTGCCAGATAATCTGGGATAAACAGATAATCTGGGATCAGATCCGGGGAGATAGATCCAGCCTTCGTTTTTCTGCAGTGAGCTGATGGAAAATCATCTCACCCAAGATTGTGGATTACAATTCCCATCATTCCCATCCAGTGTGGCCCATTGACTGACATACAGTACAGGCTGAATATCCTTTACCAGGAAATCTGAACTGCTCCAAAATAGATCCACTGAGATCTTACACCTTTCGTTCAATGCACAAACAAATTCAAAATATTGTATATGAAATTACCCTCAGGATATGTATATGTGACTTCGGTGAGTCTCATTATGTATATGCAAATATTCCAAAATCCAAAATTATATATATATATATAATAAATAAAAATCCAAAATACTTCAAAACATCTCCTGACCTAAACATTCCCCACTTCTGTCTAATGACTTGGAGCTGTTCTGGATTCTAGGGGCCCTTACACACTGCCCTGTGTCCCAGAATATCAAGGCAGAAAATCCCACAATATATGCTCTTAACTGGGTTGAGTCCACACTCAGATAATGTGGGATTTTCTGCCTTGATATTTTGGGATTCAGGGCTGTTTTGAAGGGCCCTAGGCGATAAAGTCATTTTCTACACCATGTCTTACAAAACAGCACTAGAACCTGCTGTTTGTTTTTATCAATCTATTACGGGACTATAAAAGTATCATACACACCCGCTCCTGATTATTATTTTGGCTATAAGACCTCACTAAAACACCAGATCCACACAAAGGGCTTTTTCTCCCTGATTCTTATTTTCAGTTGTCAGGAAATCATTACATGAAATACAGCAGAATACGCTTCAATCAATATCTGCTGGAGAAGCACACCTATTAAAAGGCAAAGGTAACTTGCCAGTATAATTCAGTGTGTGGAAAGAATAAAACTGTTCAAAAGAATACATTTCTAAGCTTCAAATCAATAATAAATACAAGCAATGCAATAATCTCCCACCTTTCCCAGACTAATAATTCTCAAAATTGGGAAGGGGGCATGGATTTTCCAGATACAAAAGGCCAAAGCTTTGGGGAATGGGGACAGGGTGGTTTCAAACTGTTGTCCACTATTTGGATAAACATGAGTTTGTGAGACTTAGTGAAACTTTTAAAAATACAATGCAGCATGTGATCATTTTGTTTGCTTCTTAAGCAGCATATTAATTAAAGTTATACCCCAAATTTTCTGTTAAAGGATGGCACCCGCCATGACTAATGGTGATAAGATGAAATGACATTAACACTAAGTCTACATGAGCAAGAAAACCTATACTCACTTAGAATCCACTGCTGCTTGTCCCTATAACATTTACCGATGTCAAGAGAGTATTACAATTATTTAGGTTAACCCAACTTTGCCATGTTTGGGCTAAGTTGGAGGATACTTAGGAGTTTCATTGAGAACTTTGGGATATCTCATACGGCTGTGGCTAGCACCGCGGGTAAAACCACCAGCTACTGAAAATCTTGTCAACCAGAAGGTCAGCAGTTTGAGCTGTGGGTTGGGGTGAGCTCCCGCCATCAGCCATAGCTTGCTGCTTATCTAGCTGTTCAAAAACAACAATGTGAGTAGATAAATAGGTACTGCTTAGGCAGGAAGGTAAAAGATGCCCCGAAGACATGCCAACAAAATTTGATCAGGAAGGCGTCCATGAAGTACAGACTCCTTGGCATGAAAAATGGAACAACAGCACCTCTCCCTGGTCGAGTTAAGCACAGCCTCCAGATGCTGGAGATGAAAAGTGGGAAGCCTTGCCTCTATGTACTGTCTGTCTTTGTTGCTAATTGAGTAATGGCATCGAATGTTTGCCATATGTGCACTCTGTAATCCACTCTGAGTTCCCTCAGTCAGTGGAATATAAATAAAGTATATTATTATTATTAATTATTATTATTATCTAGGGCAGGATAGACAGTGGAATGGGATGTAATTTGAAAACAACATCCCATCAGCACCCTTTCTCAGTGTCCATCAGACCAGACATGACCCTCAAAGCCTCCCTTCACATTATGGAAGTACTCCAACCAAAGTGTTTCTGAGTCATTTGATATCTCATTTACGGATCTAGTTTCGCAACTACAATACTGATCTCCAGTCATCATGTATAACACATAGATAAGGGACCTCTTCAGATGGCTTAGGCTTTCAAAGTCCCAAGGAGGCTGTGTCCGACTGTAGGGGAGTAGTACTCATCTCCATTTCTAAGCCAAAGAGCTGGCGTTATCCATAGACACCTCCAAGGTCATGTGCCGGAATGACTGCATGGAGTGCCATTACCTTCCCACCAGTGTAGTACTTATTGATCAACTCACATTTGCATGTTTTCAAGCTGCTAAGTTGGCAGAAGATGGGCCTGACAGTGGAAGCACACCCTGCTTCCCCGATTCGAACTGCCAAACTTTCAGCCAGCCGTTTAACCTTCTGTGCCACCAGGAGGCCCCAACTTTGAGACTGAGTTCATTTATTGAGAATGCCCTATTCTTAGTCCTAAAGAGAGCTGTTGTGTGACTTCAAATCCTTTCCAATTTATGGCAACCCTCAAGAAACCCTAACATGGCCTTTTCTGTGGCTGGGATATATAACTTTCTCAAGGTCACCCAATGGCAAGAGGGAAATTACACATAATCTCCAAAATTGTAGTTCAGTACTCACACTACTACACCATGCTGGCTCTCCCCTAACTAGAGTACGTAGATCTGTTAAATCAATGATTCCCATAATTGGTTCAAAATGTTTTTTCTAGTTAAAGCTAACCAATAGGATTTCAGTCATTGTCTATTTGGCCCTTAGAATTCACCTTAGTGCCAGAGCATGCAGAAATTACATTTTAGTTGACTCCTCAATTGCTACATTTCCATAGAACATGCCCTATAAAAACATTAGAAAAGTTTCCTTTTTGGACTGCAGTTCCCAGAATTCTTAGCTGCTGGGAGAATTAAAAAATACCAAATTTCCCAAGCTCTTCTTAGAATGCAGCTTGCATCCGCCTGCTGTAACTCCATTTTGCGGGGGATAAGGAATGTGATGTTGTTCAGAGAAGCTTGACTGAGCCCACTAAGAACCCCTTGGGCTAAGTCAATCATCAGCTAAAGGAGAGAAAAGACTCCCTCTCTTATTAAAACAAGTCCCCTTCCCCAAATCCTGAGTGCTAGAATTTACTTTAAACATTTTAAAATCTCAGCTAGCTATTAAGCCTTTAATAGTATCTTAAAACATTTAATAGCTCTGCAGAATCTACAACATTTAGATATCCCAGCACTTAACCGTTAATGGAGGAATTGTGCAAATGAGTACGTTTTCGGCACACAGTCACCTCGGAAACATCTAGCTCTGAGTCATCCAGAGAGATAAATGCGGGAATGTGGTACGACAGGTCTGTGGGGTGGCAGAGAATGCAGATGAATGGGAGAGGAATTGAATCAATGAAGGGGAATTCTAATCCTGTTTATTCCTCCCAAAGGGAAGAGCTTCATTGGGGAAGGAACGTGAGCAATTTAGAGTAGCTTGAACACAGGTGGGCTGCAATGGTAAGCACTACGAAGGAAATCCGGCACATAGAAAGCATTTTCCCCCTTTATCCCTGTGTTAGATGTGGTTGCGATGAAAACTGTGCCCACATTTTCACTCACAAGAAAAATACATGTGTGTGCATCCATATATGAGGTATACAGGGAAGAGAAAATGAGGGAGAGATATTCCAGAGTGCAAAGGAATATCTTGTGCAATTCAATTTCAATTTTAATGCAATACTGTACTTTAATATTAACCACAGGTGGCTTACCATAGTTAATATAAACATAGTTGAAAAATACAAAATGATCTCCCTGTAGATGTAGTAGGCTTGTGCATTCGGGGTAAACCTTGACCTGTTTCATGTGCCGGCTTTTGGTGGGGGCCCTGCTCCATTTTTTGGAAGCCTCCCAAAATCGAGAGGGCAGATAGCTGTTTTTGCTCTGGGGTGCCAAAAGATCCGTTTTCTATTGGCCCATTATTGGGGAGTTCTCATCATTTTAGGCATTTAAGCTGTTTCTACTCTAGAGGAGATGCTCTCAGCAGCAGGCAGGCATGTGCTTTAAGGAGGCTTCTTACCTGTTTCTACTCTAGAGGAGAGACTCTTGGCTGCAGGCAGGCGTGTATGCTTTCTGGACCTGCACACCACACACACACTCTTTCCAAGGCAAGGAGGCAAGTTTCTTATTCTACAGGAGGTGCTTGGCTGCAGGCAGGCATGCACGCTTTCTCTCCCTGGCCTGCACCACACCTGTAGCCATGCACTCTTTCCAAGGTATTTTAAGGAGGATTTCCACTTCCAGGTAAGGAAGAGCGATGACTTCCGGGAAGAGTCATGGCCTCCTGGAATGAGGGTTTACTTTTTGTTTACTGGGGGATTAATAAAAAAGATGGAGAACATGAGAGAAGCCTTCCCGCAGGATTGCAAGACATCTGGGCTTTCCATGGGCAACGTCTTCATAGATGGCTGATTCACCCCAGAAGCAACCAGAAGCAACTTGCAAGTTTGCAAACTTTGTGTTTTGTTTGTTTGTTTGTTTGTTTAATAAAATACAACTGTTTGGTTCACTCCTGGCATGATAAATAAATAAATAAGCTTAAACTGTGATGCCGAAAAGCAGAGAAGGAGCTGAGATTGGCTCCTGCTTGCTTTCGCGTCAGGTAGGTTTTCGTACCAGGAGGAGCCTTACTATTATGAGTTCCTGAAGAGTTGAAGGTACCCAACGAAATGGAGCAAATGGAAGAAACAAGTTCCGCACACAGGTCTAATCTGTAGGGATACATTACCGAGCATATTATGGAAATGGGAAACTGTGGATAACAGTGAACCCTGTTCCTCTGGATGCTAGTATTGCTCATTGGCTTAGAAAATTCCTATAGATTGGCAGAATCATAATAACATAGAGATGGAAGAGACACTCAGGGCCATCCATTCCATCGCTATTCTGCAATGCATGAATATACAATGTAAACATTCTTGATAGATGGACTTCAAACTTTCATAGCAGCAGATATCTCATACTCCAAGGCAGCGCTACCAAACAGCTCTTACTGTCAGGGGTATGTAAGTAAGGCACCATATCCCTTGGAAGTTAGGATCAGCTCTGCTAGTACTTGCATAGGAGACCTCCAATGAATATCTGGTGCTGTAAGCTATATTTCAGAGGAAGGAATTGGCATTATCATCTCTTGAGTATTCCATGCATGAGAAAATCTTATGAAATTCATGAAATCACAGGCTACTTGAAGACAAATACACACATGCAAGGAGTTAAATAGTACTGAAGAAGAAGTAACTACATATGCAACAGTTATACAAACAGTTTACAAACACCATCTTTCAGCAGAAAGACAGTTTGAAGACCACCTGGATGCATCCCCGATCCAAGCAGTGGCACCTCATTGACTATGTTTTAGTGCGCCAGAGAAACATTCGTGATGTCCATCATACTCGAGTGATGCCCAGTGCAGAATGTCAAACAGACCATCGCCTTGTAAGATGTAAACTAAATCTACACCTTAAGCTCAAACCTAAGAGGGGTGGCATCTTAAAGAGGAGACTCCAAGTCAACAATCTTCAACAGGCTGTTGTGAGAGACAACTTCCAGGCAAATCTGCAAGCAAAACTTGAAGACCACCCTACAGATTCTTCTCCTACAGTGCTTTGGCAACACATCAAAAACAGTATCCTGCAGTCTGCTGAAGAATCCCTAGGATTCTCCCTCAAGAAAAATCAAGACTGGTTTGATGAAAACAACCAAGAGATCCAGGAGCTGTTGGCAAAGAAGAGAACCACTCACCAGGCATTCCTCGCCCAGCCACCTTGCCATGTAAGAAAAACAGCCTTTTATCTCGCATGTAGTAAACTCCAACAAAAACGCCAAGACATTCAGAACAAGTGGTGGATTGATTTAGCAGAAAAGACACAACGTTATGCAGATCTCGGTGATCACAGAGGTTTTTATGAAGCTCTCAAAGCAGTGTTTGGACCTACTTATCAGGTCCAAATCCCCTTATACAGTACAGATGATCAAACACTAATTACTGATAAAACCTCCATCCTGAACCGATGGGCTGAACATTTTCAGAGTCTCTTCGATGCCAACCGAGTAGTCCAAGGTTCAGCTATCCAACACATGATACAACAACCAATGAAAAATGAACTGGACACTGCTCCCACTCTGGAAGAGACCATTGAGGCCATACAGCAGTTGAAAAATGGCAAAGCAGTCGGGATCGATGGAATCCCACCTGAAGCTTGGAAACAGGGAGGTCGTGTACTTCATGCTAAATTCCACGAGCTCCTTGTGAGTTGCTGGGAAAAAGGTGAACTGCCATCAGATCTCCGAGATGCAGTTATCATCACCCTGTATAAGAAAAAGGGAACAAAATCCGATTCCTCAAACTATCGAGGTATAACACTGCTCTCCATTGCTGGAAAAATCCTTGCAAGGATCAGGGCCGGATTAAGGGCTTCTGCCGCCCTAGGCAACACTCTAAATCCCGCCCCCTGGCTGCGGTCGCTTGAGGGGGCGTGGCCTCTTGCGGGGGGCGGAGCCGGCGTAAGGGAAAGGGGACTGGGAGAGGCCCCGCCGCCGTCGCACCGCGACGCCGCCCCTGGGGCGACGGACATGCCTTCCTCCGGCCCGCCGCTTCCCATGCAAGCGAGGAGCCGGTGGGGGAGGGCACGTCCTGGGCCGCGCAAGCGGGCGGGGGACCCTGGGGCGGGCGGCGCGCCTCCCCCACGCACCGGGCTGAGTCCGCCCCTCCTCCCTTCACTGAAGGGAGGAGGGGCGGAGCCGCTGCCGGTGTGAGGGCGTCGCCCGGGGAAATGAGAAGGAGCAAGAGGCAGCACTAAGAGGCGCCGCGTCAGAGGCCTGGCCCTGACGTGGCGCCCTCAGCGCCGCCTCTTGCTCCTCCTGGGTTCTCCCCTCCCAAGTGAACGAAGGAAGGGAGGGAGGGGGGAACCGAGGAGGAGCAAGAGGCGGTGCTAAGGAGACTCAGGCAGTTTTTGCCGCCTCGCTCGCCCGTGCCCCAAACACGAGCGGGGCGGGGGCGGTGAAAACCGCCTGAATCTCTTTTGGGGCGGCGGGAGACTCATTTCCGGGCCTCTTCAGGCCCGGAAATGCCGCCCCCAAAACCTGCCGCCCGAGGCAAGTGCCTCGGCTGGCCTTATGGGTAATCCGGCCCTGGCAAGGATACTCCTGAACCGATTAGTTCCTGCTATTGCAGAAGAACTTCTCCCTGAAAGCCAATGCGGCTTCAGAGCTAATAGGAGCACCAAGATATGGTTTTTGCCCTTAGACAACTGCAAGAGAAATGTAGTGAGCAGAACAAAGGACTCTATGTAACATTTGTCGACCTCACCAAAGCCTTCAACCCTGTGAGCAGAAAAGGTCTGTGGCAGATCCTGGAACGTCTAGGATGTCCCCCCAAATTCCTCAAAATGATTATCCTGTTACATGAGGGCCAGCACGGTCAAGTCAGATATGGCAATGCTCTCTCGGAGCCTTTTCTAATAACTAATGAAGTGAAACAAAGTTGTGTTCTTGCACCAACCCTATTTACAATCTTCCTCAGCATGATGCTCCAAAGGGCTACGGCAGACCTACAAGAAGAAGATGGCATATATATACACTATCGTACTGATGGCAGCTTGTTCAACTTAAGCCGCCTGAGGGCTCGCACTAAGACTCTAAACTATGTAGTCCGTGAGCTGCTTTTTGCTGACGATGCTGCCCTTGTCGCCCATTCAGAAGCAGCTCCGCAGCGCCTCACATCCTGCTTTGCAACAGCTGCAGAGCTGTTTGGGCTGGAAGTCAGCCTGAAGAAAACGGAAGTCCTCTACCAGCCCACACCACAGGAAGAATACCATCATCCTCACGCCAGCATAGGCAAATCTGTGCTTAAGTCCGTTCAGCAGTTCACCTACCTGGGAAGCATCATCTCTTCAGACGCCAAGATTGACAAAGAGATAGATCACAGATTATCAAAGGCATATAGTGCATTCAGAAGGCTTCACAAAAGAGTCTGGAGCAACAAGCACCTGAGGCAAAGCACCAAAATCAGTGTGTACAGAGATATCATACTGTCTATTCTCCTATATGGGTCTGAAACATGGGTCACCTATCGCCAACACCTACGACTCCTCGAACGCTTTCATCAGCGCTGTCTTTGCACAATCCTAAATATACACTGGACCGACTATGTGACTATGTTGCTGTCCTTGAGCAAGCAGGGATCACCAGCATTGAGGCCATGCTATTGAGAACACAGCTGCGCTGGGCAGGGCACATCTCTAGGATGGAGGACCACCGCCTCCCAAAGATACTACTCTATGGTGAACTCACCACGGGTCAGCGCAAGAGAGGCGCCCCCAAAAAGAGATATAAGGACTCCCTGAAACAACATCTCAGGCTCAGCCAGATTGATCACCAACAATGATCTACCCTGGCCTCACATAGGGAGGCATGGAGAAGCACCATCCACAATGCTGCGGCCTCTTTCGAGAAGACACGCCAAATGGGTCTCGAAGAGAAACGACAACGCAGAAAGAACCGCAACTTGGAAACAACATTACCCAAGGAGACTTTCTGCTGTGCTTTCTGCAACCGGACTTGCCTATCTCAGATTGGCCTTTTTAGTCATCAACGCGCTTGTAAAAAGCGTGGGATGAGTCCTTCCTGAATCTTCGTTCGCGAAGTAATGCCGAGAGTTACCCATGGAAGTGAGTTTACATTATGCCATGGCCAAAAAAGCACAAATTAAGGGAACGTATATGCGGCCTAAATACCAAGGTGGTATGTATTGGTGCACCAGAAATATATATACAGAAAAAGAAATTGAGACTAGAATCGAGATTTGGGGTGGGGGGTGGGGGTGTTTGATTGATGTTATCATTTGGGAGTTGTAGTTCCTGGGATTTATAGTTAACCTGCAATTAAAGAGCATTCTGTACTCCACCAATGATGGAATTGAACCAAATTTGGCACACAGACCTGCCGTGCCCAATGGAAAATACTGGAAGAGTATGGTGGGCATTGACCTTGATTTTTCGAGTTGTAGTTCACCTACATCTAGAGAACACTATGTTTCCCAAAATACCCTTTCCCCCCTATTAATCCATTCTTTCGTTAAAAGACAACAGAAGGTAACGAATAAGCAACAAGCTGTAACATAATGAGTTGTTTTTTCCAACCCGGCATAGTGCAAGGAAATGGGCGAAAGTGTTTCCAAGCACGTTAATGAGTAACAGAAACAGTTTACTTCAGAAAATGATTTTGCGAACTCTAACATCAACACGTGGCTGATAATCTAGATTTGTCTTTGAGGAATGTGAACCATGCTATGCCATATGCAGCTCTTTTCATGGCTGCCAGAGATTACCCTAAATTTCAGGGATTTGCTCTACACACAGTGCAACTATCCTTCTCTCAGCCTGTCCTGATGTGACTGATCAGCTCTCGCTTTCAGCCACAGCGGCAAACGAGAAATGTAAAATGTGTCAGGAAGGAAAATAGTAGCGTAATTATTTACATTCCCAAGCTGTTCTGAATTATAGAGTGTTTATCTGAAGTATCATGTTAATGGAACTACCAGAAAATCAATACAAGGATTGGTTCTGCGTGCCATTTAATCTGTTCCCTCTGGTCATACATCAGGGAACTTATTTCTCTCTCCAGAATTGCTCAGGCTGGCCACTCATCTGCAAAGCATACAGTACTGCAATCATTTCAGAGTTCACAGGCTTCCTGATGCACTTCAGAACAGGACTTAAAACACCACACGTTGAGTGAAAAATCCAATCTTTTTTATTGAAGGTTAATAAAATAGCCAGTAGATATAGATGCTTGTGAGAAAGTAAGAAAGTTCCAAAAGGTATTAAGTCAGTAAAATGCAGTAACACAATGTCCATAAAAGGTATGAAAACAAATCCAAAGTAGTATTAATCCAGACAGGAATCAACAGGATACAAAGACCAACCAGGCGATACTAGACAACACCAATAGGCTAAAATATCCACAGGAACAAGATTCCTTGAACATGATTTCCATGGCACATGAACTTGATTTCCAAATGATGCCTGATCTAACAGGTTTTCCCTTCAAGCAAACCTTATATTCCAAAACCCAGAGACTAGTTTCATTTCCCCCCCACTCTTGGCTCTTATCTGACAAAATCTTTCAGAGCAACGTAAACCTTGAGTTTACTGCCGATCCTGGCTAAACTCCAGCCGCCTATTTTTCAACTCCTTATCTGGCTGCTCATTAAAATTCCCATGTGTCAAATTGTTGCCCAAACCCAAATATTGAGAGCTCACAGAGAGAGGGAGTAAACCAACACCTTTCTGCCCAGCAGGAATATTCTCATGAGAAGCTGCTCTTTGCACTGGGGCCTCTCTGTCATTGTCTGCATGAAAATCATTGACCAAACCATCTTCATCTTGCACCTCAGCCTCAGCACCATCATTTCCCTCATCATTTTCCACATCAATCCCCACATCATTGCCCACATCAGAAGTATCATGATCCCGAAACACAAACACAGGCTGATTCCCAACACTTCCCATATTAGAGAGTACCAGATTTTCAACATTTTCTATCTTACCTTTGCTTTGGTAATCTGTTTTGGGAAATATGAGCTCTCAAGCAGAGTAATCCAACTGGAAAGACAGAAGCTGAACTATAACCATTCCCATGCCCACCCACCCATAGGGTATGGCAGTGAAAAGAAAGAGACCTAGTTTAATCTATAGACATATAAATATAGCATGAAAAGAAGAAAAGAAGGGAGAGAAGGAGTAGGAAAAGAAATGTAGCAGCACCTTTATTATTTTGTGAAGGTAAAACATAAGTTGATTTCATGTATAAGTCGAGGAGAGTTTTGGGGGCTGAAGTTGTGGAATAGAATCAAGGTATCATAAATTTGGAAGAGACCACATGGGCGATGCAGTTCAACCCCCTGCCCTACAGGAAAAGTACAACCAAAGCACCCCTGACAGATGGCCATCCAACCTCTGGTTAAAAGCCTCCAAAGATTGAGCTTCCATCAGACTCTGAGGCAGAGAGTTCTACTGTTGAACAGCTCTTCTTATGGTAAGGAATTTCTTCTTAATGTTCAAATCAGATCACCTTTCCTGTAATGTGAACCCATTGCTATGAATCCTAATTTCCAGGGCAGCAGAAAACAAGTCTACTCCCTCTTCCTTGTGACATCCTTTCAAATTTTTATAAAATGGTGATCATATCTCCTCTCAAACTACTCTTCTTCAGGCTAAACAACATCCACAACTCTCAAAGTTGCTCATAGGGAATGGTCTCCAGACCTTTGAGCATTTTAGTTGCCCTCCTCTGGACACATCCTAGCTTATCAATATTTCTCTTAAATTATGGTGCCCAGAATTGGACACAATGTTCCAGGTGGGGTCTGACAAAAGCAGAATAGAGGGGCATTATGACTTCCCAAGTGCCTCCGCTGAGCTGCTGAACTTGCTGACCGAACGGTTGGCGGTTAAAATCTGGAGAGCGGGGTGAGCTCCCGCTGTTAGGCCCAGCTTCTAACAACCTAGCAATTCAAAAACATGCAAATGTGAGTAGATCACTAGGTACCACTAAGGTGGGAAGGTAATGGCACTCCATGCAGTCATGCCGGCTGGTGTATAAGGTCAATGCTGGCTCTTTGGCTTAGATATGGAGATGCGCACCACACCCCAGAGTCAGACACAACTGATCTTAATGTCAGGTAAAACCTTTATCTTTATCTTATGACTTCCCCTGATTTTGATCTGACTCATGGCTAAGTTGACTACATCATGGAGTAGTGGCTGCGTCCACATAAAATGTATATATGAAATAAGAAATTGATTGTTTGAACCAGTGGAATTATCACTTTGAAAGTATATAAATATGTGGGGTCCCGATGAAGCTGGGGACACCTGGCGAAACGGCGAGGCCTTTTGATATTAAGTCTGTCGACCTAGAGAGCAGTACACATTATAATTACTACATACATTTGGATAGAATATGATTATTGAAATATATTTTTTCCGAAGTGACTGTTCATTATTTTTGAAGTGAGATATTGCATCTGTGAATTCCACATCCCCATTTGGGAAGAATATATATTGAACTCTATAAATAAACATTTTGAAAATTTCCTTTACTTCGTTTGGATATTAATACCCCGCACCGCTTTTGTTTTCTTTGGGGTTATGGACAAACCTCTTGTCTTTCACAACTTTACTCAGAGAAGGAGGCTGCTCCTTTTGAAATGTGAGTTAAGGTACAATACTCACACTGATCTATGGATATGTCAAGTCAACCCAGATTTTGAGGAATTGATTTTTTTACTAAAATACTTAGAATATATATCGAGTGCTTCTGCACTTTGAACTCAGTTTGCTGCAACAAACGTGTGTTGATGACAAAATACAAAAGAAGGAGGAGGCAAGAGAATGGCAACATTTTAAGAGCATCTGAAAAAATAGGATTCAGGGCTGTTTGTGCCAAGTCTGGACACTTGCACTGTCTAATTTTTTCAGGCAAAGGGACATTTAATTGCTAAGTTTTAGCCCTGACAAGAGAATTTGCATGTTGTGGTTTTATTACTGTCACTGAAGCATTGTGAATTGGTGACCCTGAGAAGGCAGGACAAGCCAATTTTACTGAGCTAACCAGCCAAGCCTTGAGTTGCCTCTGGGAATTAGCATATAAACTGATAAATAGAGACATATTTGCAGAGGAGTAGCCAAGCTACTGCTATTGCTTTTTACAAAGGCTTCTCCAATAATAAAGTTGCTCATCTTTTAGGTGCTACAAGGCCCTTTTAATTTCTGAGATTTTACAATTTTTAATAGAGATTCCTTCTCCCAACACCCGAGAAGAAATATGAATACAAATCTGCAGAGATGACACATCCGTCTACCTAAATGGAGATACAGTATTTTTCTTCTGCTTCACTAAATAGCAACAAAGCCTGAAATGTTTATATTTTTCCTCCTACATATCTTTTGTTCCTTTGTTTTACTCTATCTATCTATCTATCTATCTATCTATCTATCTATCTATCTATCTATCTATATATATATATTTAAAAAGTATAAACTTCAATTGAAAGCCATAGGAGTGAAAAGGGAAGCTGGAAAACATCCTATTACTTTAATTTTAAATGCATTTTTTTCATGTATTTATATTGCTAATTCCATGCATCTTTCTTTGTGAAAATTTAACTTTCATAAAGGGACGTCAACCTTTTCTCTCTTAATGATCATTACTTTCCTCATGCCTCAAATGGTTTAGCATAACTCTATTTTGCGACCTCTAACTCAGTGTTTCTCAACCAGTGTGCCATGAGCGATCATCAGGTGTGCCATGGGAAATTGGAACCTCGGGGGGGGGGGGGGGGTCTAGTGTGTTGAAGTATAAAAACCCCAAGAAACCTACCTCGATAAAGGCACAACATTACAAACACCCCCCTCCCCACTCGTTGTCTTCTTGGTCTCTCCCTCTCCGTGCATTGGGAAGGCCCGCCTCCCTTTCCCCAAGTAGAGACCTCCACTTGCCTCCTAGGGGTTCTGTGTGGGAAGTTTGGCCCAGCTCTATCATTAGTGGGGTTCAGAATGCTCTTTGATTGTAGGGAAACTATAAATCCCAGCAACTACAACTCCCAAATGTCAGGGTCTATTTCCTCTGAACTCCATCTGCGTTCATATTTGGGCATATTGAGTACTCATGCCAAGTTTAGTCCTGATCCAACATTGTTTGAGTCCACAGTGCTCTCTGGATATAGGTGAACTACAACTCCAAAACTCAAGGTCAATGCCCACCAAACTCTTATAGCATTTTCTCTTGGTTATGGGAGTTCTATGTGGGAAGTTTGTGTCTTTCTGCCATTCCTGCCAGGATATCTATGTTGTGTTCATCGAAACAGGCCCAGGTTTCACACTGAGTGTATAAATACATTCAAAAACATATTAACTATATGTATTACTGCGTTAGAGTGTCATTTTGTGTCATTTTGGTTGGTGGTGTGCCCCAGGATTTTGGAAATGTGAAAAAGTGTGCCACAGCTCAAAAAAGGTTGGGAAACACTACTCTAACTATCAAACTCCCTATTTAAAAAGATTTGATGTCTTTGGCATTCTGAAGCCCTCTGTGTTATTTTGCTTTTAAGAAACACCCACGTAAAAGCATCATTGTAGGTTGCAGCAATCCTCTTAACAAACTCTTATCTGCACCATTTTTTCTGCTCAATGAATAAACATCACCTCATCATAGGCGTTCTCTGTTTTTCATTTTTATAAAGGTTGGCAGTTCAAGCCCAGGTAAGCTCCCACCATCAGCCCAGCTTCTGTTTACCTAGCAGTTCAAAAACAGCAATGTGAGTAGATAAATAGGTACTGGTTTGGCAGGGAGGTTATAAAAGGTGCCCATGCAGACCTGCTGGCGATTCGATCGGGAAAGCGTCTACGGACAACAAAGCTCCTCAGCATGGACGATAGAGTGACAGCCTCCAAATGCCAGAGATGGAAAAAGATAGGGAGCCTTTACCTCTGTTTATGTACTATCTGTCTTTGTTAATTGTATAATGGCATTGGATGTTTGCCGTATATGTGTACTGTAATCTGCCCTGAGTCCTTTGAGGGAGATAGGGCAGAATATAAATAAAGTATATTATTATTATTATTATTTTCAGTTCCTTGGCGCTCCTTCCTTTATTTTCCTCTTTAACACAATCTACAGTGTTTCTGAACTGAAAATCTCAGTCTTGCATCAATACAGACTAGCTTCTTCTCTTACACAAGTTAGCTTTGATATCTGCAATGACCACACTGCTATTGCGGCAGCGGTGGCTACAGGGGTGTTCTAATTTTTAAAAATGTGCCTAATTCATTACTAGGACTAAATTACTGCAGAACAGACTGAAAACTGGAAATGGGAGAATCTCACTAGTGGTTACAATTGAGCTCACCATTTGAGACAACTCAGATCTTTTAACTACAACCTATTCTGGACAACAGCTCTTAGTAGCAGGCCTTGCCAACTACAGACAGCTTCCCAGTTTCAAACAAGTTACTTTCCTACAGGGGGACACACAACAAGAATTGGGAGACAAGCAGAAGACCAAACACCAATACCCAGCCCACACATCTACTCAGGAAACCACATTCCAGGACCTCATTGCGTCTCTCATAATATTAGAAATATTTTCACTTGATCATCCTCTAATGTTGTATATGCCATCCCCTGTCAACAATGCTATTTAGCTCTCTACATTGGGCAAACAGTCTCTGCAGCTGAGGATAAAGGAACATAAATTAGATATCAGCAATGGGAATGCAACAAAAGCCAGTCACAAAATGCTTACTGGGCTATTCACATATACACTTTGCCTAGGCATCTACAGTTTGACATAAGCTGTGTCTACACTTACTCAGATATTTGGGGTGAGATGCAACAGAGCTGCTCTGATGCAGACTGGGGAAATCCCAGAGCTGTTTTGGCATCCAAATGGCCACCTGGGGCCACCATCACTGTGTCGCCATCCGTAAGCAGCTCCCTCGTAGAGGCTTGTTAGTGACATTGCTTTTCCTGGTCACAAAACTGGGCACCATGTTGTGACCTCACCAGAAGTAAATGTCACCAGAAACATGGCAGTGGGTCTGCTGGATTTGTGGCCCAGCATTGGGCCAGATTCAGCTGTTCACACCTCAAAAACACCAGAACCAGTTTATTTTATTTTATTTTATTTATTTATTTTATTTATTGGGGCTTCTTCGCCGCCGACTCCCGGGGGCTCGCGGCGGCTCACAGAGCCAGTGGCACAACGCCACAGGTTAAAACATAAAAACAGTTAAAAACAGTTAAAACAATTAAACAGCAAAATGCAATATAACAATTGAGCAGCAGGAGATATCACAGCCCAGAGAGTATAGACGAGGCCTACTCGCCGAAGGCCTGCCTAAACAAATGAGTTTTGCAGGCCCGTCTAAATGGCAGCAGATCTCTCAGGGCTCTGGCTTCGGCCGGGAGGGCGTTCCATAGTGTGGGAGCTATAATAGAGAACGCCCTCCGGCGGGTCGATGTTAGATGTGCCGACTTTACAGATGGTACTACCAACAGGTTGGCCTCTTCGGACCGAAGTGATCTCGCTGGGCAATATGGGGTGAGACGGTCCCTCAGATACGCTGGCCCCAGGCCGTGTATGGCCTTGAAGGTAAGAACCAGCACTTTGAAGGCGACCCGGTGCTCAATAGGCAGCCAGTGCAGATCCTGCAAAATTGGTGTTATACGGCATCCTGCTGGTGCCCCAGACAGGAGCCGGGCGGCAGTGTTCTGCACCAGCTTGAGCTTCCGGATCGACGACATAGGCAGGCCAACGTAAAGCGCGTTACAGTAGTCTAGCCTTGAGATGACCGTGGCTTGGATCACCGTGGCTAGGTCGCTCCGGGAGAGGTAGGGGGCCAGCCTCCTTGCCTGGCGGAGGTGGAAAAAAGCAGCCTTGCTGGCCATGGAGACCTGGGCCTCCATGGTCAGCTGGGAGTCCAACTGGACACCCAGGCTCTTCACAGACGGCGCTGGATGCAGCGCCGCACTGTCCAGGGTCGGAAGCCGGCACCCACCCCGCCCGGGCCGCCCAGCCACAAGATCTCCGTCTTCGCCGGATTCACCATCAACCTACTGGCTCGCAGCCATCCAGTAACGGCTTCAAGGCAATGTTGGAAATTATCGGGGACGGATTCCGGCCTGCCCTCCATCCTCAGAATGAGCTGGGTGTCATCGGCGTACTGATGGCAGACCAGCCCATAACTCCGCACCAGCTGTGCAAGCGGCTGCATGTAGATGTTAAATAATAGAGGGGAGAGAATGGCCCCCTGGGGGACTCCACACACTAATGGGGAGCCCTCGGAGACCTCCCCGCCCTCCTCACACGCTGAGACCGCTGGCGGAGGAAGGAGGACAGCCATTTAAGGACAGTCCCCCTCACTCCGGCCATGGCCAGGCGGTGGATCAAAAGATTGTGGTCGACCGTGTCAAACGCTGCCGTGAGGTCCAATAACACGAGCAGCGCAGACCCGCCTTGGTCGAGCTGGCAGCGGAGTTGGTCTGTGATGGAGACCAGGACCGTCTCCGTCCCATGCCCCGAACGGAAGCCGGACTGGAAGGGGTCAAGCCATGTTGCATCATCTAAGAAGGACTGCAGCTGCTCCATTACTGCCCTCTCAACTACCTTGCCCAGGTATGGAAGATTCGACACTGGGCGGTAGTTGGAGGGAACCGCAGGGTCCAATGATGGTTTCTTCAGTAATGGAGCCACCACCGCCTCTTTTAAGCACTCTGGAAAGACTCCTTGCTCAAGGGAGCTGTTTATGACATTCAACAGAGGCCCACGTAACCTCCAGGCAAGATCTAACAAGCCAGGAGGGGCACGGGTCGAGGGAGCAGGTGGTGGGGCGAGCCGCAGCCACTATCTTATCAACAGCATCTGCGTCCAGTGGCCGAAACCGGTCGATGGTGGGCCCGGCGGAGGGCCACGGAGTCTCGAGCTCTCTCACTGTATCAATTGTGGCCGGGAGGTCCCGGCGGAGGCTCAGTATCTTGTCTGCAAAAGCTCTGGAAAACACCGGCGGTAAGGGCCTGATCGCTGTTTTTGGGACGGTAGGGACCGTCGTCAGAGATCGAATTACCTTAAAGAGTTGAGCCGGGCGTGAGCTAGCAGACGCTATCAAGGCAGAGAAGTATACTTTTTGGCTGCCTTGACAGCTTGCTCATAAGTTTCTTTGAATAACTTATAAGCCGATATTGAGGCTCCGTCACGGAGTTTCCGCCACTCGCGCTCTAACCGTCTCTTCTCCCGCTTCATAACCCTGAGGTCCCTTGTATACCAAGGGGACCGATGATTGCGGGGTCGGAGAGGGCGCCTAGGGGCAATCTCGTCGAGAGCTCTAGCTAGTGAGGCATTCCAAGCCTGCACCAGCTCATCGACTGCACCAGCTCATCGACTTCAGTTCAAATCATTCAGCAAGCCCGTTCCATTCATGAGCTTAGCTACACCTAGTTTTTATTAAGTGTGTCTCCAGTTAAAAATGGGAACCATACTATTTTCTTTCTCATTAGATACATTATTGTGTCCTTTCCAACTTAAAGAGACCCTTTGGTCAGCTGATTACAGGAGTTTTGTGACGTCATGGCAGGAATCTTCAAGCTGTGGCCCTCCAATTGTTTTGCCCTCCAACTCCGGCTTGTTCAATGGTCAGAATTCTGAGAGTTGGAGGCCCAAACAGCTGGTTTGAGGATGCCTGCTTTATGGGATTTTATGAGATTACAACTCATAAAATTTCTTGGTATGTGACTTAATGTTAATGCTATTTAGTGCTCTCTCTAGATGCCAATGACAGAAAGTCTCAGTGGGAATAACTTCACACCCTTCCCCTCTTTTGCGACTGCCTAGACTGGAATGGGTTGAGACTTGCCTATCTTTGTACCCGCATCTTCCCTTATGAACTTGCACAATCTCTAAGATCTTCTAGGGAAGCCCTTCTCTTGTTCCCACCCCCATCACAGAAACGTTTGGTGGGGACGAGGGAGAGGACCTTCTCGGTGGTGGCCCCCAGCTCTGGAACCCCCTCCCCAGGGAAATTAGACTAGCACCTACCCTGTCCATCTTCTGCAAAGACCTAAAGGCATGGACGCCGCAGTGCTTTTGACTAGACAATTCTTCTGATAACTTGGGCCCAGTTAGGGTCCGTGCACTTTACTATTGTTCTGTATCCAAAGTTATAGTTCTCTATTTCACATTGCCCTCTATCCTTGCTATTGCCAATTGACTTACATTCTTTATCCATTAGCTCTATCCTTACAATTGGTTTGCACCAGTCTGCCCACCTGTGCCCAGAAACTTATTAGTATTGTATGTTTATTGGTTGTTGGTTGATGTTGCTGTTATATTTTGTTATAATGTTGGTTTTATTGTGCCTTATGCTGTTGTTTATGTATTTTAATGTGTTATATTTTAACTGTGTTCATTGAGATCATCCTCGTGTAAGCCGCCCTGAGTCCCTTTGGGGAGATGGAGACGGGGTACCAAAATAAAGTTATTATTATATTATTATGATAAATTCCATTTTGGGTGTTGAAAAAGAAGCATTCTCTGATGTTAAAGAGCGAGGGACCATTTAAAAGATGAACATCTTCTCTCAGAATAGGAAATGCTGTCCCTTTATTTGTTGGGAGGTAGTCTAGGGCAGTCTAGTAGTCTTGAGAGCAGTATCTAGCTTACTCTGCTGCTGACTGAAAGACAAAGAGACGTAGGGTGCATCTCTGTCCATGGCCGCATGTACGATGCCGGGAACATTGCAAAAGTTCTTGTGCTTCAAAGAAGACCTTGGGAAACCAAAGCGTCTGCCTCAGCTTCCAATTAGTATGAGAAAGATGTGCTCTCTTTGTGCCGTCTCCTTTATGCTCGTTTGAGGGAAAGGAGTTAATTTAGCTACAGTTAATTTCATGCCCTTCGTAATGGTCCCAATTATATCTTCCTAATTATTTCAAGGCCTCGTGTGCTTTGGTTGAGTGCCTTTTTCAGAAGGGGATATTAAATAACTATCATCTCCCTCATTAATACAATTCAGCAGTATGCAATAAAGAGAAACAAGGAAAGACATGGGCAGGAGAGAGGACTGTGCAGGACAAGGGAAGATTTGTTGTGTGGAGCTAGAAGAAGAGCTGTCGCTGTCACTTTGGGATGGTATGAATGTATCAAGGATGCACACTGCATAGAACAGGATTTAGGGACTGGACTTCAGCTCCTGCCACCTCAGCTACTTTGGCCAATGTTTAAGAGAGGTGAAGTATAGGAACTTCTACAGTGGGTACCCATCTCAGTATACACTGTGGGCTTGAATAGAAGATCCTTCTTGAAATACTCAACTGAGTGAGATCCTATGTGGGCAAGACCTTATATTGTGCTTATATAATGTGCTATTGTTATTGTTGGTGTTGTGTGCCTTTAAGTCATTTCCAACTTATGGTGACTCTAATATGACTCTATCATGATGTTTTCTTAGACTGAGAGTATGTGACCCATCCAAAGTAATATATTTCCATGCCAAATACTGATATCATTCAGTTGATTGTACATTGGTTAGTGTGCCTGCTTATTGCCCCATTGTACAATTAGAATCATAGAATCAAAGAGCTGGAAGAGATTCCAAGGGTCATCCAATCCAACCCCATTCTGCCAGGTAGGCATACACAATGGAAGCACCCCTGCCAGATGGCCATGCTTAAAAGCCTCCACAGAAGGAGACTCCACCACACTCCCAGGCAGCAGCATATTCCATGGCTGAACAGCTTTTACTATCATGGCATTCTTCCTAATGTTTAGGTGGAATCTTTCCCCCCTGAAATTTGAATTCATTGCTTTGGGTCATAGTCTCCAGAGCAGCAGAAAACAATTGAGGTTGCTCCTAACAGTACACAAAGTGGCATGCTGAAGTCCTTGACAAATACTCTTGCATACTATCCAAGAATGGACAGCTGGATGGCTGGAACAGGACTTCATTCATCCCAACTGGTGTAAGTCAACACATAAGTAAATTCCAATGGTTCAATGGATCTACTGTAATTGGGACTAGTTGAATTTAGACCGCTGTATTTGTGGACTTCTACTGATGTAACTAGGAGCCCCCAGTTGTGCAGTGGGTTAAACTGCTGAGCTGCTGAACTTGCTGACTGAATAGTTGGTGGTTCAGATCTGGGGAGTGGGGTGAGCTCCCACTGTTAGCCCCAGCTTCTGCCAACCTTGCAGTTTGAAAACATGCAAATGTAAGCAGATCAATAGGTACCACTTCAGCGGGAAGGTAGCAGTATTCCATGCAGTCATCCTGGTCACATGACCTTGGAGATGTCTATGAACAATGCTGGCTCTTCAGCTTAGAGATGGAGATGAGCATCAACCCCCAGAGTTGGACATGACTGGACTTAACCCTTACCTTTACTTTTTACTGATGTAACTATAAACTGAACTTGTATAAGGTTGCTTAGATACCAGCTGCATTCTTACCGCTATCTTTCCCTAATTACCTGTTTATAGGCTGCATCTCTACTGTAGAAGGAATGGAGCTTTAAACCATTTTAACTGCCATAGTTCAATGTTATGGAACCTTGGGAGCTGAAACTTGGTGAAGCACCGGTAGCCTTTGATGGTGAAGGCTAATAATAACCTTGTAAAATGACACCTTCTATGATCCCATCATATTGAGTCATGGCAGTAAAAAGGGTGTCGCATTGCATTCATTCTAGAGTGTAGATGCATCCATAGAACATTAAATTTGGCTGTAATGGGGAAGGAGACAGGATGTGGGGCCCCAGTGGCACAGTGGGTTAAACCACTGCACTGCTGAACTTGTGGACTGGAAGGTTGGTGGATTGAATCTATGGGACAGGGTGAGCTCCTGCTATTAGTTCCAGCTCCAGCCAACCTAGCAGTTCAAAAACATGCAAATGTAAATAGATCAATAGGTACCACCTTGGCAGAAAGCTAAATGGCACTCCATGTAGTCATGCCAGCCACATGACCTAGGAGGTGTTTACAGACAACACAGGCTCTTTGACTTAGAAATGAGATGAGCATCATTCCCAGAGCTGGAGATGAAGGGGAAGCCTTTACCTTTATCTGTGTATCTTTATCTGTGTATCTGTGTATCTGTGTTTCAATGTTTCGAGGCATTGAATGTTTGCCTTGTGTCTGTATATGCTGGAATCCATCCTGGGTCCCCTTGGGGAGATAGGGTGGAATACATATAAATTATTATTATTATTATTATTATTGTAAGTAATGTGACATCAGAGGTAAAATAGTCCTTATTTCTTCCTCTTTCCCCTCCCCTTATTTGCAAACTGGTGATTCCCCTTTTATCATATTATATATATAATTTTTAATGCTGAAATTGCATAATTGCACATTTTTTTAAAAAAACCTAAATCAAGGAATCACAGAAGTACACAAAAGCAGGATTATGTGGGTGTGTGGAAATATGATTGTGGAACCATGGAATGGCAGATCAATACTGAAGAGATGTGAGATATTGAAGGTGCTCAGCCTGGTATGTATCTATTATTTTGCCACCATGGCTATAGCGAAATTGCGGGGTGGTTCAATAGGCTACACTGTGAACTTTCAATTCCTCTTCTCCCTATAATTCCTTTTCCTGAAAAGCTTTCTGAAACTTTGGGTCTTTGTTCGGAGAGCATTTTTATTTGTTCCACCAGCAACCCCCCTTCCTCCGATGCATCAGAACAACCTAATTTCAGTATAACTGAAATAGACTCAAAATGATCATTTCGCTAGTCAGCCCTAGAGGAAAGACAATTTATAAAGTGCGGGTTGGTTAAGAAACCACTGTAATGACATTTAAGTAAATGAAGACAACAGAAGGACACAATTAAAACAAGATTGCTGGCTTTTTATTAATTTTTAGAACTCGCCTTCTTCTTGTTCGCTCCAAGATTATGTTGAAGACTATTTGAAATTCTCTCATTAATGGAAGCCAATAAAACAATGATAATACAGCACTAAAAGAAATGTTTGTACTTAATTACTCTTCCTAGCATAATAGCGATCATGTCACAAATTTGGCAATGTCTCCAATTCTATAATATTGGTGCTGAGCAATATGGACAATGTTCCATACTGAAAATGGCTTAATGCGTTTCTAGATGGCACAATGCTATTACTGGAGAACTAAAATTATATAACTGGGCTTTGATTCAAGTTGCTAGGCATTCTTTTAAAAGGGATGTGGCTTCTTGGGCCTCAAAAACTTGTCCCTTGGACTGTAAAGAATGGCTCCTAGTTGAGGGTTCAAATGTTTTTCCTTTTATATAACTCAACAAGATATCCTGGACCATTCTCTGACCTACAAGAAGTACTGCCTGAATATCAAGCAAAAGGTGGGTGCTAGAAACAATATCATATGAAAGCTGACTGGCACAACCTGGGGATCACAACCAGACACAGTGAAGACATCTGCCCTTGCGCTATGCTACTCTGCTGCTGAGTACGAATGCCCAGTGTGGAACACATCTCACCACGCTAAAAACTGAATATAAAGCCCTAAATGCTTCCGGCCCAGCTTACGTATCTGAAGTTATCTCCTTCTATGAACCATCTAAGAGGTAAAAACCATCCGGGGAGGCCCTGCTCTCAGTCCCACCACCTTTGCAGTCATGATAGGCAGGGACAAGAGACAGAGCCTTTTCAGTGGTGGCCCTTCATCTGTGTAACTCCCTCCCCAATGAGATTAGATCATCCCCTTCTCTCCTGACCTTCAGGAAAAAAAAACTTAAGAAGTGATTGTGGGACCAAGCTTTTGTCGCAGTGCTATAAGTGACCAAGAATCAATGTGATTGATAAATGGAATGGCTCTGGATTATGTTTTGGATGCATGATTCTAATTCATGTTTTAATTGTTTGGTTTTGATTGTAAATGTTTATTTGATACTTGTATGCATGACATTGAATTTTTGCCTGTTATAAGGCTGCCTTGAGTCCCCTCCAAGGTGAGAAATGAGGGAAATAAACATGGTAAATAATAATAAATATTAATAAATAAGTGAACACTTCTGAAAGTCCAATTTATTCAGTGGTTCTGTTTTAGAAGGAAATAACCACTGGATTTAGGATGAAATGACCTAGGGTGCATCTATACCAGGGCTGTCCAACTGCCGGCCCTGCAGGTGTTTTGGACTTCAACTCCCAGAAATCCTAGCCAGTTTACCAGCTGTTAGGATTTCTGGGATATGAAGTCCAAAACACCTGCAGGGCCGGCAGTTGGACAGTCCTGATCTATACTATTGAATCAATGCAGTTTGACACCACTTTTAACTGGCATTGCTTCACTCACTTTCGTGATTTACTGAGAAGATTGAGTACTTCACAATCTACTCATATTAGACCTGATACCAGAATCTCAACACAAGACTCTCCATGGCATGAAACCCCTAAGCTTTGCTGGGACTACTCCTGGGACCTCCCAGTCGAGAAAACCAAGGAAGAACCGAAAGCCATAGAGGAGTTATCAATGGAGGAAGGGGGGAGAGCAATGGTCGAGTCGCACACCTTGGCCGAACATCTGGGAACCGAGGAGGCCCTCGACCGGGAGGCCTTCGACATCTCCAGTATCCTGGAGAGGAACCGTGAGCCCCCAGTGTTACCCTGAGTGACAGGGGACCGCTACCGGCGTCGCTGCCTCTCCCCCATGGGGAGAGAGGCCCCACGAGACTCCTTCAAGATGGTGCCTGTCCTTGGGGACGCCGGCATAGAGATCCCCACCGAGATAGACGCCACAGGACTGATCCCTCTGCGCAACCGCGGCCATCGAGCGAGGAAGAGGCGGAGACAGCATCGTTTCTTCCCTGGTGCCACTTCTGGTGATCGCCACGAATGAGCTCTAGGAACTGACACTAGAACATTGAAGCTCACTCAGAGTGCCTTAGGTGCAGCAGTGAATTCCTCTGGATGTGGTTCCCAGCAGGGTGAAGCCCGCCACTGTCGCTTCCGCTCCAGAACGTTTTGGGGAGTGGGCTTCAGGAGCTGGAGATGAAAGGCAACACTACAACCAGGAGAAGGTGAACAAAAGAGGCGAATAACTCCCCTATTTACTAGGGTTGAGAAATCCCTAAATCACCTGACTCATGACTTGCCCTCTCCACCTAGAAGACCGAGTCTCTCTGGGTTTCAATGTAAACCCGCAAGGTTTGGAGATCGACCCCCTTGAATCTCGCCTTCCCTCTTGGTCTCTCAAACATCAACGGGCCTCACTTGAGGCTACTGCCTCTAGCTTCATTTGTTGTAGTTAGTAATATGTGTTGTGCTAGTACTAGGTAATTAAGCTGTTTTTTATATGTATACTGTGTTTGTATCATGCCTTTGTTGTAAACCGCCCCGAGCCCATGGGGAGTGGCGGTCTATAAGCATGAATAAAATAAATACATAATAAATAAATGCCATGAAATCATAGCTGTTGCAATTTGGTGAGACATTAGCATTCTTTGGCAAAAAAGGACTAAAAAATCTTGTGTGCTTGATCCTCTAAGATTAATGAGAGCCCCTGGGGTTTATAGAAGGTATAATATAAACAGAGTGCCCAAGCTTTGCCTCTCTTAGATTGGTGTTACCCCATTGTAATGATGCTCTGAATCACATGGTTTTGTTTGCATGTCCTCCATGCACATGCTATTGGCTTTGCTGCCACTGTTTTTACCAAATTTTATTTTGGTCTGGTTTGGGAGGATATCCATGGGGAAGACACCATGAAATACTGCACTCTGTGACTTCAACCCTAGAGATGCTACTGGGTCTATTTGCCCCATCACAAATGCTTATGCACCCTAGTTGTAAAGGTGCCCAAAAAGAAATCACAGCATTCGCTTGTGGCCATCAGCCAAATCCGAGCAGGAATAGCCTGTGCTGATGCAGAGCTGGCTTCAGCCCCTTCCTCCACAGTCTATCTCTCTATTTCTGTCTCCTGGGTGAAAAGGGGATTTTGGCTGAGTCACCCTTTGGCACAAGCTCGCTCCTTTTGTAACTCTTTTTAGCAGGCGTACGCACAAGAAGGGGCCTGTGGTCCTCTGCCAAGGAAGCAAGCCTGCTGCTCTCTGCAGAGGAGGCCGCCCAGGATGCCTGGGGCTGTGAAAGAAAGGAAATTAAATGAGCTCCTTGGGGGGTGGACACAAAAGAGAGAACAGGGTGAGAGTCAGAGGGGAAGGAGAGTATGGTGGGCGACAAGGCTGGGACAAGGCAATAAAGAAAGGCCTGTTGGAGCGGAACAATGGCTTCTTTAATCTGTGATGCGGTTTGCAGGATGTTTCGTCAACGGAGCACCTGCTGTACCACTAAGGCTCCAAAATAAAGCATCCTAGCCAGGTGACTACTAGCACTGCTGGCACTGCCTACCCAAAATGCATTTGGCCATGTTCCCGGAGCTCAGCTTTGACCCAGATTAGCTTCAGGTTCCACTTCCAAGCAATGACTGTAGTAAAGTCATTGCTGTCCTTCATTAATAGATCAATATTTTATGCCTAAAATAACTTAAAGATGTTGGGCAGGGAGGGGAAGTTAAGGACAGGGGTGGATTGGAAGATTGCAGTTGTTTTGTGCCATCAGGCAATGTCTGGATCTGTTTCTCTCCCCTCTTTGGTGTTGTGTTTATTCAGAGCGATTGCATTAAAAGTTTACAGATAGTTTTGGCTTTCTTGCAAAGCTTGCTTTGGCATCACAACATCCAAGAAGATTACTTTATTATTTGTTTATTATGTAACAGTCTCCTGATGATTTTTTGGTACTCCTTCCTTGGGGAAAATGCTCTTTCCTTACTTAAATGAGCTTCATTTGTCTCCATTTACACTTGCTGTCATTTGTTCTCAGTGACATCATGTGAGGCAATGTCATTGCCTATACAGTATGACCCCCTATTTCCTGGACTGATACCAATGTTTCCATGGATCCATATCTGACAAAATATGTATGTGTTAGGAGTTTTCTACAACCTCCAGGTATTTGTATTAGGCTTGGGCCCGAAACAGTTTGAACGAAAATGATTCGTAATATTTGGTGATCTGTTTCATAAAATCTCTGAAAATAATAATAATACACTTTATTTATATTCTGCTCTTCTCACCCCGAAGGGGACTCAGAGTGGATTACAGGTACACATACTTAGCAGACAATCCCTGCCATTTCCACATACACACATATAGACGAACAGAGGCAAACTCTGGCCACCAGGGGGAGCTGACGCACTCCTCATCTCTCAGCATTCTCAGCATCCCTTGTTGTTCCTTCCACATTCCTCAGCATTCCTGGAGTTCTTTAATGGCCTCATAATTCAGTCAAAAAACAGAATGGGTAGGAGGCAACCGAAAAGCTTGACAAGATGGATTAAGAGACCCAGATTTTATTGGCTACTGGAGAGGATAGAGTTAAGTCTGCAATGTATCTGAGGCAGGGGTCTGCCTCGGGGTTCTTTGAGATGATGGGATTATTGTAGTATCTTTTTCTCCCTCCCCAGCAGCAGCAACAGCCCTCCATTTCATTTTGGAAAGTTTCCTAGGCTCCTTTTCTAGAGAGGGACTTGTTGGGAACTCACTTTCCCAGCAGCATTTGCATGGGAAACTCCCAGAGCATGATGGGAGTTGAAGTTTCTCTCTCTCTCTCTGTTTCATCGCCAATAAAAATCATGGGTGTGTTCATGCTCTGATTAGCCGAGGTGGACACAAATGGTGACTACAATTCCCAGAACCCTCTCTTTCAGTTTGTCTTATTTTTTTTAAAAAAATGTTATGGTTAAAACTTAAAATAATTCTTTAAAAATATCTGTAGATTGGTGAATTGTTTTGAAACTTGTCAGGCCTGCACTTGTCAATGGGGTCTAAAACTGAGGTAGGTTTCATGCAGATAGGTCTTAAAATGATTGGAGTTTGAGCCTTTAAATTTTCCCATTGTAGTCAATGTGCCAAACCTTTGCTGAATGAAAACAACAACGTCCCCCCTGATTCGAGTAACTTCCTGGTAAACAGAATGAGGGGTTAGCTGAAAATGGACCCCAAAACAGCATGCTTTTTGGGTGAATTGCACACCTCTAGTTTCTCTAATATGCTTCCACTTGATGTTAATATAGAGTCACACGGGTAAATTCAGAGAGGCGACACAGTCAGTTCTTCATATCCATGGATTATGTATCCACAAATTCAACTATCCAATGCTTGAAAATATATACTTTTAAAAACTTTCAAACAAGCAAACCTTAATTCTACCATTTTACAAATATGCTGTTGTACATAAAGGGATTTGAGCATTCACAGATTTTGATATTCATGTGAGGGTTTTGGAAACAAATCCCAGCAGGTACTAAAGGCCTGCAAGGCAACTCTATAGTAACTTCCAACAGAAGTTATTTGTGCAATAGAGTTTGCTATTATTCACCTTTAAATATCCAAAAAGTGGGGCAGGGAAAAGTATCAAGGGAATGGAAACAGACTAAATAGAAAAGCCATGTGATTTGTTTCCAACGTCTTTTTCTCATTAATGCTAGGAATTTGGGCACTGAATTTTTTTTCATGAGGGGTCAGAATTTTTATTTTGAGAGGCCATGGCCTCATTCTCCTCTATATTTTACTGAATGAATGAATGAATATTTATTTCAGTAAATAACCAGCATTAAAACAAACAATAAAAGGCAAATAAAACATGACATATAAATTTAGACATTTATATAAATTTTAATATAAATTTAAAACAGAGTTTTAAAAAATGTCAAATATGTGGATTCAAAGGTCCGGAAAAGGTCCGTTTTTGGTGCAGTGGCTGCAGAAAAGGCTGCAGAAAACAAAAGAGGGGAAAAACTAATATATGTTCTCTCTCTAAAGAGACAGGTGTGCAATTCTTCCACCTTAAGGCTAGCGTTTAACAACTGTGGCTGCTAGACAACAATCAATGGTTTCGGGATGGCTTCAATAAATCACATTTATATTTTTTTTCTGGCCCAGAGGGACTCCTGGTCAGAACAGCACATCTTTTGTCATCTCAGACTCCAAGGCACAAATGTCAGGTTGCATAATTGCTTTTAGGAAATTGGTTCCACTTTCTGAAAATCTGAGTTACCTTTAGAAGAGTATTCCTCAAATTGCCCTGAGATATCAAATAGTATATCTCTGGCCATGTAACTTAAATGTGTGAAGTTAGACATGACCAAAATGTTAAGTTGGGAAGAGCCAGCCTGGTGTAGTGATTTGAGTATTAGTTAGGATTCCAGGAGACTATGGTTCAAATCCTTATTCATCCGCTGAGTAAGCCTGAGCCTTAGAAGAAGGCAATGGCAAACCTCAATTGAAGAAATCTTGCCAAGAAAACCCTATAAGACAAACATACATCAATTTAAGTGCACATAAGAACACAACCAAAGGTAAGGAAGGACTGATGCAATTCTCCTTGGCTAAGCAGCTCAAGAATAAATACCATCTTCCTTTTTGTCATTTCCTCTTGCAAGTCTTGTAACTGAAAGCAAAAAGAACATTTGCATTAATTTGGATTTTTTCCTGGACAAATATAGTCCAGTGCAAGATCTGCAAGACTATTCAGGAAAGTATACTCTATTTCCAGCTTCCTTTTACTAGGAAATGCAACTGCAAAAACAGGTGCAGTCACTACTTTTATCCTCAGTTTCATGGTTTATATCAGTGGTTCCCAACCTGTGGGCCACAGACCACTGTTGGGCCGTTAGACCTAAAATAACATTTACGGCTCTTGTTGTTTATTCATTCAGTCGCCCCCAACTCCTCGTGACCCCATGGGCCAGGCCATGCCAGAGCCCCCACCCCCCATCACCACCCCCAGCCATCACCACCTTCAGCTCCCTCAGAGTCAAGCCAGTCACTTCAAGGATACCATCCATCTTGTGGCTCTAGATTATTAAAAACAGTTTTCTGTGGGTGAGAAGATGGCAACTACTGGATGGCATATTTTATGTATGAGAAACTAGAGCTGATGTGGTCTATCCAATGCGATTTTCTGAATCTGCACCCCAAATAATTAAACCAAATCTAAAGTTGACCAAAAACCGATTCGTAACCCTTTTGGTACTAACATTGGAGAGTAGTCCCTGGTTAAAGTGGTCCTTGGTCAAGTGGTCCCGGCTCAACATGGTACCTGGTAAACAAAAAAGTTGGGAACCACTTGTCTATATCATGTTATAGACAAAAAAAAATTCAGAGCATCATAAATTAGAATTTGGGGAGGGGGGTTAGGGTGTTCAGATGTTCTCCCAGTACTTTCCGGAAGCACACACTTTCTGGTGTGTGTGTGAATGGGCCCCTGGAAATATTCACATTTTAAAACACGAATGTTCCTGGGATAAATGCCTGTCTGGAAGTGCCCGGTGACTGGAAGTGTCCCATGATACTACTTGAAGGCACACAACAACAAATTGGAACCCTACCATATGCCTGTCTCAAAGGACATGGCATAGATTTGCCTACAGAATATGTACACTATATCTCCATGATGCCAGTTCCTGGCCCAGACCTCTTCTGGCTTGGCATCTACACCAAGTGTTATCATGTTTAAGAACAAGAGACAGACTTCTGAGTTTTTCATTTAGAGCTCTGGCGGGCACATGTGCTGCCTGAGATTAATGTGTTTGTGCTTGCAGCCTCCCTAGGGTTGCCACTTTTGGATAGAAGAAATAAGGGACATTTACCTAAAAATACAGGATTTTTCACAAAAATAAGGGACACTTCCTTCCGCGTGGCTGCTTGGGTGAGAAAAGCAAAAGCCGGAAGGAAGGAGGGGGCGGAGGCGGGGGGCGGGACGGGGCTTGGGAGTGGGCAATGGGACCCCACCCAGTCTTACCTGTCATGCACTTCAAAGCTGAGCAGGTGGGGTGGATTTCCGGGCCGGCTGGTGGGAGTGGGAGGCTGCCATGGAGAATGAACTCTGTGGCTTCGCGTGGAAGTGACCTGATGGGGGGCGGGGCCCTGCTGGAGGGGGTGGGGAGGGACAGGGGCATAACTTGGCGGTGTAAAGTGCTGGGGTTGGGTGTGGAAGGAGAAGCCATGTTATGCACCATAATGGGAGGGGGAGAGATGGCAGGCCTGGCCTTGCATTCTGGGACTAGCAGGACAACCAAGCTAGGGCCTTTTTCTTTCTCCCACTTCCGCCACCATTTCTCTGGATGTGGGGGAACAACAACTCTCAAAAATCAAGGTCAGTTCCCTCCCAAACCCCTTCAGTATTCTCAGTTGGTCATGAGGTTTCTCTGTGTCAAGTCTTAAGTCCAGTCCGTTGTCGTGGGGGAGGGGACTCACAGTTTCTCTGGGTGTGGGTGAACTGCAACGTCCAAAATGAATGGCAATTCCCTCTCCTGCTGTCACCTGTCCTGTCCTGTCCTGTCAATACGGACAGGAGCTGAAAATATGGGACACGAAATTCAGAGCAAAAATACAGGACATCCTGTATAATACGGGACAGGTGGCAACCCTAAGCCTCCCCTTCCTTGGACGGGTTGCTATGAGTTTGCCTCTCATTCCAAAGCCCTTCCTAAATGGGCTGACTGGGAAGCCAGTGATGGTGAAATTGAAGTGGGGAATGAAATATAAGGGATACCTCGTGTCTGTCGATGGCTGCATGAACATGCAGCTTGCAAATACAAAAGAGTACATTTCTGGAGTGTTGTCTGGACACCATAGTGAAGTTCTGATGAGATGCAATAATGTCCTTTACATAAGGGGTATGGAAGAGAAAGAAGAAGACGACGGAGAAATGAGAGAATAACTATTTTCGGAAATGTGAGGTTTTTTAAAAGTTAAAGATCTTTTATTGTCACATTTTTAAAGGTTTTGATAAAAGTTTTTTGTTTTGCTTTTTATGTTCAGGAAACAATATTTCTGGAGGAAAAATACTGCCTAGAGAGATAAGATTGGCCCCCTCCCTCCTGACCTTTCAAAGAAAGGTGAAAACCTGGCTTTTCAAGCAGGCCTTCCCTAATACGGCATAGTTATATGATATTATGGACCACTGACGATGCAACTGAACAATGATTTGATATGGAGATGCTTTGATAATTTTTAATGCTTTGTATGGTTTTTATATTTTTACATTGCTGTTAGTGTTTTAATAGTATTTTATGATTGTTTTAATTGTTGTAACTGTTCTGGCATTGAATTGTTGCCTATTGTTAATCACTCGGTGTCGCCCCTGGGCTGAAAGGGGCGGTATACAAATGTAATAAATGAATGAATGAATGAATAAATAAATAAATAAAGTATGGCCCTGAAAAATTAAAGATGCTACTTTTGATTGTTAAAAAAAAGAACAATATATATATATATATATATATATATATATATATGTAATATATGTATTATTTGAGAAAGATTAGTCAAGGATGGGAGACTGTATAGGAAGTCTGCATAGAAAATTCTTGTTTTGTTTATTTCTGTTGAATGGGGGATTGTATGATGACTCAGAATGGATGTTATGTTTTATATTGTTGTTTATTTTATGTCAAGAAATCAAATAAAAACTATTTTAAAAAAGAACAAGAGACTGTGACCCCTTCCGCACAGCTGTCTAAAATCCACATTGAACTGGATTATATGGCAGTGTGGACTCAGATAATCCAGTTCAAAACAGATATTGTGGATTATTTACCTTGATAATATGGGTTATATGTCTGTGTGGAAGGGTCCTCAGCTGTCTGAGAAACCGGCAATGCCACATTGGAGCATGGGCAAGGCACGCTATTCCCAATAACCATGTCATCTTTTCCTCCCAACACAGAGACTGGCTTTGTTTCGATTAATATTTCATGTAAGCCAGCTGGTACGACTGGAATGAGCCAATCCTAATGAACTCCATTTAAACCTTTTTTTTATTAGCTTATAAATGTGATCAGGTTGATGGATACTCTTTAATAGGACCTCTTCTGCAGCCGCCTCCACCCATTCTCAAACGCCCCTTCTCTCCCCATTCCTAGGGCTCCTCCTGCAGCGCCTGGCCTCCATAAATCCAGGAGGTCAGTAAATCTGCATCCAGCTGAGTGGCTGCCTGGCTTTAATGAGCTGATTTGTAATCCCCAGCACTGCACTGCGGTAGCATTTTGGGAAGCAAACTGAGCTCAGATGCCAGCCAAGCCAAGTCAGAGCAAAAGGGAAGAAAGAGATAGAGAAAAAGAAAGGGGGATATGAAGAAAGAGAGAGATGTAAGAAGGGGTGTGTGTGTGTGTGTGTGTGTGTGTGTGCAGCCAGGAAGCTGAGCATTTCCAGATCTGAAAATGGAAGCAGGGAGGGCCTGGCAAAAGGGATGCATGTAATAGAATCACTCCCATTCTGGCTGATGCAAGCTACTGCAAGCACAGTCACCTGTCATTAACCAGCCAGCAAGACTGGGATGTCATTTGAATTCTTCTTCCTTTTTAAAAACGGAGGGAGTGTTGGTTTAGGCATTTGGCAGAATCGAGTGGACGTCAGCAGGATTTTTTGGAAGGGAGGGGGTTTTTTGGGGGGGATTACTGTAGTTTTTAGGTATAGTTTTAAATGTATTTTAGGGTTTGTTTTGTTCCATAATACAAATTATTTGGCTTTTTAATATTCATATTGCAGTGCATTTGCTCTGTTTTAATTGAATGGTAACATGTCTGCTGTTTTATCTCTTGAGGTGGGATAAAAATAAAGTCAATATATACATAAATAAGATTTTAAGCCAACAATAAATAATAATAGTTATAATAGTAATAATACACTTTATTTATATTCCGTCCTCCCCTAGGGGACCCTGAGCGGATTACAGCATTTACATACATAGACAACATTCAATGCCCTTGCAATCATATACAATGGGACAGACAAATACAAACAAAGGCAGAGGCTTCTTCTTTCATTTCTGGCTGCTGGAGGTGGTACTCATCTCTGGCTCTGGGGATGTGCTTTCCCCCCTCCATTTTCAAGCCAAGGAACCTGTATTCTAGTTGTGTGGCTGGCAAGATTGCTTATAACATCTCTTTGCCCTCTCCCACCAAAGCAGTATCTATTTATCTACTCACATTTGCATGTTTTCGAACTGCTAGGCTGACAGGAGCTGGAGCTTACAGATCAGAGCTCACTCCATCTTGTGGATTTGAACTGCCAGCCTTCCCATCAGCAGTTCAGCCAATCTTCAGGTCAGCAGTTCAACGGCAGAAGGGTTTAACCCATTGTACCACAGTGGCCAAGTCAGAGGATCATAAAATCATAGAATTGGAAGAGACCCAAGGGGCCATCCAGTCCAACCTCATGGCATACAGGAGAAGCACAATCAAAGCACCCTCAACAGATGCCCATCCAGCCTCTAATACAAAGCTTCCAAAGAGGCTTCCACCAGACTCCAAGGCAGTGAGTTTCACTGTTGAACAGCTCTAATGGTCAGGAAGTTCTTCCCAACATTCAGGTGGAATCTCTTTGCTGTGTTGTTGTGCAGGCAAGGATGCTCTTTCACCTGAGGCTTCTATCCACCCCACTCTTTCACATCCTGTTTATAGAATTGACCCTCCACATTAGTGCCACTATCCCACCTAATAAAGATGCAATCAAAGAACATGCATATAATTCCAGTGGTGATCATGTCAACGGTGAGTCCAGTCTAAATTTTGCTTGAACTTCAAGAAGGCTATCCAAAGTGCTGAACTCTAATTTCCAAATCAGGAATAGTTGCTTTACATACCTTATTGAAAACTCAGGAGTTGATTCATCAATTTGCTGCCATGGAAATCACCATGTGCTACTGTATTACTCATTAGCTTAGAGCAGTGTTTCCCATGCACTAGGTGTTTTGGACCTTAGCTCCCAGAATCCCTGCTCTCTGGCCAAGACTTGTGAAAGTTGAAGTTCAAGACACCTAAAGAGCTAGAGTTTGTGAATCATTCATTCAGAGGCATTACAATCAATATAATTAAACTATTGGCTCCATTTACATTTTAGTTCTTCAGAAAGGCTGAAGAGAGATGGAAGAGTGACAGGTTCATTAGAGGAAGAACCAAATGAAGATGGACCTCCAGTTTTTTGAAACTGAAGTGGAATCTGCATTTAGAGCACTTGGGAGATATAAATCACCAGGAACCGATGCAATGCCAATAGTGTTGCTTCAAGCTACAGAGACTGAATCTACTCCAGGTCTAATTTAAATCTGTCAACAAACAATGGCTAACCACAACAATTTTGGGTATGGGATATGACCCCTGTATCTATGGGACAAGAAACTGCAATTTCATGTGTCATCTCGAGTTTATGCATTTTCTGCTTGTTCCAAAGCTTCTTTTCCAAACAAATATTTCTCTCTCCTTGCGTCATACTGTCATGGCACAGATCCTGTGATCAGCTGCCAGAGTAAACAGGAGTAAGAAGTGAGTACATCTTTGTCTTATGTTTGTATTTACTTTCAATCTAATTGGCAATAACAAAAATCTGGAGCCTAGCAGCATAGCAATGTTGGTGCTGTCTCTCAATGGCTTCCACGAAGCTCAAAGCAAAGATCACAGCTAAGTTAGATGCTTTTTACAAGAAGCATTTTTCGACTTCAATAAGGAAGTAATTGAATTACATGAAGAATTTTGGCATGGACTCAATGCAACATTACTGGGAGCAACACTCCTTCCAAGTTATACATTTATGACTCACTTAGCTAGTCGTGGAAATCCATTCCTGGAACAGTAGGATTGCTCTCTGGATTTGGTCCCCAATACTCACAAAGAAATCATGAAAGTTGTGGATGGCAGATCTATTCAAATCCATATTGGTTTTCCATCTGTGCTTCTGTGAGCGTATTTTGTTGTAGTTTCAGAACTGGAATATGATGTGGCTGAGTTCTTACATTAGGGCTATACACTATTAGGGCTATACACTATTAGGACTATACACTATTAACCTCTGCACATAAAGATATGCATAAATTGTATTAGGTAACCCTTGTGCTGAATGGCAACATTACACCCACTGAACAAAGACAGTAAAGGGCAATTATGATATGCTCAAGATACATCTTGGGATGTATAGTTTTGTGAGGCAGTAGCCTGTACTCTTTAGTAGCTATGGTTAAAGAACTTGTAAAACCATATTCCCCCTGATTCTATAGCATAGAACCATGGCGGTTACTCTATATAAATAATTAACATAACTCAAAAACCACTGGATGAATTGATATTAAATTTGGACAGAATACACCTAACAACCCAACGAGTAACCATCACTCAAAAATCATTTTTTAAAAAACAGCTAAAGGGACTTTAAAACCCAAAAATGATAAACAAGGTACAGCGCATGCGCGAAAATGACTCCCCTGGCCCTGCCCACTCCTGCATGAGGGGAAAAAAACAAACAGTTGCATGAAGTGTGGAAGGCTCTGGAGGGCTGGCCAGGCAGACCCTCGGCTTCCCCAGGCCTCCAATTTGGGGAAGTTTCAGAATTTTGTCGTAGTTTCAGAACTGGAATATGATGTGGCTGAGTTCTTACATTAGGGCTATACACTATTAGGGCTATACACTATTAACCTCTGCACATAAAGATATGCATAAATTGTATTAGGTAACCCTTGTGCTGAATGGCAACATTACACCCACTGAACAAAGACAGTAAAGGGCAATTATGATATGCTCAAGATACATCTTGGGATGTATAGTTTTGTGAGGCAGTAGCTGTATTCTTTAGTAGATATGGTTAAAGAACTTGTGAAACCATATTCCCCATGATTCCATAGCATAGAACCATGGCAGTTACTCTATATAAATAATTAACATAACTCAAAAACCACTGGATGAATTGATATCAAATTTGGACAGAATACACCTAACAACCCAATGAGTAACCATCACTCAAAAATCATTTTTTAAAAAACAGCTAAAGGGACTTAAAAACCCAAAAATGATAAAACAAGGTACAGTGCATGCGCGAAAATGACTCCCCTGCCCACTCCTGCATGAGGGGGGGAAAACAAACAGTTGCATGGAGTGTGGAAGGCTCTGGAGGGCTGGGCAGGCAGACCCTCGGCTTCCCCAGGCCTCCGATTTGGGGTCTCTCTTCTCTCTCTCTCACCCACCACCCTCATGGTGCCTCTTCCTTCCCTTAGGAGCTACCCCCCTCCACCATGCCAGGGCCTCACTTGGTCCGTTCTTATCTCCCTCCCAGTCTCCATCCACTCTTTGTCAGTCCCACCAAACAAGGAGCCCTTCTTCTTTTCCCCCTGGTGAGGCTTTCATGTGACCCTGCCTGCATGCCACACAGGCAGGAAGGCACCCTGCAGCCACAGCAGAAAGAAGAAGGGGTCCATGCAGGGTGAACAAGGCCTGCCTCGAAAAGTGCCTCCTGCCCGCCCTGCTCTGGGCCCAGCAGGGGTGAGGGCTGCAAGGCTCCCTTCCCACTGGTGCCTGGGAAAAAGGTAGAGAAGGAAGGAGAGAAGGATAGAAAAAAAGGAAAGGAAGAAAAGAGAGAGGGAAGAAAGGAGAGAAACAAAGAGGGAGGGAAAGAAAAAAAGAAAGAGAAAAGGAAGAATTGATCCTAAGAGCAAAGTAAGGAAGGAAAGAAAGAGGTAGAGAAGGAAGAAAGAAGGGAAAGGGAAGGAAGGAAGGAAAGATAAAAGGGAATGAAGAAAGGAAAGAGGGAGGGAAGGAAGGAGAGAAAGAGGGAGGGAAGGTTGGTCACAGCAACGTGTGGCAGGTACAGCTAGTGTGGTATAAAATTGCACTAATTATGTAATGAAGATGCGACTTGTTTTGCTTTTTGGCAGATATGCACTACCTATGCCCAATGCACCCTGAAATCATCTTTGATTGATCCTAGGATTGAGAGAACAAATAGAGGATTTGAATGGAGACAAATGGAGACAGGAGGGAATATCAGGAAAGGAAGGAAGGAAGGAAGGAAGGAAGGAAGGAAGGAAGGAAGGAAGGAAGGAAGAAGGAAGGAAAAGACAGAGGCCATTTCTCAAGAAGACAGTGTCTGCCTTCCGTAGCAAGGAAACACCCTGATTAAAAATTACACTGTGACATGCACTCTCTGCCTGAGCATGAAACGATCATTACGAATCACCACATAAATAATACATGCTAAAATGCTTCCATGCACCATCAATATTGACCTTGCTTAATTATTGATGACGGGAATATGCTCCCTTGAAACTCTGCCGAAAGACCTCCTCCTATTTTCCCCGTAGAGTATTTTTGGTAGTGACTAGCACCCCCCACTCCAAAAAAGGGTGTGCACATTCTCCCTCGCCATAGTAAACAGTCACTGGATTTGAGTAAAAGCTCCTTGTAACTCCCTTTAAATCTTCCATCTACAAAGAGAACAGAACACATTAGTTAGTTACATCTACACTGGATTACTGCAACACTCTACATGGGCCTGCCTTTGAAGATGACCCAGAAACAGCAACTGGTGCCATGGTGGGCAGCCAGGTTGTGAAAGGTAAAGGTAAAGATTTCCCCTGACATTAAATCTAGTTGTGTCTGACACTTCCCAAGTGTTTAAGACTGTGTGATGTATTTTCGAGTGATGCACACAGATCCAAGTAAGGTGGCCTTTTGCAGTTGTTGTGGTGGGGGGGCTTAACTGTTCCAAAGATGCTGAGAAGTGTGCTGGCGGTAGTGCAACTACCAGCAGCTCCAACCAAGTCAGAGAGGTCTCAGCTGAGGAGTGGAACTAAGAGCACCTAACCCATTAGCACTAATGAGAAACAAAGCAAAATGATGTCTATACTGGCTCGGTCAACGCCCAGGATAAAAAGGACCGCGATGGGTGCTGCTATTTCTGGACATCCATCAACAAGTGGGCTACAGAATCAAAATACAAATGAACAGTCACAGAAGTGGCAGAAATATACAATGCAAGAAAAACACACTATTATTATTATTAATTATTATTATTTTCAAGAAGGTGTAGGTGACATGGATATCCAAAGGAAGAAGTGTGTGGTGTAGCTCTTTGAGTCTTGAACTAGTGTCTGAATCCTTGCTCAGCTATGGAAACACATTGAGTGACCTTAAGTGAGTGAGTCACACACTCTCAGCTCCAGAAGGAGGCAAAGGCAAGCCTCCTCTGAACAAATCTTGCCAAGAATACCCCAGGAAAGGTTTGCATAAAGCAGAAATGACTTGAAGACACAAAACAGCATCCAAGGCATTGAACTGTATCCCTCAAATAAGTCCAGCTTCCTGGACAAACCCTTTACAATTCAGACTAAAACCTGGAACACTTTTACCATCGACTGACATGGAAGCCACCAGCCACCATATTATTCCTGCTGAAATTACTTATTGAGCCAGGCGACTTATTCAGCAGGTTGGATATACACTGCCACATAATGTAGTTTCAGAGTGCAGTTTAACTGCATTGAACTGGATTATGTGGCACTGTATTTATTTATTTATTTATTTACTACACTTTTATACTGCCCCTCTCAGCCCAAAGGTGGCTTGAGGTGGTTTACATAGGCAATTACTGCCCTCCTGATAAAACATAATTAAAACAATTAAAACAGTAAACATATAAATAACTAACAATTAGCAATTAAAAACAAAAATACAATTCTCAGCGTCTTGTTAAAATCACTTTCCGTCACATCGTCATCGTTCCATAGGTCTAATTAAACAATTATATGTCATCTGCAAATGCCTGCTCAAACAGCCAGGTCTTGACTTTCTTACAAAATGTCAGGAGGGAGAGGGCTAATCTGATGTCAGTAGGAACAACGTTCCAAAGCTGATGAGCCACCACTGAAAAGGCCCTGTCTCTCGTCCCCGTCAATTGCGCTTGTGAAGAAGGCAGGATCAAGAGCAGGGCCTCTACAGATGATCTTAAACATCTTGTTGGTTCATAGGGAGAGATGCGTAAGGTAAGTTGGACCAGAACCGTTTAGGGCTTTAAAGGCTAAATTGGACCAGAACCGTTTAGGACTTTAAAGGCTAAAGCCAGCACTTTGAATTGTGCCCGATAGCAAACTGGCAGCCAATGGAGCTGGCACAACAGAGGAGTTGTGCGCTCTCTGAATGCTGCTCTCATTATCAGCCTCGCTGCTATCTGTTGGACCAGTTGCAGTTTCTGAACAGTCTTTAAAGGTAGCTCACGTAGAGAGCGTTGCAGTAATCTATATGGGATGTAACCAGAGCGTGGACTACCATGGCCAAGTCAGACTTCCCAAGGTACGGGCGCAGCTGTAGACTCATGTAAGTTCAATGTAGCTAAACTGCATTATTTATTTAGCAATGTGATCCACCAGGGAGCTCTTGATGGCACAGAGCTCCCAGTGGCGCAGCTGGTTAAAGCCCTAAGCTGCTGAAGTTGCTGACTGAAAGGTTGGCAGTTCAAATCCAGGGAGCGGGGTGAGCTTCTGCTGTTAGCCCCAGCTTCTGCCAACTAGCAGTTCGAACACATGCAAATGTGAGTAGATCAATAGGTACTGCTTTGGCGGGAAGGTGCAGTCCCTCCAAAGTCATGTTGCAGTCATGCTGGCAACATGACTTTGAAGGTGTCTACGGACAACGCTGGCTCTTTGGCTTAGAAATGGAGAATGAGCATGACCCTCCAGAGTTGGACACGACTGGACTTATTGTTAAGGAAAAAACATTTACCTTTGCCTTTAGATCCATCAGTCATAGTTTTATTGCCATATCTTCCCACATACCTTTGGTATTGCGGACCAGTTAGAGTAAAAACTTCTGCATTTCCTCTTGTTTGCTTTCCCCAGTCCATGTTCTGGCTGCCCAGACTTTGGCCTTCTGAGCAATCCATTCTACCCTTCAGTGCAGCATTTCAGCCCCTCCAGTCCATCTGTAAGGGTCTGTCCTTTTAATTGATATGACCGTCCAAACTTTCTTGCTTTTGTCCTCTTTCTCTTTGGCTAAAATGAAATCTTAAATATTCCACTCCTGACCTTTGGAGGAAGGGGGATTTAATTACCTGCACAGTTTACATAAATTATATGCCCTGTTTGTCTAAGATTAATCCTTTGCAGAAATCAATAGAACCAGGGAGCCGTCCAGAGAAAATGGCTCCTTGCAAATGTCACCAAAGGTCACAAGAATCTTTCAGTACAAAGGGCACGGGAGCAAGGGAGACAGTCTGTGACACATCCTTGTCATCAGCCGGCCGGTGTGTGTTACTCCCCCCACCGTCCCTCTGCCTTCTCTAGCCATCAAATGATTTATCAGTTGTTAGAGGACACAGGGTACAGCCTTATGATGGATCCGAATGAATTCAATTATCTGACCACTCTGAATGTGATAGACCTTTCTTGAATACTGAGGTGAGGGTCAGCACAAAGCTACCTAGGAGTAATGTGTCAGTTGTAGTTTTTTAACAAACACATGTTGTGCAGTTGTCTAAAGTGTTAGATCAGAACTTAAAGGAACCAGTATTTGAATCCCATCAACAACCCAATTTTATGCCTTCTTAATGAATGTTGAGATATTCAATCATTTCACCATCCATTGACTTCCTTGGATGGGAGGCTTGAATGGCTAATATTTGGATATTTGTGTGTGTGTCAGGAGTGACTTGAGAAATTGCAACTTACTTCTGGTGTGAGAGAATTGGCTGTCTGCAAGACCATTGCTCAGGGGATGCCTGGATGTTTTACCAACCTGTGGAAGGCTTCTCTCATGTCCCTGCATGGAAAGCTGGAGCTAACAGAGAGGAGCTCATTCACCTCCCTGGATTTGAACCTCCAATTTTTAGATCAGCAGTTCAGCCGGCACAAGAGTTTAACCCATTGCGCCACGGGGGGCTCCAGTACTTGGATGAGGGACCACCAATGAATATCAGGTTCTGTAGATTATATTTCAAGAAAAACTGCCAAAACCACATCTAAGTAATCCCTGTCTAAGGATCTACACTGCTGTATATCCCAGTATCTGATCCCAGATTATTTGCTTTGAACTGGATTTATATGAGTCCACACTGCCAGATAATCTGGGATCAGATGGGATGTAGGGCAGTATAAATCCAGTATAAGGACCCATTTACACTGCTAGATAAAATCCAGATTATCTACTTTGAACTGGATTATATTAGTCTACCTTGCAATATAATCCAGTTCAAAGCAGATAATCTGGATCATATATAGCAGTGTAGGGCCCACCACAGCCATATAACCAAGAATAACAAAGCTGATTCACAACAGGCGTGCGGCCTTTAAATTGCAGGCCCTCTGCTATTGGAAACTGCAGGCTCTCTGACACCTGCTATTATGTGTGTTCGGATTGTTGTATTGTTTTAGAATGTTTAATGTATCTTTTAATGTATTTTATATATGCGGTTTTAACCATATTTTACTATGTGTAAGTCGCCCCGAGCCGGATGGGAGTGGCGATGGATAAATCCAAACAAACAAACAATATCAGATTTGAACTGGATTATTTATTGTATCAGATGTGAATCGAGGTTACAGTTGTAATGTATTTAAAAACACAAAGTTTAAAAAACTTTGCTTTATACTAAGTGTCCTTTGATTAGTAGGCAGCCACTTGGAGAGCCTCTGTTGTTTCTATAAGAAGGTGCACCATTGTGCATGTGGCAGGGCTCAGGCTGCTTTGTAATAGGTGGTCTGTGGTTATCCGAGTCACACTGTCATATAATCCAGTTCAATGTGGATTTTATACAGCTGTGTGGAAGTGGCCATAGATGGGGCTTTAAAAAAGTTTACAGAATTAATGGGATCACCTTAAGTCGACAGCAGACTTGAAGACATAAACACACATAATCCTCTGAGTGACTTATGATAGCATTCACTTCCCTATGCGATTCTTGACTAGTTGAACATTATTGTCCTTTGCCTTCACAGAATCATAGAAGAGACCATACGGATCATCCAGTTCAACCCACCACCACGCAGGAAAAAACACAATCAAACCACTCCCGACAGATGGCCCTCCTCATTGACATTAACAGATTGGCAAAACATGTGATCTGCAATTGACTGATCCTAACTTTAAAATGGAAGTAACAACTGGCAGAAACAAGAGCATTGCATAGGTTAAAAAGCAACTATTCCTGAATATTTGCACAAATAAGTGTTGCAATTATTTCTGTCTCATTGCAATAGCTGCCTTTGACTTTAAAAAGAAATAACACCAGAGAATATTTCATTCTGAAATAATGATTCCCGAAGAGCCGCTTTTGCATCCAATTATTAGGTTTCAGAAACAGCAGGGGTTCCATAGCTCTGTAAATTCTCTAATTGCAGGGAAGTACTGGCTTTCCAAACAAGCCAATCAATCAACAACGAGAAAAATACTTTTGATCCCCTTATAAGGTTATTAACAGAATAACAATTGCCCGGCTATTGCGTTCCAGCATTGCTTTTGTAGCACAACTCTGTCATCAGCTTTCCCTGGTCCTTCAGTTACAAACTGATGTGCTCATGTGCCGATGATGTGCCATCTATTATTGCAACCGACTGTTGCCACTTTTAATGACAGGAGCAGTTGTTCCCACCTTCCTTGATCCTTCCCAGGCCACAGTTCCTGGGAACATCTGCCTCGCAAAGTGCTACCATAGTGAGCAAATCAGCATGGGGCCCCCAACTTTTGCCTGCAAGGAGCTTTTCCAGGGACATCGGATATGGCCGGCATATGGGCCGGGGAAGCAATTACTTTGAACTTGTTCATTGGTCTTTTATTGCTGCTCATAGATTTTAATGACACTTTCAGGCAGCCATTAAAAAAGGTGGCACTTTAGGGTCAAGCTGGAGCTTCCCGGGTGCATTATTTTACCACCACCCCCTTCTTCAAAACAACATGGTGCACTTGAATTGTTACAGGGTCAACAGGCAGTGATATGATCATGAAAATCTGGCCTTATGACCAATTATTAAGAATAAACAACATTGCCAGTATGCAAAGTACATATGCACACACACAATGAATCTCCCCAAGGGTACATATACCATTAGTGGGATTCAGAAGTCATCTAGGTGGGATAAAGAAGGAGCAAACAACTTCCTTGTTGCAACTGCTTGATACTCTGCCAGTATGATTCGGTGTGTTGGTTTTGGCTTGTACAGCTCTATGTCAGTGGTTCTCAATCTTCCTAATGCCACAGTCCCTTAATACACTTCTTCATGTTGTGGTGACCCCCAGCCATAAAATTATTTTTGTTGCTACTTCATAACTATAATTTTACTACTGTTATGAATTGTAATCTAAATATCTGATATTCAGGATGTATTTTCATTCACTGGACCACATTTGGCACAAATACCCAATATGCCCAAATTTGAATACTGATGGGGTAGGGGGGGTTTGATTGTCTCATTTGGGAGTTGTAGTTGCTGGGATTTATAGTTCACCTACAATCAAAGAGCATTCTGAACTCCACCCATGATGAAATTGAAACAAAATGTGGCACACAGAACTCCAATGACCAGCAGACAATACTTGAAAGTATTGGTGGGCATTGACCTTGAGTTCTGGAGTTGTAGTTCACCTACATCCAGAGAGTATTGCAGACTCAAACAATGATGAATCCAGAGCAAACTTTGCACAAATACTCAATATGCCCAAATGTGAACACTGGTGAAGTTTGGGGAAAATAGACTTTGACATTTGGGAGATGTAGTTGCTGGGATTTATAGTTCACCTACAATCAAAGAGCATTCTGAACTCCACCAGTGATAGAATTGGGCCAAAATTCCCACACAGAACCCCCATGACCAACAGAAAATACAGTTTTCTGATGGTCTTTGGTGACCCCTCTGACATTTCCTCGCACCCCCCCCCCCCCCCAGGGGTCCCGACCCCCAGGTTGAGAAACACTGCTCAACCCCAGGCTGTTTGGAGGACTGTATGTTCCTTATGAGCCAACCTGAGCTTTGAGGTCTGTAGGGGTGTTACTTCTCTCTACCCCATGGCATGGTTGGTGGGAATTTGGGAGAAGGCCTTCTCTCTGCTGCCACACTTTTGGACTTCCTCCCCAGCAAAGCTAGGAAAGTTACTTCTTTGTTGATTTTTTGGCAGCAGGTTAAGAACTTTCCACAAGAGCATCACCAGCAGATCAGTACCCCAACTTATCTTGGGTACACCGAACTCAAGAGCGAGAAACAGAATATTGGTGGACAGAAAAAGAGATTTAAAGATGGGCTTAAAGCTAACCTTAAAAACTGTGGCAGAGACACAGAGAACTGGAAAGCCTTGGCCCTTATTCATTTATTTATTTATTATTTCAATTTGTATACTGCCCATTTCCACACAGGCTCAGGGTGGTTTACAGCATATCAGCATACAATCATTAAAATACACTTAAACAATAAAATACCAGACCACTACAACAGTATTATTTCAGCACTCTAGGGAGGTGGCTAAAGGTTAAACACCTGCCAGAAAAGAGCTGTCTTACAGGTCTTACGGAAAGCAGGCAACTCTTTGATCATTCGAACCTCCGCCGGCAAGGCATTCCACAAGCTCGGTTCCTTGAGCGCTCTAGCTGGAGGTCAGCTATTACCAACAGTGCTGTGGAATTCAAAGAGGTACGAATGGAGGGCAAAAGGGAGACACGTGTCAAGAGGAAGGCATGTCAAGCCAAGCCTGGCTGGGACTGGCTTCCACCTGGAAACTGATGTCCTCACTGTGGAAGAACATCCAAGTCAAGAATAAGGCTTCACAGTAATCTATATATCCACCACCAAAACACTACACTTGGTAGGCCATCATACTTGGACAATGAGGGATCGCCTAAATAAGTAATACTACTACTACTACTATACTAATACTATAATATTATAATTATATATTTCATATTACCTGTAATATTACTAATAATATTAGAGTATAATGCTATAGAACAATATAGTAATATTACTTGTAAGCCGCTCTGAATTCCCTTCGGAGTGAGAAAGGCGGCATGTAAATGTCATAAATATATAAATAATAAGTAAGTAAGACAATCACAGAAGTAAAGTGTGATGGCAATGAATTGTTAATGAAATGTCTGCTAATGGAACACCTTAAGTCCCTAAATCAAGAGAAAGACGGGATAAAAATAGATAATTTAAATAAGTAAGAATAGCAAGGGGGAAGCCATCCTAACCTCCTTAGGAAGAAAGTTCCAGAACTGATAATGGACCATAAGATTTATACATATGGACTAATGTCTTAAAGCTAACATTAAAAACTGGCATAGACACCGAGAACTGGGAACACCTGGCCCTTAAGCACACAACTGGGAGGTCATGCTGTGACCAGCAGTGCTGTGGAATTTGAAGAGGCACAAATGGAGGGTGAGAAGGAAAAATGTGTCAAGAGGAAAGCACATCAAGCCCACCCTGACTGGAACTGCTTTCCACTTGGAAACTGATGTCCTCACTGTGGAAGAATATGCGGGTCAAGAATAGGACTCCATAGCCAAGACACTACACTTGGAAGGTCATCATACTCAGACAACGAGGGATCACCTAAGTAAGTAAAAAAAATCCAGCTTCTTTTTGAAGATGTTCAGAGGAGACCTCATCACTTCACCAAGCAATGGATTCCACTACATAATGACTCTTGGCATCATGGCGTGCCTTCTAATGTTCAATCAAAATCTACTCTCCTGTAACTTCAGACCATTAGACCTGGTCCTAACCTCTCAGGCAGCAGAAAACAGTCCTGCCTCCTCATCTCTGTGACTAATCTTTGAGGTATTTAAAGACTGTGACACTTCTTAGCCTTCTCTTCACCAAGCTCAACATGCCCAGCTTCTTCAACCTTTCCTCATAGGTTTTGTTCTGCATGTTTCTTATCACCCTCCTTGCTCCAGATTCTCTATATCCTTCTTAAAGTGAGAGACCCAGAACTCAATGGAGTACAGTAATATGAAAGCATTAAACATTATTCCGGATCCAGCGTAATCCCATCATTACAACCCAAAATAAATAGTTCTGCTGGTGCGAATGTGCTGAACACTGGAGCTCAGGAACTAATGCTGACGCTTTTATCCAAAGGAGTCTTCCAAAGTGACAAGAGGGCTTAGCTATCCTCATTCAGTGACAGGCATGAATGAAGAAAATATATATATATTACTGACCAAATTAACATAATCAACTGCAGGGCATGCTTCTAAATTAATCTGATTGGATGTATGACCTCGTTTTTCTGTCTTTACAATGAACCACTGTAATCTTTACAAAGTTGGCTAGATTTAGAGCTTTATGCAGGCAAAAGCAGATAGGGAAATAGCAATATTACCTATTCTCTCCACCCCCTGCCAAGATGGTGTTTTCTCATGACATTGGCTGGCTTTTCAGACAAGCGGATGTCTGGATGTCTCCCTATGGTTTGCATGCTTCGGGCAACTTCCATATTTCTTTGGTGCTCTTGTTTCTCTCGCTTTAATTCCAACCCCCTTCTGTCTCAATAACAGATCCTGTCTATATTGTTCAGGAGACTTCTGCTTCCCTTTGTGACATTTAAGAGGGACCCGAAGCCATTCATGTTAAATTTTGGAGGGGGGTGGGGGGTTGCAGCAACATACGCTCCTGACCTTGGAATGACATGGAGAGAGGCAACAGAAACAAGAAAACAAGTGAGGAACAAATGCTGTCTTTCCTTCTTAGAGAAACGAGAGATTGCCCCTACACACCTGATGTTGGTGGTTTGCCTACCTTGCTGCTTCAAAGTAGTGTGCCCAATTATTATTTAGAAGGAGAAAGGAATTCGCCTCATTTCTCATCCTTATGATTTATTTATGACATAAATCCTACCAATACTCCTAACTGGAGTAAACCCATTGAAACAATATGATTTATCTATATGTTGATTTTATCCTCCAGAGGTTCATTCAATGGCTCTGCTTTAGCTGAGATTAACACACAAGATTATGGCCACACTGTTCACTATTCTCTATAATTAAGATAATAAGTCCAGGATCAGATCCCCTGTGAATATGAGGATCATATTGTAGGGCCCCCAGTGGCGCACTGAGCTGCTGAACTTGCTGACTGAAAGGTCAGTGGTTTGAATCTGGGGAGTGGAGTGAGTTCCCGTTGTTAGCTCCAGCTTCTGCCAACCTAGCCGTTCGAAAACATGCGACATGCAAATGTGAGTAGCTCAATAGGTACCACTCTGGTGGGAAGGTAGCACGACTTCACGCAGTAACAGCGCTCCATATAGTCATGCTGGCCACATGACCTTGGAGACATCTCCAGACAACACTATTTGGATTAGAAGTGGAGATGAGCACCAGCCCCCAGAGTCAGACTCAACTGTCAGGATCACCAAGGTCAGAGCTACCATTGCTTTGACCTTGACGTCCTGCCATAGATTAGAGCCCAGGTGCAGGGCTGGAAACCATCCTTGGGGCACGCCACACCATCTTGCGAAAGCCTTGCAACATGTTGCATTAGGCACATGGCAAGCACACGCACACGGCAACTTGATCCAACGAGATTTATTGTAGGTATAATACCTTTGATGCCAGAACTGGCATCACAGGGAACAAACACAGCTTATATACAGAACACACCCCCATCACCTGTCCATCATCCCAAAGGCCCAACCCCCCTGGCATGCAATGCCCAGCAGAGGTTGCATCATATCCCCTCTGACCCAGCAATTACAATGTCCAGTGGATATTTCATCATATCCTTCCTGAGTCAGCAATGTTCATGTCAGTGCTTCTCATGTTGGTGTGGTGTGGCCCAAGCCTCCCAAGGCCAACACCTGGAGATATCTTATCTCGTGAGCAGATTCAAGAAACCAGAACAAATGCAGGCAGGTCAGGAAATCAGAGCAACACCAGCTCAGATTTCATGATCCTGACAGAATGCTCCTCCCCCTCCCCCCTGTGGGAAAAGAGGACTCAAAACGCTATCCTACTCTATCATCAAAATCCTATCCCAGCACCCACCAAAGTCACAACCAGCTCTATAATTCCCAAGGCGAAGTGAGCCCACCTCAGCCTTACTCCAGCTGAACACACACTGGGACAGAGCTTCTCTCCACACACCACCCTGAACTCCTACACATTCAGATAACCAGACATTCCTCTATCACAAATGCTTAGCTTGTTCAAGGCCAATTTCCACCCTTAGTCATCTCTAAGCACTCTTTACACGCTACCCTTCTACTACCATGCCCATCATTCAACAACTGCATGGTCCAAAACTCCAAACCTCCATCTGAACACCCTTTGGGCTAAACTATATATTCCGCATTCACCATCAACCAGGACACACTCGGCTCCCACACTCAGCTTCCCAAACATGTGGGCCTTGTGCACCTTAATCTCACAATGCACACTCATGCAGCCTTCCACTACCGATCACAAATCACTTTCTCACAAGCCAAAGTGAACTTCACTACCTTCTACCACAATCTAAGTCCCAAGACTCTATATCCTCTCACTTGCTCCTACCAAAACCCCTAAACACCTTCATCCCTCTACTGCCATAGCAGGAGGTACTAACCCACAAAACCACAATTCCTATGTAACCATCAACCACTACAAAACCTATCAAACTCTCTTAACTTAAACAAACTGACAACTCATTGCACAGGAATAAATCAACTGCGCATCTTCCCAGGAAAACCTAAAATCACACAATCAAGATTCCAAGCCTCATAACTCCCAAAACCTTCCACTGCAGAAGCAGGAGGTACCAAGTACAAAACTACAATTCCCTAAACCACCAAAACACATCTGCGCCTTCTCAACCCATAACTCAGTCTAAATCTCCACACAGCCTTAACCTTGACTTTCACCACAAGCCGCACAGGACTAACTCAACTGTGCCAAGCTAACCATACAAAAGAAATCTAATACCCTTGCCACCTTGGCAAAAGGCACACACCAACCTCTCTTGCAACAAAACACAGCCATCTAAGCTACCTAGCCATCACATGCATCCACACGTCCAATTTTCATTCCTACACACCATCCTGACATGGCTGGAAGCGCCTGGAAAAACTACAACTTCCTTTACTATGACGGCAGGAGGCACTACCCAAAACTATAATTTTCTACACCCTCACACCAGAATAAACCATCTGTGTCAAACTACACACATTATCAAAGTTTAAACGACACAAACTCAAAACCTTACCTCCTAAGTAACTCAATCCTCTTGCCATCCCTCTCTTCATGCCACACTTTGGCAAAAAGATACCAACAACACCGAAACTCCCCACGCAGGCAATTTTCAACTGCGTACTAAGTCAGCCACCTACTTATCCCAACATAATATGATCTATCCAGGGAACGACAAACACTACCAAACCTGACCTCCTGGAAAATTCAACAGGAGACGACACCCCAGCTCGAACCAACTCTAAAGCCTATCCTCCACCTAAAACAACCTTCCTGCCGCAATTAGCATCATTGCAGGCCCCGACAAAGGCTGTACCTATCCTTCTAAGTACCAGGAACAAAACCCTCAATACAACAACGGAATATACATTTTCAAAAGACACTCCCAGTTGAACAATAGATATCATATCTATACCATTAAACTATAATACACATTCGAAATATCATCCCCATCTAACATTTCTAACAATAGATGCATGTCTAAACATTCTCAAACCATATTACATACATGAAATAATCATCTTGCCCTTTCCAATTTATAATCTACATAACACATGTGAGTATTGCATCTACATTATCAGCCATCCTAAACTTATGCAATACTACCCCTCCATCAGCATGAATAACTCTCTAAACATCATATCACAACCTATCTATCATTCCATGGTCAATTTACCATAAACTCATCTTATCACATATTTGGGGCAATACATTTAAGTGACCCCTCTTCTCCATATTGAGACCATCACAGCTCCAGACCCTTTAATGACACATCCCTCATATAACAACATTTTCCACAGTAAGCATAACACAACCCAGTTGCCATTCTTTCCCAAAGTCAAAATTAATATACTGGTTACTGGAACACTAGCTCACAGTTCATCCCCAAGGTTCAGCATTTTCCGAAGTTCTGGCCACTCAGGAAACTTCGCCCACAGTTCTTTCATCGGCCTCCTGGTTGGACCTTTTCCGAACCCCAAAAACCAACCCTCCGTAAGACCAAATAACCCTGGGGGCAACCCTGGGGCTTTACTCCGAACAAGATCAGCCAGCACCACCTCAGCAGGCAAAGCCTCCAACAACTGGGAACTCCCAGTATCTTCCTTCAGGGGAACGTCCGGCGGGTGGGCCCCGGTTGTTTCAGCCATCATGGACCTCGCCAACTGCTCGTCACAGAAAAGCACCAGGTTCCGCTCTCTCTCCAACTCGAGCGGCGCTCCTTCCAGACCACCACCGGCCTCCACTGCAACACTCCCCATGCCAAGCTGCTCTTGCTGGGGATCATCAGATGACTGGCTCTCTTTGGAAGGCCCAAACACGCTGAAAGACTTCCCAGGCACATCTTTCTCTGCAAGCTGAGAAGCCTTTTGTTCACTTTCTCCCTCCCTGGCAGTTTCACTTTCCAGGACGGGAGGCATTCCAGTCTTATCACCCTGCAGCTTCGTCTCCACGGTAACTTGGCCAGACTGATCATTCTCCCCTTCTGGCAAGGACTCTCTCGAAGCATTGCTGGCTCTTCTGAAACACACTCTTCGCAAAGGGGCTTCTCCCTCCCCTTCTCATCCTCCACTTCGGAGAACACACAAACAACCTGGCCTCCTTCCGCAGCATTCTCTTCCCTCTCATCTTCCATGCACAGAAAGAGTAAAGCAGCAGACCAAGCCAGGGAAACTCCAACAGTTTGCACAAAGGGATCCTGTAGCTCCCCCTTTTCCTCCACTAGAGGAGAAGCCTTCTGCACACTCACCAACTCCATTTCTGCAGGGCACTCTCCAATGGCTTCAACCACCCACTCGGTTTCATTTTTTCCCGGTAAAGCAGCTACACCAGTTTTGCTTTCCTCTCCACTGCAGGCCGGGACATCAAAGGACAAACATTCCTCTGCCGCTCCTTTCTCAAGAAGCTCGGTCTCCAAGGCAACCGACTGGGCCTCTTTCTCCAGGGCAAAGGTGTCTTCTTCTCTCACCAGCACACTCTCTGCCTCCGGCATGGCCTCCGGGCCCTCCTCCTTCTCCCTTTCCAGAGCATTGTCATAACGCCCTTCTTCCTCGGCTGGGAGACATGGCATCCTCTCCTGGAACCTTCGGACTCTCTCCTCTAAAGCATCCATTTTCCTCCGAAGTGTACTCACATCTTCATTCCCATAATACAGGGCTTTCTTCAACTCTTGCAGCTCGCAAAAGCTTCTTTGCATCTCCCGGTCCAACTCATTCTCGGACTGGGCTTCCTCCTGCACAGTTGACTCTCCAACTCCTGCAGCCCCAATGGCCACACTCTCACGGTCCACCTGAGACCCCACCTGAGACTTTGCTTCTCTGGGATCTTCTCTGGACCTTCTATAGCCCACCTGAGCGAACTCCTGCGAGTCCACTTCTCTGGGCGAGGCCCCCTCAGCCTCTCGATAGCCCACCTGAGCGAACTCCTGCGAATCCACTTCTCTGGGCGAGCCCTTCTTGGCTCCTTGATAGCCCACCTGAGCGAACTCCTGCGAGTCCACTTCTCTGGGCAGCATTTCCTCCTTCTTCTCCCAAGAAGGGGCACCATCCGACGATCCTTCCATCACCCAGTGAGGGAACAGCCGGTGCAGGATCAGCCAAGCCTGCTGCTGCTCCACCTCACTCGGGGCTCTCGAATCGTCATGGCTCTTACCAGCTTTGGGTTTGCTTCTGCTTTCCTCCACCAGCTGCTTGTCCAGCCCCATCCTCATCACTCCATCCAGGAAGGCTGGGACAAACCAACTCTTCATCCCATACGGTCCGCAGAGCTTGTAGGCAGTCATGCTCCATCCAATCACCGTCTTCATCTGCGTCCCAGAAATCCTCAGGACTCACCCACTCCACTCCTGTAAAGGGTTTCAACATTGCAGATGGCTCCCAATACCCTCAGTAGATTTTTCTACGATAGGTAGTATAGCAGTTCTGGCATTCTGTAAGAAACGCCACAATACGTCTGTAGGGACCTTAGGCACACGGCAAGCACACGCACACGGCAACTTGATCCAACGAGATTTATTGTAGGTATAATACCTTTGATGCCAGAACTGGCATCACAGGGAACAAACACAGCTTATATACAGAACACACCCCCATCACCTGTCCATCATCCCAAAGGCCCAACCCCCCTGACATGCAATGCCCAGCAGAGGTTGCATCATATCCCCTCTGACCCAGCAGTCCCAATGTCCAGTGGATATTTCATCATATCCTTCCTGAGTCAGCAATGTTCATGTCAGTGCTTCTCATGTTGGTGTGGTGTGGCCCAAGCCTCCCAAGGCCAACACCTGGAGATATCTTATCTCGTGAGCAGATTCAAGAAACCAGAACAAATGCAGGCAGGTCAGGAAATCAGAGCAACACCAGCTCAGATTTCATGATCCTGACAGCTGACTTTACAAGTTTTTATCCTTTCAATAAAGCTTTTGGTGCAGACTCCGGATGACTCCGTGTGCTGATTCCTGGCTGATTGAGAGCAGCCTGACACTCAACTAGACTTACTGCCAAGAAGAAACCTTTACCTTTGTATTGTATTGTATTGCATTCCATTGCGCACGCGCAGGTGCACACACACACACACATGTGGACATCCTCCTCTGTGCACATAAACACCCCCCCCACACACACACACACAGTGCTTTGGGAGTGAAATAAAGTGAAGGAAAGGAAGGAAAGGCCCTTCAAGACCATGAAACAAAGTGAAACATGTGGCAGACACAGGCACATACACTCAAAATTAGCAAATCAAAAGGAAGGCATGAAGAAGAAGAGAACAACAAAAGATACAAGACTAAGATATAAAAATATCTATTTCATAACAGCATAGCACAGCATTGGGTTATACAATTGTTGCATACATAGGTAAGGACTGGTCATCCATGAAGCAACATCAAAGGAGATGCTCTATTTACAGTAGAACAATGGTTATAAATCATAGTAGAACCGCAACTCCTCAAATAATATATTGACTGTCCATAGAATCAGATCATATCCCCAAAAGCTGTGAAGTCCAAATGGCAGATGACACAGGGAAATAGGAGGTAGAATAAGCTCCAAAATTATAAGTTCAAAAGGAGGCCTCAAGGGGATATGATCTGATTCTATGGACAGTCAATATATTATTTGAGGAGTTGCGGTTCTACTATGATTTATAACCATTGTTCTACTGTAAATAGAGCATCTCCTTTATGTTGCTTCATGGATGACCAGTCCTTACCTATGTATACAACAATTGTATAACCCAATGCTGTGCTATGCTGTTATGAAATAGATATTTTTATATCTTAGTCTTGTATCTTTTGTTGTTCTTGTGCACCCAGCACTCAGTGATTTAGATGAAGAAGAAGAGAGCCAGTAAAACTAAGGATTAAGATATGAAGCTTATACAGATCTCAAAAACCAATAAATCTACAGATGGAGCTGAAGTGGGGAAGAGAAAGTATTTTCAAATCAAAAATGTCTCTAGGCGATCAGGAAATCAGATAGAAAGAGAAACTAAAATCCATTGACGGGAAATCTGTGAAACAGATTGATGGAGAGAATGGTGAAGAGTTTTTGGGGTGTTCTAATTCAAAGGAGGATTCCCTTCAAGGCATTGCTCTCAGCTTCCTCTGTGTGTATTGTGTTTTATTTTAGCTTGCTAAAAAGAAGCTATTGGGGTCACAGAGTCTGATGGAGCAGCGCAAATCTGCAAGTAGCGACAGCCCCTCTTCCTTTGTTCTTGCCTACTGACCCTACTAGGAAGGCCAAGACGCTGCCCCTTTCTCTCTTCCCTTCTACAGCTGAAGCTCAGGCTCCCTCCTGCTGAGCCAAGTGAGTGCAAAGTGCTTTGAAGTCTGCTTCTGGGCTGCAGCAAGAAACACTTCACTGGCAGTCAGGAGAAGGAAGAAGAGCCAGCCGGATGTAATGGTTTGAGCCTTGGGTTTTGGAGACCTGGCTTCGATTCTCCACTCAGCCATAGAAACCATCTGGGTTCCTTGCTTGGGCAAACCATACACTCTCAGAAAACCCCATGATAGGCTCCTCAGGGTGTCCATAAGTCAGAAATGACTTGAAGACATTTCTGTTTGTTCTCTTGGAAACTATGTTGGACTAAAGAATGGGGCAAAAGCAAGTGGAATAAAATCATAGCTAGGCATGCTGAAGAACCCTCAAGGAATTATGTACCCACTTCAAAGGAAACCTATTTGATCTTTAGTTCTGGCACTAATGTGTGCATGAGAATAACATTGGTCATCAAATTGTCTAAAATCTTGCATCAAAAACATATCCAAAACAGGTTCTTAAAATAAGCATTAAATTAGAATATGTTTAGAAATGCATACAGTCAGCCCTGTATCCATAGATTCTGCATCTACAGATTCCATTATCCATGGCTTGAAAATATTCACCCCACAAGAATCCAAAAAACAAACCTTGATTTTGCTGTTTTACATAAGGGATAGCATGTTACTGTACCACTGCATATAATGGCACTTGAGCATCCACGATTTTGTGATCCACAGGTTCTTGGAACCAAATCACAGCAGATACCAAGTGCCCAATGCATCTTTGAAAGAGAGTAAATAAAATCTTATTTTGTGAGAAAACACATCTGGATGTGTGTGTGTGTAAAAACCTTTTGGAAAAAATTGACAACTTGGCTCTTTGAGCAGTTTAATCAACGGAATTAGAAATGACCTTGGAACGACAAAGACCACGGAATGGACAGCAGACTAAATATGATGACACAGTTTTTAAATTTTTTAATTTTATGGTTCATTTTAATGTTTTGATGTTTTAGATGTTGGTATGCTATGTTTTAATTCGATTGATGTGTATCTTAGTGATGGCATCGAATTGTGCCAATTGTTCGCCGCGCCCTGAGTCGCCCTTGGGCTGATATGGGTGGGGTATAAATGATGCAAATAAATAAATAAATACAAGTGACCTTTTGAATACATCTCTCCACCCACACTAATAATTGCTATGCATCTTCCATATTCAGACATATAGACAATCAGATTAAAGTTCTAATTACAACTGGATAGTCCAAGAGCTAACTTGAGATTTTGTTCTAATACTGCCTGCTGCTTGCGACAAGCTTACAATATTATTATAGGCTCATGAACCAGTGTCTTGCAGGGAGGGACTGCTGCAGTTGGTCTGGAGGCAATTTTTGCCCCAGGGCTCTGCAAGGGCCACATCGGCTGCTAAAGGGCCTCCTGACTACTCAAAGTTTAACATCGAAGAATGGCCAGAAGTCCACATATGGTTTTTAAAAATCGGTTGGGTTTTCCCCATGTTAAACAGTACAGGGACTAAAACTTATTTAAAAGGTTAATTGCCTCTTCCAGGGGGCCCCCAAGGGTGTTGTTATGACTGTTTGCCCTTCCGGCTTCTCTTTTTCTGACTGTTGTAAAGTTGAAATGATTATCCCACAAGATCCTGTATAGAAGTTACAGAATACAACTTTACACTTACAAAGTTTTGTGATGGTTTTGTAATGCTGCCACATTGGTGAACCACAACACTGCAGAATTGTATGCAGAACCAAAAGTACAGTGTTCTCTTGCTACTTCGCAGTTCGCTTATTGCGGACTCGCTGTTTTGCGGATTTTTTTAAAAAAATTAAAATATATATCATGATATTTTCACTGTTTTGTGGGGTTTTGCCACCGCCGTTCTCCAAGGTGCTTTCCCTCCTCAGTCTTCCTTCCCTCCAGCCTTGAAGGGGAGCTCTATACGAAGCCGGCGGCGGGCCGTTTCGTCCTTTCCAATAGGACTTCCTCAGAGGCAGCGTAAATTAGGTATGACGTCCTCACATGTGTTAAATCATCAGGAGTCTTTCAAAAGTCGCAGGAGGACGGACCATCCCATCAGGACAGAATATAAATGACGTAAATAAATAAATAAATAAATAATATCCATATCTATTCAGAAATGAGCCATGAGGAACTAAATGGGACTTGCTCCTGGGTAATTGTGTATGGTTGTTGTTCATTCGTTCAGTCACTTTTGATTCTTCGTGACCTCATGGACTAGCCCAAGCAAGAGCTTCCTGTCAACTCTGGCCACCCCGAGCTTTTTCAAGGTCAAGCCAGTCACTTCAAGGATAACATCCATCCATCTTGCCCTTGGTCGGCCCCTCATCCCCTTGCCTTCCATTTTCCTCGGCATCATTATCTAACTATAATTAACACTGAGCAGCATTTGTAGGGTGTGAATACAGAACTTGGTGGATGATGCCATCAGTTTGAATTTAGTTAAAAGTCATAGCCATATGTTTAACTCACCCCTTACTCTTTTCACAGCCATTGAATGGCCATTGAAAACAGAATTATCAATGCGGAAACTGAAAGACAATATTGATCTACATTATGACAATAATAATAATAATTCCTAAACGCTTCGGAAGTGTTCGACTTGTGGTTTTGTGATACGAAATCCAGCATATATGCTGATATTTGCTGTGTCATACTGTGTATAATGATAATAATAATATTAATAATAGAAATAATAATAATAATTCAGTAGTTAGGTCCACCAACATGTCTGGACAAGAAGGAAACAAACTGTAACTTATAGAGGTTGAGCAGTGGGAGAGGTTTACCCGATATTTACGTTGATTATAATCTTAAAGAAAAATGTAATAATATCCATATCTATTCAGAAGTGAGCCATGATTAACTAAATGGGACTTGCTCCTGGGTTATTGTGTATGGTTGTTATTCATTCGTTCAGTCACTTCTGATTCTTCGTGACCTCATGGACTAGCCCAGTGCTGTCCAACTTCTTCCGGCCCAAGGGCCGGAAGAAGTGTCACTGATCACCTGGGGGGCCGCAGGTGATCAGTGAGCAGGGGCGGGGCCGATAGCGGGGGCGGGGTGGGGGGGGGGCCAGCTGACTTCCTCCTCCTTCGCCCCTCCTCCCCCCCCCGTGGACGCGCCGCGGTGCGGGGAAGGAGGAGGGGTGAAGGAGGAGGAGCCAGCTGTCTTCCTTCTGCCTGGATCGCCCCCTCCGTCCCTCTCTCGGCGCCGCCGCCGAGAAAGGGAGAAGGGGCGATCCAGGCAGGAGGAAGATAGCTGGCCCCTCCTCCCTGTACCGCCGCCTTGTCCCTTTCTCGGCGGCGCCGCTGCAAACTGCCTCGCAGGGCGCCGAGAGAGGGACGGAGGCGATCAGGCAGGGAGGAGGAGCCAGCTGTCTTCCTCCTGCCTGGATCGCCCCCTCCGTCCCTCTCTCGGCGCCGCCGCTGCAAACTGCCTCGCAATGGCGGCGCCGAGAGAGAGAGAGGCGGCGATCCAGGCAGGAGGAAGAGCTGGCTCCTCCTCCCTGCCTGGATCGGTTCTCCGTCCCTCTCTCGGTGCCGAAAAAAGGGCAGAAGGCGGCGCCAACGGCAGCGCGTCACAGGCCTGGCGTGACGCCCTGCCCCTTGGCACCGCCTACTCCTCCTTTTCGGCGCCCCCCTCCCTTCCTAGGCCGGGGGAGCCGCCGAAAAGGAGGGACTGGCGGTGCCAAGAGCAGCGCGTCACGCCAGGCCTGTGCCGCGCTGCTCTTGGCGCCGCCTTCTGCCCTTTTTCGGCGGCTCCCCTCCCTAGGTAGGGGGCGCCGAAAAGGAGGAGCTAGCTCTCTTCCTCCTCCCTGCCCCGCCTCCCCCGCCCCCCTACCTGAGGGCATAGGTGGGGCCGTGTCCAACAGGCTACGGGGCCGGATCCGGCCCCGGGGCCGCCAGTTGGACAGCCCTGGACTAGCCCAAGCAAGAGCTTCCTGTCAACTCTGGCCACCCCGAGCTCCTTCAAGGTCAAGCCACTCACTTCAAGGATAACATCCATCCATCCCCTTTCCTTCCATTTTCCTCGGCATCATTATCTAACTATAATGAACACTGAGCAGCATTTGTAGGGTGTGAATACAGAACTTGGCGAATGATGCCATCAGTCTGAATTTAGTTAAAAGTCAAAGCCAAATGTTTTGCTCACCCCTTAGTCTTTTCATAGCCATTGAATGGCCATTGAGAACAGAATGGTCAATGCGGAAACTGATAGACAATATTGATCTACATTATGACAATAATAATAATAATTCCCAAACGCTTGGGAAGTGTTCAACTTGTGATTTTGTGATACGAAATCCAGCATATATATCTGGTTTGCTGTGTCATACTGTGTATAATGATAATAATAGCAATAATAATAATGCAGTGGTTAGGTCCACCAACATTGCACATTGTAGGGAGATCCAGCATGTATTGGCAGGAATATGTGCATATAATGATTTATTTACAATCTAATACTATAAATAGAAGACATGTACAAAATCTAATTTAGATTGTTTCTGAATTATGTGACAAACAGTTAAAAATAGTGCAAGTGCAATAGGTATTTAAATTTTTTAATTCATGCTACTGACAAAAATAGAGCTGAACATTAATAAACTGAAAGCAGTGCTGTAGGTTCATTCTTCTCATTTAAATATTATTCAGATTTTTAATTTAAATGTTATCTTTTGTTTTCTTAATTTTCTATGTATAACATGAATGTTATTATGGTTGACTTTAAATAGATGTTTTTATAATGTCAAGCTTCAAGGTGTCTTATTTACAACAACATCTTTCCTTGCTGTAGGATATAGGTAGAAATACACATACATAAAAGAATGCAAATTTGTCACTGCACCTTATTGTTTGTTTGCTTAAAAAAGGTAAACTTCCAAGGAGGCACTGAGTAATTATTTTTTCTTAAAAAGAGAGGGTGGGCCAGATAAGTTTGGGAACATCTGCTATAGAAGGACATAGCTTGTTGTTCACTGCAGCTGCTGCTTGGAAAATAAGGACTGGAGGACATTTACAGTCCCTAATTATTCCTCTAAACCAGTGTTTCTCAACCTGGGGTCGGGACCCCTTGGAGGGGTCATGAGGGGGTGTCGGGGGGGGGGGTCAACAAAGATCATCAGAAAACACAGTATTTTCTGTTGGTCATGGGAGTTCTGTGTGGGAAGTTTGGTCAAATTCTATCGTTGGTGGAATTCAGAATGCTCTTTGATTATAGGTGAACTACAAATCCCAGCAACTACAATTCCCAAATGCCAAGGTCTCTTATCCCCAAATCTCCACCAGTGTTCACAATTGGGCATATTGAGTATTTTTGCCAAGTTTGGTCCAGATCCATCATTGATTGAGTCCACAGTGCTGTGTGAATTTAGGTGAGCTACTACTCCAAAACCCAAGGTCAATGTCCACCAAACCCTTCTAGTATTTTCTGTTGGTCATGGGAGTTCTGTGTGCCAAGTTTGGTTCAATTCTATCATTGATGGAGTTCAGAAGGCTCTTTGATTGTACAGTAGATGAACTACTAATCCCAGCAACTACAACTCCCAAATGACAAAATCAACCCTCCTCCAACCCCACCAGTATTCAAATTTGGGCATATTGGGTATTTGTGCCAAATTTGGTCCAGTGAATGAAAATACATTCAGCTTATCAGATATTTACATGATGAATAATAACAGTAGCAAAACAACAGTTATGAAGTAGCAATGAAAATAATGTTATGGTTGGGGGTTGCCACAATATGAGGAACAGTATTAAGGGGTCGCAGTATTAGAAAGGTTGAGAACCACTGCTCCAAACAGTGAATACGTAGGGTCAGGAATATAACTGGTCTCTAATGTGTGACTCTAGGTTATATATCCTTAAATTCTGGAATAAATTCTGTCTTTGGGTTCCATATTGGATTCCATGTGTGAGTTAAAAGGAAAATGAAATGAAATGAACAGTAGCTTTCTAGCTTCTTTGTTGGAGCAGATTCAGGGTCAATGTACCTCATGGGCATGAACAGAACAGGAAGTACAGTTAATGTACAGTAACAGGGAGAGTAATAGGTTATCAGTCTAAATCCTGGAATTTTAGATGACACAGTAGAATGAGAAGAGATCAAAAGGCCATTCTGTCCAATCTCTTTGTGGGAGGGCAGGACCACCTACTCACAAGTCCCATTCCATGCAGGTTACTGGGTGAAAAACAGACAGCAGGATGCCACAATACAGGTTGGCAAAGGTACCATGGAATGTCGAATAGCTCAAAATGATTCATGTCCATTCCTAAATGGAGGAAGTTAGCAAAGAATACATAACCATGTCTGCCAGTTTCTTGACTGTGAAGAAGGAATTTGTTGATCTTGGGAAGCTGAGTCATAGAAATGGAATGAGTGTTGATAGTACCAAGTGTAAGGTCAGACCCTTTGGGGCAAACAGGAAATGTTTTCCCCCTCTTCTGGGAACTGAGAACAAAGGATGTGGGGCAAGGAAGGGTGCTGGTTGATCACAAGAGGATAGCAAGCCCTCCCCGTGATACAGCCTCAAGGAAGACAAATTCCATTCTTCTTCCAATGGTTCTTTGAGAGGCTTCTTTTGAATGGATACAGATGCATTCCCTTTGCACATGTTTTGCTGAGGCTATATTTGTCCAACTTTGGTATGTAGTGAAATGAGGAAGCAACCTCAAGCTTGGTAAGGTTTCAGAGACAGATATAAAAGGCATTCTTAAGTTTAGCACATTTAATTAATCAGTTCAAAATACTGTGATAAATTTGAAAGGGCCAGTGATGTACTCATTGCTATTACCTTCCTTCTTGCCAGCCAGAGACCTGGTCTGAAGCAGAAAAGCGATACACTCTTAGAGATTTATAGTCTATTCACGATTGCATGTCAGTGGAATTATGAATCACTTCGGATTTTAGTCTCTGTTTTAAATGAGTTCTTCAAGGTACTGAACCTATTGGGGGACAATGTACAGGACCATGGATAGCACTGTTAACCTTTGAATTGAAACATGGAGTGGAATCATTGCTGGACTGAAATGGCATGTACTGTTGCCACTATTACTAAGGAGGAATTCTGATTGTGTTCCTGACCCATTTTTAAAAAAATTGGCCAATTCAAATTCTTCTCCCAATCTGTTTATGGATTAAGTCAGTGGCATCCTGTTAGTACACATATAAGTTTTCCTTATCTGTTGTTGTGGAAGGTGATATTCACTTCCTCTCAAAATCTGGCTCAACTTATCCGAAAATCGGTGTAAGTGCTGGACGTGAAGCCATCCTTTTTTTCTGAGTAGAATGGTGAAAGGCAGTAACTTAGTCAACTTTTGACCTTTCTGAATGCCTGGGCAGGAACTTTATGGTATTTCTCCTCCAAGGAGTGCTGAAAGAATAGCGGAATTTGGTGCTTATCTTACATTCTCCAAGCAGGACTTAAGATCTCACCTGTTGCTACTCTATTCAGTGAAGAGGGTGGTATTTTTCTGATCATTGTTAATACTGCACCTTATGCTTTATATAAAAATGAATCACCCTCTTCTGTGAGAAGAGTGACAAAAGTCCTTTTTGAATGCCTAGATGGGAAAACAATGACAGGGGTGGCTGGCTCCTTGAGACGGTGCTGGACCTTTCTTCTCTCCATGGAATTATCTCTGACTTATCCACAGGTCATATCAAAATCCATAATTACATGTCTCTCAAATCTGCCATTGACACAGACATGCCAACTTTTACATGAGTATTTACAGTATACTGGGTAGCAGCAAATTATTATGACTAGTGACTAATACTGTTGCAGGATGAGCAACCTGTAGTATCAGCTGCTACAAAAGGATGTTTTCTTTTCCGACTTTGAATTATCAGCATAGTTTGATAGTGAGGCTTTCTGACTTTCCAGAATGCAAATATATCCGCAACGGACATTGGAAACGATGACGGGGAGATTTCTCATCTCTGAGCAATATATCCGATTGTGCCATCAGAACATGGCTATCCTCATCTGGGAGGGGAGGAATGAGGGCATGTTCCTTCCAGATAAGAATTCTTTCTCCTTCCCCTAATATGTTTTGGTTCAGAACTCAAATGTCTATTATTGCTGAGCATTTGTAGCTAGAACTCTTGTATTTACTATTTTGGTAACTTTGCTCACTTCTTCTTCTGGATGTCCTAACTGTATTTCTAAATGCTCCCCTGAAGTTAAAAGTTATTGCAGTTGGGAACCAAAGAGACATTTCATTTGGAGAGGCAGAGTGCATATTTGACAGAAACACCCTTATTTTGTTCCTCTCAGCTATTCCCTCACTCAGTATTCATTCCCATCCTTTCTCAAGAGGGTTGTATGTTTTCTTGATTTCTAAAACTAGATACCCCACTGACTCACCCAAAGGATACATGCAGTATAAAACATAATAGGGAGACTATCATATGTAGTGGTTACTAGGCATGTTTTAGAACCCAAAAATAGGGAATCGAAAATCTAATGGGGGATTTTAAAATTAGTAATAGGAAGACTTACAAAAATTACATATTCTTTGGGGGATTTGCTGCAGAATCTTCTCTATGAGCCCGGATTCTGCAGCAAATACCCCCAAGAATATGTATGTGTGTGCTCCCAAGCAGCAAACGCTGGCTTTTCCCGGGCTAATTTCCCGGACTAATAAGAGAAGAGCCCATTTGCACCGCATGAGGAGAGACCAGTCAGAATACTTCGGTTTGAATTTTACCTCTTGTTATTGTTATTACTGCTGTATTATTGCATGTGCATGGAATGTAGGTATATGACCAGTTGGATTACTTATAATATTAGGCACTTACAGTAGCATTCATTCTATTATACATTAGGTTGGTTTCTCACCCCAATACTCTTTGATGCTTTAGATCCTGGCAGGCAGGAGAGGCAGGGAAGCCTGGAAAAATGTAAACAGAGAGAGGTTTACTCAGAAGTAAATCCACAAAGGAGGGCCCTTCATCCAAAGTGCTCTCCTTGCAGATTTACTTCTGAGTAATCCTCTCTGTTTACATTTTCGGGGCTTCCAGCCGAAAGAAGGAGCGAGTTTAGGGCTTGCCTTGCCATAATACTTATTGGCAAGGGAGGCGGGAGGGTGGTGAGAGAGAAGGAGGGTGCCCCCTTACGACCTAATAACGACACTTAAGAAGATCCTGGCCCCGGTTCGAAAAAGAAAGTCCACTTCCTGGTTGGCGTTCCAGGTGCGGAAATACTCGAAAGTAGCATTTCTTACGAATTTCTTACAAAATGAATCATTTTCATAACTTTTTTCTCATGCCTAGTGGTTACCATTAAGAGCATTGCATGGACTAGGCTAGGGACCACTGTTGCAAACTGTGCTTCTTAAGTAAACTCACTGGATATGGATGAGTCAGTATCTCTCCAGCCTAACCTACTTCACAGGATTGTGGTGCATATAAAACAGTGGAAAAGATTGATATCTGTCTTCATGAGCATCTTGAAGGAAGGATTGAATGAACATGTAACATATAATAATATAAACTCCAGTAAAGAAGAAAAGACACGGAGAATTATAATTTGATAACCAGAAGATATTCAATGTTAATCATGTGTTTGCTCACTTTCTTCTTCCCCATTCTGCTGTTCAATCCATGATCAATATCACAGTCTAGACTCTGCTGTCATTGGAATCTTATTGCAGCATAATTTCTCACAGGATCAGCTGCCCTGGTGAAAATGCTGTGATGGTCAAGCTGTGCCAAATGCCTTTCGGAGCACAATTAACACATCAAAGCACCTCGTTTTTCTAGTAGGGCACAATTGCTCTTGCTTTTATAGAAGAATAAACTGATCAAGTTTAAAAAAAAAATTTTACTGAGTTTTTCAAACTGAAGAACAAGAAAGAAAGAAAAAACAACCAGCTGCAATATCTGCCCAAATACTCATCTGAAGGTGATAAATGTTGGTCTCTCCCTGGCATTCCATCATGCTCAGTGTAACCAACAATTGATGTCCTCCATGAGACCAGGGCAGTAACTCCACCAGTGACTTGAGCCAGACCTTGGGGAAAAAAACCTGGAAGGTACTGAATTCTGCTTCCCCATAAGTTCTTCACCTGAATTAAGATCTGAAACAGAATCACATTTTTACTGTTGTGTAGCCACCAGGCACTACTGAGCATAAGGCTACGTTTGAATATGTTGGCGTAGCACAGATAATATAAAGTTGGCCCTCCACATTTGTGGTTTTGACTTTTGTGGACTTGTCCTCTCAAAGAATCTCTAGGTTCTCCAGTTCAACCCTATGGCCAGATTCTATTGAAGGATCTAGTGATGCCTACAGCCTCATCACACTAGAGCATGGATCCACTTTAAATCTGGTTTCTGCCTCCTGCACAGTTCTGGGGTGTGTAATTTAGTGACACCCAGGACCTGCCTGGTTGAGCATTTTAAAGACCACTTGCTAAACTACAAGCCCCAGAAGCCTGCAGTAAGCAGCAACTGGATTTAAAGTGGATCCATGCTCTATTTTGATGAGGTAGCTAGAGAGATGTTCTCTCATGTTAAAATAATAATTTTCTTTGTGTTTTTTCTCCACATTTGTGAAGGTCCTGAATCCCTAGATGAAGAGTTCCAAAGTGAATGAGGATTATGTTATTGCATATTTGGAGCGCTAGCAATGTGTATTGGATTGAGTGGTGGACTAGGTTTCTGGGAAAATAGGTTCATGTTCCCACATTCATATAGAAAACCATTAACTTTTATTGAGCAAGTCATGGTCTCCCAGCTTTAAAGGAATGCAAGACCTCACCTCGATACATCTTGACAAATAGCTGCGGTAATAAGATTGCAATAAGTCAGAATTGACTTGAAGGCATATATATAGGACAGGACAGACTATGTTCTTGGGTTTTGCTACTTTTCTCAGAGAGAGTCTCTTTAAAAAAGAGCCAGCATACATGACTTACATTCACTTATTAATAAGTCAATCCAGGTGTTTTGAGTTGACTTTTTACTAACATATAAAACTTGCTATCATAGCCTTAGAGACACCACAGCACTGTGTTATTCTATTTTTCAAAAGACTTAGGTCCCTTCTACACAATTTTATAAAATCCCATATTATCATCTTGGAACTGGATTATATGGCAGTTCCATATAATAACCCAGTTCAAAGCAGATATTGTGGATTACCTACCCTGACATTCTGGATTATATGGCTGTGTGGAAGGCCCCTAAGACTTCAACCCATTTGAGAATTTAAATAGATCCACCCTTGCTGAAGTCTAATACTCCGTCCACTGTGAATGGAGGAATTGGCTTGTTTCACTTCCTATAGTTTTCATGGGGTCATGAGGGGGATGTCAGAGAGGTTGTCAAAGCCCATCAGAAAACACAGTATTTTCTGTTGGTCATGGGGGTTCTGTGTGGAAAATTTGGCCCTATTCTATCGTTGGTAGGGTTCAGAATGCTCTTTCATTGTAGATGAACTATAAATCCCAGAAACTACAAGTCCCAAATGTTAAAGTCTATTTTCCCCAAGTTGCACAGGTGTTCACATTTGGGCATATTAAATATTTGTGCCCAGTTTAGTCCTGATACATCATTGTATCACAGTCCGCAGTGCTCTCTGGAGGTAGGTGAACTACAACTCCAAAACTCAAGGTCAATGTCTACCAAATTCTTCCAGTGTTTTCTGTTGGTCATGGGAGTTGTGTGTGCCAAGTTTGGTTCAATTCCATCATTTGTGGAGTTCGGAATGCTCTCTGATTGTAGGTGAACTATAAATCCCAGCAACTACATCTCTCAAATGACACCCCCCCCCATGTCACCAGTATTCAAATTTGGGTGTATTGGGCATTTGTGCCAAATTTGGTCCAGTGAATGAAAATACATCCTGCATTTCAGATATTTACATTACAATTCATAAAAGTAGCAACATTACAGTTGTGAAGTAGCAATGAAAATAATTTTATGGTTGGGATCACCACAACATGAGGAACTGTATTAAGAGGTCGTGGCATTAGGAAGGTTGAGAACCACTGCTTTAACCAAACACCCCAAAAATCCAGAGATATTTTGGTGTACATTGTTGGGTGATTAAAAAAATCTGCATGCACTTGGGTTGGTGTTCTTTTTTGCATGTTTTCTTGAATGTAACTTCTTATACTCCTCTTTTAAAATGCAGAACTGCTTTCCAAAAGTCAAAAGACATTCAAAGACCTGAGAAAAGGGAAGGACAACTGTGTTCCGGTTCATGTATTAGCTCATAAGAAAGGCTCATATGAAAACGGCAACCAAATGTGGTTCTCTTTCATCCTATCTGTTATACCTTCTCACTCCTCTGTCAACATTCCCAGCACAAATGCTATTTCGGTTAATGAATGGGAGTTAAAACCCACATGTACCCCTCGAATGACAGCAAAGGACTTGTACTTCCAAGTCCAACACATTAAATCCCAAGATTAATTTTGAATATTTATCTGTAGATATACATCTCAAATTTGGAAATGAGCCCATAAAATACAAAAGGTCCCTTGTCAGTAGGAAATAACATTATCTCACTAGGCAACATTCTCATGGTTTACATATCCTTCCGCTTCCCACATCCTCTAGCTCCTATTTTCCCCCTTTCTTTTGTTTTCTCTCTCTGTCTTTTTTCCCTGCATACAGCTCAGCCTTTTCAATTACAGAACCATTCTATCAAGGATAGTCATGATCCGTTGGTTGGATTATTCTTGCCAACTCCAAAATGGGTCCCAATTCATTTAGAAATCAGGGGAAGAAATCAGAAATTATTCTTAAGAGAATAGGAGAGGGTGAGATAAATTCTTGTTCTGAGAATCTGATTTTAAACGTTTTATTTTTTCATGGTTGAGATTTTCTAACAGTAAAACAGCTAAATACTAGGGATGTGTGATCCATAAGGAAAATGGTTTCCTGGCGCTTTGTTTCTAAAGTGTTTCTAAAGTATAGTTAGTAAAAAAAATGTTACTATAATGAGAGAAACAAAATTTCATTACTCTTTAGTTATCACAGGCATGGGCAAACTTCGGCCCTCCAGGTGTTTTGGACTTCAATTCCCACAATTCCTAATAGCCTACTGGTTGTAGGAATTATGGGAGTTGAAGTCTGAAACACATGGAGAGTCGAAGTTTGCCCATGCCTGCATTATAGTAATTGCACTTAATTAAATAACTATAATTGGGGAAACTTCAGGGGATCCTTTCTCCCTCATTTTTAAAGCTATTGGGGTGAAACTTGCTACAATGGTAGAATGCATTTACAGCATTTCAGAATGTTTCACTTATCCATAGATTTTTGGTGAATTTTCAAAGTTTTAAGGAGGGACATACCTCTCTCTCCGCTATCCTGATTGGTGCTTTCTGATGCTGATGCACTCTAGAAAATGTAGTTTAGGGCAGGGCCTTTTGAATGCTCTGGCATAGAGCTTCTTTCTTCACAAAATACATTTCCCAAAATTCTGTGCTGTTCCCAAAATGCAATACTCCTTTTTGCCTGCTGCTAATGCCATAGTGTTTTAATAGTATTTTATTATTGTTTTAACTGTTGTAACTGTTCTGGCACTGAATTGTTGCCTATTGTTAACTGCTCTGAGTTGCCTCTGGGCTGAGAGGGGCGGTATACAAATGTAGTAAATAAATAAATTTCACAGAGGAATGGCAAGGCACTAAGGCATTTTGTATCACTTTTGAGCCATGGATTCCTTGATGTGAAATATTTTTTAAAATCTGGGAAAATTTGGGAACTTATTTGCAACTCTGTTGGTTGTGTAACCCTTGCCGCTCCCAATCTTATTTGTTATCCTGTCCATCACTGTTAAAGTATATGTTTTAAACTCATCAGGGCAGAGAGTGTTCTTTACTGCTTACCTTGACTTGTAAAAAACGAAGTATATTATAATTTAAAAGGCCTTAATGATATTAATGTATGGCTGTATTTTTTAAATTTCCTTCTAATTTTCATTTTCAAATACATACAAACAAATACATACAAACAAATCAGGTTGCAACGCCTTGGTCTTTTCAGCCTTGAAAGACTGCGTATAAGAGGTGACTTGATCGAAGTGTATAAAATCATGCATGGGATAGAAAAGGTGAATAAAGAAAAATTATTTTCTTTGTCACAAAACACTAGGACTAGAGGGCACTCCCTGAAGCTCCAAGGTAGGAAAATTAGGACTAATAAAGGGAAATATTTCTTCACCCAGAGGGTCATTGGGTTATGGAATTTACTTCCAGAAGAGGTTGTGACAGCTGTCAGCCTGAACAACTTCAAGGCAGGATTAGACAGATTCATGGATACCAAGTGTATCGGTAGTTACTGAAAAGGACATTCAAGTGCCACCTCGGAGTTGGTTGAGGTAGGCAGGATTTCCCTGGGTACTGGTTGTGGGGGGTCGGGAGCAGGTTAGGGTTTTGCCCTCCCTTCTGCTCGAGATCCCCATGTACAACTGGTGGGCCACTGTGTGATACAGAATGCTGGACTCGATGGGCTGAGGTCTGATTCAGCATGGCTCTTCTTATGTTCTTATGTTCTTAATACATACAGCTGTAAGAGAAAACAAATCTTAGTAAGATATAATTTCCTCTCAACTGAATTTCTAAAAAGTAGCTGTATGAAAAGTAGAAAATCCACCCAGAAATGTGACAGTTTCTACCTGTACCAATATAGCATTTATCTTGGGCCTTTACTCAGTTTCTTAACATGGAAACTCTTTTCAGATGCTGGCATTATTTACTTATTTCTATAGAAAAGGCCTTAAAAAGGAGATGAGTAAAAAAAATTAAAAAATATTACAGCTGCAATCTTGCCGTTCTTTTATGAAGATTCCCCACCCTCCTTTAAATATACTACACTCTTGGTATTATGGATCCATAATATGCAAATGTGCAGCATCATTAATATGCATTGGCTGCAGATCTCGTCTCTAATGGGGTGGGGGAGCAGACAGCATACGAATGCAAATGAAAGGCACTATATTCGAGTCAGCAAAATCTTAATGGGCCTTTGTAGACACCAGCCCTATTTCAAAGAGTGTTTGCCCCTTATTTATCCTTCAGAACATCCTCACTGCACTTTATTCTTGCTCATTTTATCGGCACTGGCATGTTTAGGGACAATAAAAACTTCAAATGATAATCTGTGTTTAATTGCTGCCTTTTTGAGTATAAGAACCTGGAACAGAAAAGATGAACAAGAATTAAAAGCATGTGCTCCAAATGAAGATGGGTTTCTAGATTGAGGAGAATGGGGACAAGAAGAGAAAGAGGAGAGGAGAGGAGTGAGCAACCTATTCGTGATATATGTGTATGTAAATGTGACTTAAATTCTCCTATGTCTCTTTTTGGATCTGGTGCAGGGTGCTATTTCTTCAATCTTTGTGTCCGTTTCATACACATATACTCTCCTACCTTCCCCTTCCCAGCAGTAGGAATCCACCATGGCAAGGGAAGGGCATGAAGCTGTGAATCATACCTGATATAGGAACTTGGCGAGAAGACCAGTGAATGCCATTGAAAGATTGGGGGCTGGTGGACATTATTCCTGAACTGAATGGTCAACTGTGACATGTGATTTTCCTTATTCTTTTCTACATCTCTTTCTCTCTCTGAGTCCACATTCCATCTCTTTCTGAGGTTAGAAGGGACATAGTGATACTCGTAGGATAATGGCATGCAACTGGAGGACATGATAAGAGGTAAAGAAAATCATTCCTGAAGGATAATGATGCTAAGCAAGAAAAGAGGGGCACTACATTCCAGATGGACAGATGCAATCAAGGAAACCACAGGCCTGAATCTTCAAGACTTGAGCAGGGCAGTTGAGGATAGGCTGACTTGAAGGTCTCTCATTCATGGGGTCTCCATAAATAAAACTCAACTTGATTGTTGTGAACAAGAACAAAGGAAAGTAGACAGGAAGAAATTTCCCCTTTATTTGTAAGACAGACATGCCAATGAGACTGTGAATGTGCTGCCTATTTTAGGTCAAGTTTGAAACAAGCTACCCAAGATGCTAAACTCCAGGTCTCAAATAATTTCAGCACCTTGGATAGCTGCTTTGAAATCCAGCAGATTTGCCACCCCAATGACATTGGTATCCTCAGCTCTCATTGAATAAAGAATCTAGCCAATAAACCCAAAGCTGTGTGTGATAGGGAGTGTGTGTAGAAGGGGATCAAAACAGGCAAACATATATTTCTTTGCACAGTGTGTAGTTAAAACATTTACTTGTGGTTTTGCATGTTGTAGACACAACTTGAACTATTCTGAAAAGGGTTTAGACAAAAAGGGTTTAGGCTATGGACCACTACTAGTAACTATCATTAGTACTAATATTTTATCCCCAATATGACAAACAAATTTGTTTATTTCTAACCAGCCCTCTCTCCCTAGAAAGATTCAGGGTGTCTTACAAAAAACAAAAGTAACAAACATTCAATGCTGTATACTATCAACAATAAAACATTGCACATACTATTAAAATACATTAGATGGCTTTGGCTAAAAAGGTATAAATCAGCCAATTAGGCATCAAAGATGGTACAGTTAAGCAATTAAAATATGTATAATGTATAAACATATAAAACTACATCTCTTCAATAGGATACATAATCATTGTCGACTACGTCCACCAGGATGGAATCTATGGAATCTATGATAATATTTTTCATCTTCTCCATACACTAGTGAACATTTGTTACATAACTTTATTATGGTCCGTGGACCCACAACTGTTAAATAGATGACATACAGGAGTTAGCAGATCACTTTTAACCAGGGAAATATGCTATACAGACACATACTATACAGTGTCAGGTAACACCATGATGGAAGACTAGGCTCTTTCTCAGCCTTGCTGCCACTGCAAGGAACTTTGCCACCGTGAGGGTCACCCCATGGTGCTTGTCCTCCTTAAGATGTCTGACCTTCCCTTGCGGGGTATGGTTAGACTTATCTCCAATATGAAAGTAGAGCTTGGATAAGGTATCTTTTTTTGGAAGGCAACTCTGGGGATTCCTCTGCTAGACCCAGACTGCATAAATCCTGGATTTGGATTTACCAAATAGAAGCATGTCAACTCATGGAAGATGTTCAAGTTCTTCACCAACTGTAGCTGTTGTGCTTCTACAATGTTTAGGATTTACCAGAGTTGCTTTGGGTGACCTAGCAAATATATAAAGAGGACACCTAGGAATTTTTTAGGACCTTCAACATGACTGTTTGGTAACTTCTGGTAGAAATTTTTCATTTCAGTAAAGTTAACTATTATGTACAGTTTCATATTTCCACAGTAATTTCAGAACTGTATCCCTTTGGATAAAATAGCTGTCCTTTACAAAAAAAAATATTTGCCATTTCTGAAAGAGGTGGGCGGCATGGCCAGCAGTAAGAGATAGTGATAGCTGTAATTCAAAGTATTTAATGAGACTAAAGATTGATCACTTTTGAGTCAGAAAACATCAGGTTCGTTTCATTTGTCTAAAGCAGGGGTGCTCATTAGGTAGCTCGGGAGCTACTAGTAGATCTTGGGCCCTCTTCCAGGTGATCTTCGGGCCTCACCAGCCGGATGGGGCGCTCCTGCCAAGCGCGCACACCCTGCGTGCACTCCTGCTGCTGGCTTCCGCTCTTGCAGTGCTTCTTTCGCCTGTGGGGCATTGCAGGAAGAAGGAAGCACAAGGCGGGGCCTCTGGAGGGAGTGCCCTGCCTCTCTCTCGTCCAGAAGCAGCTGTGCAGCCTCCGTTGCTGGCAAGACAGGCAGGGCGGAGCGCTCCCTCTGGATGCCCCACCTCATGCTTTCTCCTTCCTGCAATGCCCCGCAGGCAGAAGAGCTGTGTGGGCAGAAAACAGCAGCAGGAGCACGCGCGGGGGCGGGAGTACGTGGCAGCGGGAGGGCGCGGCGGCGGGGGCAGGTAGATCTTTTGGACTTGGTTGCTTTAAGAGTAGCTCGCATGCTGAAAAAGTGTGAGCACCCCTGGTCTAAAGGGTCCTGACCCCAAATGGGGATCTCTTAGCTCAATGTTGGAATCACAAAAAAATAGCAACAGTAAAAGGTTTTAGAATGCTTCACCTGTACTCTACAAAATGGAAAATCAGTTTGTTTGGCAGCAAATTTTGCAAATGTTTGATACACACACATACACACACACACACACACCCCTATATGCCTGGGGTCATATAAATAATTTCTCAAGTGGAAAGGGGTCATAAGTGGAAAAAGTTTAAGAAGTCCTGGTCTAAAGCACCATGTCTATTGCAAAACACAAAACTGATATAATAACAGTACACTATAACAGGATAAAACAAATAATTGGCAACCGTAACATTCTAGAAACAAGATTAAAAGGAAGGCAGAAAGTCAAAATACAGGGGGAAAAGTTAATTCTGAATATATATCACTGCAGGACAACAGTAACAACAGTAACAGCTCTGTGACAACTGATATCCTTTGCAGTCTATGGCTGCCATCTTTGGAAAATTACAGGAGATATTTTGAGCTACAACTACAAGGGTGACCTTGATCGGAAAGGGTTTCCTATGTTTACTTGCCATTGGCTAGTAAAGATAGCTTTGCCCATTCAAGAAAGTAACACTGAACTAGCTGGACCAATGGCGTGAGTGAAGACAAGGCAGCTCCATGTGTACTCACATCCATAGGGCTTTTGCCTCCCTTTTGATGGCATTAACAGCTGCTCTGCTCTACTCATTTGTGGTTGGCCTGCCTCACTGTTTCTCTGGCCATCTGCCCACTTCAATTTTGCCCATAACATGCAAAACATCCTCAACATTAATGGGTTTCCCCTTTGTGAATTGAGTGGACAGTGATGGCAAGTGATTAACCTTTCCAATGCTGGCACACTTCCAGAGGCATACGACCATTCTCTTGTTTGAATTTCCTACTGGAAATGAACTTGGGATGCCTTTGCTTGAAAGGATATGACTAACACGAGAATAGGTCCCAGCAGTGCCAAGCTACATGGGAGGGTTAGCTTTCTGGTAGCTGATAATCAGGAATGTGCTTAGGCTTTGACCAGGGCAGCAGTCATGAATGATCTCAAGCCTTTTGGAATTTGACTGGGAGAAATCAGATGCCTCAGTTTTGCAGTGATTCAGCATGAGATCACTGTGGGATAATGGACCATGACAGCAAAGCCGAGTCAGCTGGTTGGTTTTGATCAGTCACATGAGAGCCAAGCAGGAGACACAGCTGAAGGACAGGGGACTGAATGGCAATGCTATGCAAGCAAATGACGCATTCCAAACAAATGGTCCCTTCTTGTGGAATAAGCATACATTTTTCTCAAGATGGTCTTCTCAAATAACAAGATGGGTTGGAAAAATCTTGTTTGTCTTGAATTTGAATGTCCAAATACAGTCACACATCTTCTTATATAAGCCTACTTATAATGGTATCAGCGGGGATTGGTGCTACATCTCAGGTTTTAGTCTGAAAACTACCAACTTTAGTGCTCCATAATCCCAGAATACACTTCGGATTAGTCCAAACTAGCATAAACCATTGAAGCAATTGTTGAGTCGTGCCTCAATATACAGGTAAATTCAGTTGTTTTAGTGGCTCTTTTCTACTTGAGACTAACAATAGGTTTTAGGCCAGTCTGAAATGGTTGGACTGATGGAACTCCACTTATACAACATGAACTTCCATTGTGTACTTGTCAAAAAGTACATAGAATCATAGAATCACTGAGTTGGAAAAGAACTCGTGGGCCATCCAGTCCAACCCCCCTGCCAAGAAGCAGGAAAATTACATCCAGCCTCTCTTTAAATGCCTCCAAAGAAGGAGCCTCCACCACAGTCTGGGGCAGAGAGTTCCCCTGCTAAACAGCTCACACAGTTAGGAATTTCTTATGTTCTTCTTATGCTCTTTTCCTGTAGTTTGAAGCCATTGCTCCACGTTCTAGTTTCCAGGGCAGCACAAAACAAGTTTGCTCTCTCCTCCCTATACGTCCCTCTCACTTATTTATACATGGCCCTCATCATGTCTCCCCTCAGACTTCTCTTCTGAAGGCTAAACATGCCCAGCTCTTTAGGACACTTCTCATAGGGCTTGTTCATTTTCGTTGCCCTCCTCTGGACACATTCCAGCTTGTCAACATCTCACTTCAATTGTGGTGCCCAGAATTGGACACAGAGTGATTCCAGGTGTGGTCTGTCCAAGGCAGAATAGAGGGATAGCATGACTTCCCTGGATCTAGACACTAGACCCCCATTGATGCAGGCCAAAATCAGATTGGCTTTTTACGCCCTGCATGACATTGTTGGCTCATTTTTAACATGTTGTCCACGAGGACTCCAAGACCTTTTTCACATGTGCTACTCTCGAGCCAGGCATCCTCCATTCTGTATCTTTGTATTCCATTTGTTTTCTTCCTAAGTGGAGTATCTTGCATTTGTCACAACTGAACTTCATTTTGTTGGTTTTGGCCAATCATCTCTCCAATCTTTTAAGATAATTTTGAATTCTGCTCCTGTCTTCTGGGGTATTAACTATCCCTCCCAATTTGGTGTCATCTGCAAACTTGATGGTCCTGCCTTCTAACCCGTCAACTAAATCATTAATAAAGATGTTGAAAAGGACTGGGCCCAGGACGGAACCTGTTTATGGCATCCTCATGCACATGGGAATTTATGCAGAGGGCCTATTTGGTGTGGTGCAGTGGTTTGAAAGTTGAACTAAGTTTCTGGAGAAATGATTTGAAGGCATATGACAATAACAAACACACCCAAAAAATCCAGTCCATAAATCCAGTAACTATGCTATGGTGGAGCCCTTCAACATCTGAAGCCTTTTCAAGCTTTGAAGCTTGTTCAATCAGGTTGCTAAAGGAATGTATTTACAAAACAATAGAAACCATAAGATTCTTTAAAAGCATACCATAAAATTAGTTATTAGGAAAATGGTGAGTAAAATGGTACAGTTTTAATCAAAATGGACTGTAACAACCAAAATGTTCTGGAAAGCCACTGAACACTGGAAAGAGTACAACATCAAAGAAAATGTCACAAGGTGGCCAAAGATCATCAATTTTCTGGCACTATATTTATGTATCAAGCCATTAATTTATCAGCTTCATTATCAGCTTGGCAGGAACACTGGCGGGTTTTACATGCACATGGATCCAATTGTGCCAAAAGTTATATGGACACAGCATCTGTATGCCTTTGAAATGTAAGGGCCAGTTCCCATGTCTTATCACACAAACCACAAAGAGAGTGAATAATAATAATATTGATACAAGTACAAGAAGATAAGCTTGAAGGGCATTTGATTTTGTGTTTGGGTGCCAACAGTTCCCAGGTTAGCCCTGTTCCTAACTTTCAAGTTATGGGGAAAGTAGCAACCAAATAACGAATAATAAACAGCTAGTGTGAATAAATATATCTTTATGTTGTTATATGATGAAATTAGATTTTAGAGTAGGTCGGATAATGCTGATGAGATCTTTTCTTTCTTTTCTTTCCTTGTGCTCTGGGGCTTTTTTCATGCCGCAGAGCATTAAAGGACTAAAGTGTGCATATGTGCATCTGTGCATGTAAAAGAGTGATGGAATGACATAGGAAGGAAGGAAGGAAGGAGGAAGCAAGCAAAGGAAAGTATCCTTAGCAATAAAAACAGAGCCAGTGTATGATGTACTGCTTAGAGCAGCATTTTCCAACTTGCCCATGCCTTCCAGGTGTTTTGGAACAGAATTTCCCTAAACCATACATTATAGATACAAAACATGTATCCCTCCAACTGTTGTACAACTGCAACACCCAGCAGTCCTCATCAACAACCATATCTGAAGATACACAACCCCACCCCTGCCCTAGGTAGTATAGCCACCAGTTCAGGACATTTTGCAATTCTAAAGAGATTGACATCAAACTAGAGAAAGCTAGATTAGGACTGGAATAACCCGCATCCAAATCCCTACTTAACTATTAAGATCACTTTCACTGTAGACTGTCATAGGTTTATTGTGTGAGTAAAAGAAAATACAGAGTGGATAGAAGATTATGCATACTATTTCTGAATTCCTCAAAGGAAGGACTGGTTATAAATCTAAGAAATACGTGAGAAATGTCAATTGGCAAAACATGGTAGGACATTTCAGTCCCACTGAATTCGTTGTTGCAAATTTGGATGCCATTAAACATGGAAGAAATGGAAAGACAGCTGGAGTAAGTAGATGGAATATCTGATCATGGGAGTTTCCAGAATGCCGTATCATAGAAGTCTGATTCCAAGTTAAAAGCCAGCACTCCAACCTATGGAATCCTGGAATTCGCAGTTTGACAAGGTACTTAGAATTCTAAAGTGTTACATTAGAACTTTAGAATTTTATCTACCTTACCAACTCCCCAGCGATTTATGTTATGTCCAAGTGCTTACATTTTCCTCTGAGAAAAAGTGGCACCATTTTGAGAAAGGTTACAGAAAGGCTTGCTGTGGGGCCGTGTTTGGCTCATGGGGTGGATCCAAGGGAAGATATTAAATTGCCCACCCTGCTGTTGTTGTTCCTCTTTCTCCCCCTCCTCCTCCTCCTCCTCTTCTTCAACAACAACAATGCTAGGAAAAATGGAAGGAAAAAAGAAGAGGGGCTGACCAAGGGCAAGATGGATGGATGGCATCCTTGAAGTGACTGGATTAACTTTGAAGGAGCTGGGGGTGACCATGATTGACAGGGAGCTCTGGCATGGGCTGGTCGATGATGTCACAAAGATTTGGAAGCGATTGAATGAATAAACAACAACAACAACATCATCATCATCATCATCATCCCTCTTAGAAACCCAAAGTGCTTAATTTATAGGAAGGAATTCACTACCTCCATTATACGATGACTTCAATTCCCTCAAAACTTATCTGTTATTTCCAAGCATCCCACCAGGGTTGGTGGAAAGTGTGGGGCAGCATGGAAATGTCTGGGTATATCCCTCTAGCCAGATGCATAATGTCAACATTATCTTTCAGGATATACAAATTGACCCATTGATAATCTAGCCCTGTGCAGAACTATAATCTAAATGTTTATCTGGCACAATTCTTACAGGGTTATGGCAGTGATAAGCCCCACTCTCATATCAGAGAGAATAACATGCCCCCCTGAATAGGCCTCATCAGGAATTCATTGCATTAGTTTCCTTGACTCCTGATGCACCTCACATCATTTGTCTTGCTGACTCATTGATTTGTGACGTCTTTCCTGATGATTCTGGAGGATCACGATGACATTTCTCCCCATATTTGCCAATTACATCTCACCTTTTTCACCCGCACCCTTTTGCTTCAGTATTTGGAGTTAGGAAAATGAATTCCAAGCTCATCTAAAGTCAAAGGCTCTAAAGAAGCAAGAGCGAATAAATAAAATCACTCCTCAAGGAAATCTCACAGCAACTCTGCCAAAGGAAATAATTATGACAAAAGGCAAATGCCTTTCACTTTGATGGTCATATAACATATGGCCACCATTTTGAAGTGGAAAAAAACCCACAAAAACAAAAACCCCAAGGTATTTGAGCATATTTCTGTAGGCTATGAGTGTATGGTCTTCAGGGGGATTGTGGGAAAATTTCACATGCCTTTTTCACATGTAATTCCCTACTCCTACATGAGCTTACAGCTATTGTATTCATACATGCCTAGTTTTATGTTAGACTTTCTATTTGTATCTAATAACTCAGAATACATAGTTGTGTTATGACACGGGCCACCAGTCATCCCAGTGTATGAAGCATGAATAGGAACTGGTTCCTCTCTCAGGGGGCACAATTGTATATTTAGCTCCCGTTGGTGGACTTCCAGTGTAGATCCATTGAGTCCGAAAAGACCCCAATGCTCATCTAGTCTGGCTCCACCTCACTTGGAGGCTGTGTGTTCCACTGTCAAACATATTTTACTACCAGGAGACTTTTTGTAATGTTTAAGTAGATCCCCCCCCCCAATGCTTTGAATCTGTTGTTCCATGTCTTAATCTCCAGGGCAGCAAAAAACAAGCATGCCCCTCCACAATATTACATCTTTCCAAATATTTAAACATGGCTATCATGTCCCTTCTTAACCTTCTCTTCTCTAGACTAAACATACCCAGCTCTCTAAGCTGCTCCTCATAGTTTTCAGGCCACTTATGATTTTGGTTACCTATCTCTGGATATGCTCCAGCTTGTCAATATCCCTCTTGAATTGTGATACCCAGAATTATGGCAGATACAATATTCCAGGTTAGGGCTGACCAAAAGAGATGATAATGGTACTGTACTATTATTTTCCTTGGTCTAGAACAGTGGTTCCCAACAGGGACCACTTTGACCATGGACCACTCTCCAACCTTAATACCAAAAAGGTTACAAATTGGTCTTTGGTCAACTTTAGATTTGGTTTAGTTATTTGGGATGCTGATTCGGGAAATTGCATTGGATAGACCACATCAGCTCTGGTTTCTGATAAAGAACATATGTCATCCAGTAGTTTCCATCTGCTCGCTCATTGGAAACCTTATTTTAGTTCTTACAGTCCACCAGTGGACCGTGACCCATGGGTTGGGAACCACTGATCTAGAAACTTTACTCCTTTTAATGCAGCTTAGTTGTCTTGTTTGGTTATTAAAAGTATAACAAAATAAATCCTGCAATGCTAGAGAATACTAGAATTTTTTTCCCAGTGCCCATTGATGACATCAGAAACTTTACGACAGAGAGATTAACTATTTCCAGATGGAAGTCTATTATCTATCTGTCTATAATCATTTATTAGCTTTCTACACCAAAAACCACTTGATCTTCTGAATCTTCCAGCCAGGGTCCAAACTAGACATGTCATAGCATTCAATTTATATTGGAAAATGTAAATAAAAGTTGTGGAGGAATATCAAACAGAACCAGGGGCACATGGGGACAGACAGGAGAACGTCCACCCTTTCCCTCCCTGCTATGAACCACATGTAAATGGGAAGGGAACTCTCACCATGACTTAGCAGAGCCCCTAGTGGCACAATGGGTGAAACCCTTGTGCTGGCAGGACTGCTGGCCAAAAGGTCGATGCTTTGAATCTGGGGCATGGGGTGAGCTCCCATATGTCAGCTCCCGCTTCTCATGCGGGGACATGAGAGAAGCCTCCCACAGGATAGTAACACATCAGGGCATTCCCTGGGCAACATCCTTGCAGATGGCTAATTATCTGAAAAGACCCCAATGACACCAGAAGCGACTTGCAATTTCTCAAGTCACTCTTGACACACACACCAAACAAACAAACAAAGCATGACTTGGCAAGAGAGGAAATCATTAAACTCGTCCTTTGTGAGCCACACAGCCCCAATCATTCCAGGGCTACTATTTACATGAGAAAAACAGGGATGCTGGCTGCATTAATACGGATGATTCTACATTTTCTTTGAGATAATTCCATAGATGTGCCCTCATGTTCCTCAAAAAGTTAGATTAGGTTTGTACATCAGAATGTTACCAGCAATCTAGGAGTCACTACCATACCCATGACATCCCTTTGACTCATATAGATTTATTCCAGACAATTACTGCAATCATAGACCACATGGCCTGATTTTGATCAAAGAATGACATAATTTGAGTCTATTAAAGAGTGAATCTACTTCTCATCAGTCTAATTAAAATGTGTTTTTCTGTTGTCGAGGTAATGGAGATATGAGATTGGAAGATAAAAATGTTGAGATCAGGGAATTAATTCAATTACTGTATGCCATCACCAGTCTTACATCATTCAGAAATGTGTTTTGTCATCTTCCTGTCTAAAAATGCATAACAAAGTAGTTCACTGTCTCCAAGAGCAAGAAAGTCCAGAATTGGTCCTCCTTACTTAATGTAAATTTGTGATCAGGATATCATAGAGTAAAAGGAAATGGGGTTGGGGAGACGCTGTTAAACCTGGTGAGGCAAATACAGTATCAATCATCTTTGGAGCAAGCTCTTGAAATAAACTAGTCCTATTCTCTTCAGAGAAGATCTGAGAAGTTTTTTTTCATGTCAGGAGAGACTTGAGAAACTGCAAGTCGCTTCTGGTATGAGAGAATTGGCCATCTGCAAGGATGTCGCCCAGGGGACGGCCAATGTTTTGATGTTTACTATCCTTGTGGGAGGCTTCTCTCATGTCCCTGCATGGGGAGCTGGAGCTGACAGAGAGAGCTCATCCACGCTCTCCCTGGATTTGAACCTGTGACCTGTTGGTCTTCAGTCCTGCCGGCACAAGCATTTAATCCATTGTGTGCTACTGGGGGCTCATCAGAAAAATAGGACGAACTTTAAGTTGGACTAGTGTTGCCACAACTATTCAATTTGAAAACATAGAAATCAACTTTGCATGGGTACGTATTTGAAGATTTCAGCCCTTTCTTTGTCCCAACTATGCCAGCATCCTAGTTGAAGCTAGCAAAATTTTAAGTCCCACCAGTATAGTTACATATTAGTCAGGAAGATTGAAAGTATACAGCCAGGCAAGTGTGTGAAGGAGCTCTCCCAGTGCACCCTTCATTGCCAAGCAGAGGCTTTTTAGGTCGCAATAGTAGGAGATGCACAAGGGTGCCACCCTGCAGCTATTGTGCTGGCCTGTAAACCATTGTGTACAAAGATGTGGAATACATAACCCTGGAGAAAAAATATACCACCGTCATGCCCCATCATATTAGCATAAGTCACCAAGAAGATTCAAGCCAAAGTACAATCTGACATGGAATCCCCGATGGCACAGTGGGTCAAACCCTTGTGCCGGCAGGACTGAAGACTGACAGGTCGCAGGTTTGAATCCGGGGAGAGTGCAGATGAGCTCCCCCTGTCAGCTTCAGCTGCCCCTGCGGGGACATGAGAGAAGCCTCCCACAAGTATGGTAAAACATCAAAAACATCCAGCTGTCCCCTGGGCAATGTCCTTGCAGACAGCCAATTCTCTCACACCAGAAGTGACTTGCAGTTTCTCAAGTTGCTCCTTACATGAAAGCAAACAAAAACAATCTGTTATATAAGAAAACCAGGAAGGAAATGAAGGTTGGGCTCACAACAAAATTAATACAGAAAGTTGACCTAGGAAGCAGAGACATCACTGGATATAATATGTACTATGTAGCTATTGACTCATTTATGAATATACAGCAGACGTCTGTAGATAAATAAAAGATCCAGTGTCAAAATAAATTTGCAGAGAAAATTCCTTTCAGCGATGGACTTGACAACTCTATTCTTGAGAAAAAAGTGTGCTGAAATGCTTGGCTGAAATAGCGATAAATGTTTGTGTATGTGTTTTCAGACAGAAGGACAGATGGATATTCCAGAAATGAGTGGGACTGTAGCTGACACATGCAGAGCTGCCCTTCAGCTAAGGACTACAGAGACCGTGCCAATAATTTGTGAGGCATCGGGCATTTGCTCAGAGAACCAAAGCAGCCCCGGCAAACCCCAGGAAGAGGAATATAGAGTGGAAGATGCGGCAGGTTTAATGCTTTGCACAGCACAACTGCTGCTCCCTGTTGGATTTCAAATCTCAGCCGAGCTGTTTGTGCCTTAATAGTGGCAATATTTTACTCAGGAAATGTGCAAGCGGGTCTCTCTCGTGCAAGAAGAGCCGATTCAGCCTTGGCACTGGGTTTTCTTTGAAGTTATATGCCTGCATTGATGTTACAGGGTTGGGCGTTGGCTAGGGATGCTTTCAAGATCAATGGTCTAAGGAAGGAAAGGAAATCGACATCCAGTGAATCTTCCAATGTCTTTGTCCATTCTGTGCTCATAAGACTATTACAAAAGTACATGCTTATCTTTCAGTTTTCCATTGCTGCTGATAAAGATGTGACTGGTCCTCCCTCTCTCATTGTTATTTTTCCGAATCATATACAAATCAATGCACATCTATCAGAAATGTGTTCCAGTGGGTGCCATTCCATGATAACATTTCATTCCAAGGGAAAATCTGTCCATCAACATGTAGCTTGTGAGAAAGTTGTAAAAGAAAAGCTTATGTAAAGGTAAGCATGTACCTGAAACATCAATTCCCTGTCCAACAGCCTGATACAGAACAGGTACAAGATGAAAAAAACAGGTTGAATTCAGAGAAAGTCAATACAATTCAGACTGGGAACCTTATCACCCAAGGCAGATAAAGCACAATAGCTCCAATATAATCGTGCCTTTGGTAATAGCTTACCACATGTTGTGGCTTTTATTTTACTCTCACATAGGAGGCTGTTTTTAAAGTTATTCATTTTGCTAACTAAAAATGTGTTATTGATTTTTCTCATTTTTGTTGTGCTGGGATTTTCTGTGTGAAAGTGGTGCTGATTTGGTGGTCAGTGGACATATCTGATGGATGAGAGATCTATCACCTTTCTGGAGTCTCTCTTGCTGCAATGGTACAAAGCCAAGGTGTGCTAACACTTTGCTGGGAGAGGGAGGGAAGATTGGATGGATACCCCACCCTTACTGTGTGGGACTTGCAAGGGACTTACTAGGGCCGGAGAGATAGCACAGTGGTAACAACAGCTGTGCTGGCAATCTGAAGGTTGCATGTTCAAATCCCGGGCTGGTTTGGATACCCAGCTATGAGCCCTGTCTACTGTTTACTCAACAGTTCAAAAACAGTTCAGCTGTGATTAGATAAAACTGGGAACCGCCAAGCGGGGGAGGATTTTTTCAAGGACTTACAATGACTAAATAAAGTAAGATCGGCTTCCTGAAGGTAGAATGCGGAAAACAGAGGCTGTCCGTCATGAGGATGAAGCAACAGCACCCCCTTTTGACGTAATGATGCAATCACACCCTGTGATGCAATCACACCCTGTGACGCACACTGTGATGCAGCCTGAAGAAAATCCTTCTAAAATTGTACTTGTCATATGTTGTATGTTGTATGTAATTATATGTGGAACCGGGAGGGACTGTCTGCCGTATGTGTGATGTAATCTGCTCTGAGTCCCCTTCGGGGTGAGAAGAGTGGAATATAAATAAAGTGTATTATTACTACTACTACTACTACTACTACTACTAGTTAAGATGCCATCCGTCAACGTGGGATGACTGAAGTGCTGAGAAGAGAGAGACAGAGAAAAAGTGGGGAGAAGAGGTTATTACTGGATATGAAAGAGAGATGTGGCAAAAGGAAGGCAGCATGTGTGTGTGTGTGGGGAGGGGGGTGGATTTCAAGTGAAACAAAAAGCCCACCTCCAATGATCAGGGGAAAAGGGGTCAAGATGCACATGCTTCTGGGGAGCACCCACATGCATACTGCCAGACTTGGCCATGGTGGTCCATGCTCCTGTTACATCCCACATAGATTATTGCAGCATACTCTACATGGGGTTGCCTTTGAAGACAGCCCAGAAGCTTCAGCTAGTTCAACAGGCGGTGGCCAGACTTCTAACTGGGGCGACATACAGGGAGCATACAACTCATCAATTGCATCAGCTTCAATGGCTGCTTCTGAGATCAATTTAAAGTGCTGGTCTTGGCCTATAAAGCCCTAAATGGTTCTGGTCCAACTTACCTGTCTGAAGGCATCTCTTATGAGCCTATTAGAATGTTAAGATCTTCTGGGGAGGCCCTGCTCTCAGTCCCACCTGCTTAGTAAGCACGACTGGTGGGGATAAGAGATAGGGCCTTCTCTGTGGTGGCTTCTCGGCTGTCAAACTCCCTCCCCAGTGAAGAAGCTGGTCCCATCCCTTCTGGATTTTAGGAAAAAGCTGAAGACTTGGCTCTGCACACAAGCGTTTGAAGAATATGTTTCTGTGGTTTCGATATGGTCTGGATTAAGGATTACGAGCAGGGTGATGGACGAATGCAACTATGCACATTTTAAATTTTGTATACTGATGTATGTTTATTATTGCTTAATGTTAATCATTTTACCTGTTTAATTTTTATAGTTTGTACTGGTTTTTACCGCCATTGAATTTTTTCCAGAATTACAAGTGACCTTGAATCCCTTCGGGTGAGAAAGTCAGGGTAGAAATAAATAAATACTACACATACAGCTCTCTTCACATCCCATGCTGCTCCTTTTAATATCAAGGTAGTTTGCTGTTTTGGAAGCTGATAAACTCTTCTTCATTTCTTCTATTTTTTATTGACAGAAAGGAAAAACTATAATGCAACTATTATAAAGTGGACAAATACATCATAAAGGTTTTTTTTTAAAAAAACACACAACAAGAAACAACAAAACAAACAAAAAACCCTCACTAGTGATCTAGATAAACTCTCCTTCAATGGATGGCTTTAGGCATCATAATCCTCTAACATTTCACAAGTGAATACCCAGAGACGTATGGATAAGCAACACCAGAGTGTGGTCAAGTAGTGAATGCTATTGATAATGGAGAATACACAAGTCAGGAGAAGCCACACCAGTTTCCTTTTTCTAAACCTACTGGGAAGGTTATAACCACCTCTATCTTTTCTAAGTTAATTGACTACTTTTGCAGTAATTAAAATAAATTTAAGACAAAGAGAGAAGATGAGAGGATGAAAAAGAAACTGGGACATTTTTTAAAAAACAGCTGACAAAGTGGGATGACAAAGGATTACTTGGGACTCTCTATGTCAAATCACGACAGTTGGAGAACATGAAACAGAAGTTGGATTGTCATCTCTCAAGAATGCTTTAGCTTTGGATTTCCTGAATTGGCAGGGGTTGGATTCATTCTACTTGTATGCCACTGTGGTCTATGTTCTAGTGCAGGCATGGGCAAATGTTGGACCTCCAGGTATTTTGTACTTTAACTCCCACAATTCCAAACAGCTGGTAGGCTGTTAGGAATTGTGGGAGTTGAAGTCCAAAACACCCGGAGGGCCAAAGTTTACCCATGCCAGGTCTAGCATCACCAGGTATGATATAACCTGAAATAGTCAGGGGTAGCAGGAGGGAAATTGGGAACAATGCACCAGGCTAAAGCTGTGTAATCATGCACTTGCATGTGTGTCCTTTGTTCTTTACTCAATATAGCGAAAAGGTACACCTGCAGAAGCATCTGTGATTTCTAGTAGCAGCATCTGAAAACCCTGGCATCAGCATTTTTTATTTGATAATGTTTGCAAAAGGATTTTAAAGAAGGGACCCAGTGAAGGTCATTTCCCTTTGTGTGCCAGCCCTGTATTTTCTGAGCAACTAAGACTACACCTACTTTAAGGTAGATGGTACCAGCTTGGTTGATAGAGTAGCAGTAGCATCTTCGTTGTTTCTTCTGATAATGTAAAGGGTTCTTTTTATTTTAAATGTTCTAGTTTTAAGAAAGTGTTAGAATGAATAAGAGCATGAAGACTTTATGTGTCTGCAGTTTTGAGAGAATAGTGCATAAGCAATATCAACAGGATAGTGGGAAAGGAGAGCTGTATTGGAAGACAGATGAGCAAATAAAATGAGTCTCTTTGCCATAGGTCTTTACCATGAGAGGCAGGCAAACTGGCATGGCAGCTGAACTGTCGCCTTTGGTGATGGTCCCCATTGTTGCACCCCAGGCCTGGAAACACCTATGACCAACTAACCACATAAGAGTCCAGGAATACAAGCAAACAGTTTATTGTAAAATACATAAAAGCATATTAAAAAGCAGGAATAAGAAAAGGAAGCCAAAAAGGTTTGGTAACAGGTGGTAACCAATAAGTAATCCAAATGCCTCATAAAGTTCTAGAGGTGAAAAGGTCCAGGAACAGCCAGAACAGAATAACTCCACAAGCAAAAAGGTATAACTAGTAAAACTTGAGCAGGAGCACATGAACATGAACAAAGAAAACTTCTAGGATCAAGATCCAAAACCAAGGCTTGACTTGAACCAAGAACAAGAGAACTCAGGCTTAGCTTCTCACTCTAACACAGTGTTGACTGAACTGCCTTTAAAATAAACAACTTGTTGTTTAATAGATACCCATGAAAGCATTACATCTTCTGTGAATTTTCTCCCCAACTTTCCCACATAATCTCTCAGACCAGCGTAATCTATTTTCGACTCTAATAGCAAAGACATTTGTTGATCTCTGTAGCTGCAGGTGGTTTCTTCTGGGACCCTTCCTTATCACTCAGCTCTTCACTTGATCCCTTATTTACTGTTAATCAACACTCCTGAGGACAAAGAAGGCCTCCCCCCCCCCTTTAAAGTTTGGAATACAAACTCAGCATTTGGCAGCGCTGGGGTTGGGTACAGTAGATCTTATCAGATTTCTGAGCTTTGGGGTTTAAGTTTATCAATAGCATTTCGGCAATATACAAAAAACAACAACGCAAGTATATGTATTAATGGAGAGCTTTCGAAAGAAATCCCAATCTATAAAGGCACTAGGCAAGGCTGCCCGCTCTCCCCCCTCTTATTTATTATGGTATTGGAGCTTTTAATGGCAAATATAAGAGCAGACAAGGAGCTACGGGGCCTAACAATGAAGAACTGTTCGCTGAAGCTAAGGGCCTTCGCAGACGACTTAGTCTGCGTGATAGAGGATCCAGTAAATAATATAGATAAATGGATTAATAAAATAGAGGCCTTTGGTGAGGTGTCAGGCTTTAGACTAAATAGACAAAAAACTAAGATGTTGACAAAGAATGTAAGCAAGGAAGAAAAGGAGATTTTGAAACAAAAAATCAATATAGAAGTATCCCACAAGGTTAAATACCTGGGAGTTACACTCTCGACAAATAACTTAAACTTAGTAAGAGATAATTATGAAGAGAAGTGGAAAGGGATAAAAAAAATCTTGAGAACTGGAAACATCTTAACCTCTCGCTATTAGGCAGAATATCTCTTATCAAAATGAATATAATCCCTAAGATACTATTCCTCTTCCAAAATCTCCCAATTTTAAAAAACAAAAAAATCCTTAGTCTATGGAAAAGAGAGCTGGCCAACTTTATTTGGCAGGGAGAAAAGCATCGAATCAAGTGGAAGGTAATGGTGGATGATAAAAGGAGGGGGGGGATTTGGTGCCCCAGACTTAGAACTTTACTACGAGGCGGCTGCGCTAGAGTGGATAACGGAATGGATCTCCTTATCCAATGAGGGTCTGTTAGCACTGGAAGGATTTGATCTCAGAGCCGGTTGGCACGGGTATATCTGGTACGACAGAGCGAGAATAGAAAGGAATTTCAACAATCATGTTTTCAGGGCTCCCCTACTCAAGATTTGGCTTAAGTACAAGGATAGATTCTGTGTAAAAACACCTCTGTGGCTTTCACCCCAAGAAGCCTTCTTCAGGCGACAGTATGGGAAGACAGCTTGGGTGAGATACCAATCTGTGCTGGAAAAGAACAACAAGGAGTTGTGCTTGATAGATCTAGAAAACATTAAAAAAAAGGATAGCTCATTTGATTGGTTCCAATACAAACAATTAACAGAGATTTTCAAAAAATATAGAATAAAAGGCTTCGACCAAACCGCCAACTTCTGGGACAAATTAATCCAAAAAAAAGAAAAAGAGAATATCGATAATCTATAAAAAAAACTTTTAGAATGGTCTACAGAAGAGGAGTCGGTGGAAAATTGTATGATCAAATGGGCCAACAATTTTGGGCACAATATTAAATTGGAAACCTGGGAAAAGACCTGGAGAACCCATCTAAATTACACGTATTCTTATGATCTGAAAGAGAACTTTCTGAAGATCCAGCACAGATGGTACCTCACCCCAGCTGGTATAGCCAAATATTGCAAAACATATGACCATAGATGCTGGAAATGTAAAAAGGAGGCGGGCAGTTTTTATCATATGTGGTGGGGATGTAAAAAGCTAAAAAAATTCTGGAGGAAAGTGTATAGAGAAATACAAACAGCACTTCAGGTTAAGTTTGAAATGAAGCCGGAATACCTTCTTTTGGGGTTAATAGACTTTAAATAGGAAAAGAATATAGAGAAATTGTTTGTATATTGTATTACAGCCGCTAGACTAATTCTCGCAAAAAAGTGGAAAGAAAAGGAGATACCATGCCTCGACTCTTGGAGATCAAAATTAATGGAGATCATGAAAATGGACATGCTAACAACAGCGCTGGCTGACAACAATACCAGGAAAAAACCGGACTGGACTCTAATAATAGACCACTTCAGGAATTCAAATCTGGACTGGACGATTGAGCCGTAACCCATGCATAAGGCTATAGCTTAAGATAGTAAGCATAGCCAGACAACTTTTTAGAGGAACTATAATAGTATATTAGGATAGTTAAGACGGGTTATGTGGGAAATGAGCGGGGGAGCAACCCCGTTATTGTTTTTATACTCACGCCGAGGTACTCTTTTCTAATCTCTACTCTTCTACTTATCTATCCCCCCCCTCCCCCTGCCCCTACAAGGCGTTGGTCTTGCCTTGGCTACCCCCATTCTATTCCTTCTCTTTCTTGCTTTTAACTTGGTATGTTTCTGTTGTGTATTACTATGTAAAGCTAATAAAAATTATATTTCAAAAAAAAGATTTCTGAGCTTTTTTCTTTCTGGGAATCTATACCTGCCATTTGCAATTGGAACAGTTGGGATGCTAGCATGGGAGTTAGAAGAAAAAGAGGAAAATAATGTTCCTTTGTTCAAGGTTCATCCACTGTTCTCATTACAGAACTTTTTTTCTTGTGTGAAATCTCTCTGCTTGGAAATGTTTAAGATAATCTCATCTGGGCTTCCCTATTATTATTATTATTTACGTCACTTTTATCCTGCCCTTTCAGCCCGAAGGCAATTCAGGGCCGCACACAGACCGGCAACAATTAGATACCACATAAATACATATAACAGTTAAAGGCAATTAAAACACATCATAACATCCATATAAAATCATAAAAACCATAAAAACTATAAAAATCTATAACAAACAATGTCCACTTGTTGGTCCACTTGATTGGTACATACTTTTGTTAGAGAACTTATGTTGCTCATCTCCAGGCTATGCATGTTTTTACACCAACATCATTCATCTTTCACACATTTGGAGATTTCCAGTTGACTGTTTGAGAGGACTATGGTTACATGATCAGAAAACTACTCTTTTGGAAGACTCTGTTCCAGAGATCAGTGTTTGGGAGTTGTAGTCATGCTTTCATGTTCAGTTGCAGGGTGTGACCATGAATGAGAGAATGATAGCTATTAGCTAATTGCAGGAACTGCTTTCAGAATGATAGCATCACAAGACATTTTTGCAACAGGAAATCTCCAGATTTAGGGTTCCATCTAAGTACTTATGATCTTTCCCAAAAATTGAAATATTTTTCATGGTTCTGTTTTAGTTCAGCTTCCTGCCTCAGCTTTCCCCCCTTTTTCTTTCATGAAACATTGCTGAACAGACAATCAATGGAAATCAGATGTTGTTGCCAGTGAAATGCTGATGGTTGAAGGGACATGCTGTGTATTGACTGGTGCTACTCCCTCTGGAGGTTGTTTTTTGTTTTTGTTTTGGTCTAGCTCATAATAAGGGTTTATAGCAGACAACTCAATTTACTGGATTAACCAACAACAAAATGAAAATATCCTTTCACTTTCTTTGGGAACTTCTTTTACTTTATGGCAGTGGTTTCCAACCTGTGGGACGCGGACCACCAGAAATTCTTAAGACAAGAATCAACTTCAAGGCAGAACTACTTCTAGTGTTGGACAATCACATAAGAAAGGAGCATGAGAGAATATTGCTGCATGTGTTAACACAGTGGTTCCCAACCTGTGGTCCATGGAAAATATGGTCCGCAGCCTCACCGTTACTAGACCATTGCCTTGGAACCATGCATCAACAAGAGTGACTGGTCTCACAAAACCCTCTTATAGTGCCGAGGCAACAGGGATGTTGGGAGGGGAGAGACTGCTTACCTACAAAAGATTACTACTACCACCATACTAGCTCTAGACTATTAAATATGGTGTTCTTTGGGCAAGCAGATGGAGACTACAGAATGGCATATGTTCTGTATCAGAAACTAGAGCTGATGTGGTCTATCCAATGCAATTTTCTGAATCAGCAACCCAAATAACCAAACCAAATCTAATGTTGACCCAAACCTGATTTATAACCCTTTTGTTACTAATGTTGGAGAGTGGTCCCTGGTCAAAGTGATTCCTGGTCAAAAAAGGTTGGTAATCACTGCTTTATGTTGAAAGAACATACTAGAGAGCATGTCTTCAAGAGATGTTCTTATGATTCAAATAAAAGAGAAGGAAAACAGGAGACATTGCTTCTACTGGTAGAGCCAATGTGGGGAAGACTTGTGGTTGTTGTTATTGAACTGCCTCCAAGTTGAGTTTGACTTATGACATTCCCATTAATCTCAAGTCACTCTATCTTCAATAGCCCCACTCAAGTCTTATGCTTCCTTGACTAAGTATATCAATCTCCAGTGCAGTCTTCTTGTTTTCCTTCTGCTTTTCACTTTGTCAAGCATTTTTTGCCTGCCCACCCCCGAAATAACGAGACCACACAAGAAAAGTTGGGTTCAAATTATGGGCAACTTTTATTTTAAATTGTTACCTATTTAATTCTGCCTTAACCTAAACTAGTAGGTATCAGGAACCTGGTGACAAAGCCGAGGAGGTATCCCAGCCGGCTATACCTGTAGCAACCCAGTTCTCTTTCGTGCCTGGAGGGCAGGGGGGAGCACCGGGGTCCCACTGGCATTGGAGCCAGCTGATTCTGAGGAGGATTTGGAGGGGCTGGAAGAAGGGGATTTTGAGGTAGCTGGGCCTTCTTCCCCCACAGAAAGCCTGGCTTGGGATGACGGCTGGCCTGATCCTTACGAGATGCAGGAAGGCCAGACGGAATTCGAAAGCAGTGATAGTGAAGATTATGAACGGCCGGGGGGGCAAGGTTCACAGGAAAGAATGTGGGAAACAACCGAGGGAGAGGCCCGGGGAAGCAGAAGGGGAGTTCGACTCTCACGAAGATAGGGAACCAGGTGCTGGGAGGCAAGGTCGAACCTTTGATAGGAGACAGAGCATTGAGGCTAGCAGGAGGGGTTGGTTCCACAGTCTAGACCGGCCGAGGTCCCGCAGCACAGATTGGAGGAGGAGAAGCCTAGAGCGTCGGGGGCCTCGCCAAGGGATTAAGTATAGGGATCCGTGGGAATGGATCCTCAGTACCTCGGCCACGTCTATCCTATGCAGACGTGTAGCGAGCCAAGACCACGTAGCTAAGCTTTGGGCTAGTGGCCTGCCAAGGAGTGCCTTGGATCTTGTATCTTTGCCTTGTTCCTGATTCCGCTTGAGTTGAGCGGAGCTTTGCCAAGTCCTTGGAAACTTCCCTGCCAAGATTGCTTTTGGACATTACCTTTTACCTATTGGATTTGTTTTGATCTTTTTATGGACAATTACCTTTTCAACTATTTCTTATTCTTCAATAAAGTAGTTAGCTGATTACCGTCTCTGTGTGTGTGATTAAGGGGCCGGCCAAGGTCTTGCATCGTGACAATACCCCTCGGCTAACTGTGGCGAAAAGCCTATTTTTCTATAACCAAAAACGGACAACTATTAAAGCGAATGGACAGAAGTCTATTCAAAAAATGTCGCTATCAGACTCTGCCATTTGTGTGCCATCAAGTCTTGCCTCGCCGAATCTAACTTTCGAGTGAGTGTTTAAACAAATGACCCACCCACCTTCCTAAACTGTGGGGGCCTTGTGTGAAGACAACTTTGTATATTTCTCTCTATTTTCCGCTAAACCTACTTATGAAAAAAGACCCACCATACCATCTAGCCCCTAAACAGTCTAGGGCTAGGCAAAAAACCTTCATAAAACACATGAAGGAAAAAATTCCTCAACCGGCCCCCCGGTTCCGTCGATTCCTCCAGTTCCGCGATGACCAATACTGTACTGTTAATGGGCGGGTGTGGTGGGCCGAACCTCGTTCAGAATGCTGATACAGGGGGTGGGCCAGCCAAGCACTGGCCACGCCGCCTGGTCTAGATGGTTCCAGGAAGGAACCATCGCCTCTCCTTCAGTGGGGGAGGCAAACTTCTCTCCTCCCTCACTTTGTGGGGAGGAAAGCCCTTTGTCTTTGTAACACCTCAAGAAAGCAAGATGCAAAACTCACTTTTCATCCCATCTGATTTCCCACCCCATCTTTGCATGAAGAAGTTGTCAATGGGATTCAAGGCTAGCATGATCAGTATTAAATCAATGTGTACTTTGGGATTTGTATGGCCAACTCTTGTACAGTATTTTGGAAATGTAACACATTTTTGTTCCTGAGTTATAAATGTCATTTCCTTGTTGGATCTATCATAAAAACATGGAATAAGTTTATCCTGCACCACATTTTGCAATAGTTTTTTCAACAAATATTTCATAGAGTCTCAACCAATTCAACATAGTTTGTGGCAGCCAGAAAAAACAGTTTCTGGAGTATAACAACTACTTTCAAAGAATGTACCATACAATTAAACAGGAAATCACACTTTCAAACCAGGAACAGAAATCTTTTCAAATTTTGTTATATAGTGTAACATAACTTTTTATATTCATTAAAGTACAAGATTTCCAGTTTGAAAAATAGAAAAAGGAAGTCAGAGAGAGAGAGAAAGAGAGAGAGAGAGAGAGAGATGATGATGATGATGATGATGATGATGATGGTGGTGGTGGTGGCTTGTACTGTTATAATACCTGTATTTTCAAAGCTTCATAATAGGCAGAAATTAAACAGTTGAAGCTTTTTCTCTAGCTGAATGTCTGCCCATTGTGCAATAGCTTTTGTTAACACTAAATTTGCCTGTCACAAATGTTTGGCTTTGAAATTTTGATTTCTGATTTTGTATTTCCAAGCAGTGAGAGATAGCAAAACACTTTTTTCTATGCATTCAATTCACAACGTATGCTCACTTATGTCCACTTGTCATATAGCGTATATCTGGAAAACATTTTCGCATGTTCCCATTCTTCTTTGTTAATATCTTAGTGGCATTTTTGTCAGAGAAGTTCCAAAACAGTGGCATTACTCAATGGCAATGGAGAAAGTTTCAGCAGTTCTGAGCCGGCAAATATTTCATAAACATATGTCAGCCACTTAGAAGAAATGTGGTTTATTTATACATTAATTACACCGACATGCAGAGAAAATATTTGCGCATTGACAGCTATTTAAACAGACAAGTGTGAAGAGTGCTTGCTATTAAATAAAAGCAACACTTGCCATGAAATGAAAAATAAAGATACAGCTTCTGAGAAAACCTCCATTTATCTGTACCACAAGTCAAATCTCAAGCAAAATCAATAATAGGAAAGCACAATTCATTTGTTTTATTGTACATTTTTCAGATAGGAATACTTAATTACCCTAAGTGAGGTCTAAATTTTACACCCTGAATAAAGCATGCAAGTGAAGTAATAGATGAAAATTCCCATGGATCTAAATTCTCTTGGATATGAGAACATTACATATTGGTATATTGGATGGAATGTATGATCACAGTCACAAGTAATTAAACTGTAGTTAGGCATTCATGACTGATTTGTGTGCATGTTCCCTACATATTGAAAGTGTCCAAATCCAACCACTATAGGCAAAAGAGATCTGTTATCCTGTCTGTTGGACATGGTGGACTGACTGCTTTGAGGAGGAATTGTGGCAGGGAACCTATTTCAGATTGTCACACCAGAAATTACCCATGAAAGGGAAAAGTAAACATAAGTCTGCTGCATCCTAATTGACAGGAGAACACACCACTGTCACTCATATGCTCCCTCATAAAGTCATATAGAATGATAGAATTATAGAGTTGGAAGAGATCTCGTGAGCCATTCAGTCCAACCCCCTGCCAAGAAGCAGGAAAATTGCATTCAAAGCACCCCTGACAGATGGCCATCCAGCCTCTGTTTAAAAGCCTCCAAAGAAGGAGCCTCCACCACACTCTGGGGCAGAGAGTTCCAATGCTGAACAGCTCTCACAGTCAGGAAGTTCTTCCTAATGTTCAGGTGGAATCTCCTTTCTTGTAGTTTGAAGCCATTGTTCTGCATCCTAGTCTCCAGGGCAGCAGAAAACAAGCTTGCTCCCTCCTCCTAACATATTTATAAATGGCTATCACGTCTCCTCTCAGCCTTCTCTTCTTCAGGCTAAACATGCCCAGCTCTTTAAGCCACTCCTCATAGGGCTTGTTCTCCAGACCCTTGATCATTTTAGTGGCCCTCCTTTTGACACATTCCAGCTTGTCAACATCTCCCTTCAATTGTGGTGCCCAGAATTGGACACATTAGATGCTACTAAGTTGGGCAAGTATAGTGGCTACATAGCTAAATACCACACATAGAGTTCTGGCTATTGTTTAATCTTTGTGGCATAGTTCTTTCAACGAGAATCTGGAGAATGTATGCAATTAAGCAGCTTTGAGTCTCCTTTGTGGAGAGAATAATAATAATAATAATGCAATCTGAACATTAAAAGACCTAATGTTGCCATGTATCCTACTTCAAATGACATAATCCTCTGGAAGTATGCTAGAAGAGGGGTTGGCAACTTTAGGGCTCCCAAATATTTTGGACAATTTCTCTCAATTGGCTATATTGGCTAGGAGTTAGAATTCGAAGACTCCCCTCTAACAGATTTTAAGCATTTACTCCAGGGAGATGCCTTAGATGAGAGTGAGATCCTAAGTCAGGAGACATATTGTAAAATTCTGCAGAGGTGGGACTATGTATGAAATGTCTTCTCTTCATCCCATCCCCCAAAGCTGGTGCAGCCTCCTCACAATACCAATTTATTGTTAAATCCAGTTACTTCATTAACCAAATTTACTCATCTATAACTGTTCTGTAGTGATTACTAAGTCTCAATTGAGACACAACTATCACAGTTGTAACTCCTCACCTCAATTTACTTTATAGGTTTCCAGTTCTATGAAGAAAAGGCAGTCTTGTTCACTACTGAATGAAACATGGGTTTCCATCAAGTTTGGGTTGGGCCAGGAAACCTTATCACATGAAATTCCTCTTCCATTACAATTGTGCTGTAGGTAAAATGGGATAGCTTTTCTTCCTACTGCAAATTCAGAACCATCATGGGATTGCACTAAAACCATATTGCACACAGTATTTTGGACGGCTTTCCCATTTCCTCCCCTAAGATGTTATTCCCATCCCTTTTCATTGTTTGACACAGATGCACACAGATACACAGGCATAGATGCCCTCAAAATATAAGACACCATGGCATTCTGTAGCATAGAGTCATGGCAAATAAAATGGTGTCAAAATGCATTAACTCTACAATGTAGGTGTAGTTTGCTTTCCCACTCAAAGCACATTCACTAGACCACCCCATAACCACCCAAAATCAGAGTAATTGTGCAATTCAACTTTTGCACAGGAAATCATATTGCAACTTGAGCAGAAAAGGAGGTCATTAATGGATTGTTCAGTTAGCAAAAATAATTGCTTTTAAAACCACTTCTCATTGAACAACAAATGGAGAGTGACTTGTATGATAAGGTTCTTAACCGAGTCATTTTTACCTAAGAAGCTGATGCAGAATACTACCCAAAATTTAAGAAATTAAATTCACATTATGGCACCCAAAGTGATTTACAACACAGATTAAAATACAATACCACTAATATAGATAGATAGAGATATCATTAAGTTTTATCATGTGATAAATCCCTCTCCTGAAGATCGCAGCCCTAAGGCATGTGGGCAGACATAAACTTGAGGAAATATGGTGATGCAGAAGATATGGTTGGTGATCTTGTCCATTCATTCATCCATCTAAAATACTAAGAGCCATACAAAATTAAATCAAGTTTCACCTGGTCTAATATTATTTAACAACATAATGTGGTGTTCTAAAAACTACAGTGGTCCATTGAAAGACTAGAACAGGCATGGGCAAACTTTCTCATTTGGGGACCGCATTTTAGCACTCCCTGCTAGCAGGACTGGCTACCTGGTGATGGAAGGAAGGAAGGAAGGAAGGAAGGCAGGCAGGCAGGCAGGCAGGCAGGCAGGCAGGCAGGCAGGCAGGCAGGCAGGCAGGAAGGAAGGAAGGAAGGAAGGAAGGAAGGAGAGATGGATGAAAGGGAGGAAGAGAAGGATGGAAGGTGAAAGAGGGAGAGTGGAAAGGAGGGAGAAAAGAGAAAAGGAAGGAAGTAACAGTTGAAGGGAAGGATGGAAGAAAGGAAGGGAAGAAGGAAGCAAAAAGAGAAGGATGGATGGAAGGATGAAGGAAGGAAGGATAAAGGAAAAAGAGAAGGAAGGAAAGACAAAAGGGAAAGAAGAAGGGAAGGACAAAAGGGAGGGAAGGATGGATGGAAGGAAGGAAGAAAAGGAGGAAGAGAAGAGAAGGAAGGAAGAAGGAAAGGGTGGAAAAGAAGGAGAAAGTGGGAGAGAAGGAGAAAAGAAAGAGAGAAGGAAGTATAGGATGGTATGAGAGAGAAGAGCTGAGAAAAGATCCTAAGGGGTCGCATCCGGCCACCAGGCCTGGATTTGTTCATACCTGGACTAGAGTCATATAACCTGGTCTGAAAACATGATTACAAGACCTCTGAAAGACTGTCTTTTTTACAGGAAGGAAGGAAGGAAGGAAGGAAGGAAGGAAGGAAGGAAGGAAGGAAGGAAGATTCTATCAACTGACTTCTACTTTTAGGTTGGATCTAAACCACCATATAATCCCATTTCTGAATCCAGATTTTCTGCTTTGAATTGGATTATATCAGTCTGCACTGCTATGTAATCCAATTCAAATCAGATAATTTTTGCATCCAGAATCTGGATTATATGGCAGTGTAGATGGGGCCTCAGCTTCACATTGTTCTCATCCCCATCTTGCTGCAACTGGATTTATTTCTGATAGACAATTCTTAGCTTCTCGTCTAATTTGGTCCAGATTTAGCCAACCACGACCCCACCCATTCAAGACCAAATACCAGAAAGGTTTTAATGTTTACCAACAAGGTCATGGAAACTACTCTAAGAAGTCAGAACATCAGAGCACTATAGGAAACCACAAGAACATGATCAGGTGGGTGGGTTGGTTTCCTGGCACCTCTTTTCAGGACAGCTGTGAGAAGCTCAACCCAACCAACATCCTGTTTAAGCACTGAAAGAGGCTCAGCAACAGAAAAGACTCTTGGTTATTGCTATTGTCCTAAGTTGACCTATGAAGGAAGAAATGCAGCCTAAAGGTGAGGGATTTTCAAGGTGACAAGAAACAGTCTTCTGCTGTAGCTTTACTGCAAAAGTTTGCTACTTTGATCCTATTTTAATTGCTATTATATGGAGTTCTGGAATGTATAGTTTGATGACGGGCTTAGTGCACTTTCCTAAAGCAACAACAACAACATTAGCATTGTATCTGTTATTTGTCTCTCCTCACAACTTAAGGTGGGAGACGACATAGTTAAAAACATACTTAATATATGTATATATATTAAATACATATATTAAAATACATAGCACAAAAATTAAAACATCAACATAGAAGATTATTCCCTCACCAAACTACACATCCCAAGATGCCACAAGATAGAGTCCTGGCAGTTAAAGAGAGATAGAAGTGTTATAATTGTGTTGTGTGGATAGTTATCCACCGGCTAGATAATCAGAAATTAAAATGAGAACTCGTTTGCTCCATGGAAATGAAGATTTGACCTACTTCAGGGGTGGGTTGGACTCCAACTTTCAGCAACCCTAACCAGCAGTCAGATTTCAGAAATCCTGAGAGCTGTCATTCAATAATAATCTGAACGATCAAATCATTCTCCATTCTGACCTATATCAAATTGTTAATCTGAACTAGAGGAGACCCAATGAATCAATGGGTCTACCTGTGTAGATTTAACTATGTATTGTGTTCATTTCAGTTAGGACCAGCAATTGGGTTTAGGCTCATGTCTCCTCACTTAGGGAATGTCTTTCAATAAGAAACCAGGTGGAAACAATGGAAAGAAAATATCTCATGGTTTTAAATTTATACCTTCAAGATGATGTTCGTGATGAAACTGGATTAGAGTAATGCAAAGGGGATCTGAAAATCGAGCTGGTTTGCATGTTAGCTATATGTTGAACCCATAGTTCTGCAACAGCTGTAAAACACACACACAGCTTACACTTCCTCATGTAACATGAAGTCACACCAGAGGAGTAAAAACAAAACAAATATTCTTAGTCACTTTCTCTTTGCATTGCTTCCATCATTTCCCCGCTACTTTTTCCTGGTTTCTTATTGAAAGACATTGCTCATATGCCCTTGTTTAAGAGAGACAGAGAGCTTTCAGGTTTCTTTATTTTTGGCAGCAAGCACCATTAGCTGAGTCGTCTGGCACTGTAGTGATGCTATCTATGCAGGAAACTTTCTCTCTCTGCTAGAAGATTATTTGCCATATCCTCCTTGTAGGCCTTTTCTAATCGTCAACTAATTAATTATATAAAACTCAACATGATGTTCAGCTTTTCTGGCTGGAAAGCATTCCTCTTGTGACCCACAATGACCTGACAAAGCAGTTAGGAGATATATTGATTGGAATGGCCTTCCGGTTCACAGGGTCACAAGGTCATTCTTTTTTTTCCCAGCTAAAATGAGCAGAAGACAGTGATCAGCTTTCTAATATTGTGTGAATTTATTCAGAATACCGAGGCAATGTGTCCCTTCTCAGGCTGGATCTACACTGCCATATAATCCACTTTCAGAAGGTAGATTAACTGCATTGAACTGGATTATATGACAGTGTAAACTCATATAATCCAGTTCAATCTGCATTATGAGTCTATACTCCTCTCCCCCCTTTGTTGTGGGGGAGAGGCTTGCATACCCTAATAAAGTTCTGAGGTATGCTGGCGGTGGCATAATAGCCATCAGTAGGGCCTCCCATGCCAGACAGGTCACAACCGAAGGGTCTGACAAAGAGAGTCAATGGGCAGGATGGGCTCTCTAGCCTTTTGGCAACCGTCCTAAGAGAAGGAAAACTCTAATTTCAAACCCGGGCAGATAGTGCTCGTCTAACCCTGTAAGATCAACCATGTAGAGAAGGAAATTCAAATCAAACCTACAACCTGAGGACCTCGCTGCCATCATCCAAGCTTGCTAGGCCCTGGTAGATGAACCTTTGGTTTAAAGGGTGAGGCCAGTTCTGTGCATGCTGCGCTCCACCAGAAAAATCTATTGCACAGGCCCGAAGGACACATCCAACCTCCATCTTGTAGAAAGCATGGGATGAGTCCTTCCTAAGTATCTTCATTCATGAAGTAATGCCAGAGTAGAGATGAGTCTACACTGACTATTATAATGCAGTTCAAACTGGATTATATGGCAGTGCAGATGGGGCCCCAATCTTCCTTTTGGCTGCACTGGTGTCCATGATGTATTTATTTATTTATTTACTGTACATATATCCCACCCTTCTCACCCCCGAAGGGGGACTCTGGGCAGCTTACAAACTATGGCAATAATTCAAAGTTAGATTCAGACAATAACAATAACAGTAAACACAATATTATAAAACTGTAAAAACATATACATATCAATTATAAATATTATTTCAGATGATTAAAACATAACAATGGTCTAGCATCAACTTAGTTTTATAAACATTAAACCAATTGCTTTCACAATTCTTATATAGATTCGGTCATATTTACAGGTCATATTAATCCCCAAAGGCTTGCTTAAATAGCCGGGTCTTAAGATTTTTCTTGAAGCTTAAGAGTAAGGGGGCTGTTCTGATGTCACCAGGGAGGAAGTTCTACAGACGTGGGGCCACCACCGAGAAGGTCCCGTCTCTCATCCCTGCCAACCGCACCTACGATGGCGGCAGGACCAAGAGCAGGGCCTCCCCAGAAGATCTTAACAATCACACCGGATTATAAAGGGAGATACGTTCGGACAGGTAACTGGACTGGAACCATTTACGAATTTATAGGCTAAAGTCAGCACTTTGAATTACCTTTCTGACACTGCACTGGAATGAAAACAAGCATGTTTTTTCCTTTGTAGGACACTAGGGAAATGTATATGTGTGCCATAATTATACCCACTATAAACTTTCAATAAGATCAGTGATGGGCAACCTTTTGAGCATGTGTGTGTCAAAATTTGCCCAAAAAACTGAGCATAATTTGGGTGGTGTGTCACTTCAAGAAAAAAACCATAATTTTGCAATATTTCACTTAAATAACAACATATTTTGGTTAATATTTAATAAACCAAAAACTAAATATATAATTTACCTGCTTGGTGACTTCTTTGTTCATCCGTTTCTTTTGTTGGTCTTGATATTATTTAACTTGTGTGGGGTGCCGTGAACTAAGATAACTGGGGGGAGTGGGAATTCTTTAAATAACCTGCCTATTAGTAACTTTTTGTTGCTGAATTTCATTCGCTAAATCTTCGATTTAAGGTTGATATTTTGAACACTTTAAGCCCAAGCAAGCACTACTAACTTCATCTGACAGTCGGTTTCTTTTGTTGGTTTTGATATTATTTAACTTGTGTGGGGTGCCGTGAACTAAGATAACTGGGGGGAGTGGGAATTCTTTAGCTAACCTACCTATTAGTGACTTTTTTGTTGCTGAATTTCATTGGCTAAATCTTCAATTGAAGGTTAGTATTTTGTACATTTCAAGCCCAAGCAAGCACTACTAACTTCATCTGTCAGTCAGTTTCTTTTGCCGGTTTTGATATTATTTAACACTGAGAATATGGTCTCACAAAAGTACCTAGAAGGAAAAATTGTAAGTAAAACCATTGCTATATTTTTCAGGGTGCTAAAGCTGTCTGGTAATCGTTTCCAGGCACTCCAAATTTTCTGTTCGTAGTGGCACTCCTTTTGATTCTCCAAGCAGCACCTTTCCAGATTCTCAACCTTTGACCTCAAGTTGACAAACACCTGACCCCAGATGCTCTCTTGAAATTCTGCAAGTTGCATCTCCAAATCATCAATTTGCATCCATTGGAAACCATTTAATTCCAAACTATTGTAGACTACTACATCAGGATACTTAATTATTTTCATAGTCTGTTCTAGGCTTCTAAATTGAGTAAATTGATCAAGCAACGAGCCTAAAACATGCTGGTACTTTATATGCAAGGGTTCCATTTCATTTTGTATAGCACTGGCCTTCTCAAAATACTTTTTTACTCCAGGAAAATACTTATAAATTTTAGTTTCTACATCTTGCTTGAAAATTTTAAGTTTGCTTTCAAAAGCTTTTATGTATCCAAACATAATAATAAATACTTTTGCCAAAACCTTGTAACTTTAAGTTCAGTTCATTAATATGAACAGGGAGATCTGTAAAAAAAACATCAGGGGGTTGACCCATTTATGATCATTGAGGTGAGGAAAGTTTTCCAGATCCTTATCCTCAAGAAATATTACTGGTGGATAGACTAAATGAAAGAAGACAGGGCCCTGAGTTTGCAAGACATGACCAGGGCTGTTGAGAAGATGATTTGGAGGTCTGAGGGAGAGAAGAGGCAGTGTCTGCTAGATTTAACATTCTCCCCCACTGCCATTCCCTTCCATTTTGTGACTTTTCAAACTGCAAGCCTGAAGGCAAGGAATTGTCTAATTAATCATTTGTAAGCTGGTCTTTAAATCTTTTTAGCTCTTTTTCTTTTTGTGTCAGGAGCGACTTGTGAAACTGAAAGTCACTTCTGGTGTGAGAGAATTGGCCGTCTGCAAGGACATTGCCCAGGGGATGCCCGGATGTTTTGATATGTTACCATCCTTGTGGGAGGTTTCTCTTGTGTCCCTGCATGGGGAGCTGGAGCTGACAGAGGGAGTTCATTCATACTCTCCCTGAATTCGAACCTCCGACCTGTTGGTCTATAGTCCTACTGGCACAAAGGTTTAACCCTGTGTTTCTCAACCTTCCTAATGCCACAACCACTTAATACAGTTCCTAATGTTGTGGTGACCCCCAGCCATAACATTATTTTTGTTACTACTGGCATGAATCATAATGTAAATATCTGATATGCAGAATGTATTTTCATTCACTGGACCAAATTTGGTACAAATACATTTGAATACTGGTGAGGTTGGGGGGATTAATTTTGTCATTTGAGAATTGTAGTTGCTGGGATTTATAGTTCATCTACCATCAAAGAGCATTCCGAATTCCACCAGTGCTAGAATTGGGTCAAACTTCCCACACAGAACCCCCATGCCTCGAAGGGACTTGCTGGCATGAGCCTCCCTCCAGCCTCACAGACTCTCCCTCACCTGCACATGTGCAGCATGCTGCCATGTGCCAAGCATGCCCTCCCTGCTTGGAGTCTGAGAAACAGTTCTCCCCTTGGCTGAGAGGCTGGCCAATCACAGCAGAGAAGGGCTTTTGGTGGGAGGATTTTCCACCTATATCCAAAAAGGAAGAAAAGGACAGCCGGAGAGATCTTCTGTCTTCTCTGCCAAAGGGGTCCCTAAGACCATCAGAAATATGTGTTTTTTTAATATCATCTTTATTGATTTTATATACACAATTTGACCAAAACAACACAAAAGAACAACAAACACAGCACATTGAAGGCACATACTAACATTACAATCTACAAGACATACAATACACCATAACACGAGTACTTCCAACCCGCAGGCCCACCTTCTGTAACACCCTATATTGTGTTACCTATGTTATCTTCTACTTATCTATATTATATATAACCGGTGCCCTATAGCTAAGCATCCTTACTTTCTAAAGAAAAAATTTCACAAATTATCATTTAACTCAACTTCTGCCCACACTTCATGGTTTTTTTTGTTTTAAGAACGTCACCACCTTGGACCAATCAGTTCTCTTGTGGATATTTCCTTGAGATAGCTTCTGCGTTAAAATGTCCATCTTCATAATTTCAAATAGTTTTTCCGACCAGTCTTTTATATCCGGAATGTTGTCTTCTTTCCAATTCTTTGCCCATGTCAACCTGGCTGCTGAGATACAATACACAAAAATCTTTTCTAGGTTTCTATCAATATTAAAGTCCAATAAGCCCAGTAAGAGATATTCAGGTTTTAATTTGAACTTTAGCTCTAACATATTTGTTATAAATTTATGTAGTTTAAACCAAAAAGTTCATACTTTTCTGCAATTCCACCATAAGTGCATGAAGGTTCCAGCCTCTGTCTTACACTTCCAACAATTGGGACTATAGTTTTTGTTATAATAAGCAATTTTTTGCGGGGTAAGGTACCACCTATGGGATATTTTTATATTATTGAATATGTGTTTTCTGATGGTCTTTGGTGACCCCGCTGAACTCCCCTCGCGACCCCCTCAGGGGTCAGGCCCCCCAGGTTGAGAAATGCTGGTTTAACCCATTGCACCATGCTTTAACACATTTGGCTGAAAGGTAGGATATAAATGCTCCAATAAAGTTGAACCATAGTATCCACACAGTTTGGTTCCAGATTCTCCTCTGTGCAGGCAAGTAGCCAAGGGGAGGGGGGCTTGAGGAGCTTCAGCCCCTCCTGAAATTCTCAGGGTGGTCCGCGAGAAGGCCTTACTGGTACATTATTTAAACTGTTATGTGTATTCATATCATGATCTGATCGCCATGCTCAGTATATCCCATATGCATGGGGGTTTTGGGATAACGATACAAAAGGTTTGGTAGGGTAGACCCTCCCTCACTCAGACTCAGCCCCTCCCGAATCAAACTCAGCCCCTCCCGAATCAAAATACTGGCTACAGCCCTGCCTCTGTGATACCAGAATCTGTCCCATTAGATAAAACAGCATAGTACAATGATATCCCGTAATAAAGTCACAAAATCCAAGGCTAGCCCAGCACATTAGAATTAATGCAGTTTGACATCACTTTGACTTCCATGGCTAAATGCTATAGAATCATGGAATTTGTAGTTAGGTGAAGTATTAAAATCTCAGTGGCAGAGAAGATGCAAGACTTCGTAAGACTACAACTCCCAGAATTCAATAGCACTGAGCCATGGCAGTTAAAGTGATGTAAAACCGCGTTATTCAGCAGATGGACCAAAGGTTTGTCTTCTGGATTTTGTAGGAGGACAATTTCAAGCTGTGGGTGGCTTAATCTGTAGATGCAGAATCTGTATAATATACAAAAATAAAAATGAGAGCAATTCAAGGAATTCAAAGATATTTTATAAAAACAGAGGCAAAAGCAAATGTTCTGGTTCGCACCGACAAATCTACACATTAGAGGTTTCAATTTCTGTGCTCATGATCTTCCCATCCCTATATATTTTTTTCCAAATCCTTCCTGGAAGGAAGAGGAGAAATAAATTAAAATATACTTCCAATGAGCTGAAAACTGTGATCAAAGTAGTATTTTCATATCCCAGGATGTCTTTAAATGTTCTCAGACCCTTTAAATACAGTTGAAATCATTTTCACTACTCGTGCCAAAGCTGTCTCATTACTTCGGCATATCCTGTCCTGTGAAGTGGGAAGTGGTTGCACAGACTTCCTTATATAGGGATATGAGTTTTTGAAGTTGCAGAGTTTTTAAAAAGCCATTCTCCAGAATTCTGATAAGAAATTGGAAGTCATGTTTACATACTTTAAATGTTTGTTTCTTTTTATGTAGGAGGAAAGATTTATTTCTCCTTGGAAGACAAATAATTCATGTTCTACAAATAGACCTTTCTGGGGTCAGCGCAAAATTTCTATCTATCCCAGGTTTTCTGTCTCAAGGGGTGATTGGTCAGCTGAAAACCCACTCAGTTCTCAAAGAGGAAGAGGTCTGCTAGAGACATCCGAAGTTAAGTTTGCCATTTCCTACATCTGCGTGATGATCTCATGCAGTGCCTTACATTATCCATATTCACATGTTAATGAGGGCTGGTCAAAAGCTTAATCCTTTCTCCCACCTCCCCATTCTGCACTGCAAATCCCTGCCTTCAGCTGTTTTTAATCACTGGCTTCAATCCAACTCTTCATCCCACCTAGTAGAAGCCCATTGAATCAGTGGCACTTACATAAGAGTTGGCTTACCTTGTTGCCATTGATTGGATGGGTGTACTTTATATATGAATGACAATTGGATTTTCCCAATACTCTGAAAGCATAAAATCCTATCTGATCTTGGAAGTTAAGCAGGGTAAGCCACCATTTATACTTGGATGGAGGACCACAAACAAATGCCAGATACTGTAGACTATAGTCCAGAGGAAGGAAATGGTAAAACCACTTCTAAGTATTCCTTGCCTAAGAAAACCCTCTGAAATTCACAATTACCATAAGTTGACAGGCTACTTGAAGACACCTATGTACAAAAATGGATTAATCATAATAATATGATAATTTTAACTTTATTTTTGTACCCTGCCTCCATCTCTCCGAAGGGGCTCATGGCGGCTTACATGGGGACAAGCCCAACAGCAAAATTAAAATAGTGAATTAAAACTAAATAACATCATAAAACAATATGACACAACCAGATATATAACACAATATAAAAACCAATGAGCAACAACCAGTGGCCCGAAATAGTAACAGTTTCTGAACTTGGGTGGATGGGCTGATGCAATCAATTGTGAGGTTAATGGATAAAGTGCAAATACCAGATGACAAAACTGGGATGAAGAGCAATATAAGGAGGAACAATATAACTCTGAGCAGGTCACTGTTTCTTCTTTTAGCAAGGCTCTGAAATGTGATGGGAGCCTTGATTTGATATCTGACTAGATGTAGAGAAGTATTTGCAGACAATAAGAAAGGGAAGTGCTACTGATTTGCAGACAACAAGTGATCAAGATTTGCTAAACTTTTACCTGTGTCCCAGGTTCCTCCATTGCAGTTTCATTGTTGTTGTTGGTGAGCCTATGGCAGAGGTTTCTTCCCAAGATTTGTTCAGAGGGGGTTTGCCATTGGCTTCTGCTGAGGCTGAGAGAGATTGGCATCCCCAAGGTCACCCAGTGAGTTTCCATCACTGCGTGTAGATTCAAGTCCAGGTCTCTAACGCAAACCACTACACGCTCTTGCTCTCAGCAGTTACAATATCCCAGTTAAAGGACTTGTGAGTGGTTTGAGTGTTGGAGTCAAACTCTGAGAGATCAGGGTCCCCAAGCAGACATGCAAACCCACTGTGTGACCTCAAGCAAATCTCACTCTCACAGCGTAAAAGCAAGGCAATGGCAAACTTCCTTTGTAGAATTCTCACCAATAAAACACTATGGTAGAATTACTATAAGTCACAATCAGCCCAGAGTTACTGTCCAGTTTTATTGGGTTGTTAAAGAATTAGAACGAAACATTGATAATACTCATTGAAACATTGATAATCCATTTCTAGAGTAGCAGTGGCTGTTGCAGTAGCAGAAAGGGAAAGAAAAATGATGCCAAGTTGGTTTTGACAACTCAATTGCTCCAGTGGTAAGTTATGTTTACCTTTTAAAAAAAGTTTCCACTGGACAAATAATACTGATGGCAGGCTACTGAAAATGAAAGAACACCATTATAATAAGTGTGTCATTCTAGAAACATATGGGCCCAAGCCCCAATGTTCCATTAATACACATTACCTCCTGCATGTGATTGGATTTCCTGGGTAAGTGTCCCAAGACTCAGTCCTTTATAGTGAGGAACATGATGGCCTCCAACTGTTCCTGATGAGACTTGAATCAAATTGACACACTGTGTCTTACCACTTGCTGTGTATCTCAGTTTCAGGTGACAGCCAAAATGAAATTATTTAGCAGGTGACAGGTTTTCTTCATCACAGGTGGATGGGAGCCTTGAAGATGTCACTGGGAGTGGAAGGGTTTACTCTGAGCTTTGACCTCAAATCAAAGAGTACAGTAATGTAAATATAAGTTCTGAGAAAACACAGAAGGTGTTGCAGGTGAGTATCTGTAGTCTAGGGTCCAAAACTGCCTGCATGCACCATTACTCCCCTTTTAAGAATCTCAGAACTGGAAAATTGCTTTTTAAGATCACAAGTCCTGCAAAGCTCAAGCCATCATGGCTAATGAAGGAGACCTCATCACACTCCAAGGCAGCAAATTATTCTGTCAATCACGTCTTAATGTCCGGATGTTCTTCCTAATGTTTCGATGGAATCTCTTTTTGCTGTAATTTAAATCCATTGCTCTAGGCCCTAGTATCTGGAGCAGAAGAGAAGCTTGATCCATCTTCAACAAGAACTCCCCCAATATTTAAATATAACTATTATGTCGACCTTTTCTTCTCCAGGCTAAACATACCCAGCTACTGAAGCTGCTCATCATAGAGAATGGTTTCCCGACCTTTTGGAAACCCTTATCTTTATGCTCTCCCTTGTACATATTCTTCTTGAATTGTGGCTCCTGGAATTAGACACAGTGTTCCAAGTGAGATCTGACCAAAGCAGAATAGAGTGGTACCATTACTTTCTTCAATTTAAACACTATACTCCTATTGGTGCAGTTCAGAATTGCATTAGTCTTTCTAGTTGCCATGTCGTATTGTTGACTCCTGTTCAGCTTGTGGTCTACCAATGCTCCAAGACCTCTTTCATGTGAAAAATTGTCAAAACAGGTTTCACTTTGTTATGCATCTCTGCGATGCAATGACAGGGGTTCTTAGAATCATGGCTACATAATAAATTATGCATGAAATTATATAACATAGACCACATAGAGAGGATTCTGAGCAATATTGCTTTCTGTATTTTCTATGCAAAATTTTGTACAGATAAAGTCTAAAACGTGTGTTGTCGAAGGCTTTATGGCCAAAATCACTGGGTGGCTGTGAGTTTTCCAGATTGTATGGCCATGTTACAGAAACATTCTCTTTTGACGTTTCACCCACATCTATGGCAGGCATCTTCAGAGGGTGCGGGGTCTGATGGAAACTAGGACTTCATCACACTAGAGAGAGAAAATATCCACTTAAAATCTGGTTTCTGCTTCCTGCAGAATTCTGGGGTTTGTAGTTTAGGGAGGAGCTTTTAACAACCTCACTAAACTACAAACCCCGGAATTCTTCAGGAGACAGAAACTGGATTTTAAGTGGATTTTTTTCTCTAATGTCATGAAGTGGTTAGGGAGGTTTCTATATCTGTGGAATGTCCAGGGAGGGAGAAAGAACTCTTAAACCTGTCTGTTTAAGGCAGGTGTAAATGTTGCAATTGGCCACCTTGATTAGCATTTGATGGCCGAGCAGTTTTTAGGTGTGGCTACACCTAAAATACTGTCAGGCCACCAATGCTAATCAAGGTGGCCAGTTGAAACATTCACACCGAGCTCCAACAGACAAGAATTCTTTCTCTCATCTTGGACATTCCACAGATATATAAACCCAATTTTCCTAGTTTCCAACAGACCTCACAAGCTCTAAGGATGCCTGCCATAAATGCAGGTGAAACATCAGGAGAGAATGCTTCTAGAACATGGCCATATAGCCCGAAATATCTACAACAATGCTTAGAAGTCTCTCATCCATAGAGTTGCCAAAATCAATGTTGACTTGATGGCAGGGAACAATATCATCAGTTACCAAGGAAGAAAACATAGGAATTCTAGGTGTGAATGAGTTTTGATGTCTTCCTCTCTGCAGTACTAGAAATTTCAAGAAGAAAAACTTCTTTGGGGGCAGAATTTTTAGAGGTGAGGGATTCCCTCATTCCTCCCTCCACCAATAGCCACTGCCCTATTTCACCGTCCTGGTATCAAATCTTTTTATTCTTTTTCTGTGCCTTCTTATACTCCCTGTGGCGTGAAATTGTGTATGTCCCCTCCATGATGGGGAAGATGAATCTTGTTACCTCTCACTTTTCACACAAAGGAAGCAAAGTCACGTCACCTCTGCTTCTGTCCCCCAAATGTATGCCACACAAAGCTGTTTTCCATCACAGGGACATGAATCGCTTTTTGGGAATTTTTTTAAGTGCATTCATATTCCCAAGTGGTTCTAAACACAACATTGACTTGGGCTTCTTTTGCCATGGAATATAGTTAAGCTAAACAAATCATATTATCATCTGGACAGCACAACTCTGATAGCACGGCGAACAAAACTCTTTTTGATCCAGAAGACATGAGAGATAGCGCTCCCTTTTTCTCACCCAGAACAGACACATTCTGACCTCTTGTGCTAGAATCAAGCTGGAAAACATTTGGCTGGAAGCCTGAAGTCCTTGGCTGTGGAGGGAAAATCATCACCTGGTGAGTCACAGACGGATCCGATGGGACCCAGGTTGCTGTTTGTTGAACAAGATCAGCTAATAATTGCAGAGCGGAACTTCAAAGTGCATGACAGAAATGAACACAGGTTTTCTACAAGTCATATCCCTTCCACAGCCTTGGCCTTTGAATTCAAGAACACAGGGTTTTTGATATGACACACATAGGACAGAAAGTGTGTGCTAGTGCTGAGGCAGATCAGACACAGAACACAATCTGGCATGACTCAGCATAGAGTAATAGTTCTATATGCAAAACGATGCTATACTGAGCCATCCACAACCTCCCATGCCCAGACTTACATTGAATTACTATGGCAATTTCATACCCAGTGGGGATTCTCCAATTGTCTGGCTATGACCCCCATCGTCAGATGCAAAGTGATTACATTATCTTCTGATGTGCACTAGAAACCTCAGCAGTAGAGTACATCATTTCACATCTGTCTACAGGGACATATTGTGTCTACAGTGGCCAGTAAATCCAGGGCCATTTCGGAGCATGAATGCTATGGAATAGCTCTTGCGGTGGCCACAGTCATCTTCCAGCTATGGCAGCAGGGCAAGACTGCATTGACTCATCACTGTCCATGTTGTTATCACAACTCTTAAATGAGTGCATAACTGTCTTTATAGGTGTCCTGTTTTAACATCAGCAGAAGTGCCTTCACAACCAGGAAGAAGGAGGGACCCATCTCTCCATCTTCTTCCTGGTCATAGAAGCAAATCTGCTAATGTGTCTGTAAATGTGTCTGTAAATGATTGTTATGGTATTTTTAGGGTGTTTTTAGAATGTTTTATCTCAATGTGTTTTATATGTTTGGAAACTGCCCTGAGCCTCGGGAAGGGTGGTTTAGCAATTTGAAATAATAATAAATAAATAAATAAAATAATGTTAGCATGGGGTGCTTGCAATGTCTGGGAGCTCATATGGAGCTCTGTGGCCCACCTAGGAGTGACAACAGGTGCATGATGAATGCAGGATAAATGAGATGGCAGTGGTGTCCTCTCTGGACGTTGGACCAGTCCAAACTGGATCCAATCCTGCAGTCTACACTTTCCCCAAAGTCATGGGCTTAATCTGGAATTTCAAGTAACTCTGGAGCACTCACTATCTTTTCCTAACATAAAGCTAAGACAGATCAGCACTGTTTAACCTGCAATACTTACTGGAATCAGATAAATGTAATGGGGACTTCCAGGAGTGAACTCAAGGTGACTTCAGGTTAAAATGCTCATGTGAATGATCCTCCGCATTCAGCGGCTCCTACTCCGAGCATTTCTCGGACACGCCTCCTCTGCACTGGGATCATCCGATCCATTGGATTACAAATAGAGCAAATTCTTTGGCTCTTCATTCATGGTCTTCTATTTCTCCGGAACTTTGGACATATAGATCCATGGACTGTGAACTGAATCGTCCCCCGGGATCTTTCGGGGCTCAAGTGCGGTAGGACTTTGCTTTGTCCACACAGTACTTATATACTTTTGATTTATACAATAAGATTGTGCTTTTGATATTGAAACTTTGTTGTGTGCACTTCTGTGTTTACCCATGTGAATGATCCCCATAGTCAGATGAATTCTCTACCAGCCATGGAATAGCGGTGGGATGGGACCAGGTTGGTGGCTCCACAGTAGGTTGGGAATTTCGGGCTACTGCAGAAGAAGGAAGAGAAACCCAACTTCTGCAAAGACACATACAGGTGTAAAATTAATATGTGTAAAAATAGGAATCCAGCATATGATGATTTTCTTTTTAAAATCTTTTAACCTTGGTGGTGGAGAGTCTGCCTTGAACCATGTCCAGTTCTACTGATCACATTTTAAGATGGATATCAAGTCTAGACCAACAGACCATATCTCCCCATGTGAGCCTGACTGTGTCCTGAGATCTTCAAGAGAGGACCATCTTTCAGTCCCACTATCTGTCAGGTTTTGAGAAAGTTTATAAATGCAAGACTGATCACTAGATGGCACTGAGTCAACTTGGGCCCCTTCCACACAGCTGAATAAAATCCCACATTATCTGCTTTGAACTCGAATATAAGGCAGTGTGGACTCAGATAACCCAGTTCAAAGCAGATGTTGTGGGATTTTCTGCCTGGATATTCTGGGATATAGGGCTGTGTGGAAGGATCCTTACTTTTCTCTATCACCTCTCAGGGATACAGGAATTGCATGGCTCACTCACTGAGTTAGGGGCCTTCCACACAGCCTTATATTGCAGAATATGAAGGTAGAAAATCCCACAATATCTGCTTTGAACTGGGTTATCTGAGTCCACACTCAGATAATGTGGGAATTTCTTCCTTGATATTCTGGGATATAGGGTTCTGTTGAAGGGCCCTGAGGCTAGATTACCTCCAAAATTCTTTGTGACTCTAAAAATCATCTCTTTTTAAAAAATGTTGATATGATCTCAATTTTGGAAATAGTCAATTCAAACAGACAGCAGAACATATCACCCGGTTCCATGGTTTTCAAGTCTTTCACCAATGTGAAAATGCTTGTTTTCCACTGGATGCATGAAGCTGGATACCTGAAATGAATTAGATGCTGCAAATGGAAATAGGTCACCTCTATGTTTGACTAATATGTGACCCTACTCAACATGTGACCAGAATCACACTGTTCAAGACTACTTCTTAGCTCACATTTTCATCAAGTCCATTATTAACCTATGTATATGTACTCTTCATTTCCCTTCTGAGGCTCAGAGTTTGTCATTTGGAGGAAGTAATCTTTGACAACCTTCAGAGAAGTCCTTTCAAACTGCTTCTTCCACTGTAATTTTGTCCCGAGCACCTTCAGTTGGTGCCAGATTTTTTTCAGTGTAGTAAAAAGAGGAAGAAACCCCAGCACAAATATTTCATTCATGACCAAGTAGCTTAGTCATCTGATTCTCAATACTGATGTGATTTTCGGGAACAATGGCTGGCTGCCCTTCTGCCTGCTGCTTGGAGACTAGTTATTCTTACAATCTTTCTTACTTTTTAAAATATCATTGACTTTATCAAGGAAGCCACTAAATGTATACCTTAGAGGGGAGAGGGAGACAGGGAAGGAATGAAAGAAGGAAATAAAGATGGGATAAGGTAGATGGGATGAAACTTTCATAATTCATTAGGGCAAATTCAAACAGTAGAAACACCAAGAGATGAGTGTATTCAATGGATACTATCCATGCCTGTTGAGATGCTGGTAGACATAATTGCTTTTCTTTCCTGTCCAAGGATGATGGTCCTCCAAGTGCGGTGTCCTGGCGGTGGGTACGTAGGTGACTGTGGAGCCCTATTCTTGATCTGCATCTTCTCCCACAGTGAGGGCATTGGTTTCCAGGTGGAAGGCAGTCCCAGTCGGGGTTGGCTTGACATGCCTTCTTCTTGACACATTTCTCTCTTTCGCTCTCCATTCATGCCTCTTCAAATTCTACAGCACTGCTGGTCACAGCTGACCTACAGCTGGAGTGCTCAAGGGCCAGGGCTTCCCAGTCTATGCCAGAGTTTTTAAGGTTGGATTTCAGCCCATCTTTAAATCTCTTTTCCTGCGCACCAACATTCTGTTTTCCATTATTGAGTTCAGAGTAGAGCAACTGCTTCGGGAGATGTTGGGTGGGCATCCGGACAACATGGCCAGTCCAGCAGAGTTGATGGCAGAGGACCATCGCTTCAATGATGGTGGTCTTTGCTTCTTTCAGCATGCTGACATTTGTCCGCTTTGCAGGATTTTTCGGAGGCAGCGCTGATGGAATCATTCCCGGAGTTGCATGTGACATCTGTAGACAGTCCACATCTCACAGGTGTATAGCAGGGTTGGGAGGACAGTAGCTTTATAAACAAGCACTGTGGTATCCCTGCGGATGTCCCGGTCCTCAAACACTCTCTGCTTCATTCGGAAAAAACATCTTGTTGTTATTCCTTGCTAGAATATTTATTCTAATGAGTAAATGGAATATATCAGCATATTTAGTCACCTGTTGAGGGTGACTTGGAGATCTCTCACTCATATGGTTGCCATAAGTCAAAGTCTTGACATCAATTAACAACAAAGTATGTGATTCCATATTGGCAGTGGGTGGAAGTGAAGCCAATGTTGAGCTAGATCAGATCTGAAAGTGGGTGAGCCCTCCACTTTCCTCTTTCTGTCACCACTTTCCCACCTTCTCCTGTTCTTGCCACCCAAATAAAATTAGGTCATTAAAATCCCAGAATCTGTTGGGTTGCCACTGATTATGGCCAAGTATGAATATAGTGGTGGGCTTGATAGGCCATGGCTTGATCAACATGCCTCTTCTTATGTGTTAATATTCTTATGCTTTCATAGAATCATAGAACCATAAAGTTGGAAGAGACCTCATGGACCATCTAGTCCAACCTCTGGCCAAGAAGCAGGACAATTGCGTTCAAAGCCCCCCTCCCCCCAACAGATGGCCATCCAGTCTCTCTTTAAAAGCCCCCATAGAAAGAACCTCCACCACATTTTGGGGTAGAGAGTTCCATTGCTGAAGAGCTCTCATAATCAGGAAGTTCTTTCTATTGTTCAGATGGAATCTCCTTTCCTGTAATTTGAACCCATTGCTCCTAGACCTAGTTTCAAGGGCAGCATAAAACAAGTCTGCACACAGAAAACAAGTCTTGTCTAGTGTAAAGTCTTGGCTCTTCCTTCTCTCCTCTGCTTCCCAATAGTATAGATAACTTTCTTTGTATTAGTTTTGGGTGGAGCTCAAAAGCACTTCTTAGAGGCCGGTCTCAGTTGATCTATTCCTTTTCCTTGCACAGAGCTTTTTGCTGGACTCATGCTTCTTTCTGCAGTTGAGCCATAGAGGCTTGGATATTGTCTGGTGCCCTAGGCCTAGCAATCCAAAACAGGCATTCTTAGTACCTTTTGCTGCAGTATTTTTATACCAGCAGTCCAAATGACAACAGAAGCTTTTGGCCAGCCTAAGCTTCACAGGAAAGAAAATTAAGACAGTTTATAACCATTGTTTTGCACCAGAGGCAAGAGAGACCGTTCAAAAATGTAGCAACCCAGTTCCCTTTCGTGCCGGGGGGGGGGCAGCACCGGGGTCCCACTTGCATTAGGGCCAGCTGCAGCTGATGAGAACATGGAGGAAGGGGATGACGAGGTAGCTGGGCCTTCCTCTCCCACAGAGAGCTTGGCCTGGGATGATGAATGGCCTGACGGCTATGATAACTGGGAAAGTCAGGCTGACCCTGAGAGTGCTGACTCAGATCAGTATGAGAAACCAGGTGGTTTCGGGTCGCAGGAAAGGATCAGGGAAACAGTGGAGGATGAGCCCATGGAAGCCGAAAGGGAGTTTGGCTCTCACGAAGATAGCGACCCAGGTGCTGGGAGGCAAGGACAGAGCTTTGATAGGAGACGGAGCATTGAGTCCAGCAGGAGAGATTGGCACCGCAGCCTAGAGCACCAGAGAAGCGCTAGATCCCGTAGCACAGATTGGCGCCGCAGCCTAGAGTGTCGGGGGCCTCGCCAAGGGAATTAAGTATAGGATTCGTGGGAAAGGATCCTCAGTAGCTCGGCCACTTCTGTTCTGAAGGGAGTGAAGCGAGCGAAGATCCACGGAGCCAGGATTCGGCTCGTGCCATGCCAAGAAGTTTCTTGGGTTTATTTTCATGAACCTTGCCTTGTTTGCTTTGCCACGGACCAAGTCTGTTTTTGATCCGCTTTGTTTTGCGGAGCCTTGCCAAGCCTTTGCCTTTGGATTTACTTAAGACTCTTTACCTTCATTGCTACTTTGATACTTTTTATGGACAATTACCCTTTTCACCTGTTTTTTATTATTCAATAAATAGTTAGCTGATTACCGTCTCTGTGTGTGTGATTAAGGGGCCGGGCCGAGACCCTGCATCGTGACAAAAAATCCCAGAAGGATGACTGAAAACAGCAAATTCTCCTTTTGTAGTGTATTGTTTTAAGTTACCTTATGATAGTTCTGGTGGAGTTAACCCTTTATTCATCTTATTTCAGTAAACTCATTTGGTTATCTTCTCCCCTTGACTAAAGTGCTTCTGTCTGCAAAGGGTCTTAATATTAACAGAATATATCAGATAGCCCCTGAGTAAAGCCAGACAATATAGCTTTCCCAAAGACTCGGGCATGCCATCATATTAAGAAACCCTTTACGATGGTGTTACCTTAGAGTTGCCGAAAGTCAAAAACTATTTGAAGTCACAAAACAATCAAATGGAACAATAGCAAGAAGTGTGCCAATCTAACTTCTTTCGGAAGTGAGTTCAATTGCTGATGTTTGTGGTTGTCATGGACAATATACTCTCATCAAGCTTGGAAAATAACTCCTTTGCTGGAAGCAGTCCAGCAATGAGTCAGAAATCAGTTATTACAAAAACAAACAATGCACAGAAATTCACACTCACTTTTGAACCTGCCTTTCAACAACATTCCATCTGATCTTTGAGGAGCAAAAGGAGGAGATCCCAGTGGATTGTGAGAATTTTAATCCTGTCTGAGCTACTGATTTCCTCCATAACTTGAGGGAAGTGCTTTGGTCTTTCTTGGCCTCAGCCAAAGCATATGTGGATATGAAGGAATATTTGCAATCTTACTTAAACCCCTAAAACCTCCATCATTCATCAAGTAGTATTCAAACTGAGCTGCCTTTCTTTGCATTAGAAGTTCAATCAAGTCTTCGAAGCATTTTCTCAAGAAATGTGCCAGCTGGTTGTGAGGTGTTACTGGAAAACAAGGTTGATTTCCTGCTTTGTGAATGACAGAGATCGTTCCCGTACATTTGCGCAGCAAAGGTGACATATACATTTCAATCAGCACGCAACCTGAGACTCATGAAACTTCCCCCAGAAAGAGGAGTATCAGTTACTACAGAGCTTGCTCCTTTCTTACACACAATGGTCATAAATGGACCACACTCCTGGCGTTTAAGTATGAAAATTGCTACCTAGAGTTTCACAGTGGAAGCCGTTTCTTGCAGCCTTACCAAAATCAGTTTGTGGGAAAGAACAGTACTACTGTTTTCTTTCTCATCTGAAATGTTGAGCATATTACTCATCATTTTTCTCCTTTTTGCCCAGAAATGGTGAGACAAACCATCCGATCAGTTAAATTAAGTAGATTTGGTTTGGCTCATTGTTCCAACATCTAACTCATCAGGGCACTATGTTGAATTTTTTCAAGAGTGATAACTGCTTTTGACTAATTTTCAAAGTGGAGCTTCATGTTTCAATTACCCAGGAATTGCAACCACAAAAAAATTCTCCACGTTGATAGAAGGGATGAAAAAATCAGTTAAATTCAGTTTCTCTCACTTTGACATTTGTCTGGTCTATAGTTTGTCCATTCTGGTTTCTGTAGCAGTTTGCAAAAATGGTGGTCGTGATGTTTTTAATCTCTTTCTTGATTCATACTGATATTGAAATGTAGTTCTCCAAATACTTCATATATGCATTCTCAAAAGTAATATTAATAATAAGTGGGTTGTTGTAGGTTTTTCGGGCTGTATGGCCATGTTCTAGAAGCATTCTCTCCTGACATTTCTCCTGCATGTATGGCAGGCATCCTCAGAGGTTGTGAGGTCTGTTGGAAACTAGGAAAATTGGGTTTATATATCTGTAGAAAGTCCAGGATGGGAGAAAGAACTGCGTTTGGTGGCCCCAAAATCCAAAATTGTCCACATGGGTGGCTGGGATAGTGGCACCTCTGAATTCTGATGGCTCGATGTACAGAAACTTGGTTCCAGACACAACATTATTTTAAAATATTGTATACATTTTGATTAGGCTATATGTGTAATGTGTATGTGAGAGATAAATGAATTTCATGTTTAGACTTTAATCCCATCTTCAAAATATCTCACTATATACATATATGCAAATACGCGTCTTCTAAAATCTGGGAGTACGGGGGATCCAGAGATACTACCTGTACCCAGAAATATACACACGCACTAGCAATAAAATCTTGCAGGATACAATTCAAGCACATAGAATAGCAGAAAGCTTTAATCTCAGTTTATTTGTGCTCATAAAACCACAACTTGTTCCAAATTACCACGAGATTAGTTTGTCTACTGGTTATAACAATCCCCTTATTGTTTTATATCCTTTGTATAAACCGAGACACTGATGAAAGCCAACCATTAAAATAGTAAGGTGAATTATCTGAAATAAAGTTGTCTTCACCTGCCTTCTAAATACCAGTGAGAACATTTCTCTTGTTAAGACATTTCAGTAATAGCCCAAATTTACTATGAGACATTTTCTTAGAGAATATACCAAATATATTCATGCATATGTCAAACCCATGCACAAGACAAGAGCAGGTGTTAGGGACAAATTATATTTTATGTGACCCATGGACAAGTTGAAAGTCATTCCACAGAGAATGGAAAGCACCAGACACATTTCAGACCCACCTCACCTGGCCAACACCACCGCCATTTCCCCATCCAGGCATTTAGAAAGACTAGAAGTAGCATCAGAAAGAGCTGAGAGGGCCAGTGCTTTTGTATGATCTCTCAGGATGGACCAAGCTCTTATCTTTCACCACCTATTCAGATAAGAGGGTGTTTTTTCTTGATGGAAGTTGAGGCACAATACTCTCATTCACCTCTTGATAAGTTGATCCATTTTTTGGTGGTGGTGGTGGTTGAAGGGTTAACTAAATTTAGAGACCTACTCATGAAGTATATAGGTTATTCAAAATGTTTCCTTTTTCTTTCCTGTTTTGCTTTGCAAAATTTCCCTCCTATATTTTTTATCTTCAATCCCACAATGCCCTGCACCAGTGCTAGGTCTGGGAGATCTTGAAGGGTGCAATATGTGGACAGCCTACCAAGCCATTCTTAATTCACATTTAATGTCATGCAATTGCAAGGGGACAAATTCTCAAGAACAAATTAAATCTTTCTGCTTCACAGCCTGATCATACAATCATAGAGTTGGAAGAGACCTCATGGGCCATCTTGTCCAACTCCCTGCCAAGAAGCAGAAAAAAGAGGTAGATGTGGTCTCACAAATCAAGGGAGAAATGGAGTGAGAGATGCAAGGTACTCAAAAGAAGAGAGTGGACAGTACAGAGGTGGTAGGTGAATCATAGAATCATAGACTTGGAAGACACCTCATGGGCCATCCAGTCCAACCCCCTGCCAAGAAGTAGGAAAACTGCATTCAAAGCACCCCTGACAGATGGCCATCCAGCCTCTGTTTAAAAGCCTCCAAAAAAGGAGCCTCCACCAAACTCCGAGGCAGATACTTCCACTGCTGAACAGCTCTCACAATTAGGAAGTTCTTCCTCATGTTCAGGTGGAATCTCCTTTCCTGTAGTTTAACTATTGACAACTCAATCTATATATTTTCTGGAGTTAGGACTTTATTCCCAGGGGGCTGTGGTGGGAGTTATCATCATCTAACTGTGGTGTTTAGTCCTATCGCACTGCAAATCACTATGTTGTGTTATTCATTACTTATTATATGTCTGAATTTGCCAGTTTTCCATTACTATATGTTTTTATCCTTATCCCATGAGCAAGTAGATTCCCCTTCCTTTCCCCTCCCTTAAAAATTGTGTCTAACTCTGACATACTCTTACAGTGTCTCGAGATTAACATTAAAGGCAAAGAAAAGTGGACATCTTCTAAAGTAGCACTATTTCTTACTTTTAGTTTTTTTAAAAAAAAATTGTGCAAGGATTGGGCAGCTGCACTGTGGTGCTGGGGATTCACTGCTTAGTAGGAGACCACCCACAGGACAGTCCATTTGTCAGATTTGATTTGATTCAATGTGGATGCTTCTAACAGCTCCCATCCCACGTGTCTAATGGAATGTGCCAAATCTGGAATTTCTGAAACAATCTCAGACCATCTTCTTCCTCTCCCTTACTTGTACTGTTTTTCTTACGAATCATGATGGGCACGGACAGGAAGTCACCCTGCATCATGGGAGGGGGTCTGTCACTTTCATTCCCTCAATGGATTAAAATTGTTTTTAAATAGGGGTGGGGGGCATGTGAGCAAAAAGGCCCAGGATTTATCTACACCTTCAGAAATAATTTGGGTGCGATCCAGGATAATGTGGTCTGGAATTGTCCTGGATTCACCCCTTCACACAACCTTTAAGATATGAACGTAATCTGATGTCATATTGATGGCCCACATGTGTCCTTTGCCTGAATTCAAATTGGTACCACTTGCTCTTTGGGTTTGGCAGGGAGAGTCCAGATTAATCTTCCACCATCACATTTTAAAGCAGCTTTTAAACATCCCAGTTTCTCTCTCTTCCTTTCACTTTCCTCCTTTGATCGCTGCAAATGACAAATTTGCTCTCAGTTAACTCAGCAAGGGGAGAGGGGAGGCTTCAAATCTTGCCCTTCCCTGTAGAAAGTGTTGAGTGATTTCGGCTCTGATAAAATCATGGGTTTGAGTGGAACGGCATCTCTAGCTTCCCAGAATGCCAAATCAGACAGGTAGAAGCAAATGTTTATTCTCAATGACCAGAGAAGGTGTCAGAGGTGAACAGGGGCGGTCTTAGGTAATTTTAAATGGTAGGCGAACATTATTTTGGTGCCCCCCCCAAAAAACATTATTTTGCCCCCCCCCATGTAAAACAAATATACAATTATAATATCACAATACCATTAGTAGTATTATATTGTATCAATGTATATACAATATATTATACCATACTATATTATATAATTATATTATACTACATTACAATATAATTATATAATAATATATTGACATTATAATACAATATAACATTCTATTCTATTATTATTATAAAATAATAAATAAAGTTATTTATTTCAATAAAATTATCCTCTACTAAATATTTTCATGACTCCTATAAAACTCAAATAACCCAAAATAAAGTAAAATAAAATATTATATATTACTATTTTTTGTACAATACCACTATACTGCAATATTGTTTGTAATATTACATGTAATATAAAATATATCATTATTCTATTGTTATATTGTATTTTTATTATATTGTATGACAATATTAAGCAGAACTGTATAATAATCAACAAGAAATGCAATGTAAATGCATCAAAATCAGAATATATTACCTACCACCCGTCTCAAAATTCATAGGAGTCTCCCATAAGTCCAAAATTAGGATCCCAATGTAAATGTAAATAGAAAAACAGCCAAAATGTTCAAATGAGGTCGAATACAGGCAGCGTGGCCTGGGCAAACTTGGGCCCTCCCTCCCTCTAGGTGTTTTGGACTCCAACTCCCACAACTCCTCATAGCCTCAGGCCCCTCAGGTCTAGACAGAAATAGAGCCAAAGAAAGGAAGGAGGGAGAGAAGAGGTCACAGAGGAGGAGGAGGAAAGCCCTTCATTCATTCCTTCACTTACACTTCCTTCACTGATTCTTTTCTCCTTCCCCACAAACGCGCGCACGGCGGAGACAAAGGGAGAGGGGAAGCACTCCCTGCCTGCCCGATAGGGAGTGCTTTGCTTACAGGCTTCTGCGCAAGGGAGCTACTGGGCATGCGCAGAGGTTTTCGCGCTCAACTTCAGCTCTGGAGCAACTGTGCCTGCGCGAAAACCTCCGTGCATGCCCAGAAGCGGCGTCGGAGCACACAAGGCCGGGGCCCAAAAGCAGGCAGCTGTGGCACTGCCTGAGGAACATTGGCAGGGCCAGGATGGCGCCCCATGCGGCCAGGATGGAGCCCCCTTCCCAGATGGTGCCCTAGGCGGCCGCCTACTTGTCCTATCTTGTAGGACCGCCCCTGGAGGTGAAAGCACTTCAAAATGCTAACACAACACAATTGAAAATTCAGCACATTTTTATTTCATTTGAAAGCTATTCAAGAAACTTTTGCCAGCTTCTGATTGGTTCAGGGCCGTAGCCAGGATTTTGATTCAGGGGGCTGAGTTTGGTTCGGGGGCTGAGACTGGGTGGAAGAGGGTCTACCCTAGCAAACCTTTTGTATTGTTATCCCAATAACCCCATTAGTGTGGGATATAATGAGCATGGTGATCAGATCATGATATGAATAGACATAACAGTTTAAATAATGTACCAGTAAGGCCTTTTCGCGGACCACCCTGAGAATTTCGGGGCTGAAGCCCCTTCAGCCCCCCTGGCTACATGCCTGGATTGGTTCAAAAACTGTCTGGCTAGGATCTGTATCCTGAGTGGCTCTTCATATGGTGGGAACACCAATCACTGGTTGGCTCTTCGTATGGTGAGAAATTCAATAAACTATCATTGGAGCATTCAAAGTGTTGGTCCGTTCATTGGTCCGCCTCTGAGAAGCACACGATCTTAAAGAAATGTGGTGTGGCAATATGAACGAGCCCCTGATGGGCCTTATGGGTTGTCTCTGGTTAACGCAATAGGGTTAGTCCATTGCGTACAATGGATACTTGAGTATGGTGCTCATATCAATAGGGCGAGGCTGGCTTGAGGCATCAAAGTCACTGCCACCGTTTTCTCAGACAAGCACCTTCTCAGCAGAGCCCTGCTGGCAATGGCATTGCTTGTTCTAATGTCATAAGGAGGCACCCAGCTATGTGATAAGTGATAGGGAGTAGCCCAATGACCCTTCATCAATGATTGCATGATTGCAACTTCAGAGGAAGAGCTCATGGGGATTGTATTGCTCTTTGCATATCCTGGACTCACCAGGGTTTCAGCCAAACCCAATTTTCAGCCCAGCTCTTTGGGTGTTTAAACCAGTCTTCATTGATGTGCACCCTGATTGAGAACCATGGAATTAATTATTCACAGATGTTCCATTGGTCATTGTGACGTTGGTTGGAAGCTAAGTGCTTTGAATCAACAGGTCTTATAAATCATAGACTGAGAGATTGTGGCCTTTGCTGGAATGGAAAGGAAAACCACAGGATATTGTGCTACGGTAGATGCAAAGCTCTCCATGTTAGTGGTCAGTGTCTGTGGCTAGCTTCTCCTACACTCCTTACTTGCACAGCTGTTAGCATTTACAACACTCACACTTTCAGGAAAGGGGTAGCTCATCCATGTTTGGCTGCCATCACATTATGGCAAAAGAGGCACTTTAAAGGATAAAACACAGCACTATAAAAGGTCTCTATTACAATGAAATTGTAAATAGTTGTACTCTTCCTTCTATGATGACGATGATTATAATGATGGTAATAATAATTATATTAAAGGCAATATCCATGGAGATGACCTATTGATTAGTCACAACTAACTTAGTCCTACGCAATCAATTATTTAATACTAAATCAACACATTGGTGAAAACCATTGCTTTAATGCATCTATTAAAGCATGTCAGTTGATGTTTTCTATATATGAATTGCTTTATGAAGAAGAGGTATGGCTGACATCATGCATATGTTTTATACATACACATCCCTGAAGCACATGCCTTTGCACTTTTTTTAATCTTAATGTAGTATTCAGTTCACAATGTAACAATTTCACATGTAGTTGCCTATTCTTGAACAGCACATAACTGTTGTCAGTATTTTCATTGTACCATCTGATTTACTGGCATTGTGGAAACAGCCACTGTGGATCCCTTATTGAACCACAGAACAATAAGCAAAGATATTGGCAGATACACAATTGATTGTATACTGTTGATGTTCAACAGAATGATGGATAACTATGTAATACCTGAAAATTAAAGATAATGAGTAGGTTGATTTCTCCAGTGAGACATCTATTCAACCTAGAGATTTCTAAATTTAGGAAATACTTCACTTCAGCCAAATGGAATATTCCACCTTCAGTGCTACTGCAGAGCAGATTTGGAGAATATCCTATTCAGACAAATACAGTTTGAATGCAGCAGAAACCTTTGGTTGTGTCCCATTCTCCTGTCATTTCTTCAGGGACATTTATTCTGCACTCATAACTCCAATTGTGCAACAAGTCCCAGGCAGATATGATAGATATTTAAAATATCTAATAGGGGATAGGGAATCAGATATCAATGTAAAAGTAGCTAGCTTTTGTGCTGCTATAAAATAAGAAAACAAGTTGTAAGATATCAGTGGATAATGATTTAACTTATACATTTTGGCTATATTTCTATATATATGTAGCACATAATATGTTTGAGCTTATACACTTTAACTATGTTTATATATATGAACCACATACTATGTTTTAGTGCATAGTTTTAAAATATTTTTTATGCACCAGGTTTTAGACACACTTATATTTTGTAAATATGATGTTGATTTTTACTGTTGGCTTGAATATACCTAGTAATTCTTTCTTCTTACTAAAATAAATACAAGGATTGAAGGAAAAGTAAGGCCTCCACTTTCGTAACTTCTCAACAGATGGCAGTGCTGGTATGCGGCAGGTACTGGCTTGTTCAGTAGACTCTCCTCTATAGTTTCATTTTGGTGGGAAGCCTTAGCATTGAAAGGTTGTGTTGTTAAAGTGCAAAGTAAGGAACACTGCGCAGATGGTCGGTCAATGCAACTTAGGCAACGTGTAGTCAATTTTCTGAATCAGCACCCCAAATAACCAAACCAAATCTAAAGTTGCCCAAAAACTGAGTTGTAACCCTTTTGATACTAATGTCGAAGAGTGGTCCCTGGTCAAGTGGTCCCTGGCCAAAAAAAGGTTGGAAACCACTGATCTAAATGGACCCAGGAAAAATAGGAAATGGAAGCATAATAAACCAGGTAGAAAAAAATGATATAAGACCCATTGTATATTTTTGGCATGGCAACAATAATAGAGAAGGTTAGATTGATATAATTTTTGTGACTCCACATTACTAGCATCTAAACATCATGATCAACTTATTTGCTCCTTCTTTTCTAGTCCACTGCATTCTCATAGCAGAGCTTGAAATAACAGAGTGCCAACTATATTTCTACTTTTGTGTGTTGTATTTATGAGTAGGTGGTGAGGGGGGAGGAGAACTGACAAGTTTGGAAAAACAAGACAAGATTCATGCACTGTTCTGTTCCTCAGTTCTGCTGCATTTTATTTGTGGGATGTTGTGTCTCTTCAACTGAAGCTTCTTTCCAAGGAGAAAATAGTCAACAGGTTTTAATCTATAAAGCCTTCCATGGTTTAAGTCCAAACTGTCTAGCGAACTATTATGTACCCATATGAGCTTTCCTGAGCCATCATAACAGGTTTTCCTTTCAGTTCCACCATCTTCACTGGTATGTTTGATGGGGACAAAAGATACACTCTCAAACTTTGGAATTTATTTCTAGTAAAGTTATAATGGCATCTTCTTTATTATCTTTCCACTGAAAGCTTTCTTGTTCCAATGGGTCACTGAGAATGGATTTCATGTATATTTGTGGAAATACGCCCTATATAATACGCTAGAATTTGATCAATTGTTGTTGGTTTTATTGTTTACATTTTAACTGGTTTTCATGTTTTGATTTTAAGTGGGTTTTAACTTTTGCATGTTGTGAATTTTTAACTACCATATATAGGTTGACCCCATATTTATGTTGAAGGCAAATTTGGGGGCCAAAATACTGGATTTTGATGCAAGTCATGCATAAGTTGAAGAACATTCCTAGAGATGAGACAGAATCAGATATTTTAAAAACCCAGAAACAATATCACAGCAGAGAGAGAGTAGAGGTTATCCTAGGATGAACTAAACTATTGCCTTTTGCAACTCTACTCAGAAGGAGGGTGGTTCCTTTTTATATAAGACTTAAGGTACAATACTTTCATTGATCCATGGTCAAATCAAGGTTTTTGAACAATTTTTGGATATAGTTTGTAGACTTATACATGAGTATATACAGTGTGTTTTAATTGGGTTTATTGTAAATGTTTTGGGCTATGTTTTAATTTTTGCAAACTCTCTTGAGTTTCAAAATAAGAGAAATACAGACTATAGGTGGTGTTAATGATGATGGTGGTGATTTCAAATAAGTGTATTTTGAACATGTAGATCAGGATGTTATTGATATCCCCCAACTAAAGTAGACCCAACGAATTAATGAGAGTTACCTAAGTGTTCACTCAAATCAATAATTGAGTCCATAAGCCTATTGCAGCTGGGGCTGCTAAAAGGATTAAGGTCATTGTGGGTGTGAAATTCATCATAAAATCGGAATGACACAGATAGTCAACTGCCAATTGTATTGAGTCTCATGAGGTGGGAGAGATGCAGAATATAAATGAATGAATGAATCAATGAATGAATTCTATGAGGCATACACTTGGTAACTTTGCATTAAATCCCTAACTAAAATCCTTGCTGCCTAGTACATATCTAATGAAATAGGTTATTTAGCACACAAAAGCATTTGTCAGTCTTTTATTTCGTCCCACAACTCTTTTCTGTTCTGTAAGGAAGAACTCTTTCCACACAGAGATCATCCCTGCATTATACTAAAGTTATTTGTCTTGCTTCATTTATGCTACTGTTCCATAAATTTACAATTTTATTAAAAAGGCATTTGTTTTCATAAGGTGGTTAGGGGCAGAAGACAGGAACTGTTTGTGACACTAATGATGCTGTTGATAATTGTGCCATAAATTTTTAACCTGTGCATTTTTACTGATCCCCAAACAATTGATCTCAATGGAATAATAGCTCTGCCAGTGTCTTGCTAATCTCAGTATAGGGGGAAGTGAAATTGCAACCTTCATTTCGTGGCTTATGACTGACATATTTCACCGCATAATCAGATTGCACCCTCTAAATTAATGTTGGCTCCATGCTGCCTCTTTCAATTTGCAGACATTAATGAATAAATTTAAAACTACAGCTGGTTGGGTTCTAAATTAGCTAAAGGAATAAACATATCTACATTCATAAATATATATCAACAGAGGGCTTTATTTCCTTCTTTCCTGAGGCAGGCAACGTTGTTCCCATTAGCATTAATGGAAGCTAATGAAGGTGCGTTGAGAGGTAACGAGCTTCCCTGCCAAGGTCTGAAGAACAAGACCTTCATTCTATCCACTTTGTTGGAGTATTTTGTTTTCCCATTGGCTGATTCAGTAAAAAGATGAGATGAAAAGATAGAGGGCATGCTTATCAAATCTGCAGATGACACCAAATTGGGAGGGATAGCTAGCTATTAATACTCCCAAGAACAGGATCAGAATCCAAAATGACCGTAGCAGATTAGAGAGCTGTGCCAAAATTAACAATATGCTTTTCAATGGGGAGAAATATGGTGATATAAAACAAAATACACAGATATACAGTACGATGGGTGACGCCTGACCTGACAAGGGCACATATAAAAAAGATCAAGGAGTTTTAGAAGACTACAAGCTAAACATGAATCAACAATTGTTGGAGCAAGGAATCAATTAGTGTGTGTGTGTGTGTGTGTGTGTGTGTGTCAACTGTAAAATAAGATGCATGAAGCTGATTGGTTGAGCTTTGACCAGGGAGCTGGTCTCCGAGTCTGGGACTTTTGGATACTTCTACATTTTTGTTCAAGCTTGAACTATGCAGGTGCAGATAGAGACAATGTTTGAAGAGAGAAACACAGAGAAGTGGAGAGAGACAGACTGATTTGCTTCTTGGCTGCTGAAAGAAGGTCTCTCACATGGACACAGAAAGGAGCATTTTAAATCTCTCATTAAAAGGGCATTATGTGAGTTGATGCAACTGATCACATTGTACATACATTATTCTGGATTTGTTGTGCATGGCATATTTTCTTTCTCTCTAAAAGTCAGAGTCAGGGTTAGGATTCAGCAACAGTACACAAAGAGGTCAGCACAAAAATATCATTCAAAATATATATTCACAATATCATATTTAAACTGGGCATTATCATACATGTTACCGTATCCAGGCGCAGCCAGGAGAGATGTAATATCATTCAAGAGTTCAATCGAGAAAGTCCTAGGTCTGCATAAGACCAAATGGTCTATATGTTCATTATTCAATCAAGTAATATTTGTAATCCAAGGAATATTTGTAATCCAAGGGATACGGGTGTAGATAAACGTGCCCGCATAGGCAAAGTCAATTCCAGAGAGCAAGAACCGGAGCCAAACATCCAGGCTCCAAAAGAGATCCGATGGAGATTTTCTTTCTCTGTCAAGGCTGTGTGGGCTGATCAAATGTGAACTTCGTGTGGTTTATTTTACATTATGCCACAAAAATGCCCATATGATTCCAGGCTGTATTAATAACAGTATAATGTCAAGCTAGAGGAAAAATAATACCACTCTCAATTGTATTTCCCTTATCTGTTTAGGGGGAAACCCCATTAATAACTCCTATTTTTCTGTTGCAACACACATGCAAACTCCTATAATATTTACAGTTTCTTGGTTTGACTTGATGCACCAACACAGCAGGTTTTGTCATAACTATGCAGCATTGTCTTCTTCAAAATAGAAGTTCTATTAACATGTCTCTATCTTAGCTGCTTCTTCCCAATCGTCTATTAAATAACCCATCCATTTTTCCATCAAGTTAAAAATCTTTCCTTTCCCTTTACTTATTGGGAATTCCTATATAATGATTTCAAAGTTTGTTTCTGTCAGTGAAAGGGTTTAGCACAGGCATGGGCAAACTTGGGCCCTCCAGGTGTTTTGGACTTCAACTCCCACTGGCTGTTAGGAATTATGGGGGTTGAAGTCCAAAACACCTGGAGGGCCCAAGTTTGCTCATGCCTGTTCTAGCAAGTCCTGCTGAAAGCTATAGGATAAGGAGGTGCCATTCCTCTGCAATGCAGCACATTCTAGACAGAAAATATCCAATATAAGAAGCTGGTTAAAATTTCAGCTACTAAGCCATGCATTGGATCTTACCATCCTGCAGAAAAAGAAAATCAGCTCTGTGGCAGCTGCATGATGCATAGAGCTGATTCAAGTTAACATGGGGCAAGGTTGCTTAAGGTGAACTTGAAATGCATTAACAAAAAATGTGGGTTGCTCCAAATTCTCCCTGAGAATCCTAAGCAAATGCAACTTGTGGAGAGAAAAAGTGGGGTATAAATAAACATAACAACAACAACACCAACAACACCAACAACTTTGGGTCTGATTCTGAGACAGAATTGGCCGCAACCCTTTACATTGCCAGCACATATTCTCTGGGCTTGAGGACCCATCAAACTCCCATTGTTGTCATTGTGGTGGATAGCGGACATGACATGGCTAGTACCCATCACTCATCTCACTATGTTGGCCTCTCGCAAAGCTCTGTTATCCCAGCTGGTGTCGCTCCAGGCAACAAGCAGTGGACACTAGCCATTTCACACCTGTTGGCCACCACTATGAGAGAAATGGTGGTGGTCTGGACTCTTTCCTGCCTCTGCAGTGGCTGTGGGGCTAGCTGTCAGAACCATCCTGGGGCTGATCTGGAATTTGATGGTATGGATCAGCCTCAGGATAAAGGGTCAGTGTGTAAATGTGTCTCTGGTTTTCTGGAGTCCAATCTGATATTCAGAAAACCTAGATGCTCCTACCCCTTTCCAAAAGTCCCACCTTTTGGGAAAAATTGAGAGAGGTATTCACTCCCCACACACCTCAAATTGTTCCCACTCCCAATGCTCTAGAATCCTTTTGATGTGGTATACATGCATGTTACATATATGGATGTAATTATGCAATTATTTTCCACCAATCGTAAACAGTTTGTAATCGAGAGCAGAGTTCAGCAAGTGTCAGTGTTGCACTTGGTGAGTTTGGCTTGGAGTTCATCCGTCACTGAAAGACCAAAATTCAAAATCAAACTAGATCTTTGACTAGCTGAACAACCTCATTGTCACAATGAGAAGCCTTTCTGGTATGTCCCTCCACCTTCTTTTAAGATAAATGAGCTAAAATCGTACGTGTCGCTAGATAAGTACATTCAAGAGCTAACTAGGAGAATGCCTGTAATGAGCTATTTTGTGCATTGTTTTAATGAGACAAGATTGCACATTTGGAAGAAAAACAGCTTTGTCTAAAGAATTAAATTAAAGGTAAAATGTGGCTCTCTGCTGTATCTTACATTTCCCTACACTCCTGAAAAATATGGGCTGGAGAGAGAGGTGTAGGTGGAAAGACTTGTTAGCTGCATACAATAATGAACTTCACGTCATATTTCTCTGCCAAAGCAATTTCCAGGAAGTCAAATGGTAGGTGAACACTGCTAATCTTTCATTTATGCAAAATAATAATAAGGAGCGGCAATTGGCTTTACAGGCTATCCATTCCGAAGCGGCGACAGCTTTTAAAATTGGTAACTGCTGATATGATGATACAATGTTGTTTGCTCCACTCAAACAGGGATCTCAATGGTGGCAATATTATGAGCACTTATAGATCTATGCATTAGTCCAGTGAGTCTGGGGTTGTATGTATGAGATTGGAGCCAAAATATGCATTGTGAGACTTTTTCTCATAAGTGAAGAACACTGAACCTGGAAAGCTAAATTTACAATAAGAGGGCTAATTATCGAGCTGTCCAGTAATTTACAAATTAAAGTACATGGAATACAATACAGTAGGACTCCTGTATCCGTGGGACTGATATCTATCATTTCATTTATTCATGTCTAATAAAATATGCCTTCTTTAGAAATTTTCTAAATTCCACTGAGTGTTATACTTAAAATCCAGGAAGCCACTGTTCCCATCACTTTAGTTTGGCTTCAAGTGTAGGATAGAGCATTCTTTGCGTATTTTAAGAATGAGGAGCCAGCATTCTTTTAAAACGTTTCATGAGGTGGTGGGGAAGTGGATGTTTGGCCATTTCTGTAATATGATGGCATTAGACGCTCCAGGTTTGCAATGAGACATTTCCCCAATTTGTGTGAGGGAAAATTGTGGGAGGAGCCAAAAGTACCCTTGTTAAGGAAACCTTTTGCTCACCGAGTTTTTACTTTGCCAAAACAATTTCTTTTTTAAAAAAAAGCCTTTCTGGGTCCTTTGTTTCCCTTCCCTTCCTTCTGTGATATGTCTGTGCCTTGTGTTGCATGGGAAAGCCAGGAGAGAAAGATTATTATTATTATTATTATTATTATGCCATTTCTCCATGCTGTGCAGTCAGGGGAGTTATAATTTGCCAAGGTCCATACCCTTCTCTTGGTGCATTTACACTGTGGAATGAATGCTCTTCAACCCCACTTTAAATACCATAGCTCCATACGATGCAGCCTGGGACTTATAGTTTCCCAAGGTCCATACCCTTCTCTAGATGCATTCGCACTGGAGAATAAATGCAGTCGGGACCCATTGGGAGTGAGGGAGGGAGAGACAGACAGACAGACAGCATCACCACTTCCTCTCCCTCCCTCTCTGCTTCCTTACTTCCAGAATTGAAGGTAACAGCTGAGATTTCAAAGAAATGAGACTTTTCCTCCCACAACTAAGACAACAGAGGAGGGGTGGTGGACAGGGCCAATGCTCTTCAGTGTGATGAGAACTGTACTGAAAGAATACTGAAGGAATATTGGGTAACACAGATAGATTTAAGAGTGTGATTATGATAGGGAAACCATCTGTTTGATTTCAAAACTGAGTCAGGCTGAGCTGTTCTCTACCAAACACTTCTGAGTGTCAATGTGATGAAGTGGTAGGTCCTCCAATGTGCACCTATGTTATTCTTGGGCCAGAACTTCTTCATTATGATAGGGTTCACTATTCTCCACAGTTTCAAATACCCATACAAAGTGCAGTGACGTCGTCCCCCCCACGGATACAGAGATTGTACAGAATAGTTAAAAACATATGAAAAATCAACATGAATTCTATTAAACACCATTAAAGTTTAAACAATGAAAAACAATACAATATTACAGCACCCTTTTATAAGTTGTTAGAAGTTCTAAAAGCCTGTTCATTTTGTTTTAAAACTCTTTGTCTGTTGAGGGAAGGACAACAGAGAGTGCATTGATCCCATCTGACACTACTTTAACTACCATGACTCAATGCTATAGACTCATAAGAGACCAAAGGCTTTAGCCTTCTCTGCCAAAGAGTGCTGAAACCTCAGTATTGAGCCATGATAGTTAAAGTAGAGTCAAACTGCATTAATTTGACAGAGTAGATTTATTTATTTACAGTATTTATATTCTGCCCTTATCACCCCGGAGGGGAATTCAGGGTGGATTACAGTGCACATATACATAGCAAACATTCAATGCCATTTAGACATACAACTTATATAGACAGACACAGAGGCAATTTAACATTCCAGCTTTTTCCAGCTTCATGAGGGTATGCTCAGTTCCGGCCACAGGGGAGCTGCCGCTTTACTGTCCGCTTGTGACACTGGGTCCTTTGATTGAGTACTTCCTCATTCTTCTGCACACTGCTGGAAGGTTTTATGGCATCATAAATTAGTTAAATTAGCCTCCCCGCATAAAGCAGTACCTAAATTTCCTACTTAAAAGATGCAACTGTCTTTTGGGCTGCATAGGTCAACAGCAAGTTAGACTATTAATGGTCAGGAGTTTACTCCAATTTGGCTAGCTTCGGACTCATGACCTCTCGGTCAGTAGTGATTTAATGCAGCTGGCTGCTAACTAGCTGGCCAGAGCCCATACTCATCTCTCTAGAAAGGAAGTTCTAGAGTGGGCATGGGCAAACTTTGGTCCTCCAGTTGTTTTGGACTTCAACTCCCACAATTCCTAACAGCCTCAGATCCCTTTCTTTTTCCCCTCAGCCACTTAAGCAGCTGAGGGGGGAAAGGAAGGGATCTGAAGCTGTTAGGAATTGTGGGAATTGAAGTCCAAAACACCTGGAGGGCTGTAGTTCGCCCATGCCTGCACTAGAGCCTAGGAGAAATTATGTTCCCATCAGCCATGTCTATGAAAATGCTGGGATTGAGAAAAGGAATCACCCTGAGGGTCTTAGAGACCAGATCACCTCCTATGGGTCACGCAATCGATTTTGGAATTGTACTCCACTTGTGAATGACCCTAGGATCCCAACCCAATTTTCTCCCTCTCAGACAACTTTTCTCCAGCAGTCTCCTCTCCTCCTTGTTTCCTATTCATGCCTCACCCTTCTGCCTGGAAGAGGCTGTCTGGAAAAAGCAATCCAGGGCTGTTACATTGTCATCCTTCTCATCTGCCTTAAAAGCCTGTGTCTGCTTTGAGACCTGGCAAATCCCTCAGCCGCTCTGTGGCAAGTCCTGTTTTTTTGCATTCATCACAGACTGTCTCACTGCTCCCTCATAGGAACAATCAATAGGGAGAAAATATATAAATCATTGCAGGATGTTGTTCAAGAGGAGCAAAAATGAGACTGATGTGCTACTGGGAAGAATGTCACCACAGTGCATTTCCCCGCTACTACAAATGCAGCAGAGTGTATATGAAACCTCACATCTTCTCCCTTTGAGAGCGCCATGACTCATAGAAGTATTTGGGTGTGGATGGATTTCACATTTCTAGATGTGCAGATGTGTTAGATTAATCGCTTGCTTTTTAACAGATTCAGTATTTGATGGATTAATTCCATTGCAAGAGAATTAACTGGAGAACCTGAACATGTGAACCAAAGTACTGCTAGAGCTCAGCAAAAATGGATCTATTTACTGTTTTGTAAGGTTACAATTTCATCCTTTAGTCAAAATATTTTGACTAAGATACTGCATTATTCCTGTTTAGTGTAAAATTATATATCTTTCCTTTCCCAATTGGACAATGGGGCTATTTAAGGAATCTCGGTGAATCAAGGGGCTCTTTGTAAACACTAAAAAAGTCAAAGAACATGCAACTTCATGGTTAAAATCCTGCTGTTTTGCCACCTAAAACCAACTGCTGAATGATGACTCAAAAAGTAGATAAATCCATTTGATTTAATGGCGTTTAAATCAGGACTAACAGTAAGGTCAGCATGTCTCAACCTGGGGATCGGGACCTCTGGGGGGGTCAAGAGGAGTCTATATTCCCCAAAGTCCACTAATGTTCACATTTCAGCATATGGAGTATTTGTGCTAAGTTTGGTCCAGATCCATCATTGTTTGAGTTCACAGTGCTCTCTGGATGAAGACGAACTACAACTCCAAAACTCAAGGTCAATACCCACCAAACCCTTCCAGTATTTTCCCAAATGCCAAGGCCCCTTATTCCCAAATCTCCACCAGTGTTCACAATTGGGCATATTGAGTATTTTTGCCAAGTTTGGTCCAGATCCATCATTGATTGAGTCCACAGTGCTGTGTGGATTTAGGTGAGCTACTACTCCAAAACCCAAGGTCAATGTCCACCAAACCCTTCTAGTATTTTCTGTTGGTCATGGGAGTTCTGTGTGCCAAGTTTGGTTCAATTCCATCGTTGGTGAAGTTCAGAATGCTCTTTGATTTTAGATGAACTATAAATCCCAGCAGCTACAACCCCAATGACAAAATAAATCCCCCAACCCCAGCAGTAATCTAATTTGGGCATATCGGGTATTTGTGCCAAATTTTGTCCAGTGAATGAAAATATATCCTGCATATCAGATATTTACATTACGATCCACAACAGTAGCAAATTACAGTTATGAAGTAACAATTAAAATGATTTTATGTTTTTGGGGGTCACCACAACATGAGGAACTGTATTAAGGGGCTATGGCATTAGGAAGGTTGAGAATCACTGGTCCAGGGCCATGCGAAATTGAATTCCACAGCAACAATGAACCGAGTATGTCCATTGAACAATGGTAAAAAAATACAACTTCATGTTTATGAAACCAACAAGATTCTCATCTTCAGTCAGAATTGAGCTAGTGCATGGATACTACTGGAAGACTGTGGCAAGGACAGGAGGAGACACCTTGCCCCACAGTGGTGGGATAAGCTCCCAAAGTTAGAAATATACATGAGATAGGAAGGAGTCTCTATGATAACTTAGCCATCCTTCTCCTCTGTTGCTTTGCTTCTGCAGATCTCATAAAGAACAAAAATGATACAGTTAACCAGTTTGTTTCCACGTCTGATACAAAGTGCTGGATTTAGTCTTTTTTTGCTTGATGCTAGAGTACCTGAAGGAGGGTCTGCCTCCATTTGTGCCCACCAGGCAACATTGGAAGTCCTTGTAGGAATGTCCCTTTTAGCAATTCATACCATGGACAGAGCTTTTCGATGAAACTCCAGTTCTGGATGGTTTCCAACTAGAAAAAAAATCTGTTCTGCCTTCTTAGTCACTTACAGCTTTATCTATATTTGCAATTATAATTACTTAGCTGTATATTTTATACTGGTTTTTAATGTGATTGAATGGGAGCTGAACACCCCTTCCCCAAAACTGTGACCAAGAGCTGGAGGGAAAAAAAAGAAGATCCAGAAATCTGAAATGCTCAAAAATCCAAAATTGTACAAATGGGTGATTGTAATAGTGATGCCTTTGTTCAATGTTCAATGTACACAAACTTTGTTTCATACACAAAATATTGTGTGTAAAATTACCTGTAACCTTTTTCTATAAGACATGTAGGTAATATACATGAATTTTGGGTTGTTGTAGGTTTTTCGGGTTGTGTGACCATGTTCTAAAAGCATTCTCTCCTGACGTTTTGCCTGCATCTGTGGCAAACATCCTCAGAGGTTGTGAGGTACATCAATTTTGAGTTTAGATCTGGTTCCCATTTCAAAGATATCTTCATATATATATATTAGGCATGAGAAAAAAGTTATGAAAATCAAAAGAAATCGTAAGTGATTCGTATGTAATGGGACTTTCTAGTTTATACGCATCACGGCAGCTAACCAGGAAGTAGACTTCCTTTTACGGTCCTTGAGGCCAACAATTTGCGTTATGATCGTAATAAATTCTTAATTATTGTACTACGTACTCACTTCTCCCTGTCTTCTCCCCCTCATTTCCTTCCCGCCTTCATTCAGCTTCTTCTTTTTCCCGCATTTCTATGGGGAACTGGAAGTGACGCTGCTGCTAGGCAATGCATTCTGGAAACTGTAGTCCTCCTCTTTCCTGCTAGCTTCTCTCCCCCCCTTCTCTTCCCCGTTGCTCTGCCTTGCCCCATCGCAGGGGCCAACTTCTCACACACACATGCGCGCGCTTCTCCTCCTCTCTCTCCCTGCGCTCTCTCAGATGCTTCTCCCCCCCTCCCTTCTCTTCCCCGTTGCTCTGCCTTGCCCCATCGCAGGGGCCAACTTCAGCCCTCCAGTTAAGTGTTTTGGACTTCAACTCCCACCATTCCTCACAGCCTCAGGCCTCTTCCTTTTCCTCTCAGCCTGGGCAAACTTGGGCCCTCGCTCCCTCAGGATCGGGGTGAGAGAGGCAACGAGGAGGGGGGGCTCCTCCTCCTTTTTTTGCTGCTTCCAAGAATAGAATACCCCCCTCCCTCCCTCCCTCCTTCCTATTTGGAGAGTCCCATCTAGAATTCAGTGTGATTTATTCAAGTTTTGGCCTACAACTCCCAGAAATCCCAGCCAATTTACCAGCTGTTGGGATTTCTGGGAGTTGTAGGCCAAAACCACCTGGAATGCGCATGCTCTGGCATACAAACTACTAACGAATTTCGTTAGTAATTAAGTTACATTTTAGAAATTTTTGGAAATTTTTTTGTAAGTCTTTCTTTTACTAATAAAAAAAAATCCCCCCCCCCCATTTGATTTTAGAATCGCCATTTTTGGGTTCGAAACCATGCCTATATATATATATATATATATATATCCCCAAATATTCTAAAATCCAAGAGATTTCAAGTACCAAGGATTCAGGATATACAGTATTCCTTCGTTACTTCAGGGTTTGCTTATTGCAAATCTCCAAAAATATTAATTTAAAATATCTATTTAGGTATTTTTGCTGTTTCGAGGAGTTTTGTCACTACTGCTGTCCAAGGCACTTTCCCTCCTCAGTCCTCCCTCCCTCCAGCCTTGAAGGGCCTTTCCTTCCTTTTGTTCACTTTATTTTAAGTGTATAAAGACTTAAAATAATGTATAACTACTAAAATAATGTATAAATATTAAACTAAATAGAGCATCCCTACATCGCGGTTTTTCACTTATTGCGGGAGGTCCTGGACCTTAACCCCAGCAATAAGTGAGGGAACACTGTACTCATTTTCTGCACAGAAAAAACCCCAACAATTTCAGTTCAAAAAACTGGCTGTCTGCATAGAAAAGGCCATATTCTGTCCCCTAAAGCCACATGTACTTTTGGTCCAGAGTACAAGTGCAAAGATTCTCACTCATCTCAGATTCCCCACATCACAATTTCCTCAAACATGGGAAACCCATCTTTTATTTCTTCCCCAAATATGTGTGCTGCCTGATGCAACTGCCACACATTGCTAATGGTGAGGCCAGACCTGCTCTGCAAAGATTCCAGTCTGCTTGCAGTCTGGCTATGAGAAGTCCTGTTTTGTTTGGCTTTTCTCAGGCTGATCCTTCTTACTTGGATCATTTTTTGACAATATTCTAGAAAAGCAATGAAGTCAGCAGCACTGCTTCCTTTCAATACCATAGCCTTTAAAAGAACAGAATGGCAATAAAAAAGCACATCACAGTCACAGACAGAGAGCAGGGTGTACATGTTATCCATGACATCCTCCAAAGAAAGACTGTAGCCTATTCTCCCAGTCGCTCCCTCCCTTCCACTTTCTCCCTCCCAGGTATGTCTGATTTGTCTGACATTATTGCACACTTCATTTTCTCTGCGCGCATATTTCTCAGGCCGGACTCTGGCTGCCCTCCTCTGGTCTCTCCATATTGTCACAAGCAAGAATGTCAGTGCAAGGGGAAAGGGAGAGGCTGTGCCAGATCAAGCAAAGGAAAAGTAGAACAAGGCTATCATCCAAACTGGGACTCACTGGATACTAAGCCTTTTTCCTCCCTTGGGGAACACAAGCAAATGAGCTCTACCACAAAATAGGAAAGCCTCCAAAGCTTGCCAATTGGCACTATAACCAAATTTTATCATGTTCACTAGACATGGAGAAACCCTGAAAGAGGCTTCATTCTGCAATAAACTGAAGTTGGATTGAAGCTGTTTAGTACTTGGCAGGGCAGGCCGAAGATTTATTTTTTTTTGCACTATCAAGAAAGGACAATGTTGCAAGCTTTTCCCTTCCCATTCTCTGGGTATAAACTAGCAGCTTGTAGTGGTTGGTAACTTCCTTTTCAGCCAGAATCCACTTATGTTTTTAGGAGCTCTCCAAGGTGCTGATCTGCAATGCCCATCTAAATTCAGTACTTTGGACAGATCCTTTAATCATTATATTGAAATTTAGAGTGGAATTATCATCCCACTGACATGGAGGCCAACTTCTACCATTGGCTGGCAGTTATGGAGCATCTTGTAGCAATGTCTCCCACCATCTATAATCTGCTGGCTTAGGGACCACAGGGCAAGATATGTGGGGCACACAGTTTTGCTCTCCTGAAACTGGTTGTCATTTCCTTCCTGCTGGCAGGCTTTTGAGTTGTAATGTGCTATTTTTTAGGAATTGTGTTATCTCTCAGGAATTGTTTTATTCTTGTGGTTTTATTGCTGATGTAGATTTATTGTTTTATTGTGGTGCTTGATGTAAGCCGCCCCGAGCCGGCTGGGAGTGGCAGCCAATAAGTCTAACAAATAAATAAATAAATAAGTTTTCTCCCAGCCACTTTACCTAAGGCAACCACTTTTTTGTCCTGTTGAAGGAGTGCACAACCTGAGCCAAGCCCAGTGTTGGTATTCAAGAGGAGACTATGGCCATAATTAAGACCCTATAGGACACTGCCAAGACAGATGGCCTACTGCTCTGGTCCAGGTTATTTTCTGGTCCAACTGTATTCTCTGGTGCAATTCTGCCTATATTTTGAGATCTTCTGGAGAGGCCTTTTCCCCTGGTCTATCCTTCTCATGGGTATTGAGAACACAAACTTCCCTCAATTAGGCAAGACTCCTTTTCCATAGGGAGACAAATACCATTTTTATTACAGGCCTTTGAGAACAGCTTTTTAAAGGAAACAATCCCTATATAATATGCAAGATCTTCATTTCTATGGTTGATACTTAATTTAAAAAAATGTTTTGTATGCCGTGCATTTTTAATTACGTTTTAATTGTTGTGAGTCCCAAATTGGAAAGTTAGATATTATTATTAACAGCAACAACTGCTTATTTTGGAATGATCCAGGGAAGCTTCTGAACCCCTGACTGGTCTTCATGCATCCCAACTGCACATCCTTTATCCTTCTGAAATGTCTGGAGCAAGTGCAAAAAGAAGCCCATAGCCACATAGGTACTACTCTATAAGAGGAAATAAGATGTTGCACATTACCAAGATTGGGACTGTGTTAACACCCCGGGAAGCTGCAAAATAGTAGGGCCAGGTATGAACAAGTTGCAGCACCCATAGCATTTTCAGCAATATGTACCACAGGTATCACTGAATCATTAGCTGGATAGCTCCTCTGCTATTTTTGCAATATTGTCCTACTGGATGGCTCTAGAGCACTGATTCTCAAAGTGGGTGGTACCACCCCCTGGTGGGCAGTGAGGTGATCCAAGGGGGTGGTGGGAGGCTCAGGGGAATTTGGGGGGCAGTGAACCCCTTTAAGGGAGCGGTGAACAATTAGCTATTTAGGAGGGGTCGCACCGCCCTCTTCTTTGGCCTCGCCCCCTTCACTTTGACCCCCACACACAGTGCAGTGTGAAGGCTGCAGTGCAAAGGCCCCTGCGTCCTCCAGCAGAGCCTCCCAGCCACTGCCGAAGAAAGTGCAGCCTTCCCCCGCAGAGGCAATTCATTCCAAACCCCTCCTTCTGTTGGTCATGGGGGTTCTGTGTGCCAAGTTTGGTTCAATTCCATAGTTGGTGGAATTCAAAATGTTCTTTGATTGTAGGTAAACCATAAATCCCAGTAACTAAAACTCCCAAATTAGAAGGGCTATTTTCTCAAAACTCCAGCAGTGTTCAAATTTGGGCATATTGAGTATTTGTGCCAAGTTTGGTCCAGATCCATAGTTGTTTGGGTTCTCAGTTCTCTCTGGATGTAGATGAACTACATCTCCCCTAAATCACTGCCAATTCCACCCAAACCCCTCCAGTATTTTCTTCTGGTCATATGGGTCCTCTGTGCCAAGTTTGGTCCAGTTCTGTAATTTATGGGGGTCTCAGTGGTCTGTGGAAGTCAGAGCGGAATCGATTGAAGGTACTGCAAATCCCATCATCCGTTGTCCATACTCCCCCAGACATATTGTTTTTGTGATTAATCACTATGCTTTAATTATGTTCAATTTGTAACAATGAAAATACATCCTGCATATTAGATATTTGCATTAGAATTCATAAGAGTAGCAAAATTATTTATGAAGTAGCAACGAAAATATGGTTGAGGGTCACCAAAATATGAGGAACCTTATTTAGAGGTCACAGCATTAGAAAGGTTGAGAACCACTGCATTAATACATATATCTTTCTGTTTAATTGCTATTAATTTTTAAAAAATAATTTCTAGAGGAGCGGTGAGTAAAAAAAAAATTGGAAAGAGGGCAGTAGGCCAAAAACGTTTGGGAACCACTGATCTAGAGCAACATGGCAATCTGAGCCATAAACAGGAATTAGTCACCTGCCTTCATGTCTTTCCAGTTAAAGATTCATGTAGAAATATATTTTGTAGAAATGTAGGATTATCTCTTTGAAATATTTCGCAGTCTTTGGACTGAAAAATCTGGTCAACAACAGTCAAGTGTGTTTGTTTTTATAACTCTACAGTGTTAGTGTGAACTGGTTAAAGTCCAGGGAGTGCTATAAATGAATGTAAAAGCAATGCATCATTCTTGTAAAAATCAATATTCACGTGTGTTTAAATATCAGCAGTGAAGAACATTAAATGCTAAATTCAGAATAACCTATGTCATAATATTTTTGATGTTGATGTATGAGATGTGAAATATTATTCTAAGTTTAGTATTATTCTATGTGTAGCATGGGGATGAACTGGATGGCCCATGTGGTCTCTCCCAACTTTATGATTCTTTGGTTCTCTGTCACAGCCTAGATGAATTTGGAAATTTAATCCCATTCCCTTTATTTTAATTCTGCTCCTGGTGGAAAAGATATCTGATAGACCAGGGGTCAGGAAATATGTGGATTTTTTTTCCAGCGAGAGCCATATAATATATTTTAAGACTGAATTCAACTAAATGTGAGTATATACGTACATACTATGACAAAAGGATTCCATGACCAACAGAAAATACTGGAGGGGTTTGGGGAAAAGAGACCCTGACCTGTGGGAATTCCAGTTCTGTGGATTTATAGTTCACCAGGCATCAAGGAGCATTCTGAGCTCCACCAATAATAGAATTTAACCAAACTTGGCATATGGGACTTCCATGACTAACAGAAAATACTGGAGGAGTTTTGGGGAGGCATGTATAATAGATTAGATTTGCCGTACCTTCAATACTTCAGTTCCTGAAGAGGCCTCCTTGCTGTCCTGAGAGTGATGCAGGCACAGTTGCCTGGAGAGGCACTTGCCAACGCTGTCCCTCTTCTCACAGGAGACGAGCCCCTGGGTGTGTGCCCCCCGGCATTGGCAAGTGCGCGGGGGAAAGAGGGCTGTGAGCACATGCCAGGGGGATGAAAGGGGAAAGCCGGAGGGGACAAAAGGCAAGCTCCAAAGGCGCCCTGTATGGGCTTGCCATGCGGGAAGTCTTGGGGCTTGCCATTCGCTCCCCCCCCCCCGGAAGCTGGAGGGGGTGAAAGGTGAGCTTCAAAGACGCCCCGGATGGCCTCGCCATGCGGGAAGACTTGGAGCTTGCCCTTTGCCCCCTCCGAAGCCAGAAGTGACAAAAGGCGAGCTCCAAAGGCGCCCCGGATGGCCTCGCCATGCGGGAAGCCTTGATTCTCGTCCTTCGCCCCCTCCGAAACCGGAGGGGGCAAAAGGCGGGCTCCAAAGGTGTCCTGGATGGCCTCGCCATGCGGGAAGCCTTGGAGCTTGCCCTTCACCCCCTCCAAAGCCAGACGGGATGAAAGGCGAGCTCCAAAGGCGCCCTGGATGGCCTCGCCATGCGGAAAGCCTTGGAACTCACCCTTTGCCCCCTCCAAAACTGGATGGGACCAAAGCTGGAGGGGAGGAAAGGCAAGTGGCAAAGGCGCCCTGGATGGCCTCGCCATGTGGGGAGCCTGTTTGCTTGCCCTTTGCCCCCTCAGAAGCTGGCGGAGATGTGGGGCAAGCGAAAAAGGCCCCTGGATGGCCTCCCTTTTGTGAGTTTCGGGCTTGTCAGGACTCACTATGCGCCGTTTTCCGTGGCCCAGGGCCGCTTTACGGCAACTCCTTGGGTGGGGAGGGAGGGGCCAAGCCTGCTGCGCCTGGGAGTCATTAAAAAATCGCTAAAAGAGCCATATATGGCTCACAAGCCATAGGTTCCCGGCCCCTGTGCTAGACTGATTGGGATGAACACATCTGACTGCATCTTTGAACTCTCCTTGTAGAACTGGTTATATAGGGGACTATCTTGAGACTGCCCACTTAGGATACAATTTTATTCTCAAAGGAAACAAATAATTCTAGGTAAATGTTTCTCAATGTGAGAAAGTCCTCAAAAATAATGAAAGTTTATAGTCACAATCTAGATCTTAATATTTGCAAAATAAATTGTATGTGGTGATTTCACACAGGTGATAGAATTTCTGTACAGAAATAGGCTACAGATTTTATTGAGGATATAATGCACAATTTTTTGCACAGAATAAGTCCTAAACTGTGAAGATTCTTGTCTGTGCAGGACTCTTATCACCAGCATTTCTTAGCACTCAAGAAAGGTATTTATCTGACCATTTTTTCCAATAATTTTGGATTTCTTCACCATTCCTATTACAAAATTCACCATGATATCATATATATATATATATATATATATATATAGAGAGAGAGAGAGAGAGAGAGAGAGAGAGAGATTAATGGCTATATTATGGGAGGGGGTCCTTTGAGGCATCAGGCCCACATCGTTGCATTGATCATAGAAATCTGTCTTGAACTTGTCCGTGCTCAGCACTGGCAGGCAGTGACATAGCACATAAACCTCGTGCAGGATCTTGTGGTTGAAGGGCCCTTCTCCTGCTTCCAAGGCTTTGACATACTCCAAAATGAGCCTGATGCAGCTGTGCAACATCTTGGTGGCACTGTGCTGGGCAATGAGGTACTCGGCCACCATGGAGTTCTCCCCACTTCCAGTGGCTATCATCTGTGCCATGTGGTCCACCCCGATGTGCTCCAACTCCTTTGTGGCCAAGGTGTACATCAAAAACTATATCCCTAAGTAATGGATGTTCATTGCCTAATATGTTGAAATTTAACTAGATTAAAAGTGCCTAATATGTTGAAGTACTATGCACATATACCATTAAAAGCCTTTAAAAAGAAACTTGAATGATTTCCGTGTGGTGATAACAGTGTTAAAGTATTTTAACAGTTAAGCCAGTCAAACTTAACCTTTAATATATGCAAGATGACCTTTACACCTTTTTGAATGTCAGCTGCCCTGTTGAAATCTATTTTAGATAAAGAAATAGAAATTTGAAACTGTACCTCTTGTTGGTTTGAAGCTTGTTCTTCTTTTCTCTTTTGTGCACATTCTTAGAAATATCTTTGTGGTCATTTATCAGAGATAGAAGTGTGAAGATATTCTAAGGGGCTGTTTCTGTAGAGCAATCACTATTTGTTGCAATATACAAAGTAAAGTGACCTTTTACAGGAAACAAAACCCAATAATGCAATTTTAGGTCTGCTTCTTAAGAAACAAATAATTTGTCAGTGGGGCTTACTTCCAGGTAACTTTTATCAGTTTAGAACCTAAAGACAATATATGTGTCTGCTTTCCAGAGGATAATTACTAAAATGATCAAGGGTCTGGAGAACAAGCCCTATGAAGAGCGGCTTAAAGAGCTGGGCATGTTTAGCCTTCAGAAAAGAAGGCTGAGGAGAGAAACGATGAGGGCCATGTATAAATACATAAGGGAAAGTCATAGGGAGGAGGGAGCAAGCTTGCTGTCTGCTGCTCTGGAGACTAGGACGTGGAACAATGGCTTCAAACTACAGGAAAGGAGATTCCACCTGCTACATTTGGAAGAACTTCCTAACTGTGAGGGCTGTTCACCAGTGGAACTCTCTGCCACAGAGTGTGGTGAAGGCTATTTCTTTGGATGGTCCAACTCTACGATTCTATGAATCTATAAGCCAACTGTGAGCAACTAATCTTGGCCTTATGAATTTCATAGGGTTTCCTGGAATAATTCCTGTCAATTCCTTCCTCTGAAATAGGGTCTTCATTGCTCAGTATTTGGCGGAGGTCTCCTATTCATGGATTAATGAGGGCTGACCCTGCTTGCCTTCTAAGACCAACAGGATCTGGTGCCTTTATGATATTTATAGAGGTCAGCAGAAATCCAAAAAACAATCCATCCAACTTTTGAATATTGGCTTGATTTGGCATTATGGCTATTTGTTATGTGTTTATAAGACTGCCTTATCTGTTACAACAAGAGCCAAATATTATAACATATAAAAAAACCTTGCTTGCTCAGAATTTAATTCCAGTGCAAGCCACTGGGTATCTTTGAACCCTCATGTGTGCCCATGGAAATCTGAGTCTGGTTCCAATCTGCCCCTTTTTTGCTTTTTAACCTCATGCAAAAGAAATGCAAGGGCTTGTGTTGGCCATAAAACAAAATCCAAAATCAAACATCATGTTAGTTGTTTGTCTTCAAGTGTTTTCAGATTCATGGTGACCCTAAGATATACCTATTATGGGGTTTTTTGGGCATGATTTGTTCATGCCAAGAACAAACCATAGGTCTGGAAAGCATCCTCCTGAAATTTTGGAGGCTTTTAAACAGAGGTTGGATAGCCATCTGTTGGGGTGCTCCAATTGTGCTTTTCCTGCATAGCATGGGGTTAGGCTTGATGGTCTATGTGGTCTCTTACAACTCTATGATCCAAGAGTGTATTATTCATCAGGGGATGGTGTTGTCTTCCACGACTGAGCAGGAATTCAAGCCACTGTTTTTCAGTATCTTAGAATTATACTGAAACCACTACGCCACCTCAGCTCTGTCATTTTTGCACAAACCATTCTGCCAATGCAGGATGTCCGAACGCATCTCCCCTTATGAACCATCTAGGACATTAAGATCGTCTGGGGAGGCCCTGCTCTCGACTCCGTCTATGTCACAAATTCGTTTGGTGGGAACAAGAGACAGGGCCTTCTCAACGGTGACTCCTTGGCTATGGAACGCCCTTCCCAGGGACATTAGATCAGCCCCCTCCCTTTTGACCTTCCGAAAAAAGTCAAAACCTGGCTATTCGAGCAGGCGTTTGAAAAGGCAGTGTAACAGACATAGGATTATGGAACAATTGGACTATGAGATCGGACTATGTTTTTATCTAGGAGATGAAATGATTTGTTTTTACTACTGTTATGGTTTTAATTTATATGTTAATGTTTTTAATTGTCTTAAATGTTTTTTAATTATGTTGTTGGCATTGAATTGTTGCCTTGTGAACCGCCCCGAGTCGCCTTCGGGCTGAGAGGGGCGGTATACAAATGTACTAAATAAATAAATGCAGAATTAATTTTCCCCTGCATTTCTTTCCCTTTTTATCCATCTTTCCAGTCCCTTCGCATCCATTGAGCTGCATTGACTTCCAAGGCCACTTTAAACAAATGCTCCAAGCAAGAGGTAGATCTGTGACTCTGTCGGCTTTTCTTTCTTGCATTATTTTTAAAACACATTTTTGGTTGATGAGGAAGCTCATGGGCTTTGAAAACTCTCCCCGAAGGAAACAGAGAAAGAGAGGGTGTATGCACATGAAGAGAGTGAGAACCACTTTGGTTTGGCTTTCATCTGGAAGCTATACATAGCTTGTGTGTTTATAATATGATCTTCCTTTCTTGTCAGAAAAAAGCACCACTGTTTCCTGCCTTCTCAGAAACTTGCCTTCTTTGCACTGTTATCAAATCACTTACCCATTCATCTACTTTCTAGCATTTTCTGAGCTAGAAACCAGCCTTTCTATTTGACAACCTCTTCCTAGAATGTTACAAGCTGACATACAAGCCACATCCCTTATGACATCCAAGAGAAAATGCTGAAACCCAAAACACTAGCTTAAGAGCAGTCTCAGTTAACAGACAACACAGAAGCATCATAACAATTTAACTCCAGGATGTATTAATATGTCACCGCCCTGCTTTCACTTCCTCTGCTTCATCCCACACAGTACCATTGTAATGGCAACAGGTTTATATAAGCCAGTCCTGTTTTAACCAATCTTAAACTCCAACTAGTGCCCTCCAGATGTGCTGAACTACAATTACTTTTATGCTCAGCCAATACAAGCAATAGCTGGTCTAGCCACATGCCTCTTATTGGCCAGTGAGCATTGACTCTGCAACAAGGGGGAGCAAATTCTCCATCCAAGGACTGAATGCAATGGCAGGGATGTTTTTGTAGTGAGTGGTACTACAACCAAAAGGCTAGGATGAAAACTACAGGGATATTTCAGATTTAAAACCCTTGGTGTCAAAATCTAAGCCTTAGGGAGACATTGCAAAATTTTAGTGTTGGGAAAAAAACCTGGCATAAAAGCTGGGAAGCCAGCAAATTGTGATATTATAGAGAAAGAACAGTGGCCTTCTGAGGAACCCCAAAGGTCAGGATTGAGATCTTGGGCTTTGAGGTTCTTCAGGTGAAATCTACAGGATTTCAGGCAAGGTATTATTTCAGCCTTGATGCTTGAGATCCTTGTGACTAGAAGTTAAAAAGAGTGAAAATGTCACATCTTGAATGCAAACATGTAAAAACAAATGTTTTTTATGTTGTTTTGTATGGTTTTTGTCTTATTTTTTTGTAATGCAATGTACTTTGCTGTGCTATATTTTAATTTTGTTGACTGGGCTTCGTCCCCATGTAAGCCACCCCAAATCCCTTTGGGGAGATGGTGATGTGATAGAAGAATAAAGTTGCTGTTATTATTATTACTGGGACTGTGGCATAGCTGGCTGTGAGTCAGCTGCATTAAGATCACTACTGACCGAAAGGTCATGGGTTCGAAGCCAGCCCAGGTAGGAGTGAAATTCCGACCATTGTGTAGCTTGCTGTTGACCTTTGCAGCCCAAAAGATAGTTACATCTGTCAAGTAGGAAATTTAGGTACCGCTTATGAGGGGAGGCTAATTTAACCAATTTATGATGCCATAAAATCTCCAGCAAGCAGTGCAAAAGAATGAGGAAGTACTCCATCAGTGTCACAAATGGATGTTGAAGCGACAGCTCCCCTGGTGGCCAGAATCCTGGAAAGTTAAATAGCCTCTGTGTGTCTGTCATCGATATATGTTGTGTGATTATGGCATTGAAAGTTTGTCATTTATGTGTACATTGTAATCCACCCTGAGTCCCCTGCAGGGTGAGAAGGGCAGAATATAAATACTGTAAATAAATAAATAAATATTATTAAATATGGACACTGGCTTCTCCTCTTATAGACACCTGTATAGTCATCAGACCATTGAACTCAAAAGCCTTGACTTTTCCAAGAGCAGAGGACCAATTGGCCTCCAGGTGTTGTTAGCATCTTACTTGCATAATTAATAGCCATTGGAAGTTCACAACAGATGGCACAGTAGTAGCAAACCTGTTGTAAGTTGAGTTGCAATGCGCTCCCATGGTCTAAATCAGGGACTGGCAAACTTTGGCCCTCTAGGTGTTTTGGACTTCAATAGCTGATAGGCTGTTAGGAATAGTGGGCGTCAAAGACCAAAACACCTGGAGGGCTAAAGTATGCCCATGCCTGGTCTAAATAGTAAAAAAGTACCCAACTGCATAGAATAATATAATCTTGGATGTTGAAAAGAATACAAGGGTCATCTAGTTCAACCCCTGCCACCCAACATTTACTTAAGGACTTCCAAAGATGGAGAGTTCCCAATCCTCCGAGTCCAAGGCAATCCACTGTTGAATAGTTCTTGCAATATAGTGGCAGGGCATTGGGACAGATATGGTTGTTCCACCCCTTTCTCTTTATCTGAGTAATTTGCAGGTCCACTGCTTATTTGTGTTGATCATCTCAGCCTCTTCAGTGCTCTTGAATAACTCCAGGTATTCTTGATTGCAGCTGGAAAGTGATCTTATTCTTATAGAAGCACTCTTACTGTCCCCGTGGTTTTCATTTTGCCTTGTCAAAAATGAGTTTCATGTTTAAATTTGAGTCCCATTTTCAAGGTAGCTTATTATGTATATGCTAATATTCCATTTTTAAAAAGATTCCAAAACACTTCTGGATTTAGCCATTTCAGATAAGGGTTATTCAATGTGTATCGCAAAATTTGGAGAAGTGTGGAATCTGATTGATTTTTATGTTCTAGGATGTTGTGAGTTTGTAAGGCCATGTTCCAGAAGCATTCTCTTCTGATGTTTCACCTGCATCTATGGCAAGCATCCTCAGAGGTTGTGAGGTCTGTTGGAAACTAGGAAAATGGGCTTTATATAACTGTGGAATGTCTAGGGTGGGAGAAAGAACTCTTGTCTGTTTGAGATAGATGTGAATGTTCCAATTGGCCACCTTGTTTAGCATTTAATGGCCTAGCTTATGCATTTGTTCACGAAATGCAAATCAAGTAAATTTTAAAAAGCAAACCGAATGACTTTTGTCTTCATTTCATGAGATTTTGGGTGATCTTACTTCATCAGAGATTATATCATAATAGTTTTGGAGGCCCATCCTCTTTGCAGCAATTGGCTTCTCTTGTAGGATGAGACTGTAAGCAAAACAAGTCAGGATTTTTTTCCTTGCAGGCAAAGAGGCTCAAAACTGGATTTAGCACAGTCTTTGACAGGCATCATTATGCTTCATCAGCAATTCATTAGGTTGTGCGGGGGATTCTAATTCACTTCCCCTTGGTCTTTTTTAAATCGCTGTTTGGACAGGCAACACTATTAACCCAGTGGCTCTTTCCTCAACCTCATCCCCAAGAATTTCCTTCAACACAAAAGGATGTTTCCTTCTTCTTTATTCCTCTCTCAATTCAGGCTTCTTCCGGCCCCCATAATCCAAGGCTGTGAAAACACGTGTAGTTTCCTATTAGCATTTGCTGAACAATCTAGTTTTGTTTGCCCAACACTGAGACTGGGTAATTGAGGAATAGATACACGTTTTCTCCGTCTGTCTCCTTAGGTCTTAATTTTCAGACACCTGGATCATCTCCCAGTTCCTATTGACTTCTGAGCAAGCTTAGGTTGAAAAGCATGTCTATCTAAAAAGATTAGAGGGGAGAGAAGGGGTAGATGAAAGGGGAGGAAGTTATGATCAGATTGAAATAATACATTTAGGAGAACAAGAACTGCTAATTGGAAATGGCAACTGGGTTTGGGGGGCAGCTTTCTCCGAAAACTTATTATTGCATTGCATTATACAATCAGAAGGCCCACTTCTTGGGTGGAGAGCAATAACCAATCTCAACAAAATAGTTAAGAGTAAAGACATCACACTGGCAACGAAGATCCGCATAGTCAAAGCAGTGGTATTCCTCATAGAATTCCTTCAACCGATGGGTGTGAGAGCTGGACCATAAGGAAGGCTGAGCGAAGGAAGATAGATGCTTTGGAATTGTGGTGCTGGAGGAAAATTGTGAGAGTGCCTTGGACCGCAAGAAGATCAAACCAGTCCATACTCCAGAAAATAATGCCTGTCTGCTCACTGGAGGGAAGGATATTAGAGGCAAAGATGAAGTACTTTGGCCACATAATGAGAAGACAGGAAAGCTTAGAGAAGATAATGATGCTGGGGAAAATGGAAGGAAAAAGGAAGAGGGGCTGACCAAGGGCAAATGGATGGATGGTACTTTATTTACTTAAGCGATCCTTGTAGTTCAAGGATGATTATCTTCCAGATGTGGTGTCTTGGCGGTGGGTATGTAGGTGACTGTGGAGCCCTATTCTTGATCCGCATCTTCTCCCACAGTGCGGTTTCCAAGTGAAAGGCGGTCCTGGTCGGGGTTTGCTTGATATGCCTTCCTCTTGGCATGTTTCGCTCTTTTGCCCTCCATTCTTGCCTCTTTGAATTCCACAGCACTGTTGGTCATAGCTGACCTCAAGGGCCAGGGCTTCCCAGTTCTCAGTGTCTATGCCACAGTTTTTAAGGTTGGCTTTAAGCTCATCTTTAAATCTCTTTTCCTATCCAACAACATTCCATTTCATGTTCTTGAGTTCAGAGTAGAGTAGCTGCTTTGGGAGACGGTGATTGGGCATTCAGACATGACCAGCCCAGCAGATTTGATGGGGGAGGAGCATTGCTTCAATGCTAATGGTCTTTGCTTCATCCAGCACACTGACATCTGTCCACCTGTCTTCCCAAGACATTTGCAGGATTTTTTTGGAGGCAGTGCTGATGGAATCATTCCAGGATGGATGGTATCCTTGAAGTGACTGGCTTGACCTTGAAGGAGCTGGGGGAGCTCATGACTGACAGAGCTCTGGTGTGGGCTAGTCCATGAAGTCACAAAGAGTCAGAAGCAACTGAACAAATAAACAACATCAATGATCTCTTGTAACAAGTAGGTTTTGGGGAGCTATCAGTAATAGGTGGTTTGAGTATTGGACCAGGATATCCAGAGATCAGTGTTCAAATTCTTGCTCAGTCTAGGAAAACCACTGGTGAGCTTGCCTGACTTTGGAAATTATAATCTTAAAAGTGATTCTCCATGGTCTGCTTGCCATCGATCCATCCCCTTCCTACCTTCTCCTTCCTTCCTCTTCCTCCAGACCAATTCATGCCAGCCCCCAGCCTTTCTGGTGGTCCTAATGAAAACTCTAGGATTTACAGCCATGTATTGTGTGCCAGGGTACCCGAGCATTATTAATGGCCCCACTTGATCATGCCCATCTAATTCCAAAGAAAGCCATCCATCCTGAAGCCCATCCGCCGGAGCAAAGCAGCTGCCAGTGACGCGAGACAGAGCGCAAAGTGAGTTGCGGCTGTGAGACTTGATTGTGTAGGAAGACACCCAGAGAGGGCTCTCTGCCCATAAATCTGCTGGTTATCTAGCAGATACGACACCGGTCTCTGCTAAATACGTGCAGCAACCCATGTGCCACCGGCCCTTCTGTATACAGTACACATCAGCCATCCGTTATTTATACTGAGGTGGAAGGCAAAGCTATTAACAAGAACAAGACTCCCTTTTATTTTATATCCCTCCTGAAAGATGCCTTTTCCTTCCCTGCCCGGTGACCGTGGCAATGCTGACGTGCCTTCTTTATCACTCTCTCCCTGTTTTGCTCTAATGAGAGACCAGATGTTTAATCTCAGGTTCAAACATGTTAGCAAAACCAGAAGGTGGGCTTATTGTGCAAGTTCTCTCTTCAGGAATAAAATCCCTAGTTCAGGATGGGTGAAATGTTTTTTTATGTTGAGTTTTTCCTCTTGAACAGTTTGCCTATTTTCAATACCTTCACTTTTTGTCTGCAGCTCCCAGAATCCCCGGCATGGGCACTGACACTGGGAACTTTAGACCCAAACTGGAACTGAGCCAAGACAGCTTAGCCTTTCTTTATCCAATATTCAAGGAGAGCAGCACTTGTCCACTGGGAGAGATGGCCTTGAAAAGACATTTGCTGGGATGGGAAAGGATTTAAGCCCAAAGGGGACATGGTAGGCCACTAGGGCTGTTCTACAATTTCAGATATGCCCGAATTTCAGAAGTTTTTCAGATACTTCTGACTTTTTAAAGCAATTTCGAGGCAGCCCTCCCAACAGGAATTCCAAAATCCAACATTCCAAATTTCAGAATTCTGAATTTTGAATTTCGGATGTCATTTCTGAATTTTCTTGCTGATTGCTCATTGGCTGATGGCTAACAGCTGACTCTCCCTTCTGCTGATTTTTTTGCCCATTTTTGAAAGCGGACGCCATTTTTGAAGACTTTTGAATTTCGGAAATACTTCTGAATCAATTTCGAAATTCATCGGAAATTTTTTGGAAGTCCATATAATCCGAAACGACAGCTACAATTTGATCCGAAACGAGTTTCAAAATGTTTTTTTCTTGGATTAATCAGCCCTATAGGCCACATTACTGATTAAATAGGACAAATACAGTAGATGTTATTGAGATCAATTATACAATTAGGAATGTATGGGAGAAAATCAAAGAGGTCCAGACTGTTTTCCTAAAAGGAAAGAAATTTGTTTCTCAGCAGTAACGTGTTTACATAAAGAAACAGAATTTCTGTAGGAAAGCCAGGTTGAGTACTTTTAGTCCTCTAGAATTCAAAACAATCTTAACAGATTAGAGAGATGGACCAAAACCAACAAAATGAAGTTCAACAGAGACAAATGCAAGATACCCCACTTAGGCAGAAAAAGGAAAGGAAAGATACAAAATGTGGGATACCTGGCTCGACAGCAGTATGTGTGAAAAAGATATTGGAGTCTTTATGGACAAGTTAAATATGAGCCAACAATGTTATACGGCAACTAAAAAAGCCAATGGGATTTTGGCTTGCATAAATATGAGTATAGTGTCTGGATCCAAGGAAGTCATGCTACCTCTCTATTCTGCCTTAGTCAAGCCACAACTAGAAACACACTGTGGCCAATTCTGGGCACCACAATTTAAGGGAGGCATTGACAAGCTGAAATGTGTCCAGAGAAGGGTGACTAAAATGAAGAACAAGCCTTATGAGGAACTTAAAGAGCTGGGCAAGTTTAGCCTGCAGAAGAGAAGGCTGAGAGGAAACATGATGAGAGCCATGTAGAAATATGTGAAGGGAAGGGAGCAAGCTTGTTTTCTGCTGCCCTGGAGATTAGAACGCAGAATGGCGTCAAATTACAAGAAATGAGATCCCACTTGAACATTATAAAGAATTTCCTAACTGTGAGAGAGGGCTGTTCAGCAGTGGAACTCTCTGCCCTGTAGTGTTGCGGAGGCTCCTTCTTTGGAGGCTTTTAAACAGAGGCTGGATGGCCATCTGTTGGGGATGCTTTGAATGCAATTTTCCTCCTCCTTGGCAGAGAGTTGGACTGGATGGTCCATGAGATCTCTTCCAACGCTATGATTCTATAGCCATGGATTCTACATCTATGGATTCAATCATCAGAGGCTTGAAACTATTCCAAAAACAAATCTTGGTTTTGCTGCTTTATATAAGGGGCCATTTTACTACAAGTTTGTATATAATTGGACCTGAGCACCCACAGATTTTGGCACCCACAAAGCGTCCTGGAACTATCTCCACTAGGATGGCATGAACAGTATTTTTTGTTTGGACTATAGTCATTCCTCCTAAATTTTCAGCTAGATGTACATATTAGCATATGTAAAACACTATGTACCTCTATGTCCTATCTTTTAGGAATATAGCCCTGGTGATCTGATTATTTATAGTTGGTCCCCCTTATGTGGTATATTCCAGATTTTATTTTCCAGCTTTGACTGATGCCAGCCACCCAGAAGCCTAACAAAGCCTTACAAATCCTTGTGAATGGCGCAGGATGGGAGGGAGGAAGAGAGACAGAAAGAGAAGGAGTGAAGTACCTTTTCTTCTCTCTCTTCCAAAAGATCCGCTTTTGTTTCGTTGGGTCTTTCCAGAAGACATTCTATGAAATGCACCAATGACATCACCAGGATTTGCTCTTGGAACAGGACAAAAAACCCAAGCGTCTTGCCACTTGTCAGATCTGGCACGCTGCTCCGGCCAACAGCTGGTGGAGGCGGCTAATTAGGCCTCCGCTCTGCCCGCAGCATTAGAGTGCAGCTTTCATTGGCAAAGAAAAGGCAGTCGGCCTCATCCCATTCCCCCTTGTTCCATTAACAGAGGCCTGCACCATCCGATTACCTTGGCCCAGACCCAAGGCTTGCATGTCCCTTGCCTGCCCAGTTTTTCTCCATGGCAACTTGGGTTGCGGGCTTTTGCCAAAGCAGCAGCTGGTAGATGGTTGGTAGATTACCTGCCAAACAGATTTACTAGCCACAAAGTGCAGCAGTAGTGGGGCTGTCGGATGGGTTAAATAAAGACTAGGAAGCGTTGGAGAGGGGTGCAGAAGAGAGAGGAGTTTGGGTAACAAAAAGATGCCTATCTCTTTTTAAATGTCCCCATTGCTTCCCCCGTTGAGGATTCCAGCTGCTGATTTGTGGGTAGGCCACATCCCTATTCTTTTGGGTCTGAAAGGCATTAAACAAATTGGGCTTTATCTTCATTTCAAGTCCCTTCTGGGTTTTGTGTCCACACACAATTAGGCAACACACACAAACACACACACACATTTCTCATTTGCATAACGGCATGTCCTTTCCATTTTCGGCAAGCATCCAGTGCTCTCTTAAACATTGAATCTTTGGTTTCTTCTCTCCTTTTTCATATTTATTTTCTATTGGTAAACTTGGACCAAACCCCTTATGTTATGTATACAATGGGAATTTCATTTTGGACTTCCTTATGTGAGGCTGGAATCATTGAAATCAGTTATTCAGATTTCCAAAATGTGATCCAGTTTGCCATCTACAAGGACATTTATTAAAGATTTCCCCTGACCCACTTCCAATGGACTGAGAGCAATGAAACTTGGCACAATCCTCTCTACATGGGTGCCACCTAGGGACACACATGTCTCTCATCTTTTTAAGCAACTGCAAACCCCTTTTCTTGTAGAAGTCAACAGGTTGCTCCAAAAGCCACATTGTGACTTTGGAAATCATAGTTTAATCATCTGAAAAATTCTTGCCCTTCATAAATAACTTCATTGTTGGAAAGAGGTGGAAGTGGGATGGTGTGAGGTTGTGTAAATAAGGGGGATGAGGTAGAATTTCAAAGCCACAGGAGCATGCTTCCATTTGGACAACATGTGAATTGTGAACTGGTGCATTGTCTTGGTGGATACCTTTGATGAGCATGCCACGTCTCCTGGTTTTAATGACCTCCCGCAATTTCCACAGCAGTAAAGCATAATATGCCCCAGTGATCATGGTATTCTTTGCTAGGAAATCCATCAATATTACTTTACGCTGGTTCCAAAATACTGTGAGCATGACCTTGCCTGTCAAGAGTTGGGCATGTGCCTTCTTTGGAGGTGGTGAGTCATGATGCTTCCATTGCATCAACTGGACTTTAGTCTCAGGATCATAGTGATGGACCCAGCTTTCATCCTGCATGATCAGTCTGTTGAAAAAGTCTTCCTGGTTTCCATGGCACATCTTCAATACAGCCTGAGAGCATTCAACTCGTTCCTGCTTCTGGAAAGTCGTGAGCAGCTGGGGGACCCAGTGAGCAGATACCTTATGCACGTGGAGATGGTCTTGGGTGATTTTTTTCCATGGACCCCACACTAATCTTGACATTTTGGGCTAGGTGGCCTACGGTTATGCAGTGATTTTCCAAAATGGCAACCTCCACTTGCTGAATGCTGTTTTCATCAATAGCAGAATGGAGTTGCTTTGGAATTGGAGCTATTTGCACTGAAGTCTGACCACATTTGAATTTATGATGCCAGTTCTTGTCTACATCATATGATGGGGAATCATCACCATAAACCTCTTCCATCTCATCAAATGTCTGCTTTGGCATGTGGCCTTCAAGTAAAGGAACTTCAGGACTGGTCTGTATTCCACTGGGTCCATTATCAAACCTCACACCACTTCAGCACCTGTAAAATCAAGACCGTTATCAGTTCCTAGATGTAAATTGGCACATAACCTATAGAGACTTATATCATTACACATATGCCGTTTCAGCATCTTGTGATAAATAGAAGTGGGTCAGGGGAAATCTTTAGTAAATGCCCCTCATATCCATGGATTCTGCATCATCCATGACCTGAACATATTTTTAAAATACCATGGGAATTGAACATCCATGAATTTTGATAACTACAAGGCAAGGGTGTCCTGGAATCTAACTCCAATGGATATCAATGACTAGGATATTTCTGTGGAACACTGTGAAGAAAAGCAGTGCTGCTTGTAGTGCTTAGTTATCCAGGGCAAAGATGCTGAGACAACGTGGCTTAAAATAGCCACTTCCTGAAGTTTCAATTCCCCAAAAGAACTTCCTCACTCTCAGAACTTTGAGGTGCCTCTTAAAATCATGGCAAATACCTTCTCCAGTATGAACCTTGAAATAATGTTAGTCTTTGCAGCCCATTAAAGGGTGTTCAAGAGAAGTGAAACATTTCTGTGTTGGTGTCTAATATACAGTAGCAACTAGAACTGTGCAATTGATTTTTTTTCAAAACTTATGACAAAATTAGCAGGCATCAGAATTTCATTTCTAAAGTGTTTCTAAAGTATCATTAGTGAAAATTTCATTAATATAATGAGGCTAACAAAATTTCATTACTTTTTCGTTATAGTAATTGTGCAAGCGGGGAAACTTCAGGGGCTCCATTCTCCCTCACGTCTACAATTATTGGGGTGAAACATGCTAGAGTGGTAGAATACATGTCCCACTGTTAGCCCATCAAGTTGCAGAACATTTCACTTATCCACAAATTTTTGGAGAATTTTCAAAAAATTTATTTTTTAAAACATTAAAAAAAACAAGAGATTTCTCCTTGAATTTTCTATACAATGACAAAAAATAACAGGGGATAATTCCCCCAATCTTCAGAAATATTCATATACCTACCAATTTTAGATAATTTTTAAAGTTTTGACAAAAACATTTTTAAAAGCCACAACAGCTAACACATTGAATGTCTCTCATATAAACCAAAAGAACTTCAATTTAGGGATTTCTTCCCAGCCCAGCCAATCCCAGAGATATACTTACTAGAAGTATCAGTCAGTCCTCCTCTTTGCAGATTCAACAATTTATTGGAACTCTGGCTGGATGCTGCTACAGAGTGACAAATCTCTCCCCTATCCTGATTGCGGCTTTCTGATGCTGAGCAAAATTCTGGGAAATGGTGTTTAGGGCAGAGCCTTTTGAATTCTCTGGCGTAAGGCTCCTCGCTGTCCCAAAAAACATTTCCCAGAATTCTGTGCTTTTTCAGTCCCTTTCCCAGTGAACTCTGCTTTCTCCCTGCTGCTTCCCCCTCCTAATAGCAAGAGGCTATCAATGTAAAAAGGAAGGGCAGCCTTTTTGGCTTTGTATTTTATTTTATGTATTATGTATTTGTTGCGACCTGACTTGGATGGACCTTAGTAAACCAACACACAGTAGCTGCAGTTAAATGCTTTATTTAGAATAAGTAAAAATAGGTAAAGAAGGCAAGAAAAGAAGAGTTCCATGATGCTCCCAGCATCCAGTTGAATTAAAGCAATAGTCTTTAAGAGTCCAAAAATGCAATAATAATCTTGAGGCCGCAATTGGCTAAATCCAGAAGTTGCTTGAAACAAAGCTTAGCAAAAACCTGAGTCCAAAACAGGAAGGCTTTCCAGGCAAAGTTCCATGAGGCAAAACAAGGTGGCTGAAACGTTGGCACGAGATTCTGAGCTCACTCCGGACTCAATCTTTATAGGTCCCGGCTACTTTGATCTAAGATACGCTGGCTGCGTCGGAGCCCTTTCACAGGAAGGGATGGGAACCGTTTCGTTCCCAGCGCATCTCGGCCCGATTGGAGTGCAACCTTGTTAGGGCAACCATCTGGCCTCTTGGGAGGATCTGTTGTTTCTTGGTACCAGGCTCTCTTATCAGCCTGTGAACTCACAGGGCTGCGCCTACCCTTGGACACCTGGGGTTCACTCAGAGGTTGCTGCAGAGGCCTGCTTCTGAGTCTCTCTGCATCTTTGGTTTTAACATGGCGTTGATCAGGTTTATTCCTTGTACCTGGCTGGGGTGTGACAGTATTTTATGGATGGCATCTTTGTGTGCTATTTTGTAAGCTGCCCAGAGTCCCTGTGGGAAATGGTGGTGGGGTATAAATAAAGGCAATGAAAGCAGTGCAAAACTTCTGTAACTGTGGAATATACATGTACCCCCTAATAATACATATGAACTGTAGGATTAATAGAGTTTGGCATCATGTTAATTGACATGGGTCATTGATATGAAATCATGAGAGTTGTAGCTTTACAAGAACTTTAGCCTTTTTCACTAAACTATCAATTCCAGTGTACAATAGCATTGAGTCATAGCATTAAAAATGGTGTCAAACTGCATTAATTCTATATTCTCATTTTTTTTAATTTACTGAACTGGTAGAAAGTTGGAGACCAAAGAAAATATTAGTGAGGAACAAAAGACTCATGGGTGGCCATATCCGGCTCCCTATTCTGATCTGAATCATGCTGGGAGGTTTGAAATTGGGCAGGAAAGACAAAGGAAATGTATTAAGGCACACAATCTGAACTTCTTGCAAACTGCCAAACTTGTAACTAAGGCCTTCCAGTTTAATAGTATTATTTGTTACTTCATGTTCTTGACTGGGCAGTGACAGATGGCAGCGGCACCTGTCCTCAGATCAGCTTTTGCTCTTGCATTGTGCCTTGCTTTCAGCCTGGAGAGCATTTGTTTGTTTGTTATGAACTGAGCCTTTCCTCTGATACAAATGGATTAGCATTACAGAGTTGGTGCCTAAGATGGAATATACCCACATGTAAACACACACAGTGACTACCAAACTCGCACGAGTTTTCTTTGCTTCATTGCCACCAGCGATGTCAGGCTGGACGGAATGGCTTAGAAATCATGCCATCTGAAATAGGAATGCAAGGCCTAGCTTACAAAAGCTTAATCAATCCATCTGCTTTAATTGTAGAGTTCCTGGAGCATGAAAGACGAAAGACAAAAGAGGAATGTGAAATAGGTCTTCCCCATCCCCCAAATGAAAGTTTAAGGAGGCAAAGCAGAGAAGGGTTCATTATTGCCGAGGCTTTCTTATTATCCTGCCTGAGCTCACTTGTGTTGCTTTCTTGTGGAGACAGCAGTTGTCAAGGTCATGCCTTAATTACTTACAGTTTGGAGTGGGAGGAGGGAGAGGTCATCCTTCCAATGTCAGTATCAAATCCCAAAGGATAATACACAAGAGAGCTGAGAGATACAATATTTATGAGCGCAAGCACCGGGTATTTCCAAGGAAGACTTGCAGCATGAGGTTTGTGGATCCGGGGAGTTCTGATTCATCTGATGTCAGTTTAATAGGGGCATCAATCAACTCAGATCTTAGTTGCAGCTTAAATATTTGAAATTGGTGGCTCCTTCATTCCAAGCCTATCTCCTCTCCTGTCCTTGTCAGCACACACTGCAGTGAGTCATGTTCCTGCTCTTTCTCACCATATGTATCAGGTGCTGGTGGTGCCATTTAAATCCAAAAGACTTTATTTATTCATTTATTTATTTTTTCCAATTGGCTCAGGACAGTTTACAGCATATCAAACTATAACATCGGAACAATAAAAATAGTCACACAATCATGGATAATGACAACATTATCCATGATAGTCATTTGTACTATTTCAACTTTTCCATAGTTGTGAAAGTGTGCTGATTCACTGATCCATCCGAACATCTGGCTAGCCACGTAACTCCATTTCCCGCAGTTCTGCAATTTTGTAAGAAAAGTTTAGTAAAAATATTTTAAAACAATGAATCATTGTGAGGGCTAGGAGAAGAGTGAAGAGAAGGAGAATCCCACCCACTGATGTCACTTCAGTGTCAGCATGCCAGCAGGTAAGCAGAGTGGCCTCATCACCCTAATCGGCTCAGGTCCAGGCTACTTGACCAAATGCATCTCTTCTTACAAACCAGCTCCAGCACTGTGATCAGCTGAGGAGGCCCTGCTCTTGGTCCCATCCCATCTCAAGTATGGCTGGCTGGAATGAGAGAGGGGGCCTTCTCTGTGGTTGCCCCCACCTCTGGAACTCCTTTCCTAAAGAAATAAAGCTGGTCCCCTCCCTCCTCTCTTTCAAAAAACAACTGAATACCTACTTATGCTCACTACTATATGGAGAGGAGGTGGATTAGATAACAAGAGATTACTATCAGGCCTCTGGTTGAGAATGATTTCATATTTGGACTCTCCTAGTCCATGCCAGCCCAATGACTATTGTTTGACTACACAACCAACCCACATTACTTTGTGAACTCTAGTTGGCTATTGTAAATTAATGTGGATGTTTGTTTAGATTTTATGTTATTATATAATTTTGTTTGATTATGCATAGTTTAATTAATTGAGGTTAGGTTTAATTTACTGATGTAAGGCTTTAATTTGATGTCAGGCTTTAATGTTATTTTCATATGTGGGGTTTCTCTGGGATTTTATGTCAGTATTTGTTTGTTTTACGGAGGCATTGAATGTTTGCTGTTGTTATGTTGGAATCAACCCTGAGTCCCCTCAAGGAGATAGGGCGGAATACAAATAAAGATGATGATGATGATGATTATATCAGCTAAGTGATGGGACCATGGTGCAATCTGTGGCTATTGACAGGGTTTTCCCAGCAATAACGGGAGGTGAGCTTAACAAGAAAAGGAGGGTTTTTTTTCATGTCAGGAACAACTTGAGAAACTAAAAGTTGTTTCTGGTATGAGAGAATTGGCAATCTGCAAGGACGTTGCCCAGGGGATGCCTGGATGTTTTGATGTTTTACCATCCTTGTGGGAGGCTTCTCTCATATCCCTGCATGGGGAGCTGGAGCTGACAGAGGGAGCTCATCCACACTCTCCCCAGATTCAAACCTCCAACCTGTCGGTCTTCAGTCCTGCCGGCACATGGGTTTAACCCACTGTGCCACTGGGAGGTAAACAGACAACGAGACATGCATGGCATCATGTGATAGGTATGGTCACAAAAGGTGATGATCCTTCTTCAATGCTTGTTTGCCTCCTTTGTGTGATAAACTCCATAATATATATTGGGACCTCAATACTGTATCCAAAAGATCACCAATACAATCAGGCATATATACATGCGACCTCCTGGATTTCTTTCCATTGGGTACCAATGCTGATTTATTTCTGGCACCAAGCCAAAACATGGCATTTTACTTGGTCTTTCATGTACTTTCAATGTACACATTCTGTTGGTGCAGACTTTGTGCTATTTTCTTATCATGATTGCTATGTTATCATATTTAAGCTATTTTATTGTTTTAATCTGGAGCTATTTTATCTGTATGCTACCCTAAAATCCCACAATAAAGATAGAAATATGTACTATTTTAATAAAAGTAATTAATTAATTAATTAATCAATGCATCTCTTGTGAAATAGCCTTAGGCTATGGCTCCACTTACCATGGCATTCGACCTATTCACACACAGTGGCTCTTTTTGCATGTTTTGGTGCCACATCCTCTAGCACTATGGCATCATTTGTAAATAAAGTCAAAACATTGTCACATTTAAATAATTCTTGTTGCAAAGTAGCAATACTACCCTTTCTTATTTTAAAAAGTAACATATTACAAGTAACTTCATTTTAAATACAATATTTCTAAGCGCTGGGAGCAGCTCATCTAAATTGCATGAATTAGCTCAGTGTCTCCATGTCTGCATTGGAGTCCTGGGGGAAAATTAAATATTTAAAGGTGCTCTAGTTCCTTCCAGTTATTTCATTACTTCCTGACAGTGGGAAATATTCAGTATCTCTGTGTGTAAATAGCAAGCTGTTGTTAGTGTCTTATGGTACAGAATGCTAGTAGGTATGTATCTGGATTCAGCTCTTTCCTTGAAACTGATTGTGTACAATATTGTCTTCCAGCCTCACTTTAGCAAACTTAGAACAACAATAATTGCTTTCCTACCTAACAAAGTCTAGTGAAAGTGAAAGCAAATACATCAAAGATTTTATCTTCACAAACTACAAATGCCACATTAATAATTTACACAATGACAACAGCATAGTGAAGATATTTTTTAAAAACTGAATTATTTTGCTACTTTCAGGTCTCATAACACCACTGCAAATCCCCAAAAGCTATTGTTGTTACTTTAAAAGGTACATTGCTACCAACTCAGCTTCTTAATTAACATGAAAGGTAGCTAATTAGGTCAAAGAGCCCTATTAATAACTAATAACCACAGAGCAAATATGATTAAAATTAATTGCAGTGAGCAAGCAACTTTACAGCTTTCCATAGCTTTTGCAATGGGGAAAATTATGACTACTACTGTGACCTAGAGCAGTAGCACAAGAACCTTGAATTCAAATGTAGTAGGTGTGAAAACAAAGCTAGCTACAGGTTATCTGTGTTGTCATACATGTTTATATTATATGGATTATTTAATCTAAGCAGTCCTTGCCCGGTGATTAATGGCTGATGCTTCAGACAGGCCTACAGAACCAAACCAAATGTGCTTCACAAGTATGTAGTATGGTTTCATCACATGCCTTTTGACAAACTCAAACCAAACAAGGTGTATGTGTATATGTGTGTGGGAGGAAATTCAAACTGAGTAAGAATTACTGATAGGGAGTTTTTCACAGTTAATGGACTGCTAGGCTTAATGCGGTCATATCAGTTCAGGACCATAATCCCAAGACTTAACTATGCACAGAAACCTGGAGTGAAACAGGAGCTGGAAGTCAAGAGCAAAGAGCAATACAGGTCTATAGGCAGGGAATCTGCTTCACATTTTAGGATCTACTCAAGGTGCCTAATCTTAGGTGCAAAATAGGTCAAGCACCTTAGACAGCTCCTTCAAAATTCAGAATAAAACTCAAGGTTCATTTACATATGCCATTTAATCCAAGGTTTGTCTACAGTAGCTCTACTCTGGACTGGCACCAGAGGCAACTACACTGCTTGTTTCCATTCTGCAGTAATGAAGAAATCCAAATTGTCCAGTGGAGCCAAAATTGCTTGGTCCTCTTGTACTGTCACCTTGCCTTGGATATCCCTTACACCAGCGGTTCCTAATCTGTGGTCCATGGAGCACCAGTGGTCCAGAAGAACTAAACTATGGTCCGTAGCCTCATCATTACTACACCGTTGCAACAACAGCAACTGGTCTTGCAAAACCCTCTTATAGTGCCAAGGTTTATTAAATATGGTTTTCTGTGGGCAAGCAGATGGCCACTACTGGACGGCATATGAGCAACTTGAGCTGATGTGGTCTAGCCAATGTAATTTTCTGAATCAGCACCCCAAATAATCAAACCAAATCTAAAGTTGACAAAAACTGATTCATAACACTTTTGGTACTAATGTTTGAGCATGGTCTCTGGTCAAGTGGTCCCTGGTCAAAAAAGGTTGGGAACCACTGTGTTTCACCAATGCTGGACCATGCAGTTCCAGGAGTTTTCCCCTCCTTTTCCCTTGGTTGTGCAAGTGCCTTTGTTGATATAGCAAAGGTTCCTGGCAATGACTAAGAGGTCTCCAGAACTCTGTGGCCTTTTGCCGTGGTGACAGGAGGGTGACAGAGGTCCAATTCATCCTTTTTCCCTTGTTCCTCATAGCACAGGGAAAAGGGGATGGAGGTGATAGCCCAGGTAGATTGTAGGCCAGTCCAGAGCATTCTGCAACTTCATGTAATACAGAGTAAAATTGGTTTAACCAATTTATTCCAATTGACTTAATACTAGAAGCCCATGGATGACTAGGAAGACCTTCTGGTCAAAATCTGAGTTTTTGGCCAGTGTACAGAGTGCTCTCAGAATCGATTTACTGCTAAATTTTTCTATCTCATTTGGAATAAGTAGCCTGTATTATCTATTTTGTGACATTACATGCTACTGCCAGGATCAAGAGACAAATCATGCCAGAGTAAATCAGGGCCAATTAAACATAAGACATAATACACCTCCCCAGGGCATATAGACCAAGTTTAACATTTTTATTTGAAGAGACCCCTAATTCTCTCTGTAAGATAGGTGTGTGTGTTTCTGTTCCTTTTCTTCTTTAAAGAAGCAGTTGGTAATTTTAGCAGTTTTCTTTTTGTTGCAAGTAAATGTTTAAAAACCAGACAGTATTCAAGATATTTTCAGTTCATAAATGATTTTGTGAAGAAAATGGCATTTTTGTGCAGAAAATATTGTTTTTGTTGCAGAAAACAATATTTCTGCCTAGAAAAAAATCTGGGCAACAAACTCAGTTTTCTGCAAAGTAAATGGCTGGAATCCTGCTAGAAATGTATGCCTTTGTAACCAGATTTAAGTCTATACAAATCGGAACTATTCAGTTCCATACCATTAATATTCAGTAAGGGGCTGTTGTTATGTTACATTGGGGATCTGGCAATGTGATCACTACTCATTAGGATATTCTTGCTGATGTTCTGTTACATGGTTTCTTAGTCCCCCCTGCTATGTAGCTATGACAAGTTATGTAATGTAGACTGTTCTCAGCCTGTGCGTCCCCAGGTGTTTTGACCTACAACTCCCAGAAATTCCAGCCAGTTTACCAGTGTTAGGATTTCTGGGAGTTGAAAGCTAAAACACCTGGGAACCCATGGGTTGAGAACTACTGGTCCAGAGGATTTTCACCAATGCTTTGTGTACAAAACAACCACGTATGAATTTTGTTCAAACTATGTCCCCAACTATATAATTTTCCACACAGGAAAAAGCATTTTCCGGCCAATAATGTTTTCTAGACAAAACACTCATGTAGATTATATCTGGCATTATGAAGATTCTCATCTGGATTTCTTAATACTTAGGCAACTTAATACTTTTTCCATTTTGACTATTTTTGACTACTGTTCCACTGTAGAGGTGCTGCATCTGTGTTTTTATCCAGTACTACTCGATCCTCAGACATATTTTCTTTGTCCCCCTGCAATGTTGGTCATACATCTATAACAAAGTTGCCTCCTTGTTCTGCCTAGAGTGTATCAAGGGCTTTTTTAAAGGTAAAACATTAAAGTGAGTGCTCAGGGCCAAGGCCTACTAAGGTATGGAGGTATGCCAATTTCATGTTGCTCATGGACCATACTTTACCCAGACTGGCTTTAGGTCAGGCATGGGCAAACCTCGGCCCTCAAGGTGTTTTGGACTTCAACTCCCACAACTCTTAACATCTGGTAGGCTGATAGGAATTGTGGGAGTTGAAGTTCAAACATCTGGAGGGCTGAATTTTGCCCATGTCTGCTTTAGAGGGACAGGATAAAGGATGAGATACGGGGCATCTGTTTCGGCAGGTTAGAAAGAGTTTGCTATATCATTTAGTCCTGATCCTGGATGTCAGCTTCAGCTTATATGAATCCTATTTCATTTGTGAAATAGCTTGTAACATCTAGTGCATGAAAGATAGATTTTGATGAATAACTAAGATTTCATTATCTGAGGAGGCAGGAGGCCGAGACCAATTGGAAGGAGGTTGCATAAATCACTGGAGGGAAAATGACAGATTTTGCACACCAATTCTAGCCAAAAAATGGTAAATCTCTCAAGTTTGATGCAGATTTATTAATAAATCAATGCAGAAAGCAGAATTGGACCATGAAACTTAAGAGCAATTAACGAAGCAAAATGCCTGATCATACCGCTCATTTTTATGTAGGCAATGCATTATAAATTTCCTTCTTGATAACATTTCCATACAAAATGTTAGATGAGAAGAAAACATATTTCTTATCCTTTTCTTTTCTGTCTAGGAACCATTGCTGTCATTAAGGTGCAGTATTAAAATGGTGAAATAACAGTGACTTGTCCAAATGACCAGACAGTGTTTAAGGAGGAATTTTATTCTGTTGCTGAAGCCTTAAAAAGTATCAGTTAAGTTGCTCAGTTAAGTTGGAAATCCTTCTCGAATGTGTTGGCTCTATGCAATAGGTTACCAGTTTCATTTATTTGCAGAAATGTTGGGAGAGTGACATGCAGAGTTCATAAGAAGTTAAGCAATGTCTAGAAAACAGTCTGTTCTGATTGCACCCATGAGACAGCACACAGTTAACAGCTGTCCAAAGGAAAGATCCAGGCATCTGAGCCAAGGTCAGAATTAGGAGTTGCAACAAGAGGCAGATGATAACAAATTCCTCCTCTTCCTATTACTAGTTTGCTCTCCAGATTCCCCAGGTTCACTTTCATGGATTTGATTATTCACAAGTTTGAACCTGCTGCTTTACATGCTCTTCACCCAAGTCTTTGTGTTGCCCCAAAGCTCCACTGCTATCCTTCCAAAAATATGAGTCCCTCACTCCTTTCTTCACCTTCCCATTGAAGTTCCATCCAGGTTTTGAACCTTGATCCACAACTTCCTTCCCTATCTTCTCATTGAAGTCCCATCCTGATTTGGAACTTCTTTCTCTATTTATCCCTTTTCCACTTTCTCATCAAAGTCCCACCCAGATTTTAAACTCTGTTATCCATTGTTCCCTTCCCCATCAACTGTAGATCATACTATAGCATCATGAGGAGTGTTCCAAGGGCAGAAAGAGCAATGAGATACCAAGGTCTGGATATACAGTATTATTATCAACAAAGCCTGCCATAACTAGCAGTCCATTTATCCATTTGCAGCCCTTTCCTAACTAATGGCAATATCTAATTAGGTCTCTGCATTTGTGACTCTCTGTTTCTGAACAATCTCTGCTGCACCCTTGTGCACTTTCTTGGGCAGAGCTATTCTGTCCTGTCTCATTAGGATTTGCCAAATAGCCACTTGAAGCTAGGCCTACTCCCAAATCTTCTGCAGAATCCCACTTCTCTGAAGGAGGTGCATAATTTGCTACAAAATTGTGTTTTACAGAAGTGTGTTTTACTCAGGGAACTCAAGGATTTCCCATGTCAAAAATGGCCCAGGGAAAGCCCAAAATATATCAGAGTACAATGTTCCCTTGCTACTTCGCAGTTCGCTTATTACGAACTCACTGTTTTGCGGATTTCAAAAAATATTAATTTAAAATATATATCATGGTATTTTCACTGTTTTGTGGGGTTTTGCTGCCGCTGCTCTCCAAGGCACTTTCCCTCCTCAGTCCTCCCTCCCTCCATCCTTGAAGGGCCTTTCCTTCTTTTCTGTCACTTTATTTTAAGTTTATAAAGAATTAAAATTGCATATAACTACTAAAATAATGTATAAATATTAAAATAAATAGAGCATTCCTACATTGTGGTTTTTCACTTATTGCGAGAGGTCCTGGAATGTAACACCAGCAATAATTGAGGGAACAGTGTACACTCTATACAAATAGTTTGAGAACTACTAATAAGTTATTCTTCTCTCATCCAATTTTTTCAACTGCATTTAAAATGTTGCAGTTTAGCTCTACTCTTCCTACCATTTTCCTCCTTGGTACTCAGTTTATTTCTATTGTTGCAAACTGAGTTTAAAGTGCAAAAAAAATGTAGACGAGAGCATCAAGCATACAGGAGAAGATGGTAGTTAGGTAGAAATGTGTCCTTCCCAGGAGACTCAGGCAAAAACAAACCATTGCAATCTTATGTAACTTGTGTGTGCTTCCTCATTAAGGACTTTTACCACCTTGACCAAACTCTGGCATTGCATGACCACATGTCCTGGTTTTCATCTGTGAAATGTTGAAAGGTACATCATCTAAACACACGGAGGTTCAAGGCATGACAATAGGCTTGCGGATAGTCAGTGTGGCTCGATCTACACTGCTATACAACATAGTTTGTGTAGTTAAATTGCTTATATGGGTCTACATTGACCATATTATGCAGTTCCAAATAATTCAGGATTGGAGCCCCCAGTGGTACAATGGGTTAAACTCTTGCGACAGCAGGACTGCTGACTGGCAGGTCAGTAATTCAAATCTGGGGAGGGCAGGTTGAGTTTCCTCTGTCAGCTCCAACTCCCCATGCGAGGATATGAGAGAAGACTCCCACAAGACGATAAAACATAAAAAATCTGGGCATCCCTTGGGCAACATCCTTGTGGACAGCCTATTCTCTCACACCAGAAGTGACTTGCAGTTTCTCAAGTGGCTCCTGAGACACACAAACAATTCAGGGTGTGTCATTTTGTGCCTTAACTCCAACAAATGACTAACTGTACTTCCAAAGGAAGCTTAGCCTTCAAAATAAAATCTACCCCTCCTCAAGGTGAGCATCAGTAGCCAAGAAAGAAAAGAGAACAAGGGGAAGGACGCAAGGCTCTACTACAAGAAGCATGGAGCAAACCATACCACAAGTTCCTCGCATGTTCAAATTCTTTTTGACTGAGTCAAATTTAACAAAGTGTTCCAAAAGTTTAGGTGCCTCCACTCATAGACAAAGTTATATTTATTATGTTATTTTATTCCATTTCTTTCAGGAGTAATAACACCAGATTCCTTCATCTGGAAAGATATGCTTGATCTCTCAGAAGCACTAAGATCAAGCTGATTTGCAGCAATTTTGCAGCAGCTGGATTCAGTTAATTTTTCCGTTATTATCCACATTGCTTTCAGGCAAGAGTAAGTTGCATCATCTTCTCAGGGGCTCAGGAATGACCTAAGGTGAAAGGCTAATCATTTGGGGATCATTAGTAAAGAATTGCATGCCTCAAGGAACAGGGAGCGGAAAGGGTAATTGTGACCATTTGTGGCCAAAGAAGGGGTGTTTTCAGAACTACAGTGTTTATTTTGTTTATCTGTTTATTTAAATGTTTCAAAACCACCTTTCATCCTCTCAGACACAAGGGCAGTGACTAATTAAAAAAATGACAGGGGAAAAAGCAAAGACAAAATTTTAAAAACCAGCATCTTAATTAAAAAATATGTTATAGACTTTGCCAATTGGAGGGGCGGAGAGTTCATTTTGCCATTGACTACATAGTCTGATTGCCAAAGTTTTGGAGTGCATCTAGAATGAATGCAGTTTGGTTCCACTTTAACTGCCATGGCTCAATGTTATGAAATCAGGGCAGTTGTAGTTTTACAAGATCTTAAGCCTTCTCTGTTGCCTCACCAAACTTTGAATTCCAGGATTCAACAGCATCGAGCCATGACAGCAAAGTACTGTAGAGTTTCGCTTATCCAACCTTTGCTCATCCAACGTTCGGTATTCTACGTAGTCTGCCTCCCGCCGAGATCCACAGCTGTTTTCAATACATTGTGATGTTTTGGTTCTAAATTCGTAAATACAGTAATTACTACATAACATTACTGTGTATTGAATGGCTTTTTCTGTCAATTTGTTGTAAAACATGATGTTTTGGTCTTAATTTGTAAAATCATAATGTAATTATTTGATGTTTAATAGGTTTTCCTTAATCCCTCCTTATTATCCAACATTTTCACTCATCCAACGTTTCTGCTGGCCCGTTTATGTTGAATAAGCGAGACTCTACTGTAATGTTGACCAGCAGTAATTCTACAGTGCAGAAACGTCTTTGGAAATATGGCTAGATAATGGCAGTGAGAGTAGCTTGTTGTTGTGTGCAATCCTAAGGTGATCCTTACCACAGGGTTTTCTTGGCAAGAGTTGTTCAATGGAAATTTGCCATTGCAACCTCTGAGGCTGAGAGAGTGTGATGTGCCTAAGGTCACTCAGAAGTTTCCATGGCTGAGTAGTTCAACATGCAAAGTATTACACTATATTATAGTATGACTAGGATAGTTATGGTGACTAGTACTAGTAGTAGTATTTACTACATAGCTCAACCACCCTCCACAGAACCTTGATACCAACTTAACTGCCATGGCTGCATCCTTGGATGAACTAGGATAATCATTGGTATATCCATACTACACAAAAATACCAGTTTCATGCAACTTTAGTTGCCCTGAATCCATGCTATGGAATCTTTAGATTTGTAGTTTTATGAGACTCTTAACGTTCTCTTCCATATACTTCTAATATTGTCATTCAATTGAATGCTTTAGAATCATAGAATCTTTGAGTTGGAAGAAATATTTTGTCCATCCAGTCCAACCCTCTGCCAAGAAGCAGGAAAATCGCATTCAAAGCACCGCTGACAGATGGCCACCCAGTTTCTGCTTAAAAGCCTCCCAAGAAGGAGCCTCCACCACAATCTGGAGCAGAGAGTTCCCTGCTGAAGAGCTCTCACATTCCACCTGAACATTCTTCCTAATGTTCAGGTGGAATGATGCTTCCATTATTCCCCTGTCAAAGGAACTTGACAGGGGAGGTTTTTTTCCACATGTGGTGGTCCTGTAGGGAGGCCCAAAAATATTGGAAAGCTATACATGACGAATCTCAAAAATTGCTTAGAATGTCATTCCCAAGAAAACCAGAATGTAACTTATTAGGCCTCACAGACTTAGAGCTAATATTGGACCATAACAAGGATATCCTATTATATGTCAATGGCGGAGAGAATCTCCTATGCGAAACTTTGGAAATTGGATAAGATATCAGATATTGATGATTGGATAAGTAAACTAAGAGAAATTAGAGACATGGACAAACTAATGTTTTTCTTGAAGAATAACTCGGGAAGCTCAATTAAATGGACTGATTGGAACCCTGTAGAAGAATATGAAAAAGAAAAAAACCCAAAAAGACAGTATTTAACCATGGGACTTTTATTTTTCTATGTATTCAAACTTATAGAGCAAGAAAATGAGAATAGCAGAGGCACAGAATAGAAGTCAATGGGACCTTCCCCCCTCTCTTTTTTTTCCTCTCCTTTAGGTAGTTTTTTTATCCTCTCTTGTTTCCTACTTTCCTATCAACTCAATGTTCTCCCACTTTTTATGTAAAATAGTAAAATGCTTTTCTTTTTGGGATAATAAAATGTTATTTTTTAAAAAAGATTTGGGGTGGAAATCCTTCGCTAATAGGGCTCACTGTTATCCACAATTTTTGATACCCCACAAAATCCAGTATGTAATATTTTGCACTTATAACCATGAGATAGATATATGAATGAGTAGGAAATACTTTGTTTCTCTCTGCTACATCTCTCCCAGAGAGAGAAAGCTGAAAAACATTTAAATCACAGACATCATCAAGCTCCCCTGCTTTGTCTTTGCCTCCCCTCCTCTGGGTAATAATCCCAGAGGAGGCTTTGCTTCAGGAATGTTGCGCTTGAGCCTTTAGCGAATTGGAGGACAATTGGCTCCTGTTTTTCAAAGCTTCGGCTTCCATCCCTTCTGCTCTGTAGATCCCCGAGCTTCCTGTGAGGTCTCTCTGGTATTCCCCAGGGTCTTTTGTGCAGTCGTATGTAAGCAGTCACTATCATCCTAACAATAACAAGGCTGATTTTCCATTAATATGCTGTTCAGATATTTAGCTCATTCTCACCAACTACCGCAAGTGGGCTTTGGGATGCTTTGTATGTGATGTGGTTCCCAAATTGCCTTTCCATTTTGAAAGAGAAAAGCAAGCTAAATTTAGACTCAACCCTAGCAAAAGGGGAAAAAAGAGGAATATAGGGAGGCAATCAAACCAATGTCTTCTTGGAATATCAAAGCACTTTATTTTCAGTTATGGTAAGGGAAGCCCTGTATTTATTTACCCTCAAGGTGCCAGATCCCATCTGATCTTGACAGTTTAGTAGGGTTAGTATTTGAATGAGAGACAGCCAACAAATAGCAAGTGCTGTAGGGTATATTTATAAAGCAGACTTAAACATCCTGTCCCTCTCGAGGTATTTAGGACTCCAGCTCCTAAAAGCTCTAGCCAGCTTGTCCGATAATCAGGAATTCTGGGAGCTGAAGTCCTAAACACCTGGAGGTCAATAGGTTGTGCAGGTGTGTTTTAAAGCAGGGCTGTCCAACTTCTACCGGACCTATGGCCGGAATTCTGGTTACTGATGACCTGGGGGGCCGAAGGGTCTGCCTCCGCCCCCGGCTCCGCCCCTCCCTGGCTCTGCCCCCAGCTCCACCCCCTCCCCGGCTCCGCCCCCTCCCCGCCTTGGAGGTGTCTGTGGACGACACCGGGGCTTTGACTTGGAAATAGAGATGAACACCAAAATCCCAGTCTCAAGTCCCAGTCCTTGCTTTGAACTGGATTATATTGCAGTGTGGACTCAGGGCCCTTCACACAGCCATATAACCCAGAATATCCAGGCAGGAAACCCCACAAAACCTGCTTTGAACTGGATTATATTGCAGTGTGGACTCAGGGCCCTTCCACACAGCCATATAACCCTGAATGATAAGGCATAATATTCATTCTGCCTCTGCTAATAATAATAATAACAACAACAACAGGTTCCTGGAGTAGGAGACCTCCAAGGGCCATCCAGGGCCATCCAGTCCAATCTCCTTCTGCTATAAGGGGAAAACACAATCAAAGCATTCCTCACAGATGACCATTCAGCCTCTGATGATGATGATGATGATAATAATAATATTAATTACAATGGGTGCCTAGAATAGGAGACCTCCAAGGGCCATCCAGTCCTACCTCCTTCTGCCATAAGGGGAAAATGCAATCAAAGCATTCCTCACAGATGGCCATTCAGCCTCTGATGATAATAATAATAATAATATTAATTACAATGGGTGCCTAGAATAGGAGACCTCCAAGGGCCATCCAGTCCTACCTCCTTCTGCCCTAAGGGGAAAACACAATCAAAGCATTCCTCAGCCATGTTGAATCAAACTTGGCAGACTAAACTCTCATGAGAGCAACAGAAAGTACTGAACCTTGAGTTTGGGAGTTGTAGTTCTCCTCCATCCAGACAGCACTGTGGACTCAAATAATGATGGATCAGGACCAAACTTGGCACAAATCCTCAGAAGAGGAGGAAGCCGGAAAGGGAATGGATGAGCACACCCCCCGTGCCCTCCGAACTCGGTCCCGCCCCTTTTTCGCTCTGGCCATGCCCCCTCTCACTCAGTGCACTCTCTCTCTCCTTCCCTCTTTGTTCAGGTGGTGGAAGGGGGAAGGAATGAAAGGGGGAAAGAGAGAGAGAAGGAGGGAGGGAGAGAGAGGGGGGAGGGAAGTAGAAGGAGGAGGAGGAAGGGAGCCTGCTCCTCCTCCCTGCCCCACCCTGCCCCTCACCCCCCCCCCCCCCGCCGTGAAAAAAATAATAATATTCAAAAAAATATTCAAAATAATAATAATGTTTTTTAAAAAATCTTTAAAAGCAGATATCTTGCAGGAGGGTAGGGGGCCGTGGGAAAGGGGCTGGGGGGGGCCGTATACAGCCCACGGGCCGCCAGTTGCACAGCCCTGTTTTAAAGGAAGGAAATGGCAAACCAATTCTGAGTATTCTTTGCCTAAGAAAACCTTATGAAATTCATGGTATCTCCATAAGTGGACAGAAGACCTTACGGTACAGGTTGAGCATGTCATATCCGAATTTCCAAAATCTGAACTACTCCAAAAATCAAAATTGTCCACATGGTTGGCTGAGGTAATGACCCCCTTGCTTTCTGATGATTCAATGTGTTTCATGCACACCATAATTTTTTTTAAATGTGCATAAAATTACCTTCAGGCTCTCTGTATAAGGTGCATATGAAATGTAGATGAAAACCCAGTGAGCTTTCATGTCTGAGCGGAGATTCAAACCATGGGTCAATATTCAAACCGATATAATTTGGTGGTCTCTTCAAGAAGTACAACACCTTCAATTAAAAGACCCCTTTGCAGCTGTAAGTTAGCATCTAAAGCAGTGATTTTCAACCAGTGTGCCATGGAACACTAGTGTGCAGTGAGAGATCATCAGGTGTGCCGTGGGAAATTATTTTTGAACTTCATTCATATATAAACTATAAGGCACATCTGTCCCTTTAAGAAATGGAACCATAGCACTCTTGCATCACCTAAGAAGTGATGTGAGAGTGCTATGGTCACGCCATCTTGGATTTGCTCAGACGCGGCTAAGTAAACAAAGTTAGAGTTAGTGCTGCAGCTGCGCATCAAGTGACAGTGGTAATTTGGGATCACAGAGAGAGACTGACAGCTGTTGAGCAAGAGCTTTGTGTGTGTCTTTCTACCATTCTACCATTCCTGCCAGGATATCTATGTTGTGTTCATCGAAACAGGCCCAGGTTTCACACTAAGTGAGTGTATAAATGCATTTAAAACATATTAACTATATGTATTACTGTGTTAGAGTGTCATTTTGTGACATTTTGGTTGGTGGTGTGCCCCAGGATTTTGTAAATGTAAAAAATGTGCCGTGGCTCAAAAAAGGTTGAAAATCACTGATCTAAAGGACTGTCTATGAAACAATGCTGCCTACCAGCAGACAGAGAATTAGGGATACAATCTAGTTTCCTATGGGAAGGAATTTCCCAACCTAGAAGCAACCTTTAAGAAGACCTTCTCTTGTATCCTCTGCCAATGTGCTTGCAAGGGTGATCTCAAAACATATGCAGGTCTCAATCAAAACGGGTTCAAGAACTCACTACCTGTCAATAACCTTCCCTTGTTCATGACTCACTCAGTTACAAGTTGGTGTGGTCAAAACATTATTACTATGATTGTTATGGTTTGACTAGGCTCTCCAAAAATAGATTGAGGATGACTCTACTGCAGTTTGATGCCACTTTAATTGACATGGCTCAGTGCTATAGAATCCTGAGATATGCAGTTTGATGAGGTACCAACATTTTGTGGCAGAGACAGCTAAAAGGCCTTGTAAAACTACAATGCCCATGATTCCATAGCACTGAGTCATTGCGGTGTCAAACTACATTAATTCTACAGTGTAGATACACCCTAAGCAACCTCAAATTGAACCTCAAATCCTGATTTGAAGGACTTGCTCCTGGTTTTATAGTTAACTGACGTGGGTATAAACATGTCAAACCTTGGCCATATATGGTCAAACTAAGACATAATTGAGGAAGATATAAGGGAGAGTCAAAACTGACCATGGAACAACAGACTGGTTCAGGATTGGGAAAGGCAAACGACAGCATTGTATACTCTCACCCAACCTATTCAACTTGAATGCAGAGCATATCATGCAATGTGCGGGGTTTGATGAATGCAAAGCTGGGGTTAAAATTGCTGGAAGAAACATTAACAACCTTAGATATGCAGATGATACCACCTTGATGGCTGAAAGCGAGGAGGAGCCGTGGAGTCTTCTAATCAAGGTGAAAGAAGAAAGTGCAAAAGCTGGGTTGCAGCTAAACATAAAAAAACAAGATTATGGCAACAAGAATGATTGATAACTGGCAAATAGAGGGAGAATTCAAACACGCTATGAAAGCTAGCAAAGAATAAAGAGTATGCAAAATTGTGTCTTTCACTTTTTTATATAAAAGTATCAAAGTATACCATTCAGGTGTGGTGCAAGGTGTAGGTATATTTCACTATATAATTTCACAGTGTTCACATAATACATTCACATTTGTGACCATATATCAATCATTCATAGTATGCATATAACAATATCACAAAGTGGATATCACAGTGTTAATATCACATAAATTCTAAAGCAAGGTACTGGTGTAACTATAACAGAACCAACAGTATAAACCTGTATTTCCACCGTAGGGTAAGTTCACTCCTAATGTTAGCATGTAGTGTGGCTGGGAAGATCCCTGGATGTAAACAATGAACTGCTTCACCGCCTGGGAAACAAACGCCGCTTGGCTGGAGTTCAGTATAGCTGCTAAATGCTGGGCGTCTGTCCTCCGCTGGGGTGGCAGAATGGGGTGGGCTAGGAGGCTGTGGTTCTGTGGATCCAGAGATGTTTGAGGAGTCCTACGCGGTTCGCCTGACGGTTTACTGTGCAGAGCTCGAACCGTTTCGGGGGGGCTCCTGGGTGGTGGATGGAGCCCGCGGCTTCTTCAGAGGCTGCACCGGCGTTTGCCACATTGGCATGTACCCGCTGAGGAGGCTTGCGTCGCTGCAGGAGGAATATTTTCACATCCAGTCCATGGCGAGCAAGCTTGACCATAAGACCAAATAGAGGGAGAAAACATGGAGGCAGTGACAGACTTTGTATTTCTAGGTGCAAAGATTACTGCAGACGCAGAATCAGCAGACGTTTCCTTCTTGGGAGGAGTGCAATGACCAATCTCAATAAAACAGTGAAGGGTAGAGACACTGGCAACAAAGATCCACATAGTCAAAGCAATGGTATTCCCCGTAGTAACCTATGGATGTGAGAGCTGGACCATAGGGAAGGCTGAGCAAAGGAACTGTGGTGTTGGACGAAAGTTCGGAGAGTGCCTTGGACTGTGAGAAGATCAAACCAGTCTATACTCCAGGAAATAAAGCTCGACTATTCACTGGAGGGAAGGATGTTAGAGGCAAAGATGAAGTATTTTGGCCACATAATGAGAAGAAAGGGAAGTTTAGAGAAGACAATGATGCTGGGGGAAATGGAAGGAAAAAGGAAGAGGGGCCAACCAAGGGCAAGATGGATGGATGGTATCCTTGAAGTGACTGGCTTGACCCTGAAGGAGCTGAGGGAGGTGATGGCCAACAGGGAGCTCTGTCCTGGGTCACGAAGAGTCACAATTTAGGAATGTCAACTGCAGAATAAGGGTTAATCTAACAAAATGGGATGCCCAATAAGAAGCTAATGGGACTGCCCTGACAGCTTACTCAAACACTGGTAAATAAACCCTTGAATAGTAAAATAATAAGCAACTCAAACTGGGCAGATTGGGCGAGCAACCCATGTGCTCAAGTGTGAGACTGGAAACTTTATTGGATGCTATGATTGTCCAGGCATTTAATTCCTCCTTGCAAGCCCAACTAGAAAAGGGATGAAAGCAATCAGCTCTGCAGAGCCTCCCTTCACCAAATACAATGGCTATCTTTTCTTCCTCTCTAAGGAATGAAGCATTTCTCCACTCATTCCACCATGCCACTAAACCCCAAAGTTTGATGTATGTAAACTAATCTTTGTCCTCTTTTAAGACCAAAGGAAGCACCTCATGTTTTGAGCTTCCCTCTTCTTTAGAAGCCTTCGCCTCTGGGGACAAGGTGGAATTCGAAGGCCCACATTCCACCAGTGTTTTATTTTAGTTTTGTCTTGCTAATGACCTGGGGGCCCCCCAGTTCGAAGTCCAGCTGTGTTCCTCTTTTCCTTGCATGGTGAGGGAGCCATCTCACCCACCGAGGGAAACCGGGCTCTGAACAATAATCTCCTCGGGGAGCTCTCCTTCCTAGGATGTGGAGGTCATGCGCAGCTCTGCGCTGACAGACAGCAAGGGCGTTTAAGGCCTCGGATGGGAAACGGGTAACAATTGGGCCTAACAATGGGATGAAAGGCATTCTCCAGAGCCACTAAACTGTGAGGGAATGAGGAGGGCCGCCCATTGTGGCATGCACAAAGGATTAAGGGGTATGAAGTGGGAAGCCTATGACAAAGGGACGCCAATTATAAAGTAATGAACCTCTTTCGTGGGTTCCTCCGGAGAAGGCTCTGCACTTGTGTGCCACATGAAATGCAGCGAGGTGAAGAGGCTTATCCGCAGTGCTTAATGCTGAGAGCAGAGACATATTCACACAGGATCCATTGTGCTACTTCAGCTCTTTGCTTCGGGGTCATGGAGGGCAAGACTTATAAGGCTTCACCTTCATGGCAAGTCTTGGGGTAGATGAACAACTCACGGCACCAAGCTGGCTTGGGGTTTTCTTCTCTTTTTTTAGCCCACTGCCTTCAGGGAGTGAGAAAACAGAAAAAGAGTGCATTTTCATCATTTTATACAACTTGGATAGCAGAGAACTAGAAAAATGAACTTCCTCCAATTGTTTGTGGATTTCTAAACACATAAACACATGTTTTAAATGACTTTTGTTAAAGAGTGTGGTCAAGCCCCCACATTTATTTAGTTGGGGCATAGGACAATCTTGAAAAACAATCAAGAAATTGGAAGGGAGGTAGATGGAAGGGCACCTCTCTAGGAATTTCTAGGTTTTCCAGTATAGGAAACTGATTATAGAAGTGCATGGAGGACCCAGAAGTTAAAGACATATTTAGTCCTCCAGCATAATGTGAGGAAATTGACCACAGAGTCACGCTGGAGGAACTAGAGACTTCTAGACAGAATATGTTTTGTCAAAAGTGTAAATAATCAAATCCACAAAAGTCAGAACCACAAACGTGAAGTGTCAACTGTATTTTTAAAAAGATTTCAATTCCTACTCAAGAACCAAAACGTTTGGAGTTCCATTAATAGGATGACACTGTAAAAAGGGTAGAATTAGAAATCTGCACCTCTAGCACACATACTGCACATCTCCAAAACACTTTAAATGCAAAACCAAGGAGATTTGGGGGAGGGGAGGGGCTCCAAAAGGACTTAATTTTAGCCAAATATGTCAGTCTGTCTGTCTATCCTCTATCTATCTATCTTTCTATCTATCTCAGGGTTTGGTGGGAACTAATGCTGTACTGTCATGGTCAGCATGTGGCTTATGCACCACATATTTCCCATCCCTTTCCCCAAAGGTTGTGATGAACAGAAGAGTAGTTTTCTCTAAAAATGTAAATCTGGATAGTGCTGCAATTGAACAAATGTGCATTGATCCCCTGGTTTGAGCAAATTACTCCAGAACCAGTGGTCTAAAGACTGCAGTCCAGGTCTGGATCAGGCCCTTTTGGCAACCTAGGCCGAAGGCTCTGAGTCTGCTCTTGCCCCTTCCCCCGGCTCCGCCCCGCCCCCGGTTCCGTCCCAGCGCGAGAAGCAGGGAAACTCAGGCTGTGGGGGTGCAAGCCGAGGGAGGTAGGTAGGAGCGCGTCTGTGAGAGAGAGGCAGGGAAACACAAACACACAGAGTGACTGAGGCGCGCGAGCCGGACAAGGAAGGCAGGGAAACAGACTGGGCGCGTGAGGAGCCGGGGGTGGAGCCGTGGGCGGGGTGGAGCCGAGGGCGGGGGCAGAGCTGAGGAGAGCAGAGCTAGGGGGGGGGGGCAGCCATAGAAGGGGCTTACGCTGCCGCAGACATGCGCCCTTTTTTTAATTTTTTTTTAAAAAATATTGGAATTTTTTTGGAATTTTTTTTAAAAATAAAACTTTGGGGGGTTCGGACCTGCTGTCCCCCTAAATGTGCCACCCTAGGCCATGGCACTATTTTGGGCATTTGGGGGCAGCAGGTCCGGACCCCCCCCCCAAAGTTTTAATTGGCCTTATGGGTAATCCGGGCCTGCTGCAATCTCAACAACCAGCTCAAAGGCCATTCAATGCTAATCAAGCTGGTCAATTGCAACATTCACACTTGCCTCAAACAGACAAGAGTTCTTTCTCCCACCTTGGACACTATTCCACAGATATATAACCCTCACTTGCCTACTTTCCAACAGAACTCACAACCTCTGAGGATGCCTACCATAGATGTGGGCAAAATGTCAGGAGAGAATGCTTCTGGAACATGGCCATACAGCCCAGAAAACTCACAGCAACCCAGTGATTCTGACCATGAAAGCCTTTGACAACACATACAAGAAATTTCATCCTTATTCACTTCTGCTTCTGCTTTGCTGCAAGCAAACTTTATTCTTCAAGATGTCTCTCCCCTTTACTGCCCTCACATTATACACCTTCATGTTGTTGGGATTTTTTGTCCTTTTCTTCTTGCAGCTTGACATAGATCATTGGGAAAAGACAGGAGTTTAAGTTTTTCCATGTGGCACAAATGTCCATCTCTCCCCCGCCCCCTCACCCGACATCCTCCTCCACTCATTTAACACAAAATCGTAGTTGAAAAGTTAACATGGCATAATTAGATTTTATGTCATGAAAGAAGAGAGAGAGAAAGAGAGAGGAAGTGAGAGAGGGAGGGAAATATATGTTTCATGATGAAATGCATGACTAAAGCCCACTTATAGGCTAACTATGCCTTATCCAGATACACAAAATCTAAAATGCTGAGATAGTGATACTTTTGCTTTCTGATGCTTCAGTGTACATAAACCTTGTATCATAAATAAAACTATTCAGGTTTTTTTAAAAAAAATAAAAAAAATAAAATTATGTTCAGGCTATGTGTATAACAAACATAAATGAATTTTGTGTTGGGACTTGGGCCTTATTTCCAAAATATGCCATGATGCATCTGCAAACTCAAAAAAAATCAAAAAACCTCTGGTCCCAAGCACTTCAGGAAAGGGGTGCCCAACCTTATAAACTAATGAAAAGCTCTTCTTAAAAATAGCTCTAAGGCCAATGACAATATTTTTAAAAAATCAGGCTGGCAATTATGTTGCACCACTCCATTGCAGGATCCTGACTAACACATGGCCATTATGATGAGTTGCCATTTCTAGCCTTATTTCTGTAGCACAGCAGTTCTCGTTCGTGCCTGGAGGGCAGGGAATAGGTCCTGGGGTTCCATTAGCTTTAGGGCCTGCAGCAGCAGAGGTGGATTCAGAGGATGAGCTAGATGATTGGGGTGAAGCACAGGGCCCTTCGGATGGGCCTCGTTAAGCCTGCAGAGAGCTTGGCATGGGATGAGATGATGTTTGGGCCCAGCATAGATTCCGATCACCAGGTGGAGATGGGAAGCAGCGAAGGGAGTTATGAACACCCGGGAGGAATTTCCCAAGAGTTTGAAAGTGTAAACATGGACGAGCCGAATGGGAAAGTGCTAGGGAGAAAGTTCTCAGGAAGATAGCGACACAGCTGCTGAGAGGCAAGGTCGCTCCTTCGATGGGAGACGGGACATTGAGTCTACCAGGAGGGGCTTGGTCTAGGGTCCTGACCGACCGAGGTCCGTGAGCAGAGATTGAGACGGAGAAGCCTAGGCGTCGCGGACCTCGGCCGAAGGATTAAGTATAGGGTCCGTGGGGAACGCATCCCCTCAGTTCTCTGGCCCGTCTTTCCTGGATAGGCGTGAAGCGGAGGGGACCACAAGCCAAGCCGTGGTCATCAAGCCTTGCCTTGCATTTGCCTTTGTTCCTGATCCACATAGCCTTGTGGAGCCTTGCCTTTTTGTTCCTGATCCACAGCTTGGTGGAGCCTTGCCAAGCTTCAAAGCCTATTTGCTACGTTCCTTTGGACAATCTTGCTTACTACCTTTTGAACTATTGCTTATTATTGGACTATAGCTTCTTTGGAACTGTTTTTATACTCAATAAAGTAGTTAGCCTTCAGTACGTCTCTGTGTGTGTGATTAAGGGGCCCGCTAAGTCCATGATCGTGACAATTTCCCAGAGATGAATCACAACCTGTTAAAACAAGGACAAGGAGCATAAAATCCCCTGATGTTGTTGAGTTGCAGCTCCCATAATTCTTCAGATCTGAGTCCGCTGCCTAGACTTCATGGGTAGAAGAGTCCAGTGTTGTATGGGAGAGCCACAAGTTGCTCACTCAGAGAATCATAGAGTTGGAAGAAACCACGAGTCCAACCCATTGCCATGCAAAGGCATCTAGTTTCTGTTTAAAACTTTCCAGAGAAAGAGAATTCACAATCCAAGGCAGTGGATTCCATCATCGAACAGGATCCAAGCTGCTATCTGTCATAATTTCCACTTTGAGTAATAGTTTTGGAGAAAAGTTGCTGTGTCTTCAAGTTGCTTCTCATGTATAGTGACCCTTCAGGGAACATATCATGGGATTTTCTGGGTCTAAGAGTGAGTCTGGATTTACACTGCCATATAATGCAGTTTCAAAATGCAGATTAATTGCATAGAAGTGCATTATAATCCAGTTATAAATTGCAGATTAATTGCATAGAAGTGCATTATAATCCAGTTATAAATTGCACTCCAAAACTGCATCATATAGCAGTATAGATGGGCCCGGAGAATATGTGATTCATCCAATGTCATTCAGTGGGTTTTTATAGTTGAGCAGATAATCAAACCCTATTTTCCAGGATTGTAACCCAACACTAAAACCACCCCCGTATAACTCAGCTGGTTCCATTGCTACCTCAATATTGGGCTGAGATGTACTACATCCAAAGACTTACTGCCTTGAAGCCACTCAGCGCCTCAAGTATTTTTGACTGAAAGATTCAAAATTTTCAAGTATTCCTTTGGTTCAGTGGGTGATGAAACCCCAAGGAAGGGACAGCACCAAATTATACACCTTCATTTTGTTTGTTTGTTTGTTTTTACTGAACGAGATAAGCAATGTGGGGAGACAAATTCCAGCAGGAAAGGCCTGAACATTTTGCAAACTTGTTCCTACTTTGGCTTTTGGAAAGATAAACATGTGGTCAGATTTCACGTGTGAATTTTACCACCAGCATTAAAGCATAAACATACACACACCTACCCCCTTTTTATTGAACCAAGTTAAAGGATTTTTGGTGGGACTGCTTGTTTTCTTAGCCCTTCTCCTCCCTGTTGCTTCCACTGACAGCCAAATAAATAGAGGAGTCTTCACCTCCGATACTGGCTACACCCCACACACACTGCAGGTAATTGTTTTTAGATTTATGAACTGTGAGATGCCATCATTCTGCTTTCATTGAATCAACATTCTGTAAATAATCAAAGGCAAGGCTGTGGGTGATAAAACATGGTGGGGAGAGCAAGGCAGAACACCATTTTGGGGCTAAAATCCACCCACCCATTGGCTTGGATGGAACCAGTCATGGGAAGAAATCCTGGGTGGTGCTCCATCAATTTGACACGATGACTGGCCTTGTGAAAGCAATGAAAACAAGACATGGAGGAGGAAGATCCTTGCTTTTCAGGTAGTAAGGTGCAAGAAATAGCTGAAGCTCAACAAGAGCTAAGGATGAGTTGCCGGGATATATGATATATAGCTTTGGCTCTCTCAAGTGATCAAATTGGCTAAGATAGAAGCTGCAGCCAGTCCCATGCCCACAAATGCAGGTGAAACAAAAATGCTCCATCTTCTTTGAAAGATATAAATGTGGGATGCCCATGGTAGTGGGAAAAACATGAATTAAAAAATTACCCAAGAGTACACTTGTTTAGAAATCTTTAGGTTCTCCAATGCAACCCCCTTGTCAAATTCTGCTGGAAGCTGATCACAAAATCAGACTGAAGGACTTTAAAATGTCTGGAGAACATAGGCCATCCAATAAAATTAGACAAATAGGAATGGATATGGAATCAAAAACTGAAATACACATATGCAATAGACCTAAACGAGAATTGGTATAAAACAGGCATCCTCAAACTCTGCCCCCAGCTGTTCGAGCCTCCAACTCCAAGAAGCCCTAATGAGCTTGTTCAATTGTCAGGAATTCTGGGAGTTGAAGGCCCAAACAGCTGGAGGGCCTCAGTTTGAGGATGCCTGATGCCTGGTATAAAATGATGTACCGGTGTTACATAAATCCTCAAAAAATAGGAACATTTCGTAAGAATATACAAAATAAATGTTGGAAATGTGGAACTTAAGAAAGTGCATTCTACCATATGTGGTGGACCTGTGGGAAAGCAAGAAATTATTGGAAAGAGATACAAGAAATTGGGTTGCTGTAAATTTTTCGGAAGCTGTTGCTGTAAGTGTTCCAGAAGCAAACTTACAGCAACCCAGTGATTCTGGCCATGAAAGCATTTGACAATACATACAAGAAATTTCCCAGAAGATATTCAACACTAAAATACAAATGAGACCAGAATACTTTCTACTAGGATCAGCAGATATAGATTTAGATATAGATATAAATAAAGAGATTATTTTCAATTACTTAGCAACAGCAACAATAATTGTATACACAAGTAACTGGAGAATAAAAGAAACATCTACAAAAGACCAATGGTTAATAAAAATTATGGAAACCATGGATATGGACAAATTAACACAATTATTGATGGAGAAATCAGGGAGACCAAAGAGAATAATGGATTGGCAATTATTTAAGGACAGCATGAACTCAGAGAAAATGACGATAATCGTATAACTTACTTAGATAACAATATAAAAATAGACCAATAAAGAAGACAAGAAAAGGAGAAGCACACATTGGAAAGAAAAAGAGACTAGAGATTGCAAATAAACCACAAAGAAGAAGAATGGAAGACAATACCCACCCACTTGAAACTCCCTCGCCTTCTTCCCCCACCTTCCAAACTTTCCCAAGGTCCAACCCCAGGTAGACCAGCTTACCCTGTCGTCACCTCCCAATTTGCCTTAACAAAAACCTACCTTAATCCTACCCATACACCACTGTCTCTCCCCTCTTTTTATTCATATGTACATATAGAAAACCTTTAATAAAAATTATGTAAAAAATTGTCTGGAGACGTGTTCTCCCTAGGATTCTGTAGGTCTTTCAACACAACTCTATGGACACCTTCCAGCAGAAGTTGACCACAGAATCACACTGTGATTCCTAGAAGGTATTATAATCAAATTAATAAACAATCAAATTAATGAAAGTCAAGCCCACAAATGTGGAGAGGCGGCTATAGTTTTAGTCCAAAGTTCCTTCCCCACAAAATCCTAGTTACCTTCTAACTCTAGAGTGTGGAATGAGGGTGGAGAAATGTAGAGTTACAAAAGCAATTCCATGTAGCGTTTTTTCAGCAACATCGGATATTTATGTAGCAAATCTTATCTCAGAGGACTAATTGACAATCAGCAGCCTAAAAAGCTCTTCTTCAGGAGCCCCAGCTGGTGGCAATCTAAGTGATCACATATTAGCCCGCTGAGCTTTTGGGGGCTTGTGCTCTGGCATAGCGAACACAACACACTCTCAATTAAAGGCTATTGATCTCTTCTCCATCCAGGTGTCGCCTTCCTAATTGAATCCTTTTGCATTGCTTTTTCAATGAGGATGGGAAGGCAATTTAGTGTATTGCAAAATTCCATTGTACACAGTTCAGGAATTGTGCAGTTTTCTTAATATCAGGCCTGAGTGCAATTGTTTGTTCCAATATACCTGTTAGACTCAATGGGAAGTTGGCAAAGTTTGGTCTGTATTGGTGAATGGATGAGGATGCATTGTTTTTTTCGAAGTGAGTGAAGGTACACCCATTGTAGTTGGGCTGTAGAGTGGGTCGAGGGCTCTGTGTGCCAGATTTGGTGTTGATCATCTAAAGCAGTGTTTCCCAACCTGTGGTCCGTGAACCACCAGTGGTCCACAACTACTAAAATATGGTCCCGATCAGGCCTTGCCATTATGGCCCACCCTCCTCCGAACTACACAGTTGCTGTGTGTGCTGAACGGGTGGTCTGTGGAGTGACTGGTCTCGCGAAACCCTCTTATAGTGCTGAGGCTTATTAAATATGATTGTCTGTGGGCAAACAGATGCCGACTACTGGATGGCATATGTTCTATGTCAGAAACTAGAGCTGATGGGGGTCTATCCAATGCAATTTTCTGAATCAGCACTCCAAATAACCAAACCAATCAAAGGACTTTATGCAAATAAAGTTGACCAAAAACTCAGATGGCGACTTGGATGGCATATGTTCTATGTCAGAAGCTACTGAATGTTGACCAAAATAACTGACCAAAAACTGATTTGTAACGCTTTTGGTACTAATGTTGGAGAGTGGTCTCTGGACAAAGTGGCCCCTGCTCAAGAGGTCCTTGGTCAAAAAAAGGTTGGAAACCACTGACCCAGTGGTTCTCAACCTATGGGTCCCCAGATGTTTTGGCCTTCAACTTCCAGCAATCCTAACAGCTGGTAAACTAACTGGGATTTCTGGGAGTTGTAGGCCAAAACATCTGGGGACCAACAGGTTGAGAACCACTGCAGTGATCTAAACTGTAGAATGAATGCAGTTTGACCCTACTTTAGCTACCTTGGATTAATGGGATCACGAGAGATGTCATTTTACATAATATTTAATCTTCTCTGCTAAAAAGTACTACCTCCTCACCAAATGATTACTCCCAGGATTCCATAGCATTAAGCCATGGCAGTTCAAGTGGTATCAAACTGCATTGATTCTACAGCACTGATGCACTCTAAAGTCAAATAATTCAATTATTACCATTTTGCTTTTCTTCTCAGAACCCAACTCACAACTTAAAAAGCAATACAATTAATACACAGGAAAGGTAAATATTAAAACAGAATAAATTAGTTACAATTATTAAAATAATTCATTATATACATTGCATGTGAGATGTGTGTGTGTGTGTGTGTGTGTATGTATATATGAGATAGGGTTCAATAGCTGGATGTAGGCCTTTGTATTCACATGAAATATTCCACACTCTGGAAAAGTTACAGTAGAACTCTGCTAGAATTTCCATGGACACTTTGAAATTTGAGCACAAACAGAAAAAAAAACCAGGAAAATTGTGGAAAATTTCTGGTGTGTTATCCTGAGATTCTGTGGAATAGGAGAGTAAATTTCAGTTGAGGGAGGGAGAAAAGAAAAAAAGGGAGGGAGGGAGGGGAGAATGTTGGTTCATCAGAACAATGGACCTCTTTGTGGTATAATTCTGATAGCCTATCTCCTCTGTTCTATATGCCCTTTGGATATTAAAAGGAGACCTCCCTGTTTATATACAACCAAAGCAGCTGCAAAAAGAGAAGCAGCTGTTTCACATGTCTGTTTTGGCCCCAATATCTAGTCTAAACCTACCATTACAGAAGGGGAGGGTCTTGGACATCAAAAATCATAACAGAGTAGACCACAAATAAGCGAGAATGACCTAAGCAGTCAAGATAAGTGAGTAATACATGTTCAAAAGATAGACATGTGCATAATCAGTAACACTGTAATTTTGTTATTACTGATTGCATACATGCATATTTTGAAAATATATGGCTGATTTCATCTTGCCTCTTAGTATGTTAGGGACATTCTCTGCCGTTTGTGGTGTTTTCTGTTGTAGTCCCTACTATTACACCACTATGAACACACCCAATCTCATCTGATTTTGGAAGTTAAGCAGAATGCAGCCTTGGCTATTACCTGTGTGAGAAAACACCCAAGACTCTCAGGAATCTGGAGGAAGGAAACCTGTTGCTGGCAGACAAAGCTGGCAATACTGAGCTAGATGTGTTATGTGATTTTAGCTCTGCAAGAACCTTGGGTTCAGGTTCCTGGTGTGCCTGAGCTCCAATGTGAAATAAGACATGGCAGGGTGAAGACAAAGATCGGAGACTTTGTTCGCTTAGCAAAATTGGATGTCAGGAGAGTCTGTGCGCTCAAATCCCACATGAAGGCAATGCACACAAATACTTTTATAGAGATGTGCAATGGAGTTTTGCAGTCCTGAGTGCTGATTGGTGCAAGTTGGTGCAGGCTACGATTGTCTGCAGATGCAGCTGATTAGATATTTTTACTGGTGGGAAATTTAATACATTGTAACTGCTCAGTTTGAAGACTGTGGCTGTTTTCTGGGTCCACCTTCAGTGGGTATGTGAGGAAAAGGAATGTGGGTATGGTTTGGGTTGGGTTGATGGGTTATGATGGCTGTAATCCTGCCAGCTCAGGTGAGACAATGGGCCTGGGCACACCTGGATGGATTCTCGGAACTCTTTCTGCGGACCAGAGATGAGTTCATTGTTAGCTGTAAGGGTTCATTATGGCAAGGAAAGGGATGATCATGGATGATTGTGTTTTCTGTCTGAAAGATTGATGGGATTAGCCCTGTGTTCCCCCAATGTGTATGCTTGTGTAGCTGAAAAATTGAAGCAAAGGTTGCCTCAAAGGTCCCCCAGATCATTCTTCTGAGGGAACAGTCACCTTTAGACTTGGCCAGCAAGCCCTTCCTGGCTAGCAAGACCCTTCCTGAGTTTTGGGGTCCCTGCCCAGGGTTTTAACAGCAGGTGGTTTGATTCAGAATGAGGTGGTCTTACTGTGTTCCAGTGAAAGAGTCCCCATGCAGAAGATACTGTCAGGTGTATCATGGTGTTATGGGGAAGGAGGAGGTGGGGAGGTATACCCCATGGCTTATGCTGTGCCTCCAAAAAAAGTCATAATAAATGGTCTCCCATGTCTGACATGGCTGCCAAACCAAAGGGGCCTTATACAAGGAATAGGAGGAACAATATCTCATTTCGCTCCCTAAAGAAATCATTATCACCGTCATCATCATCTATATCCCATCTCTTTCCCATGACTGGGGCTCAAGGCAACTTACACATTAAGAAGATTAATTAAAAACATGCAAAAGTCAATCTTAACATTGCATTAATTATGAATGAGATTTAATATGTCCAGTTACAAATGATTTTTGCAAATTAAGCAAGTTAACAAACACAGAAAGAGACTGTAAAAACCATATCCGGTGTTTCATATGCTCACATTTGGGGGGAAATGGTCTTTGTAGGAATTTTCTAGATCTTCCAGGCAATTTTATGGTATGGTTCCACTAGAAGTTACCATAGAGTCCCCTTGGAGGACCTTGCAAATTTCTAAAGAGGATTCCACTCCAGGAATTCTTGGTCTTCCAAGGTGATCATATAGGAAAAAATGGGCCAGAAGACAAGTGATTTGATAGCATTAGGTCATACCTGCAGTTTCCAAGTAATTGTGGCCTGGCCAAGAAGGTATTATTATTGTTATTAAATTAACAATAATAATACTAATTCCCCTAAAAATAAAGTAAGATTCCAGTCTTTGTGGTCTTAACTAACAGACACAGTTGCCTTATGCAAAATTGCAGCATTGGTCTATGTAACTCAGGCGTGTCAAACTTATTTTTATCAAAGGCCACATAAGCATTATGGTTCCCTTCAGAGAGACAACTATAATGTGTTTATATAGTAGTCAATGCTCTTTAGATTTTACCCAGTTTGGGTCCCCAGATATTACTGAATGACAATTTCCATCACTTTTGATTATCCGCTTTGCAGACTGGGGATAATGGGAATTGCAACCTAACAGCACTTGTGGGGAAATCTTACAGAGGATTTTAAAATCAGACATCATATCCACAAGCCTTGTATCTGAATTCAAACCCCACTCTCCTGACTCAACAGAACAAACTGCAACCTTCCAGATGTTACTGTATCCCAAGTCCCATCAGCTTTTGTCATGATGCCTAATGATGAACATCTGGAAGGCTATATAAAATGACATTGAGGGCTGGATTCAGCCTGTGGGCCTTGAGTTTGACACATGTGCTCTAAGCACTGGATCTAGTCAAAAAGCAGGTGTCAGACAGCTGCAATTTCTTGGTGCAACCCTGCCTGACATTGATCAGATTGGACTCTGCCTTTTCAGAATGCAAGACTGTTGTTCAATAGGTGCTTCGATAGCTGTTCATTTGCTACATGCAAAATCAATGCATAGTAATTTCCTATTGATTTTTGTTAATGAGATGGGCCACTTTGCACTATGTAATAGCAAAACAATTGGCCTTGTGGTCAGCAAAATTGTTGATACTCCCCTCCAATCCCATGGCAGCCTCTAGATCAGATCAGTTCGTGAATCTCAATGTGCTGATCCTGTCTTCTCCTGCAACTTGTGTTTTGGCTCATATTTCTGCCATCTGGATCATTTTACTAACCTATGGTTTACCTGCAGGAAACTCTGGCAGAGTTCCATTTTGTAGCAATTTAAGAGTGAATAATGCCAGCTAAATTGAGATGATGGTGTGATTTGTTATGCGCAGAAGTACATTTTTCCCAAGAAATCCACTACATCAAGGTGTTGGGCTTGCATACTAATGGATTTAGGCAAACTACAGATCTTTCATTGAACATGGAAACTGACAGAATAATGATTTTGTGAGCTGCTAGGTTTTTCCTAAATTGCCAAGATCCAATCTAATGCAGATTTGGCCTACAATTGTGCACCACTTTCTCTTTGCCAAATGAGAACCTGCAAACTATTGGTACATCTTAAAGCTGAGCAGTTGTGAGATATGGAGGACTACCACTCTCAATCTGGATCTATACCAGCATTTCTCAACCTGGGGGTCGGGACCTGGGGGGGGGGGGTCATGAGGGGGTTTCAGAGGGGTCACCAAAGATGATCGGAAAACATTTATTTCTGATGGTCTTAGAAACCCCTTTGGCATAGAAGACTGAAAATCTCTCTGTCATTTTCTTGCTTTTTTTTGGAAACAGATGGTGAATCTTTCCACTAAAAGCCCTCCCCAGCTCTGATTGGCCAGCCTCTATGCTGGCCTCTCATTCAAGAGGAGGGCTGTTTCTGAGACTTAAAGTGGGGAGGGGAGAGCTGTTGTCCTTGGTGCATGACAGTGCACATGCGCAAGCAATAGAGCGTGTGTAAGAGTGAAGGGAGTCTCATGCCAGTGTTGAGTCCTTTCAAGGCAGGGGGGAAAGCACCCTTTCATTGCAAGTTAACTATAAGTCCCAGCAACTACAACTCCCAAATAACAAAATCACCCTCCCCGAACCCCACCAGTATTCAAATTTGGGTGTATCGGGTATTAGTGCCAAATTTGGTCCAGCAAATGAAAATACATCCTGCATATCAGATATTTACATTACGATTCACAACAGTAGCAACATTACAGTTATGAAGTAGCAACAAAAATAATTTTATGGTTAGGGGGCACCACAGCATGAGGAACTGTATTAATGGGTTGCAGCATTATGGAGGTTGAGAAACACTGATCTACATGGTCATATAATACAAATTATCAAAGAAGATAATCCAAATTATCTGATTTGAACTGGATTATATAAATCTACAATGCCGTATAATCCTGATCAAAGCAGAAAACTTGGATTTTATACGACACTGTAGATGGTGCCTGAGAATCCATGTTGGCATATGACAATTTGGGACTTTTGGGCAAACCCCTGAGCTTGGACCATTTAGCCAAGTATGACCCTCAGAAGGAGAGGGGATTACCATTTCTAATACTTTTTTACCATTAGTCATTATAAGCATAGCTTCTGGGAATTGAATTCCAACACATTTGGAGGGCCAAAATGTCCTCACTCCTGTCCAACACTGACTAGCAGGGCCTTTCTATATTTTCATAAAGGGATATTTCCTAGTCCTCTCTGAAAATATTAGAGTGTGAACTTGCAAAGCATGTGTTCTCTACAGCCTTTTTCCCATTCAGAAGTGGCTTCTTTACAATTTGCTCTGATCAGGCCCTGGGTTATGTCCCAGGAAAGTGGCAGTCCTGCAGCGCATTGCAATTTAGCAGATTATATACCACCATGTAAATGAATAAGACATTGCTCAGGGGAAAATTACCATACTTCAGACACTCATGTAAATATATACTGCTGGGTTGGAATGAACCATATCTTATATGGTAAAACAAGTGACGGCAGCGGGTTGTATTTAGGCCATGTGCCCAGCGCTCTTGTTCTCTGAGTAAACATTTTACTTTTCTCTGCTTCCAATCCACAACCAAAATAGGAGAGCTCGGTCTAAAATTAACCAAGGCTTTTTCATCTTCAAGGCATTCGGATTTGTAATTTTAAGCATGGCCCCATATATATATATATATATATATATATATATATATATATATATATATATTCATAGTAGAAAAGAATATATAGAGGGGGCATGCTATATGTGTGTGTGTGTGTGTGTGTGTGTGTGTGTGTGTATGAGAAAGAAGAGGGAAAAGAGTTTCTCTTTTCCTTGCAACAGAGTCTCAGGAATTTCTGGGCTTGCTGCCCTAAGCCAGATCAACTGGAGGCCCTTCATAAGTGGGAAATCTTTTCTTTATCTCTATTTATTCTTTTCTACTTTGATTTTCTAAATAAGTTGGCTACTAAGGTTGAACTCAGCAGAATTTTTGAGAAGCATCAATTTAATGGTTTGGACCTCTCTGGTTACACAAGACTTCTACAGAAGCTCCTCGAGTATGGAATTTGGGACATATTTTGATTAGGATGAAACTGGAATGGTAGTAAAATAGATCAGAACATCTCAGTTAGCATGGAGGAAACCCACACCTACAAGATTCCATTATCCTTACTTAGCTTATTTAAAATAGAATCATAGAGTTGGAAGAGACTTTGTGGGCCATCCAGTCCAACCCCCTGCCAATAAGCTGGAAAATTGCATTCAAAGCACCCCTGACAGATGGCCATTCAGCCTCTGCTTAAAAGCCTCCAAAAAAGAATCCTCCACCAAACTCCAGGGCAGAGAGTCCCACTGCTGAACAGCTCTCACAGTCAGGAAGTTCTTCCTCATGTTCAAGTGGAATTTCATTTCCTATAGTTTGAAGCCTTTGTTCTGCATCCTAGTCTCCAGGGCAGCAGAAAACATGCCTTCCCCTCACATATTGATACATGGCCATGTTGTCTCCTCTCAGTCTTCTCTTCTGCAACTGGAATCTTGCTGGTAATATATACATGTATGAATTGGGATTAAGTGTCACAACGAAAGCCAACATGTTGTTGTCCTTTAAATGTTGGGCTCGGGCTGCAGGTGACTGGGATCCGAATTCCCACTTCTCCATGAAAACTCATTGGGTGACCTTGAGCAAGCCATATTCTCTCTGCCTCAGAGGAAGGCATGTTCTCTGAACAATCTTGCTTGGTTTGCTTTGATGCTCTTGACTTCAGATGACTGCCTTCATGGGCAAACCCCTTACCAAGGAAAGGTTTGGAAACCCCAAACCCAAATCTTACCAAGGAAAGGTTTGACCCAGAGCTGCCATAAATTAGACACAATCTGAAGGCACACAACAATGCAAAGAATGCCATATCTTCTTCTAAATAGTGCAATGAGCTATTTCTTGTTTTTATATTCTACCTTTCTACCAGTAGGTTAGAAAGTGGTTTACAATATATTTTGTCAAAGGCTTTCATGGGTGGAATGACTGGATTGCTATGAGTTTTTCGGACTGTATGACCATGTTCCAGTAGCATTGCCTTCTGACGTTTCACCTGCATCTGTGGCTGGCATCTTCAGAAGTTCTGTTGGCAGTGAAGCCAGTGGAGTGTGCTTCTCCCACCCTGGACATTCCGCATATACACTCCACTTACTTCACTGCCAAAAGAACCTCTGAAGATGCTAGCTACAGATGCAGGCAAAACATCAGGAGAGAATACTGCTGGAACATGGCCATACAGCCTGAAAAACTCACAGCAACCCAGTTTACAATATACATTGAATCAAAATATAATCCCAAAGCTTTTTTTTAAAAAAAACACACACACACACACAGATAGACAATAAACATTTGGATGAGGTAGTGGTTAGGGGTTGGATTAAAACACTGGGAGGATAGGGTTCAAATCAACATTTGTCCATGGAAACCTTGGATATTTTTTATTATTATTTAAAACTTTAATATCCCGATCTTCTTTACCTCCGTAGAGGGACTCAGACCGGCTCGCAGCAAGGATAATTCATACTATCTCAACCCCAGAGGAAGGGAAGGGCCAACCTGCTCTGAAAAAGTTGTGGAAACCAAGAAAACCCCATGATAGGGTTGGCATAAGTCAGAAACGATGTGAAAGCACAGAACAATTTGCTAACCACTTGTGTGCAGATCAGCTCTGTGGCAGCTGTATGATGCCTGGAGCTGATTCAGGTTAAGCTGTTTTTAAAGGTTGCTCTGAACGTTCCCTGAGAATTGAGAGCAAATTGTGATTTTGGACCAATGCAGGCAATTGAGCCAATTCTGAGACAGAAATTATCATAAATCTTTACACAGCTATCCCATATTCAACAGGCTTGGTAGGGACATGGCATGGCACTCACTGTTCCCTCCTGTTCTCATCGTAGCAGCAATTACTGGACATAACATGGTTTGTGTCCATTTCTCAGCGCCAGGAGTGACATCAGCCAAATTGTGAGGGCAGTTGGAGAAGAGGGGGTGGAAGGAAGCACGATTTCTGCTTTCTCTTCTCCCACATTACTCTGGTGCCCGGCCACATCACTTTAGGTGACTAGCAATAGACACTAGCCACGCCACACCTGTGTGCTGATGTAATGGGAGAGGAACAATAGAACTGGCCATACAGTGGTGCTGAACAGGTGTGATATTACTGGAGAGTCAGGACTCCTAAGCACCTCATCAGTGCTTGAGGGCTGGCAGCCAAAACCACCCCAGTGCTGATCTGGAAATCAACACTCAAAATCAGTCACAAGATGTTGTCCTTCATTTCTTGAATCACCTCCTCCTCGTTCCTCCCCAGATCATGAATAACCACAGCAGTCCCCTCAAACTGAACCATACATGTGGATCAAGTGCAGGAGCTCAGTTAATAAAACCAAACCCTTTGAGTATAGCTTCAGGCTTGGCGATGTTTTCTGCATTTTATCCTCTAAAATTAGAATTCTAGAACACTGTCTATGCCAGGGGTCGGGAACATTTTTGACTCAGAGAACCATGAAAGCAAAATATTTGGAAATTTATTTCAGTGGGAGCCATATAATATATATATTTTAAGACTGAATTCAACTAAATGTGAGTATATACATACATACTATGAGAAAAGGATTCCCCCGGCAGAATGATGGGACACTTCAGACCTGGCTCTGCAAAAGACATGCTCAGGACTCTGGGAAGGAAGAGAAGATGGAAGAAAGGGGGAAAGACAGACAGACAGACAAACAGAGGAAATAAAGGAGGGAGGGGAGAGGAAGAAAGAAAAGAAGAACGAACTATGGAAAAGGAAGAAAAGAAAAGCAGGAGAGGGACAAGGAGGGGAAAAGAAAGAAGGAAATTGGAAGGGAGGAGAAGAAAGGGTGGGGAAAAGAAAGGAAAGGGAGTGAGAAAAAAGTAAAAAATGAAGGGAAAAGAAGAAAAGAAAGAAGGGGAAAGAGAGGGAAGTGAAAACAAAGTAAGGAGAAGGAAAGGAAGACTTGGGGAAAAGAATAGAAGAGGAAGGAAGGAAGAGAGAGTGAGCAAGAATGGAGGAAAGAGGGAAAGAAGGGGAGAGAGGGAAGGAAAAGGAAGGATAGATGGAAAGGTTGATGGGGAGAAAGGAAGGAAGGAAGGAAGGAAGGAAAGAAGAGAAGGAAGGGAAGGAAGAGGGAGAATGGAGGAAAGAAGGAAGGTGAGAGAGATAGGAAAAAGGAAGGAGATAAGGAAAGGGTGAAGGGGAGAAAGGAAGGAAGGAAGAGGAAGGAAGGGGGAGAATGGAGGAAAGAAGGAAGGGGAGAGGGAGGGAAAAGGAAGGGAAGAAGGAAAGGGTGAAGAGGGAGGGAGGGAGGAGGAAGAGGGAAAATGGAGGAAAGAAGGTAGGAGAGAGAGGGAGGGAAAAGGAAGGAAGGAGAAGGAAGGAGAAAGGAAGGAAGGAAGGAAGGAAGGAAGGAAGGAAGGAAGAGGAAGGAAGGAAGACGGAGAATGGAGAATGTGTCACTTCTCCCTGCAGCATGCTGGGAAACCGAGGCCCGGGCCGCTCTGGAGAGCCAGATGCAATCATGAAAAGAGCTACATCTGGCTCCTGAGCCATAGGTTCCCTACCCCTGGTCTATGCTATAAATATACATTTTAAGACAGAAGGTGTATGCCCACCAATTGGAGCTCAAATATGGGTCTACCCTTGTAGTTGTCCCTAGCATACAGGTCTGGGGCCCAAACTCTAGGACTTAGTATAGTCCTAACCTTACAACATGGTTACAAACCTGGAATAGGATGCCATGAAAACTGGATAGGCAATGAGTAAAGGAATGCTGAGGGCATGTGGCCATACTGGAGAGGGGATGGTGAGATTTCTAGTCCTAAAAGTAATTTTCCTATTTTCCACTTCCCCTCTATTTTCCTTTCTTAAATGATTGTTATTAGAAAGAGCATAAATTCGAGTAGGGTTACAGTTGAACAGATAGGGTGTGGTGTAGATAGATTTAGAGCTTTAAAAGAAATTTCTTTTGGTTTGGATGTGTACGTGTCAGCAAGAGAGAGTGTGAGCCTGCCAGGGCTATGAAAGTGGGCGTCCATCTCTGGGTCTGTGTATAAATGGATCTGAATGGTTCAAAACTGATAGTAAGGCTCGAGGGGGATTAAGGCAGGAAGGGATAAGTGAACAAAAGGGTAGAGCGGGGGATTTACATGAAGGAGGCCTTGGGAGAAGGAGCCGGATTCGGATTGCAAGACTAGGAAGGAAGCGTTAAAAGTTGCAATGAATAAAATACACAACAGAGCTCCTCTGTGGCAAATGTGTCAGCCTGAGCCGGGATGCTGGCAGAGCGCCTAGAATGAAATGAACTTTCCCCTACAATCGCTGTGCCGGAACTTTCCATGCACACAAGTGCCGCTTTGTCAATGTAACTTCTCGAAAAGGAAGAGCTGTCTGGTCCTCTTGGCAGGCAGTCACTGCATTTCTTCAGGCCATGTTATTACACCAAGACATTATCTTTGATTTGCAAAGAAAAAAAGAAAACAAACCAAAGCCACACTGTTTTCTCTTTCCAGTAAGCAAGAACATAGTGTAGTCTAGAGCATTCCCTCCCCAAGGCATGCTGCTCTTCCTTATTATTTTCACCTTCCCCCACAAACAGATATTGTGGCTGGTGGCAGAGGCCTGCTTTGGCCTTTGCTGACACCTGCCGATCAACTGGAGAGGTCGGGCTTTTGCATCAAAGCTTGAGGAAGACTCCTCTTCCAAATCACAGCAATTTGGCAGCACTTGAATCTTCAACATTTCACAGATCAAAATTGGGAGACACATAGCCAAGCAACATCAGAATTGGATCAAGGTGGCCAAAGATCACAGGACTGGAAAACTGAGGACCATGAAAACTTTTTTACAAGCTATGATTCAGACTGCATTATAATAGGTGGTCTGTAATTTGCTCTTCTCCACACTCGCATGTCGTGGACTCCACTTTATGGGCCATTTCTTAAGGTTGGCTCTGCATCTCGTGGTGCCAGAGTGCAGTCTGTTCAGCGCCTTCCAGGTCGCCCAGAATCCTGTGCACCTAGGAGGGAGTTTCTCATCTGGTATCAGCCACTGATTGAGGTTCCGGGTTTTTACCTGCCACTTTTGGACTCTTGCTTGCTGAGATGTTCCTGTGAGTATCTCTGTAGATCATAGAAAAGTATTTCTTGATTTAAGACGTTGGCATGCTGGCTGATATCTGAACAGGAGATGGGCCGGAGATGTCACTGCCTTGGTCCTTTCATTATTGGACCACATGCACAATGGAGGACCTCCCTATAGAAACACCAGAGGCTACTGGTCAAAGAACATTTAATATAATTGCCAAGTTTTTAAACTTTGTGTTTTTTTACACAAAATACATTACAACCATTCCCTTGGTTTGCTCCTGATATGATAAATAAATAAATAACAAACTGGTTTTCAAGGATTCTGACGTTCTGAATGAAAATCTCTCAAAACCAAGAGTCAGTTTTAATGAGTTTCAATATTTGTACTGAAGTTTTATATTGTGGTATATTGTACTTTACTTTGATGTCACTAATATGTGTGCTTAATTTGTTATGGCCTATGGCTAGAACAATAAAACTTATTCAAGTCAAGTCAAAACCAAGGGAATATTCTTTGAGATCCCCTGAATATTTTACAAAAGGATGGTTAACTGCATGGAGGGCAATTTTCATTGAAAAACCTCCAACCCCACTGTCACATTTGGGTGCATCAGAAGTGACATTATATCACATTGTATAGCTTGAGTTGAATTCTTTCTCCTTGGGGGATTTGAATTCTGGGAGGCAGATAATCCAAATCGCAGGGCAGTTGGATACATTTTAGTGAGCTCTCAATGTATATATATTTTTCCAAACCTGTATTTCATAAAAACGTTTTGGGAAGACTTTAGGTGTCACCAGATCGCTTCAGATATCCCAAAGCTGAGATTTAGAAAGCATGTGGTCCTTGAGCCATCCTTTTCCTCACACTTGTTTTAAATATATTTTCAGATCCCACTCCTACAATGTTAGTATAAGAGTTCCAATTGTTCAAACACAGAATTGGAATTCAGGTCGCTATTGTATGTGTCCCTGGTGCAAGTGTGGGGCATTTTCAATATCCCTAGAAATTTGGAGACTGAAGACATTTTCTATCCCTTATATATTATTCTATGGGTTAAAACAACTAATTTCAGTTGTGAAAATGTCTCCTATGGGTCTATAGTCTGGGATAGTGAAATACTCAAGGGGGACAAGAACAACATAATAAGATGATCCAAGGATGTTTGTGTCTTTTAAAAATTAGTTCTAAAACCCCATGAAGTTGTCTATTGAAGAGGATCTTCATAACAGAGCATTTTCAGCTAATAAAAGGATAGTGCTGACATGCAAGCCATTAGCCTATACTTTACAAAAGAACATATTGAGTTTACTCAGAGGATGTTTGCCATTGTCTTCTTCTGAAGCTGGATTAGTGTGCCTTGCCCCAATCACCCAATGGAGTCCTAGGTCAACACTCAAGCTGTAACACCACACTGGCTCTAAAGCAGAAGCATATACTAGGGGCATTTATTAAAGATTTCCCCTGACCCACTTCTATTTATCACAGGATGCAAAAACGGCACATGTGTAATGATATACGTCTCTATAGGTTACGTGCCAATTTACAACTCACAACTGATTTTACAGGCGCTGAGTGGTGTGAGGTTTGATAATGGACCCAGTGGAATACAGAGCAGTCCTCAAGTTCCTTTACTTGAAGGCTGCACACCAAAGCAGACATTTGATGAGATGGAAGAGGTTTATGGTGATGATTCCCCATCATATGATGTAGTCAAGAACTGGCATCATCAATTTAAATATGGTTGGACTTTGGTGAAAACAGCTCCAATTCCAGGGTGACCCCACTTCGTTATTGATAAACACACCATCCAGCAAGTCGAGGTTGCCATTTTTGGAAAGTCACTGCATAACCATTCGCCACCTAGCCCAAAATGTCAAGATTAGTGTGAAGTCTGTGAAAAAAAGATCATCCAATACCATCTTCACATGCATTAGGTATTCGCTTGCTGGGTCCACCGGCTGCTCACACCTTTCCAGAAGCAGGAATAAGTTGAATGCTCTCAGGCTCTATTGATGATGTGCCATGGAAACCAGGAGGGCATTTTCAACAGACTGATCACACAGGATGAAAACTGAGTCCACCATTATGATCCTGAGACTAGAGTCCAATTGATGCAATGGTAGCATCAAAACTCACCACCTCCAAAGAAGGCACATGCCCAACTCTCTGCAGGCAAGGCCATGCTCACAGTATTTTGGGACCAACACCAAATAGTATTGATGGATTTCCTCTCACTGGGGCATACTACCGTGTTTCCCGAAAGTAAGACAGCGTCTTACTTTCTTTCCCCCAAAAGTCCCCTACGTCTTACTTTCGAGTACGTCTTATATAACCCAAGACGTACCCGTGTCGCCGCCGCCGCCCGCACGCCGCCGCCGCCACGCCACCACGCCATCACGCCCGCCGCAAAGGGAGGTGTGCGCGGCACACCTCTGCGGCACACCTCCGCGCACACCTCTTCGCCAGGGCTCCAGGCAAGGGAGGAGGAAAGGAGCCAGGGGCGGGAGGAAGCGCGATGTCACTGTGGCGCTGCGATCCCTCACCACGCCCTGGCTCCTTTCCCCCTTCCTTGCTTGAGGAAGAAGGGAGAGGGGGAAAGGAGCCAGGGCGTGGTGAGGATCGCAGCGTCACAGTGACGCGTCGCGCTGTCCCGCCCCTGGCTCTCTTCCCCACCCTTGGAAGGGAGGAAGAGAGCCAGGCGGAGAGAAGGACGACGCGTCACTGTGACGCGTCATCACCGTCCCGCCCCTGGCTCTCTTCCCCCACCCTTGGAAGGGAGGGAGGAAGAGAGCCAGGGCAGGATGAGCGGGCGACGCGTCACTGTGACGCTGCGATCCTCACCACGCCCTGGCTCCTTTCCTCTCCTTTCCTTTCCTCAAGCAGGGAGGGGAAAGGAGCCAGGGGCGTGGTGAGGATCACAGCGTCACAGTGACGCGTCGCCGCTCCCTCCGCCCCTGGCTCCTTTCCCCTCCCTTGCCTGGAGCCCTGGCGAAGAGGTGTGCCGCGGAGGTGTGCCGCAGGTGTGCCGCGCACACCTCCGGTGCGGCAAGCGGCGGGACGAGGCACGTCTTATATACGGGGTATGGCTTATATAAGCCGACCCCCCAGACACCCCCGATACGTCTTACAATCGGGGGTGTCTTACTTTCGGGGAAACACGGTATGCTTCACTGCAGAAATTGTGGAAACAGCAAAACCAAGAGACGTGGCATGCTCACCAACAGTGTCCACTAGGCATGTTTTAGAATCCTAAAATGGCGATTCTTATATCAAATGGGGGATTTTTTTGATTAGTATATCAAAGACTTACAAAAATTTCCCAAAAATTTCGGAAATGTAACTTAAGTACTAACGAAAATTCGTTAGTAATTCATATGCCAGAGCATGCGCATTCCAGATGGTTTTGGCCTACAACTCCCAGAAATCCTAACAGCTGGTAAATTGGCTGGGATTTCTGGGAGTTGTAGGCCAAAACTTGAATAAACCACACTGAATTCTAGATGGGACTCTCCAAATAGGAAGGAGGGGGAGGAAGGAGGGAGGGAGGGGTATTCTATTCTTGGAATCAGCAAAAGAAAAGGAGGAGGAGCCCCCCCCCTCGCTCCTCGCTGCCTCTCTCTCACCCCGATCCTAAGGGAGCGATGGCCCAAGTTTGCCCAGGCTGAGAGGAAAAGGAAGAGGCCTGAGGCTGTGAGGAATGGTGGGAGTTGAAGTCCAAAACACGTACCTGGAGGGCTGAAGCTGGCCCCTGCGATGGGGCATGGCAGAGCAACGGGGAAGAGAAGCATCTGAGAGAGCGCAGGGAGAGAGAGGAGGAGAAGCGCACGCGCGTGTGTGTGTGAAGCAGGCCCCTGCGATGGGGCATGGCAGCAGAGCAATGGGGAAGAGAAGGAGGGGGAAGCCTGGAGGACTACACTTTCCAGAATGCATTGCCTAGCCTACCTAGCAGCAGCGTCACTTCCAGTTCCTCATAGAAATGCGGGAAAAAAGAAGAAGCTGAATGAAGGCGGGAAGGAAATGAGGGGGAGAAGACAGGGAGAAGTGAGTAGTACAATAATTAATTAATTAATACTTAAGAATTTCTTACGATCCTCGAACTCCAAGTACCAAGTTAACCTTACCAAAGCTGCCCGAACGTGCGGATACTAGGATGAGGGAGAACACGCGACAACTGTGAAGTAGGGTGAAAAGCAAAAAGGTTTTATTCCTGGCACCAGCTGGTGGGTTTTGCCAGCAGAACACAGCTGCAGATAGGGGCAAAAAGACCCCGTTACATCTCATACAAAGACATTTATACCCCAATGGAGTCCATTCAGTTAAACCCACCCCTTCTTCATGGTTAAAACAATCATAATTGGCTGGTGATTACTGTTGTTACATGACATTTCATTAATCAATAAACATTGCACAAATCATTTTGCATCATTTCTCTGTCATCACTAAAAATGAGAACAATAGCCATCTATAAGGTATTCCTTTCTCACAGTGCAAGCTATCAATGCTGAGCCTCTCTGTTCTTTGACTTGCAACATTAGTTCCGGGCTCCCTGCCAGCAGCGGAGAAGGTCGGACTCTTTGCCATGCGCAGTGGTGTTTTCCATTTACATTAAGAATCCCATTAACTTTTATAGCTCAAGCTGCACTGTTTCCACCCATCTAGCCTATATGGTTTAAATTGGGCACAGGGGTGGATTAAAATGCATTTAATCATGGTGTTAGTCTTTCATTGCAAGTGCCTGTCTGATTCCTGGCACCAAAACCCTCTTTTTCAGAGTTGACACGCAAGTAGCATCACTCTCTGACTGTACTTTTTATGCTCGGAAAAGTACCAAACCTGCTTCATTACGAATCCTTTTAATTTCCGTTTCATTTTTCTCATGCCTAGTGTCCACCTTCTGCAAGACAATGCACCAGTTCACAACTTACATGTTGCCCAAATGGAAGCATGCTCCTGTGGCTTTGAAATTGTACCTCATCCCCCTTATTCACCCAACCTTGCACCATCGGACGTCCACCTCTTTCCAACAATGAGTATTTTTGAAGAGCAAGCATTTTTTAGACGATGAGACTCTGATTTCCAAAGTCACAATGTGGCTTTTGGATAAACCTGTTGACTTCTACAAGTGAGGTGTTTACAGTTGCTTAAAAAGATTGGACAAGTGTGTGTCATTGCTCTTAGTCCACAGGAAGTAGGTCAGGGAAAATCTTTAATGAATGCCCCTCATACCTCTAATTTCTCCTCAAATGCTGTTGAGAATGTCATGATCTGCCATCGGATAGTATCCCTCACATAGCTTCCTAATGGATAGGATGCATGGTGTTACTAAATTTGGCAAGGAAGCCTTGCTAAAATTAACCCAAGAGTCATTGCTTTGTCCTAGTGAATGAAAGGCCCAGATGTGCAACTTGGCAGTGTCAAGGAAATCATAGCTAATTTCACGATCCTTCCTCTGAATGCATGCATAGAACATGTCTTTATGATGAAGAAACAGTCAGTTTGCTGCAGCAGGTGCTATGCTCAGGGGTGAGAAATCAATCTATTTCTGGTCTGAGTCATATTTTGAATGCATTATTCCTGAAGTCTGTTTGTCCCCAATGCATCTATCTGGATTAAAAAAGCAAACAAATGTGAAAATCCACACCTTATTTTGTACCAGGTTTTCCTGAACATGCTTGTAGTAGGAATCTTCAATAATACTATATAACAGGGCTGTCCAACTTCTACCGGATCAGGGGCCTGATTTCCGGTCACTGATGACCTGGGGGGCCTAAGGGTCTGCCCCCGCCCCCAGCTCCGCCCCCGCCCCGCCCCCTCCCCGGCTCCAATTTACTTACAATTCCTAGTTGTATTATTAATTATAAAATAACTAAATAAAGCAATGGAACAGAATGATTATGGATGCAAGCATGGAACACAGAATGAGGCCCAAATACACCATTAATTATTATTTATATTCACAAAGGGGCAGGATGCAAGCATGGAACACAGAATGAGGCCCAAACACACCATTAATTATTATTTATTTTATTTCATTGCATATTTATGCCCCACATGTCTGCCATCCTCCCCTCCCCCCTTATTTTAATTTAATATTTATATTAAATACATTCAGTCCCATCCTCCCCTCTCCTTATATTAATGCAATATTAAATACATTCAGTCCCATCCTCCCCTCTCCTTATTTTAATGCAATATTAAATACATTCTCTCTCTCTCTCTCTCTCTCTGCCCCCCTCTCTCTCTGCCTCTCTCTCTTTCTCTCTGCCTCTCTCTCTGCCTCTCTCTTTCTCTCTCTCTTTCTCTCTGTCTCTTCCTCCTCTTACCTTTCCGGGTGTGGCGGAGGAGCGAGGAGAGGCATTTGGAGGCTGGTCGGGAGGCCCCCGCTGCACGCCTTCGTGGGCCGGGTGGGAGAGGCCGTTAACCGCCAGGCAAGTTGAAGCCTGGAAAAATATAAACACTGGGATTTAAAGGGGAAGTTGCAAGGGTATCCCTCCCTTGCAACTTCCCCTTTAAATCCCAGTGTTTACATTTTTTCCAGGCTTCAACTTGCCTGGCGACCCAGCTCATCCCCGCTGCTTTTTTACCCTTCTGGGAGGCGTAGCGGGACCAACCTCCTTCGTCGCTGCCTCAGCAGCCCGAACTGCCACCTCAGCAGCAGCCGCCGCCGCGCCTGGCCTTGCTGATGGGGATGGCCGGGGATGGCCGGCTGCAGCTGGGCCTGCGTGGGAAGCGGCGGAGGAGGAAGGGATGGAGGGAAGTAGAAGCCTGCTCCTCCTCCCTGCCCCGCCCCGTCCCTCACCCCCCCCCCCACGAAAAAATAATAAAAAATAATTAAAAATATTCAAAAATATTTTAAAAAATCTTAAAAAGCAGAGATATCTTGCAGGAGGGTAGGGGGCTGCAGGGAAGGGGCTGGGATGCCATATACAGCCCCCGGGCCACCAGTTGGACAGCCCTGCTATATAACACAATTTTTGTTATAACTGTCATTTCCCAATTGGTTCTGTCATAAAAACATAGAAAAAGTTTATTAAACCATAAAAACTTTGTATTGTTGAAGACTTTAATGCCCAGAATCACTGGGTTGCTGTGAGTTTTTCGGGCTGTATGGCTATGTTCCAGCAGCATTCTCTCCTAACGTTTCACCTGCATCTTTATATGGAAACTATCATTTGTTTTTACAATGTCATTTCAAGTCATTTCTAACGAATGTTGATCACTTGTGCTGGTTTTCCTTGATCTTAAAAGGCCTTTCATTCACTGGGGCAAGTCAATGATTTGACCATTGGTTTCCTTTGAAGCTGAGAAAGAGGGCGATAACTCTAAGGCAGGGGTGCCCACACTTTTCAGCATGTGCGCCATTTATATTAAAACCAAGTCAGAAAGATCTACCTACCTCCTCAAGGCCAAGCCTCACCCCCTCCCCTCTGGCTTTGGAGCTCCCAGCAGCCTTTCCAGGCTTGAGGATGGCCATGCCAAGCCAGTGGAGGCATAGCTAGCACAAGGCTGGCTTGGCACTGCCGTCCTCAAGCCTGGAAAAGCTGTTGGTAGAGCAGAAGCCACAGGGAGGTGGAGCCAGGCTGCGCCAAGCCCCGCCCCTTCCCCTCTGGCTTTGGAGCTCCCAGCACCTTCTCCAGGCTTGAGGATGGCAATGCCAAGCCAGTGGTGGCATAGTTAGCACTAGGCTGGCTTGGCCCTGCCCTCCACAAACCTGGAGCAGCTACTGGGAGTGCCAAAGCCGGGGGAGGGGGCGGGGCTTGGTGCGGCCTGGCTCCACCCCCTCTGAGAAGAGTCCCATCCGGCTGGGATAGACCTCCTTCGGTCCCGCGATCGACTTCCTGGGCAGCCCTGCTCTAAGGTAACCCAGCTAAAAAGGATTTGACCATTGGTTTCTCTGTGGCCTGCTCCAGTATTCAGACCCATCACATTGTCTAGCCATTCCTATAGATAGGTATATTTATTTATTAACTATATCTGTACGCGGATGATGTCCAACTCTGTCACTCCTTTCCACCTGCTACTAAGGAGGCTGTTCAGGTCCTGAACCGGTGCTTGGCTACTGTGACAGGCTGGATGAGGGTGAAAAAATGTAAATTGAATCCAGATAAGACAGAGGTACTCCTGATCAGTTGTAAGTCTGAACAGGGCATTAGGGTTACAGCCTGTGTTGGATGGGGTCACACTCCCCCTGAAGACGCAGGTTTGCAGCTTGGGTGAGATCTCGGACTCATCGCTGAGCCTGGAACCCCTTGGTTTCAGCAGTGACCAGGGGAGCATTTGCAGAACTAAAATTTGTGCGCCAGCTGTGCCCATACCTTGGAAAGTCTGACTTGGCCACGGTAGTCCATGCTCTGGTTACATCCGATATAGACTACTGCAACGCTCTCTATATGGGGTTGCCTCTGAAGACTGTCTGGAAGCTTCAAATGGTACAATGTACGGCAGCGAGGTTACTAACAGGAGCAGTACTCAGGGAGCATACAACTCATCTGTTGCGCCAGCTCCACTGGCTGTCAGTTTGATACCGGGCACAATTCAAAGTGCTGGCATCAGCCTATAAAGCCCTAAATGGTTCTGGCCCAACTTACCTGTCCGAACGCGTCTCCTTCTATGAACCAGCTCGGATTGTCTGGAGAGGCCCTGCTCTTGGTCCCGCCTGCTTCTCAAGTACGGTTGGTGGGGACAAGAGACAGGGCCTTCTCAGTGGTGGCCCCTCGGCTGTGGAACGCCCTTCCTACAGAAATTAGGTCTGGCCCCTCTCTTTTGGCATTTCGAAGGAAAGTGAAGACCTGTTTGTTTGAACAGGCATTTGAATAGGCAGCTAATGAACACTGGAATATGGAAAATTGGATTATGAGACCAGATCTTGCTTTAATTATGAGACACAATTGATTTGTTTTTAATGATGTTTAATTGATTGTCATTGTATTGCTTAATTGCCTTTGTATGTATGTTTTGTGATGTTTGGCATTGAATTTTGCTATCGTTCACCTCATTGAGTCGCCTGAGGGCTGAGAAATTGCGGTATAGAAGCAAAGTAAATAAATAAATATTTATATCCCACCCTTCTCAACCCCAAAGGGGACTCAGAGCAGCCTTACAATTAGCAGCAATTTGATGCTGTCAACAGACAATAGAAAATAGACATGTACATTAAACAAATTAAAAACAATAAAGCATTAAACACAATTTTAAAATCACGTAATCCAATGACATAGTCAAAGGACATTCTGGTCGTTATTGCACCCAAGTCTACTTTACTTATTATATATTATATAGACTATTCAATTAAAATAGGGCATACACGGGGATTCTGAAAGTCCTGTAATCCAGACTTACTAGGCATCAGCCACTGCAAGCAACAGGGATCTGCTCTCCTATTGATAAGGATGCAGCAAACTGGTGTTTCCATTTCCTCCTGTCACTGAACTCAGGTTAGATCTATATTGGCAGTCCCCGTTATTATTATTATTTTATTTATTTAAAACATTTATATTCCACCCTTCTCACCCCGAAGGGGACTCAGGGCAGAGCACAACATACAAATGGCAAACATTCAATGCCGGGACATTAATTCATTATATGCATTCATAAACATTAAAAACATTTGTCTCAACATTAAAATACACTGTTTAAAACTGTCTTCATCATCTGTGTCTAATCTAATTGGCATGGTAAGGTTTCCTATTGCTGCTTTATTGTACTATCCCAAAAGCTTGGTCCCACAGCCAAGTTTTTACTATCCTTCTGAAGGAAAGGAGGAAGGGGGGGGGGATCACCAAGAAGGCCCTCTCTCTTGTCCCTGCCAATCACGCCTGTGACAATGGCGGGATGGAGAGCAGGACCTCCTCGGAGGATCTTAATCTCTGCGATGGTTCATAGGGGGAGATGCGTTTGGAAAGGTAAACTGGACCAGGGCCATTTAGGGCTTTATAGGCCAAAGGCAGCACTTTGAATTTTGCCCAATAGCAAACCGGGAGCCAGTGGAGTTGGCGTAACATGGGAGTTGTATGCTCCCTGTATGCTGCCCCTGTTATTAAACTGGCTGCCCCTTGTTGAAGTATTTGAAGCTTCCGAGCAGTCTTCAAAGGTAACCCCATGTATTACTAAAAATTACTAACAATATAGGTTCTGTAGGTTTATTCTTAAACTGAATTTTTGTGTAAGTGGTGGAGGCTCCTTCTTTGAAGACTTTTAAACAGAGGCTGGATGGCCATCTGTCAAGGGTGCTTTGAATGTGATTTTCCTGCTTCTTAGCAGGGTGTTGGACTGGATGGCCTATGAGGTCTCTCCCAACTCTATGGTTCTATGATTCTAAGTCAGAACAGGGACGTTCTTAAAGTGTAACTCCATACATATACAGTTATATATACATGAAAGCAAAGGGAAGGGTCAACATCCCTGTGGTACTTATTTTGTCACTTCACTTTCTGTCCGTGTGATCATTGGATTTTGAAAAATTGGCTTATTGTGGATTGATGATAAAGCTTTAATTGTGACCCCTTTCCCCGTGATAACTCTTCCAGGAGTGAATTTCCATTTTTAGAGACAGATTTCTATCACTTCCTGTTTTCTCACCTGTGTTCTTAATTGTGGGTCATTTGTAACTTGGATGCTGGTAACTTAGGGACTGCCTAAGCTCACAGCGGCTGCTGCTGTCCACTAGGTTCAAATCCAAGGGCGATTGGGCTAGGTCAGAGATGCTACATACTGCTATGTAACTGAGGTAGTTAAGCAACCAAGTAGCTGACTTATAATTGTGTGTTTACTTTATTTATTTTACGATTTAATTCCAAAACTGTTTTGACTAGAAAGTCTGTTTGTTCAATTAGTTAATTAAAACAAGCAAGCTTTCTCGCCAAAGCAATTTTGTTCTGATATCAAATAACTAATAATTATATTCATTTGTTAATCATTTAATTGCCCCAATAGCAATACTAAATTGCAGTAATAAGTAATGTTATTCATTATTAATCTAATTTAATAATTGAGGAGTTTGATAGCAGTCAGTAATTATAAAGAGGGACAGCTTTTCAAAGGCAGTGCCAAAGGGAGAGCAGAAGGAAAAGAAACTAAAAGGCTGAACATAGGTTTTTCTTAGCCAGAATATCAGTAGCTACAAAGAACTACTGAGCTCCAAACTGAAACAAGGAAAACTTATTGCAAATTTCCATCTCTATTAACATCAATGAGGGAATTCCCATGTAGCTAGCACACTTTTGCACAACACACACACACACACACATACACATATCTCAGCCTCCTATGCAATCCTGGACTTCATAATCTGGCAAGGCAAAGAATTCTAAGCACTTTATACAACTACCTGTTGGATTCTATAAGATGGGCATTTAAGACTTTTAGTACTGCAGGGTTTAAAGAAGCAAAGGTCCTTTTGACAAAGTTCTTTGAGTATGCCATCTATTGTTGTGATGTGTCCATTCATTCATTCATTCATTCATTTTGGGGCCATATGAACCAAGAGAATTCTTGTCTCTTCCTAGCAGGTCATCTAGAGTTATTTTTAAATTTTAAATCACCCTCAGGGTTAAATTTTAAATCACCCTCAGATGGTCTTCTGGTTTGAACTACAGCTATACTACAAAATTGTAATTTCACTTATGTACTGCAACACTATAACTCAAAAAGAAAAGAAACTTCTAATGTTTGAAGGAGATAAAGTAAAAAAAAAAGGATAGGGTTTTTTTTTGACAACCTGGGGACAGCCTGGGGATCTGATACAACTTGGGGATCACCTATTACATTGCAGCCTGAGCCCTGCCACATGCACAATAGAGGACATTCTCACAGTGACACCAGAGGCACTCCCAGCACCTCAATCAGTGGCCAGCTACTGGATCAACTGGAAGGACATTTGGCACCATAATGCCAAGTTTTTGTGTTTTTTAAATACATTAGAATTCTTACCCACTCAATTTGCAAAGGACATTCTGAAATACAAAGATTACCCTATATATATATATATATATATATATATATATATATATATATGACTGCAACAAATGCCATGATCTCCCAATGCATTTACTGTGTTTGGAGGAGGCTATACTTGTGAGATATTAAAGAGACCAGTCGATATATTATTTTATTTTTGCTGGAATGAAAAATTCACACAAAATCGGAGAAAGGTGAGCAATATTACAGTTGAAACACTACAATCTAACTCTGTCTGTAAGGAAAAAGCTTGAATAATTCCTAGGAAGAGAAACTGCTACATATCCTGTCTATCACGGATGTTTCTGTGTACCCAAACTTTTGAAAGATCTTACCCTTTGAACCATCTGCTCAGGAATTCTTTGAAGGAAGATTGGTGTTCTCTGTGTGTGTGGCAAAGTAGTTGGAGGAGAGGACGTTTTTGAAAAAAAAACACACCACACACTCTTATGTTCAGAAGACATTCCACATTTAGTCATTAAACTTTAATTGGTAACACGCTGGGCTTGGAATTGCCCTTTGACTACCCAGTATTTCCTAGGTCACAGCACTTCAAGATGTTCTCTGCCCCCGGGGCCCTTTTATGCCCTGCCCTTTTGAACTCTTAATCCCATTCCCCCCCATCAGAAAAAAGTATTAGCAGCTTGGATCACTCTAGAAACTGGCAGAATGTTGTTTTTCATGTGGGTAATTTCTCCCTTCCTTCCCCCCCAATTGGTAATTATTCAAGGTTGTCTTTCCGGAGCCAAAATGAAGGACAAAGGGGCACAACTCCTGGCATTCTGTGACAAAACTGTTGTCCTTGATAAATGTGGGGGGAAAGGCATTTTGTCTTCTGAGCATCTCTCACATTCAGCACAAACAGACACGCTCTACTTCAGTTTTGAAAAGTAAGTCCTTGGCTCTGTAATTTGTGTTTTATCTCCTTCTATGTGAAGCCAAACTTCTCCAGAGCAAGAGTCCATCGGTTATCTCTTTACCAGAACTGTAGGCAGAGAGAGATTTATCAGGCATCGCAAACTTTTGTTATTTCTCTGTTATTTTATTTGTGTGTTTTCCAGGATGTATGGCCATGTTCCAGAAGCATTCTCCCCTGAAGTTTCGCCTGCATCTATGGCAGGCATCTTCAGAGGTTGTGAGGTTTGTTGGAAACTAGGAATGTTCAGGAGTCTACCGTGTAACATGCAGCTATTGACAAGTCTACATAGGGACCACCAAACGCAGTGCTCAAACACGAATCAAGGAACATGAAAGGTACTGCAGACTAACTGAAGCAGAGAAGCCAGCCCTAGCAGAACACCTGATGAACCAACCCAGACACAGCATATTTTTTTGAGATCACAGAAATGCTGGACCAATCTAACAACTACCATGTCAGGCTACACAGAGAAGTTGTTGAAATTCACAAGCATGTGGACAATTTCAAAAGAAAGGGAAAAAACATGAAAATGAATAAAATCTGAGTACCAGATTTTTAAAAAACTCTAAAATCAGGACAGTATATAAAGAGCAACACCCAGTACACAGAGCAATTCCAGACAAGAAACAATCACCTCCCAACAAATGATTCCCTCCAAGAGGAAGCAGACAGGCTTTGAAACTGCAATAAAAATCAAGATGGCCAATGGCAACATTCACACATGCTTCAGGCAGACAAGAGTTCTTTCTCCCACCCTGGATACTCCACAGATATATAAACCCCACTTGCCTAGTTTCCAACAGACTTCACAACATCTGAGGATGCCTGCCATAGATTAGTGTGAAATGTCAAAAAAGAACACTTCTGCCACATAACCATACAGCCCTGAAAACACACAACAACCTAGTGATTCAGGCCATGAAAGCTTTCAACAAGACAGTATATATCTGACAGTTTGTGGAATTCCCTGCCACATTATGGGGTGATAGCCATTGGTTTTCAGACTTCAGTTGGGGAGAGGGGGGAGAGAGAGACTTCCTTTAACATTGACCAGACTGATTGGGATAGTTTAAAAGTTATTTATAGAACCAAACATTCCCACCAACACATTAATCAGTTTTGGAGAACATGTATTGCTCCAAATGTTGCAGGGTTCCATGTCTGAGCTGTCCTTTTTCATTGGCCAAACAACATTGAAGGCAGATGGTATAAAAACAGATCGATCTATTGAAAACTGGGGTGGTTATGGATCACTGAAGAGCAATTGGTAAATAACAATAGCAGCAGAACACCTAGTGATATTATGATTCATTTGTGCATCAATTAACATGAGCAAATTCAGTGGTGAATCGTCAGAAGTAATTCCTTCAAAATGAATTGCACAACATGAGGTCACAATGCCATTCCTTTCAACAGAGCACAACTAAAGAAAAGTCTTAGGGCATTATCTCCTCTTGCTGAGAATTTACAAGATATAGTCCTACCAAATTAAGAATCAAGTGTGGTCACATCTGTGTGTTGGAGCCCCCGGTGGCACAATGGGTTAAACTGAAGACCGACAGGTTGGAGGTTCAAATCCAGGGAGAGTGCAGATGAGCTTCCTCTGTCAGCTCCAACTCCCCATGTGGGAACATGAGAGAAGCCTCTCACAAGGGTGGTAAAACATTAAAAGATCTGAGCATCCCCTGGGCAACATCCTTGCAGACAGCCAATTCTCTCACACCAAAAGTGACTTGCAGTTTCTCAAGTCAGTCCTGACATGAAAAAAAAATCCCTGTGTGTCAAAAACCCATCCTTTTCAGAGTTTTGTTATTTGGTCCACAACTCAAGAACATGATTTTTATTTTATTTCCCTTTGCTCCCTTGAGTGCACAACAGTGTAACTATTGTACATTCACTGTCTCAAGGGAAATGTTTGCAAAATGTCCCCAAGTTATGAACAAGATAGGTTCTATAGGTTTATTCTTACACTGAATCTCTATGTTAGTCAAAACAGGTACATTTTTTAAAATGTAACTCCAGTCATAAGCTTTGGATAACATAGGTGATGCAGAGCATGAATTTAAGGGGCCTTGCCAAGGCAGAGGCCAGCAAGACCCAAAAAGAGGATCTGCTGCACCTAGCAAGACAATAAGCACCAATCAAAGTTACTCTATTTCCCAATAAATCTCACCAGGATGAAACAAGGCCACAGAAGTTTATTTTCTATTCCAGCTAGAAAGGATTTATTTATTTATTTATTCGGTTTTATATTCCGCTCCTCCCTGCAGGCTCGGGGCGGATCACAATAGCAATAAAATACACAATAAAACATACAGTAAAATTCAGTAAAACGCACAATACATAGCCGGTAGCCAGTAAATTACAGATCTTAACTCGGACGATGATATGCATCTACATTCAGGCTAGCCAAACGCTAGTCTGATGATGACCACGGTAATCTGCCAAGGAGCTGACATGCCTTTTGGGTGGGCAAATACAGAATATATATAGTTTTCCATTCAAATTTTCCAGCGCCCACCCCCTGAGCCAGCTTCACTGTGATTTGCTATGATGTCAGCGAGCCAGGCGGAGCATCTGGGGGCCGATGTGGCTTCATCTAATCAGATCCAGAGTCCCTCTTTGGCCGCTCAGCCAATGGTGAGAGAGGAGGCAGGCAACAGTGGAAATAATGAAGAAATGAACTGATGATTGGATTTTGGATGGTCCTTCCCGGATTTCAATGACAAGTGATCAAGGGAGATAGCTTTGAGCCCTCCAGTCCTGATCCCAACTATTGACATAAGTCTGAAACAACATCTTTGTCTGGCCCTGAAGAGCCAACCCATTGTCATATAGTCTGGTGATAGTAGCTTTTCTTTCATAAGATCTTGGATTCTTTTCTGTGATGGGGAATGGCGAGAAGCAGCAACATCTCCTTCCCCTCGCAGTTGGGGGAAATGTCCTTTATGTCAAGTGATTACCATGTCCATGAGCCCTATAACTTAGGTGATCTAGTCAAAAGACCCTCCAAAGAACAAGGAAATACATGCATATATATAATGAATGGGAATATGGGGCATATACAGAGTTCATATGGGGAAAGGGGAACATGCAGGGTTGGGGAAAGATCTGTCTTTGTCACCCAGAGTTCACAAAGGAAAGCATGGTTATAAAATATTATGTACTGTACTTGGCATTCCCTTTTGTTTGTAGGTCCTTGACTGGTATGGGGAACAATTAGCACAGTTGTTAACTCATGGGTCTGCTTAGGTAGGCCAAAGGTCAAATGCCTTTTGTGACATGGTTTCCAGTAAATATAGCAATTACCTTTTGTTATAAATATATGAAATATAGGTCATAAATCTTGATTAACTGTACACACCATCTAACCTGTTGTGGTTGTTAGTCCTTCTTCAGATTGGCCAAAACCCAGCCCTTATTACATCATACCAGCCTGGTGTCCTTGGCAAAACGATGAATTCCCTGATTATAAACTATATTTTATTTGGGGGGTCATGTTCAATAACATTTGGAAGGAGTAATACTCCAGTGGTGTTTGCTTTTCTGTCTGTGCCCCTGTTCAGAAAATTTCACTTAACTTTTTGTCCCTGTGGTAATTGGATTTTGAAAAAGAAAATGGCTTATTGTGAAAACAAAGGTTGGAGATAAAGCTTCAGTTGAGATACCTTTTGCCTATGATAACTCTTCCAGGAGTGAATTTCCTTTCCTGTGAGTCATTTGTAAGTTAGATGTTTGTAACTCGGGGACTTCCAGCACTTCAAAGAAGATGTGAAGTAGAATGGGGGGAAAGCAAAAGCATACAACGAGGAATAAGTACATGAAAATCAAATGTAATATGTCTAATTGTGAAGACATAGTTAGAAAAATACAAATGACAGGTAGGGAGACATCAGACCCACACAACACTGACAAACTAGACATTGGAATGGAAAATAAACTTTACCTGATGTCTACAGGTTCAAGAGCACTACACTTGAGATTCATGAACCAGGGCCAAAATGGAGGAAGAGGCCTAACTTAATCACTGGGAAAGCTCACACTTCTCCAAGAGGCCGATGCTACAGTTGGCTCACTTTTGCAGGTCTGACATTTGATTATTCACAGATTTGATTAAAATCTTCTCTCTAGAAATCTCTAGATCCTACAGTGTAACTATATGGTCAACACCTGTCAGAAATTGATCATAGAGCCATGCTAGAGGACCCAGAGATTTTTGAGAAAACACATGCTTGAGGACCTAGTGTTTCAATACCAACAGCCTGCTTTACTCTATTCTTCAGAGGAAGGGTTTAAAATAATGGTAGCACCAATCACTATGCTGGTGATTTCAGTGAGCTCTGGCGACCTGGAAGATCATTTTCAACACCACTGAGCATAACGTTACAGCATGCCAAAATGGAACTTTAATCCCCAAAGATCACCCACCTCTACTGTAAGGCCTTGAATAAAATGCACATTCTAGTTCTAGATGAAATGCATCTCTCTCAGGTTTTATTTCAGTAGCTAATTTGAGCTATAAAGCATTGGAAAATGGTCTTATTTCTTGAAGGTGCTGCCACGCTGTTCTCATCACATCAGTTTCTGAGAACAATTTGTTTGATTCTCAGAAGCTGCCACTGCCAACACCCAGTGCTGGTCTTGAAATTGCAACCAATGTTTTGTTTTGGAGAGAGGTAGAAAAGCAAAAGGAGGAATGAAAGGGGCGATATCATTTGGGCCAAAATGCTGTATGCATAGCTATGGGTTCCCATATCTCAGAGCCCAGACAAAGGTCCTGGCCTCTCTAATCCACTCCTTGGGGCAAAGGAAGGAAATGTCAGGGTGAAAGCATTACCTTGAATTAATGAATTCTTTATCATTCTCTTAACACCAGGAAGAGTGTGTCAAGAAAATCTTGAAACCAGGGCTGGGGTATGTTAAGTTTTCAACTTATTAAAATTCATGGAGATTGAGATCCAAGGAGGAGGCCCTGCTCTCTGTCCCACCACTGTCTCAGGCACAATTGGTGAAACGAGAGAGAGGGCCTTCTCGGTGATTGCCCCTCAGCTATGGAACTCCTTTCCTGGTGAGATCAGATCAACCCCCTCCCTCCTGTCCTTAAGAAGAATGGTAAAAACTTGGCTGTGGGACCAAGCTTTCGGGACAGTGCAATAAGGCAGCAATAGGAAACTTTATCATGCCAACTAGATGCGGATGATAGAGATGTTTTTAAACAGCATACTTTAATGTTGAGACAAATGTTTTTAATTTTTATGTATGCATATAATTTATTAATGTCCCAGCATTGAATGTTTGCCATTTGTATGCTGTGCTCCGTCCTGAGTCCCCTTTGGGGTGAGAAGGGCGGAATATAAAGGTTTTAAATAAATAAATTGTTAGTCTTACTAAAATTCATTTGGGCTCGCTTCTGAATAGATATGAACAGAGATAATGCAAATATTGGATTGTTAAGTTTGCCATTCTACTCAGAAGCAGAAGGAACATTAGTAAAGTAAAGGTTTCTCCTGGTATTAAGTCTAGTCATGTCCGACTCTGGGAGGTGGTGCTCATCTCCATTTTTTAAGCCGAAGAGCTGGCATTGTCCATAGACACCTCCAAGGTCATGTGGCCAGCATGACTGAATGGATTGCCATTACCTTACCACAGAAGCAGTACCTATATATCTACTCACATTTGCATGTTTTCGAACTACTAGGTTGGCAGAAGCTGGGCATAACAGCAGGAGCTCACCCCACTCCCTGGATTTGAGTTGCCAACCTTTCAGTCAGCAAGTTCAACAGCTCAGTGGTTTAACCCAGTGGACCACCGGGGGGCCCAGAAGGTACATTACCTCACCAAATATTTGAATGAAAATGAAGGGCGCTAAGACTGTGGAGTGGGAGGGCACAGATTAAAAACAGACTTGGAAACAATTTTGTTTTTGTTTGAAAAAAAAGTATTTGGTTGGACTAGAACTTGCCTGTGTTAAAATTATTGTGTGCAAAACTACCATATTCCTTCAATGGTAAGATGCAATCATTGTAAGACACAACCTGATTCCAATTTCACCAACAACAACAACAAATAAGATACACCTGTGACGAATGCATCCCATTTAAGAAATGTTTATATAGGGTAAAACTGTGTCTTAACATTGAAGAAATAGTTTTACAACCAACCAGGAAAGTGTTGGATTTGATACTGTGGATAGTTAAAAAGGCAGCTGAATAGGTCCTGGAGCAAATCAAGCCTGAATTCAGCCTAAAAGCCAGGATGACTAAAATGAGGCTATCATACCTTGGCCATATCATGAAAAAACACGACTCAATAATGTTTGATAAGGTAGAAAACAATTGGAAAAAAGGAAGACTGAATTCCAGATGGATAAACCTAGAGCCTTTCTACACAGCCACTGAATCAAAATCAGAATGAGGACTAAAGGGATCAAGTTCTGCTCCTGAGAGTCTATACGGGCACCCCGGGAAGTGCAAAGAAGCTTCTGCAGAGTCCAGAAAACTCCCCTAATTTCAAATCAACATTTAAATTTTTTTACCCCATTGGGAGAAATGCCCTGAATGGAAAGAGTTCATTCAATGAGAGCCAGCAGTGGGAATCATGGCTGTGGTTTGGACTGGATGGTCATGGTGGTCTTTTTCAAAGCTAGGATTATATGATTTCATGATTCCATGAATTCAAAGCAAAACAAAAAATGGGAAGTGAGTTCCTCTTGGGGAAAATGTATTTGTTTACCTTCCTGACAATGCCGTATTCAATTCCTGCATCTGCAAGCTGTCTAAAGGAGCGCTGTGCATGTTGCCCTGAATTCCTGCTCTGTAGCAGCGGCCACACACTGGAAAGCTGCAAGACATTTCTATGGTCAGAATTATTCAAAGAGTTCATGATGGGTAGGGGTTTCCTAAAGTGGAAATAATGTGGGCATGGTTTCAGACAATTCCACTTGGCAATTAAACTCTGAGGTGTCTAAAGAAACCAAGATGGATATATCAGATGCTTACTGATGAGTTGAAGTTTTAATTGTATAGGACAGGCATGGACAAACTTTTTAACTTGGGGGTCACATGGCAGCCCGGCTGGGAAAGAGAGGTTTGATGGTAAATGGGAGAGAAAAAGTGTACCCATGAGACCCCATATTGCCTATTCCTGATATATAATCCGAAAATCCTAGAGTTGGAAGAAACCTCCAAGGGCCATTCAGTCCAACCCCTTGCCATGCAAGAAGGCACAATCAAAGCACTCCCGATACATAGCCTCTGTGGAAAAGCCTCCAGAGAAGGAGACTCCACCACACTCCGAGGCCACCTATGTTCTTTCTAATCTTTTCAGTCGAGCCTCTCCCCCTGCCATTTGAAATCATTGCTCCCTTGTGCCCTCGTCTCTAGAGCAGCAGAAAATCAGTTTTCTCGCTCCTCCTCAATGGGACACCCCTTTAAATCTTGAAACATGGTTCTCATGTTCCTTCTTAACCATCTCTTCTCCCAGCTAAACATCCTCCAGGAGAAAAGGAGGAGGGAAAAAGAAGGAAGGAAGGAGGGAGGGAGGAAAGAGAGAAGGAAGGAAAGACAAAAGGGAAGGGAGGAAGGGAGGAGAAAGAGAGAGAGAGGGAAGGAGCGAGGGAAGGAATGAAGAAAAGGAGGAAGAGAAGGATGGAAGGGAATGAGGGAGGAGGGAAGGGAGGGAGGAAAGAGAGAAGGAAAGAAAGACAAAAGGGAAAGAAGGGTGGAGGGAGGAGGGAAGAAGGGATGAAAGAGTGAACGAAGGAAGGATGAAAGGGAAGGAGAAAGGGAGATGAGGAAATAAGGGAAGGATGGAAGGAAAGATAGAAGGAAGCAAGGATAGGATGGTGAAAGAGAGGACAGCCTGAGAAAAGAGCCCAAGGGGCCGCATTTGGCCCCTCAGCCTGGGTTTGCTCATAGCTGGTATAGAAAATGAGGAAAAGTGCAATTCACCAGAGAGGACTACAAATAAACAGTGTATATTTGCAGGGAGGCCAGGAATGAGAAGGCTCAGAATGAGCCCAGACTTGCAAGAGAGTTTAATAATAATAAAATGTGGGGTTGGGTATGCAGATGTATGAAGCAAGAAGAGCCAGGATGTGGCAGGTTTGCTGCATGAAGAAGATGGTGATATTTTAATGGGTAAGAGGGAGAAGGAAACTGCTTATCACCTAATTAGCTTCTCTCAAAAGGAAAACAGTGATCAGCTTTGTAAAAAGAGAATAAATGGGGCATTGAGATTGCTGCAGCCTAAAATTGGAAAAGAAATGATACAGGAACACCAAGCTACCTTATATGAATTCACATCTCCAGGGCAGAATGTGTTGCACCAAGGAACTTGTAGATGTAATTTCAGAGCTTCTATCTATAATCTTTGAGAATTCTTAGAAAACAGGTGTGGTGCCTGAAGACATAAACAAAATATAACTAAAAACAATCATTATAATGGAGACAGTTGAAACAATTAAATAATCTAACCTATTTAGGCCACCTCTGAAGGAAGTTTTAGTTGTGGATTCCTGAACTTGAGGATCTTTGGATTCCCTCCAACACTACAATGTTTATTTAATATAATAGATACTCTGCCGCTGCCCCGCTCTTCCTTACTCATACCTCAAACTGCAAATGAGAGCAGAGTGCAATGCTAGCCAGCAAATCAACAGAGAACTCTTCCTGACACTATACCAGCAGGAGGTTACAAATCTGGCAGTGATGGAAGGCTATAAGATTTTCTCTAGCGAACACATGACTGACTTCTGATGCTGAGCCATGGAAAGAGCTCTGCCAGCCACATTTGAATGACCAATCTGGCTTCAGGAGAGACTCCGTACATATAAAGTGGCAGCGGATTACCAAAATTAGAATCTCCCTTTGCCCAGGCATTCTAAACATTTGAGGCATCCACTTTCTCTTCTTGCCAATGGCCTGAGATGAATTTGGGACTTGAGTGACATCTTGCAGCTGGGAGCACTATTTCTTTAGCACTTTCCAAGAAATGATATTGGAAGGAATCCGGCTTTCATCATTGCCCTTTTCTTAGATAGGGAATCAGTAATCATACGAAAGCTGACAGGCACAACCCGGGGATCACAACCAGATACAGTGAAGACATCTGCGTTTGAGCTATGCTACTCTGCTGCTGAGTATGCATGCCCAGCGTGGAACACATCTCTCCACGCTAAAACAGTGGATGTGGCTCTTAATGAGACATGCCGCATTGTCACGAGTGTCTGCGCCCTACACCACTGGAGAAATTACACTGTTTATCCGGTATTGCACCACCTGACATCCACTGGGAAGTAGCAACCAATAGTGAAAGGACCAAGGCAGCAACATATCTGGCCCATCCCCTGTTTGAGTATCAGGCAGCACACTAATGCCTTAAATCAAGAAATGGTTTTCTAAGATCTACAGAGACTGTCAGGAACCGATATTCAGGGCCTGGAATTTGGTGCCCAAAATCTGGATTACTGACCAGACACAACACTGATAAGGCTCCTGCTCAGCCTGGAGTGTGGGAAGAAAGGGTCAGCAGCCTTGGCGGGGATAGCGGTGCGCGAATTAGGGGAAGCGGGAAATATGCGTTCAAACATTTGGGGTGTATGTATAAGTTGGTGCTGGACAGTGTGTTGTCACTCTTAACTTTGTCCCTGTTGGTACCCTATAGTAAAGTTTTCAGTGACTCCCAGATCGTTTCTGTGTGATCATTTGGAAGTGGCTATAGTTAGCTGACAGAGACACTCGCTGGAACACCTCAGCAAGCGAGAGACCAAAAGTGGCAGGCTAAAACCCAGAACCTCAATCAATGGCTGGTACCAAATGAGAGACTTCCTCTTGGGCACACAGAAAACTGGGCGACTTGGAAGGCGCTGAACAGACTGCGCTCTGGCACCATGAGGTGCAGAGCCAACCTTAAGAAATGGGGCTACAAAGTGGAATCCTCAACATGCGAGTGTGGAGAAGAGCAAACCACAGACCACCTACTGCAGTGCAACCTGAGCCTTGCCACATGCACAATGGAGGACCTTCTTGCAGTAACACCAGAGCAGGGGTGCTCAGAATGGTGATCTCGATCACCAGGGTGATCTTCGGGCCTCATCCTGGTGATCTTCAGACCCCTGACCAGGTTTTTTGCTGTTGGTCCTCTTCACGCGCCCCTGCACACTGCAAAGAAGTCCTCCGTCGTTGCTCCTCCGCACTCCCAGCCACTCAGAGTCGTAGGAGACCAAAGGGGGCGGGCCTGGATAACGCGATGCATGGCTGGCCCCGTGTGCATGCGCAGAAGTGCCCATTCTGCCTCTCGGACTTCTCGTGAGCTCTTGGAGGCAGCACGCATGCTGGCGGTGTGGAAATAGGAGCAACAACAGAGGAGAAGAAGAAGGATGCTTTGGGGTAATTTCCTTACCGCATCTCAAAGGTCGGTCTTTTTACTTTGGGGTGGGTGCTTGATTGTTCTGTGGCATGTCTCTTTGTTTATTTTTAATGTTTAAAATGGCCTTTTAGCTCCAAAGCCTCTCTGCTGGCTTTGTTCCTTGAGAAATATATGTTGGGGAATATGGAAATGTGGGAGAAATGGGGTGGTTGGATGTATTTTTGCATGCCCCTTTGTTTACCTTACTGAGTATTAAATGGCCTTGCAGTTCAAAAGCCTCTCTTCTTACTTTCTGGCTGATAATATGTGTGGTAATATGGCAGTGTGGGAGAAATGGGGTGGTTGGATGTATTTTTATGCTCTGTTTTATATTGTTGTTATTAAATTGAAATGTTGATGTTTTATAACTTCACTTTATGAAAACTGCCCCGAGCCTGCTGGAAGGAGCGGTACATAAAAATGAATAATATAAATAAATAAATAAATAAATAAGAAAATAGTTAGACGTTTTACATTTCTGGGTAGGTGATCTTTGGGACTTGGTTTTTTAATCAGTAGCTCCCATGCTGAAAAAGTGTGAGCACCTCTGCACCAGAGGCACTCCAAGTGGCCAGCTACTGGCCAAAGGACATTTAATAGAATACCAAGTCTGCAAATTTTATGTCTTATTTGTTTGTTTGTTTGTACTGCAATACAACTGTTCTGGTTCGCTCCTGACATGATAAATAAATCAATCCATTTTCTCTTCCTTGCCAATGGCCTGAGATGAACTTTGGATTGAGTGACATCTTGCAGATGGGAGTGTAGCAACCCAGTTCCCTTTCGTGCCTGGGGGGCAGGGGGCAGCACCGGGGGTCCCGCTTGCATTAGGGCCAGCTGTAGCTGATGAGGACATGGAGGAGGGGGGTGATGAGGTAGCTGGGCCTTCATCTCCCACAGAGAGCTTGGCCTGGGATGATGGCTGGCCTGATGGCTATGATAGCTGGGGAAGTCAGGCCGACTCTGAAAGTGCTGATTCTGATAATCAGTATGAGAAACCAGGTGGTTACGGGTCGCAGGAAAGGGTCAGGGAAACAGCGGAGGATGAGCCCATGGAAGCTGAAAGGGAGTTTGGCTCTCATGAAGATAGCGACCCAGGTGCTGGGAGGCAAGGACGGAGCTTTGATAGGAGACGGAGCATCGAGTCTAGCAGGAGGGAATGGCATCGGAGCCTAGAGCGCCAGAGGAGCACTAGATCCCGTAGCACAGATTGGCGCCGCAGCCTAGAGCATCGGGGGTCTCACCAAGGGAATTAAGTATAGGATCCCTGGGAACGGATCCTCAGTTACTCGGCCACTTCTGATCTGAAGGGAGTGAAGCGAGTGAAGATCCACGGAGCCAGGTCTGAGGCTCGTGCTTTGCCAAGAAGTTTCTTGGGCTTGATTTCATGAACTTTGCCTTGTTTGCTTTGCCACGGACCAAGTCTGTTTTTGATCCGCATTGTTTTGCGGAACCTTTGCCAAGCTTTTGCCTTTGGATTTACCTAAGAACACTTTACCTTTTTGATTGCAACTTTGATACTTTTTTGGACAATTATCCTTTTCACCTGTCTTTTATTATTCAATAAATAGTTAGCTGATTACTGTCTCTGTGTGTGTGATTAAGGGGCCGGGCTTAGACCCTGCATCGTGACAGTTGACCGAGTAACTCCACGAACCCCTTTTTCACACCACGGGACGCGGAAGGCGCCGGCGGAGACGAGTCGGCGAGATGGCTCAGCTAACCGCCGCTCAGATTCAAGAATTACAGCAGGAGGTGGTGGATCTGCGGGCCAGGGCAGGCCGACATCCCTCCCTGACCGTTCCGTGCCGATTTGGCGGCAACCCGGCTCAGGTCAATGTGTTCATTGGACAATGTGAAATGTACCTGGAACTTCGGGACGCGGAATTCGCCTGCGAAAGAGCCAAAGTGGGCTTTGTGTACAACCTGTTGGAAGGGACTGCAGCAGCCTGGGCCACGACCCAGCTGAGGGCGGCCTCACCCCCAAGTGGCTACCGTGGCAGCGTTCTTAGAGGCTATCAAGACGACTTGGGGAGACCCGGTGAATGCAGAGCTGGCGGAGAGGGAGCTGGACCGGTTGTCTATGAAAGACATGTCCTTGTCCCAGTACATTTCCCGGTTCAGAGTGTTGGCTGCCCAAGTAGAATGGAACCCTGCTGCACTGCGCTACCAGTACATGAAGGGCCTGTCGCCAGAGATGCAGCAGGAGATCCTGAGAGGGGCCACCTGGCCTGCCGACCTGGAGGAGGCGACTACCCTAAGCATTCGTGTGGAGGCCGGGCTGCAGACCAGAAGACGGTGAGATAAGGGGTCCGGAGAGCGGCCGGTCGGTCGCAAGGAGACGGTGGCCAGCCGTCCCCTGTTCCGGCCCTTTGCGCCAGCTCCTCAGCCCTTGGATGAACCGGAGCCCATGCAGCTGGGGCATGTGAGGCCGAAGGTGGATGCCGCCGAGAAAGCATGGAGCCAGCGGCTGAATTTGTGCTGGTACTGTGGAGGATCCGGGCATTTTTCCAAGGAATGTCCCCAGAAGCCACGCGGCAAGACCCCTCGGGCCTCTGCCGCCTTCGAGGAGCCCCAAGAGGCCAAAGAAGCTATCCAGACGGCGGGGGAAGGGGTCAGCCGAGTTTAAACGGGTTCGCTAACTCGGTCGCAGTCGCTAACCTCCCCCCAGAACCCCAAACTGGACAGTTGTTCTTAGTGATGGTCGCCCTGTGGTCACAGGAGAAGGGGCCGATGATGGTGCACGCCATGGTCGACTCAGGGGCCACCAACAACTTCATTGATGCAGACTATGCTAAGTCTGCCGGACTACAGTTTCATGATCTAAAAGAGCCCAAGGGCGTACAAACCATCGACGGAAGGCAGCTAAAAGCCGGGGCAGTGAGACACTACACTGCCCCTACCAAGATGTGGACGAGCTCTCACAAAGAGGACATTTCTTTCCTTGTGACTAAGTTGTCAGACTTCCCGGTAATCTTGGGAATCATTTGGCTGACTCTCTACAATCCGCAGATCTCCTGGGCCAGAAGGCAGTTGCAGTTTTCTTCTGAACATTGCCAGGGACATTGCATGACGGCTAGGGCCTGCCAGGCCCAGGAGGTGGAACAAGCAGCTACCTTGCCCAAAAAGTATGCTAGTTTTTGGGACGTTTTCTGTGAGAAGGAGGCGGAACGCTTGCCTCCCCACCGACCCTATGATTGCGCCATTGAGCTGGACCCCCCATCCCACGTGGAAGACTCTACCCCCTCTCGGAACCCGAGCAAAAGGCTCTCCGAGAGTTTTTGGATGAGAATCTGTGAAAGGGGTTTATCCAGCCTTCCCAGTCCCCAGCCGCGGCGCCGATCCTGTTCGTCAAGAAGAAATCCGGGGAGCTGCGGCTCTGTAATGACTATCGGGAGCTCAGTAAGATCACGATCCGAAACCGCTACCCCTTGCCATTGATCCCGGAGTTGTTGGAGCGGATGAGGGGTGCTAAAGTCTTCACCAAGTTGGACCTGAGGGGTGCTTACAATCTGGTGCGTATTCGTCAGGGTGACGAATGGAAGATCGCTTTCCAGACCAAATGGGGAAGTTTTGAATACAGAGTTATGGGATTTGGGTTGTGCAATGTCCCCGCCTGCTTCCAACACTTCATGAATGATATCTTTCGAGATCTGTTAGATCATTATCTGGCAGTGTATTTGGATGACCTGTTGATCTTTTTGCCTGACCAGGCGACCCACGACCGCCATGTGAAAGAGGTGCTACAGCGGCTGAGAGACCACGGTCTCTATGCCAAGTTGGAGAAATGCGCATTTGATCTACGCGAGGTGGACTTCCTGGGCTACCGCATCTCTCCAACAGGCATCGCCATGGATGACACTAAGGATCAAGCTGTGGCAGACTGGAAAGCTCCTGCCAGTAAAAAGGACATTCAGAGATTCCTGGGCTTTGCCAACTACTACAGGAAGTTCATCCCGGACTTTGCCAAGTCGGCCGACCCCATCACGCAGTGTTTGCGAGGAAAGGTGCCGTTCCGGTGGACATCGGAGGCGGACGCGGGGTTCCGGAAGCTGAAGCAGCTGTTCACCACGCAGCCGCTTCTGCAGCATCCTAACCCCCGCACTCCTTTCATTGTGCAAGCAGATGCATTGGATGTAGCAGTGGGAGCGATCCTGCTACAGCTGCAGGGGACAGACTTATTGCCCTGTGCTTACTATTCCCGGCAACTGACGGCGCCGGAAAGGAACTATACCATCTGGGAGAAGGAGCTCCTAGCCATTAAGGTAGCTTTTGAAGTTTGGCGACATGTGCTTGAAGGGGCCCAATTTCCGGAGGAAGTTCACACAGACCACCGGAACTTGGAGCACTTGAAGACTCAGCGCAAATTGAACCAGAGACAGCAGAGATGGTCTCTGTTCTTTGAGATATTCAATTTCCTCATTCACTATGTGACCCCCAAGCAGACCAAACAAGCTTATGCACTGTCTCGAAAGCCAGAGTATGTTAGAGCAGGGGAAGGGCTCTCCGAGACTCGGCTGCTGAAAGCGGAGAACTTTGCCGCCACTGGCAAAGCCACTGCGCCACCCCCGGTGGTCAACCCTGACCCGGGGGACAAGAGAACTCTGAGTGACCGGATTCAAACTCAGCAGAAGGGAGACCCCTGGGTGCAAGAGCAGCTAACCAAGGGGGTACAATTCCCTTTCCAGGTAAAGAACGGCTTGTTGTACCGCCGTGACTGTGTGTATGTTTCCCCCGGACCTGAGAGAGAGGACATTCTCAAACTTTGCCACGATAGCCGGGCCGCGGGACACTTTGGGCTGTTCAAGACACTACAGTTGGTGCTTCGGGATTTCTGGTGGCCAAAAGTGCGGAAGGACATTGAGGCTTATGTCAGCACTTGCCCCGTCTGCCAGAGGGCCAAGAAGCAAGGGGGCAAGCCAGCCGGTTTGCTCCAACCGCTCCCAACTCCATCCGCTTCTTGGAAGATGATCTCAGCCGATTTCATCACTGACTTGCCAAAGTCCAAGGGATTCAGTACCATCTTGGTCGTGGTGGACTGTCTCACCAAGATGAGTCACTTCATACCATGTGTAGGGGTGCCTACTGCCAAGGAGACTGCTGATATGTTTGTGCAACAGACTTCCACAGAGTCTGGTGACGGATCGGGGCAGCCAATTCACTTCCCAGTTCTGGCGGGCAGTTCAGAAGTTACTGGGAATTGAGACGCAGATGTCTACGGCCCATCACCCCCAGACCGACGGGCAAACCGAAAGGGTTAATGCCACGTTGGAACAGTATCTGCGGTGTTATGTGAACTATCAGCAAAACAACTGGGCGTCATTGTTGTCTTTGACGGAGTTTGCCTACAACAATGCGACGCAAGAATCCATCAAAGAAACTCCTTTCTTTGCAAACTATGGCCACCACCCAAAGTTCTACCCTCCTGTAGACCAATCCGGAGATGTGCCAGCAGCAGAAGATTGGCTACAGGAGCTCACTGCAATGCAAGAGATGCTGCGGAGATGCTGCGCACCCAACTGGACCAGGCAAAAGCGGATTACAAGCGGATGGCTGATCGGCGGCGCCAAGAGGGTCCTGAGATCCAAGTGGGAGACAAAGTTTGGCTGTCTACCAAGAATTTGCCCACGCAAAGACCTTGCCGCAAACTTGATGCGAGATTTTTGGGACTACAAAGTGCTGGAAAGCGTGGGACCTGTTGCCTTCAAACTACAGCTTCCGGCGGACATGAAGATCCACCCAGTCTTTCACCGTTCCCTGCTGAGACCGGCGAAAGGGGTGCGGCCTGATGTGACGCAGTTGCCACCCCCTCCAGTGATGTGAGATGGGGAGGAGGAGTTTGAGGTACAGGACATCCTGGATGCCCGCATCAGATACCGGAAGCTAGAGTATTTGATTGACTGGAAGGGTTTTGGACCGGAAGAGCGTTCTTGGACACCAGCACGGGACATCCACGCCCCAGACATTGTTGCCCGCTTCCACCGCAAGTATCCCGATGAGCCCAAGCCTCGAGGGAGGCCTCGGAGGGGCCCTGAGGGGGGGGGATAGTGTAGCAACCCAGTTCCCTTTCGTGCCTGGGGGGCAGGGGGCAGCACCAGGGGTCCCATTTGCATTAGGGCCAGCTGTAGCTGATGAGGACATGGAGGAGGGGGAGGATGAGGTAGCTGGGCCTTCATCTCCCACAGAGAGCTTGGCCTGGGATGATGGCTGGCCTGATGGCTATGATAGCTGGGAAAGTCAGGCTGACTCTGAAAGTGCTGATTCTGATAATCAGTATGAGAAACCAGGTGGTTACGGGTCGCAGGAAAGGGTCAGGGAAACAGCGGAGGATGAGCCCATGGAAGCTGAAAGGGAGTCTGGCTCTCATGAAGATAGCGACCCAGGTGCTGGGAGGCAAGGACGGAGCTTTGATAGGAGACGGAGCATCGAGTCTAGCAGGAGGGAATGGCATCAGAGCCTAGAGCGCCAGAGGAGCACTAGATTCCGTAGCACAGATTGGCGCCGCAGCCTAGAGCGTCGGGGGTCTCACCAAGGGAATTAAGTATAGGATCCGTGGGAACGGATCCTCAGTTACTCGGCCACTTCTGATCTGAAGGGAGTGAAGCGAGTGAAGATCCACGGAGCCAGGTCTGAGGCTCGTGCTTTGCCAAGAAGTTTCTTCGGCTTGATTTCATGAACTTTGCCTTGTTTGCTTTGCCACGGACCAAGTCTGTTTTTGATCCGCATTGTTTTGGAACCTTGCCAAGCTTTTGCCTTTGGATTTACCTAAGAACACTTTACCTTTTTGATTGCAACTTTGATACTTTTTTGGACAATTATCCTTTTCACCTGTCTTTTATTATTCAATAAATAGTTAGCTGATTACTGTCTCTGTGTGTGTGATTAAGGGGCCGGGCCGAGACCCTGCATCGTGACAGGGAGTGCTATTTCTTTACCACTTTCCAAGAAATAATATTGTAAGCAATCCGCCTTTCATCGTTGTCCTTTTCTTAGATAGGAAATCAGTGTTCTCCAAGTCTATTTGCACACTCAAATATTGTAGCAAATGAGATTGGATTTGACATAACTCTCATATCCCTTTCTTTGTATCTGGTGCTTAACAATTTTCTATGTGCCTGCAGCCCGCCATGTCTCTGTGATTTGAGATATTCAGTTGTATAGTGTGTTTTTATTTATATGTATTTATATTCCATTTATTGTTGATGTTTGATTTTTGTTTTGTAGTTTGTTGTTGTTTGGGCTTGGCCTCATGTTAACCACCCCGAGTCCCCATTGGGGAGAGGGAGCAGGTTACAAAGAAAGTTTTTTTTAATTATTATTTCTTTGAGGATCCAAGAGTTGAATGAAGTTTTCTAATCTGTGAGATACATTAGACGGGGAGGGGGGGTCTCTCAGTCTAATGTATCTACACTATAGAATTAATGCAATTTGAAATAATGTTAGCTTTGGGTTGCTGTGAGTTTTCCAGGCTGTATGGTCATGTTCCAGAAGCATTTTGCCAGGCTTTGAAGCTGCAAGGCCATTCAATGCTAATCCAGGTGGTCAATTGCTACATTCACACTTGCCTCAAGCAGACAAGAGTTCTTTCTCCCACCCTGGACATTTCACAAATATATAAACATCACTTGCCTAGTTTCCAACAGACTTCACAACCTCTGAGGATGCTTGCCATAGATGTGGGTGAAACGTCAGGAGAGAATGCTTCTGGAACATGGCCATACAGCCTGGAAATCTCACAGCTACCCAGTGATTCCGGTCATGAAAGCCTTCAACAACACAATGTTAGTTGTTGTTGTTGTTGTTGTTGTTATTTACACTCAGTGAGCATCATTGTTTAATCAATAGGTGTTCTCCCAATCTGGAGAACACCTATTAGAACACCGATTAGTCCAATCCAGCACTGTTGTTGCTACAAAACTCCATCATCTCATTTTAACCTCTCTGGATATTCTTGATCAAGCATGTGTTTTAACTGTGATTACAATTAGAATCTACTCACTCGCCTGAAAAATACTCCAAAGAGGTAGGAAAGAAAAGCAGCTAGAATTGGACAGGACCAAGGAGTGGCAAAGGTTACCAAGAAACATATAGAGTAGAAGAGCCAGTAGCTAGCCATATAGCAGTCAGTCTGGAAACAGACTGGAAAATCATACATGGCTTACCTTTGGAGGTTGGCCATCTCAGATCACTTGTGATGAGTTTTCCAAGAGAAAGGCCTTAAACTGTGTAGACTACCTTTTCTGATAAACTATCAGGTCTCAGTCTTGGAACATTGCCCTGGTAACAAAGTATGTTATAGGCAGTCAGTCTTTGAAAGCTTGTCATTGGCTCATAACTTGTTGTTTGGGTTCAGACCTTGACTGAACAACACAATTTTTCTATCTTAGGGAGCTATAAAACTTTCTCCAATATAAATTATAGAGAAAGAGGCGATTGATTTAAGTTATATCTAATTTTCCTTATTATTGTTGTTATCATGGCTATGGGTAAGGTTATTGATGTATTTATTTCTCACCCAACTCCCCCGAGCCTTGACCCTATACAGGACACAAGACAACTCACAACACATCTGTATTAAAAACAAAACACAGCTTTAAAAATCATCATAGTGAGGAGGCCACTTCCATATGGCCTCCTTAAATCTTCAAGAACCGTTCAACAATAACATGTACTGAGCTGGCCAGAAAAGAGAAATGTTGCTATAGTATCAGGTTTCCCGGTCAAAAGTCCCTCCACATGCACACAAGACTAGGTTAAGAAAGTGGATTAGATAGTTTTTAATGAGTTGAAGGTCTCTGTAAGAAAAATAACTTGTGTCTTCTTCCTGCTGGGCTAACAACTGGCTTTAATGGAGCCGTGCCATCAGGAAAAGTCATTCATTCCTTGCTAGGTAGTGATCTTGAGGAAATGTACTGGGTAGTGAATTCCATTGAAAGTAGTGAGGCTTACATCTGAGTAAATGTTTTTTTAGGCATTCCAGGTGCCAGTTTTATATAGGTCTATGCTTCCAAAACTAAAATACTTCTCTCTGCATTTTTCTCTCAAGTGTAGCTGTGAATGCATCTTGAATGAAGCAAACCATCTGATGTTGGAGGCATAATCCTGTATCCCATCACATGGTCCAGATTGGAATACAAAATGCTTTTCTCTGTTCTTTTGGTGCTTGTTGTTGTTCTTAGAAAAAGAAATCCACTAAAACATACCAGAATGAAAACAATCAAGACTCTCCAAAAGCAAAGTACACAAGAGTTATAGGCCCAGGCTGCACTGACTGAAAGAGAAAGAGAAAAGACTTATTCAGACCGATGAGAAGAGGGGATACTTGAGGATCCATTGGCACAGGCTTTAATTGAGGAACAGCTGTTTTGTTTGCCCTTCTGTCTGGTAGAAGGAAGCCGGCAGATGGTGAAGTGTGAGTCAATGGATAATACGTACAAGCTGTGCCCTGCTACACCACCCGTAGAATTCATGGGAACAGATGAGATACTTGCATACTAAAATGTGTCTTCTGTTGCCTCTGGAGTGGAAGATTCCTATGCCAAAGTGTTTTCGGATGCTAAGATGGTGCAAGAAATAGGCAGAATCCTATTATTGGTCCTGAAATGTAAAGACTGAACACTAATATTAGGATTATTCATGCCATCATATTTCCCATTTCTATATATGTTAGTGAAAGCTGTCTCGCCTTCACGTGGAATAAACTGGGGTGGAGTAAAATTAATGTGGAGTAAACCGAGGTATCCTTGGTGTACTCTACATTAATTAAACACCTCAACAAATCCTAGCTTTACTGAAAGGCCTGTATTTGTTGAGGTGCTGGGCCTGTGGGAACAGACTTCTGGGACTGCTTCCATAGTCCTGGGATCTGTCCCCATAGACATCCTGCTTCTCTGGGCTCCAAGAAGCCGGGAGGAGCGGTCTGGTGCCCATTCCCCCAAGTCCCAAATTTCTGCCCTAAAACTTACTGAAAAGGGTCCATGGCAGCCATGAAGCATCTCCTCATGTCATCCTGAGTGGAGGAATGGCATGTGAGGAGATGGGGCGGGGGGGGGGGGGGAGGGAAGGAGGAGAAGGGTTTCCCTCCTCACACCTCAAATTCCAAGATGGTGCCGGTGTGTGGAAGCACTGCAGATGAGCTCCAGCCGAAGCTGCCAGAGCTGGAGGCCACACCGACCTCCAGCCCAGGGTTAACCCCCACTTGGAAGGGGTTGACCTCCAGCTTGAAACTGCTGTCGCAGGTCCCCCCAGAACCCCAGAACCTCGGTGGGGAGAGCACTGACATTTTTCAAACTCCATCGGGTGCACCTGCCGGAGCGGTCTGGACTCCACCCCACCCATCATCTTGCCAGAAGATCTGTGGAGGACCTCACAGGGGCATACCTGCCTCTCCCTGGGTATGATCTGCCAGCAATACAATCTGCTGGCCTCCCAGCTTAGAAGGTTGGGCGATATGCTATCAGCCTTCTCCAGCTCCAGCCACCAACCCTCAGAGGCACTAAACATCTCCCAGACTCTGGCATGTACATTACTGGGTCCAGATATGCCTAGCATTGACCATCAGAGCCTGCCAGAGCATCTGCAGCCCTCTGGCGCTCCATCAGAGGATCTAAACATCTCCCAGATCCTGGCAAAGGCCCCAGGGAACGGCCCAGGCGCCGCGTCGCCGCCCAGCGGATCTGCCGTCCCTGATTGAGCGCCAACACCCTACGTTACTGGACGATAACCAAAAGAGGCTAAAAAAGAATCGACCGGGTCAGGCCAGACGAAGACGGGCCCAGATGAGGCCCAGCCGAGCCACCGGCTCACTACACCAGCCATCATCCCCAAAACGGCTCAGTCTAGAGTCCCTGTGGATACCAGTATCCTAGGACACGTGGAAACCACAAATAACGGAGGCCCGGCCCTCAACTTTAGGCCCCAACGTCTGGCCCCCTGTTTGCC